>CM057457.1:421300000-421900000 GCA_016271365.2 Neoceratodus forsteri
ATCCACTGGAATGTCGACCAGGCTGAATAGAGATGCAGACATAAGGCTTTGGACAACATCATAGAAAAAATGTAAAAAGCTACTGCAGTGCTCTACAAGTCACTGAATCTGCCAGCAGTGGCAAAACTGCAATTATACAATGGGTTATGAAAATCATGTAACCTCATTGGTCAAAACACATCACATGACCGTGATAAATCCTCCAGTATACCCACTGTAAAAGTTTTATATCAGTATAAAAACAAAAAAATTTGAACATTGTATAATAGCAATATACCATGACAGATAGTGGGTATATGGGTGAATTTCCCACTTCTGATGTGGTTAAGTCACTCTGCTGTGCCTTGTGACCAAACCACACCAGGCGTGGTAAATCAACCAATATACCCACTCTCTCACGTGGTATATTGCTTAACCACCATATAGCTGATGCTATGGTTGAAATCCAAAAGCCTGCCCAGTCTGAGTTTTCCTCATGTTGACAGATAGCAACCAGGGCTATAACTGTTAAGGTAACACCTGGAACTGCCAGGTGGCAGTACCAAGGGTTACGTTTATGTCATTGGTATCACTGGGGGGAAACCAGAGTCTATTCTCAAACTTGGATCTCCCTGGTTGCAGTGCAGGCGAGTTATGTTTATATCATTAGTAACACTTGGGGAAACCAGAGTCTGTTCTCAAACTCTGAGCTCCCTGGATGCAGTGCAGGGGGTTGTATCTCTACTAAAGAGCTAATCCCAGTGGTTGTGCCCTTATCTCTGATTTACCTTTGTTCTCTTAACAGTAGCAGAATATCTAGTCCCAGAAAACTATGTGACAGTGATTGTGAAAGAAGAAGACAACTCGGTATTGGAGTCAGTGAGCAAGGATGAGACTGTACATAAGCAGTTTCCTGAAGAAAGCCCCGGCAACAGTAAGTAGGTAGCCTGGCAAATGTTACATGTAGGATAGATGCAGAGAAGTCCAGATGATCTCAGAATGGGAAGATGAACCTGTTCTCTGACTCGCATCTCATATGTGGCAGAGCAAAGGGGTAACGTTTGTATCTTTGGTACAGTACAAGTGTTGTAAACCTGAATCTGTCCCCTGAGACCCAGGACACCTACATGGGAGTACTGGGGATTATAGCTGTGTCATTTTATAATACATGGATGGGAAACCTGAGTCCATTCTTAAACCTGGGGCTCCCAGCCGTCCCAGTGGCATGGAGGACTGAGGCATCTATGCCTTACCTCCTGCCATGCTGGCAACCTGTGTTCACGGTGCGAGCGGGTCATTAGGGGTCTTTTGGGGAAGGAGTGGATTGAGCGTCCAGAGAACAAATCTCTGCTGTTGGGGAGAGTATGAGTGGCGACTGGCACTTATAATAATATCCCTTAGTTGAGTAAAAAGGCCAGAGTATCTACAGAATGTTAGGACCATAAATACATCCCAGTAACATTTCCTGGGTCCCTACCATTGCATGCAGAAAGAGAAAATGACCTCCCAGGTCTCCATATTCCTTAAGGACTTGAAAGGGCAGATGCTTTCGCAAAAGAATCAAACCCCCCACTATGCAACCACTCATACCAGTACCCAAGAATTCACCCACCCATCGGCACCTTAAAAAAATTTGCATCCTTATCTGAAAACTGTGTCTCCTGAAGTATCGTTATATCAGGCTTGTAAATAGGAAGATGCTTCAGGATTTGGGTGTGCTTAAATGGAGCAGAACCCCACTTTAATATTCCAAGTCAGGCTCTCTAACTGTGTAACAGCCATATTGGGCAAAACATTAATGAACTAAAATGTAGCCAGCTTACCCAGATGAGAGGCGGTAAAAAGACACTTACTCCTTTATTCAGTAACTAGCTTTCTGGCAAACCCTCTCTGATCCCCAATAGCAAAACACCCCCCATAATATATGTAAATTACAAATCATCCATTTGTAACAAAACACCACCCTGAATATATGTAAATTACAAACCATCCTCTTAAAAAACAGTAACAGCAATCTAAAAATACTAACACTAACAAACAACTTGAACAGCAGCCCCGATTTATCCCTCCCTGCAAGGGGAAGGTCAGGGAGAAAATCCAGACAGTGACTCAAGGCCACCTAATTGTAATAAATCTGTGGTGGCTCAGAACATGGGCATATGCTCCAGCTACCATGTCCCGGCCAATTTACATATACCTTACAGGGGCAGAAAGCAGCAACTCAAGAGCTCAGATCCAAAAGAATAAAGGAAATTCCATAAGGGAAGTGAGGTGGGGTGGGAAAAGGAAGGGAAGTGGGGGGGGGAAGAATGATCTCACCCTTCACCCCTCAAAAAGTCACTTCTGTGATCACCTGTCATTCTATACTGGGTTCTTTCAAGACCATCAAAACTATCCAATGCTAGGATAACTGAAATATGAGTCCATAGCTAAATCCAACACTTCAGTGAAGGATTCAATCCAAATACTCAAAAAAGTCGTTCACATCCAACAGTCTAAATTAGTTCACGTTCATGGACCCCATCAATCACATAACTAGCCCAGAAATACGCAAACTTAACAGAAATTAACTGGGCATGAAGAAGGGGGTGAACTACTGAGTCATAAAACAATCCAAGGTGCCTGAAGGGAAATTAAGTCCACAAATCATGCCGACCATTTTCCAGTTACTGCGATCCATCTTTCTGTTGGTAAATAATCAGTAATCCAGGAATGGTACAGTGATGGCTGAACAGCCAAACAGAGACATGACAAGTCCCATAAATGATAAGCACCTTCATCACCACTGAATGCAGTATCCATAAACCAAAACTAGCAATCCAGTTAACTGAACAAAGGAAACTCTCTTAACACTAGTAGAAGTCCAAAATAATAATAATTAAACTTTATTTTTAAGGCGCCAAACATGGTTGACATATCATACACTACAAATTCTTTAAAATATAATAAACATAAAATCACAATAATCAAACCAACTTCAATCAGCAAGAATAAGTTTTTAAAGCCTGTTTAAATCCCTCCATGGTCCTGCACTCACATAACTGATGGGGTAGAGAATTCCAGAGGGTGGGAGCAGCGAACATAAAAGCTCTAGCCTCAGCAGATCTCAACGCACCCCCAGTATCTCTAGCAACCCCTCATCAGCCGAGCAGAGCAATCATACAGGGTGGTAAGAAACCAGGAGCTCTTTCAGATAATCTGGTCCCTGTCACTGTAGGGCTTTAAAAGTCAATAGAATGACTTTAAAGGTAATCCATCACCGTATCGGCAGCCAGTGCAGTTCACGCAGCACCGGAGAAATAGGACAAAACTGAGATGTACCAGTCAAAAGTCGGGCCACAGTGTTCTGCACCAGCTGGAGGTGGTGGATTTCCACTCCAGATAGCCCTAGGTATAAGGAATTGCAGTAGTACAAAGGCGTGGATCTGCGTCAGAAATCACCAAGGGGAACTAGGTGCTTAATCCTGGAGATATTTCTCAGATAGTAAAATGAGGATTTGATGACGGCAGACACCTGGGTATGCAGGGTAAGCCCATCATCAAAAATTACACCCAGGTTCCGTATCTGTTCACAGGCCAGGAGAGGGGAGCCCTGAGGGCAGATCTACTCCGACCTTCCGCCCATCCTAGACACTGGATCCACAACCAACACCTCAGTCTTATCAGAATTCAATTTAAGCCAACTCACATCCATCCACTCCTGGATTTCATTGAAACAGTTATTAAAGACCGGGAGAGGTCTATCCTGGTCAGGTGCGAAAGAAAGGTACAGCTGGGTATCATCAGCATAGCAGTGGAACCTCAGCCCATACCTTCTTACAAAGTCTCCGAGGGACAGCATATACACTGCGAACAACATGGGGGACAATACTGAACTCTGAGGAACCTCACATGACAGAGCAACTGAATCAGAGGAATTAACCCCAGATACCATTCTCTATGTTCTTCTGGTGAGGTGAGATGTAAACCATCTGAGGACTACACCAGATAGGCCGCAGATGTACCTCAGATGGTTCAGCAGTACCCCATGGTCCACAGTGTCAAAGACTGATGAGAGATCAAGAAGGGCCAAGATGGAATGGTTTTTCTGATCCCTGACCATCAGGTGATCATTGAGCACTCGAACCAGTGCAGTCTCGGTACTATGTCTCTTTCAAAAATCAGACTGGAGGGGTTCATAGATGGTCAGGTGGTTCTTCAGTTGAATGGCCACTACTTTCTCAATCATCTTCCCTAAAAAGGGAAAATGAGAGATCAGTCTGTAGTTAACATGGCAGTCACGGTCCAAAGAAGCTTTCTTCAGAAGGGGTGCAACCACCACCTCCTTCAGGAAGCTGGGAAACTCACCTGTTTCCAAAGAGTACCTGACTATCCATGTATGGACTGGACCGATGGAATTAATACAACCCAAAATCAGGGAAGTTGGTCCAGGATCCAAACTACAGCATGTAGGGTGCATACCCTTGACAATCCGCATGACATCCATGAACTCCGGTTGATTGAAAGTACTCCAAGAAAACTGAGGGGTGTTAACCACATGCTGATCCACAGCAATGCCAGAGTGTGCTGGTTGGAGCGCCGCCCTGATGTTGACCACCTTATTTGCAAAGAATCGAACAAGCTCCTCACACTCAATCTGTGAAAAAGCTTTCTGCACATGAAGACAGGCTGGGTTGCACAGTCTGTTCACAGTGCGAAAAAGCTGAGCTGGTCAATTCTGAGCTCGAGCAATTTCCCTGGACAGGAATTCTGCCTTCTTACTGGGAAATTGTTGATTGATAAGCGTCATAATGCTCCATCAATTTAAGGTGATTGGAATCTAGGGAGGATTTCTGCCAACGACGCTCTAACCTTCATCCCAGTTGCCGCATCTCCCTCAGTGTCCCATCAAACCATGGGGACCAAGGTCGAAGGGGAAGGGGACGAACACGGACAGGAGCAACAGAATCCAGGGCTGCCACAATGGCCTTATTATAGGCCATGACGAGGGCCTCTGGATCATTATTTGCTACTGGAAGGGACGCTAGATCAAGTACCGCCGCCAGGCCTTCGGAACTAATTCCTCATAAAGGGCGATACCTGACCATCTCCACAGGGGTGGGCCTACAAAGGGGGAGGTGCTAAAACCAAACCCCATGGTGTAGTGATCAGACCATTTGACTGGTTCCACCCCCAAGTCTGAGGCCTCGATCCCCAGGAGGAAGACTAAGTCGAGTGAGTGACCATGCTTATGAGTAGCAGTAGTAACAATCTGTGTCAGGCCCAGAGATGACATTAACTGGAGGAAGTGTTGTCCAAATGGCGGGAGTTTATCATCGACCTAGGTGTTGAAGTTGCCCAGGACCATCAGTCTGGGTGACTCGAACGCCATGTCAATGACAAAGTCCGCCACTTCCTGAAAGAAGCGCTTCTCGTCACCAGGTGGATGATAAACAAGAGCAATCCTACAACCTACACCTGCTACAGCAATACACTCAAACGATTCGGCCTCCTCAACGGGTACACTCATGAGGTTGAGTTTGGTCTTAAAACAGACCGCCCCCCGCGATCCAGTCTCGGGCGGTGAATCACAGAGTACCCAGCTGGAACAGATGCTTCCAAAATGGGGCTGGAATTCTCATCCAGCCAGGTCTCAGTGATACAAGCCAGGTCCACCGATCCTACAAGATCAGCAATAATTGTAGTCTTGTTCTTGATTGACCTGGCATTGTATAACACTGCTTGAGTTGGATGAACCTCCAGAACTGGCTGGACAATCTTCCTATCATAATCGATAGAGCCCTTGGGTATGGAAATCAGGCAAGTTGCAGCACGTTCCTGATTCCATTTCACCTCAGGGCGTCTCCTGGACCTCACTACCTGAATGTGGTGGCTCTGCTCATTCACCCCCCACAGTTCACACCCACCACCTCCCCCCCTTACGTGCAATACCCAGTGTCCTACAGCATTGGTATGTTGTAAACTGCAAAAGTGGGGAAGGGGCATAGAGCACGGAGAGTGGAGGGCGAATAGCACAGGACCGTGGGGGCAGTCTCCAACACATGCTAAATATTACTTAAATACACTCAGCAATTAACCTAATCAAATAATAAAAAGCAAAGTACATAAACTAAAACAGTAATAAATAAATAAACCACCCAATTACCTTATCACAACATAAAATCCCTACACCATCCCAAATAAATTCAAACCAATTAAATAAAAATAATAAACAGTTAATGTTCTTCAGTTCTATAACTCCCAGGCTCTCTCACTGCCTTGGAGGTATATCGAGTAAAGACACTCTCACTGTCTTTTCTTGAAATCAAAGTCGCAACAAATTTCCAGAACCAGGCCCTCTCATGACCCAGAGCCATATAATATACAAGACACTCTCACTACTTGTGTAAACAGTACAAAGGTTTTGAATAATGAAAACATCTTTAATAAAATTCCATCAGCTGCTGAATCTTGAGGCGTCAGATCTTCTTATCAGCCAACTTTAATGCATCCCAGTTCAGGGGGCCACTGCCAGAAAATGTCTATGGCCACTACCTCGATTCCCTGGCAGCACCGGCCCTACAGCCACGGCCCCAGGGAGCCTAAGGGATTCAATTGTCCGTTCCGCCAGTTAACCTGGCAGAACTACAGCTTGCCTTCCTGAGTAACCCTAGACTCCAGCAGTAAATCGCCCACCTAGTGATCAATTTCAACAGGGTAAAGTTGGCTCCAACACCTTCGAAAAGGTCCACGTATGAAGTCACCAGGCAAATTAACTTCACAGTTTGGCAGCCACTGTTCTCACTTTCTTCGAATAATCCAAAATGGGAAATTTGGAACCAGTCATAAAAGAGGGAGTACCAAATCCTCAAGGATAGAAACAGCCACCCCCAAAGCTAGAAACAGCAGCCACAGAGTTCATACCGAAAACCGAGCTGTAGAACTAAAATGGCCCTGGAAATAATCCCAAAGGTCTCAATACAAACAGCGGTCACACTGAACTGCAACCACTCCTTTGTAGAGATCTTGCAAAGAATCCTGCCATCCAAATATTAGACCCAAGTAGATGACCTTGTCCCGAGTATTTATAAATACATTTTTTAAGTACAAACTCTGGCCCCCACCATCCTAGAAAGGGGAAGCAGAGAGAGCACGGGACAAGCCAACGCTGTCCTCAGCCAGGTTCTCAAACAGAGACCGATGGATAATGCCGAAACCATCAACCCCAAACACAGTAAATCAATAGATGGCAGTAAAAACTCAAGGCAGCCAGTCAAGTCACTCGACAGTCTATATAATGCTGCCAACCACCGCGCACTACTCCATAAGCAGCAAGCAACACAGGGGAACAGGAGTATTGGAGCAACGCTGCTGATTGCAACGCGAACCCCCTCAAAAACAGTCTGTGGAGAAAACGGGAAGAAATAACAAACACAGTCAGGTCAGGTCAACAAAACGAGTTAAATGGCGTAAAAACGATAAAACAAAACCACGAACTGCGGCAAGAACAGTCCCTTCAGCACGCCCAGCCTGCTGGCCATGATGAGGCAGGTAAGGCAGGTGTTGAAGAAAAAACATCTGGAATCTACACTGCATCATAATACTCTGAGCACTCAGAGTTAAGAACTGTCTACATCTTTCTCCACAAATCGATGGGGAAAGCCCCCCAAATATTGTTCTCCTGGAGAGAGGTCAAGAACAGTTGCCAGTAATGGTTAGGGAGCTCAGGCCTCGCTTGATCTACTGAGGAGCACTCCATGGTGCAGGACATCATTTGCATAAATAAATGTGCAAGTTGAGTCATATAAAATTTTATACCAGCGGGATACTGGGCTTGCTTAATATCCTTGTATGCTGACTACCATTCCCTAACCATGGGGTAGTGTCACTATAAATGAAGAATGGTTTACCCTTCCACATCAAAGGTCTGTTGGCCCATGCCATCTGTTGAATCCAGATTTTATCAAAGTAATTCAACCAACACAAAATAATAGTCCTCTGTTTTCCATCAGGCAGAGGCTGGGGATGCGGTGATCAGTGGGCTCATTTGATGAAGTATTCTTCTCCTGAGATGGGGGGCAGATATTTGAAGCAATAAAAGTAGATAGAGAGAGAGAGAGAGAGAGAGAGAGAGATAGCGAGGGGGTGGGGGAGAGAGCAAGAGATAGATAGATAGATAGATAGATAGAAACTTTATTTTTATAACACCCCTTCCCTGGGGCTTGGAGTGCTTAACAAATATATAGAACCAACATTGCATCAAATAAACTCTATACAGGACTGAACCTTTGAGTCAGCCGACAGGTGAGAGACAGGGGGTCCTGGCATAAATCTTTTGATGAGAGCAGTGTTTTCTCCTAATGTTTGGCTCATTTTAGTCCTGCTAGCAAAACGTTCTGTGAGGGGCTGCATTTTCAGTGAGCATAGCTGAGCAGCAAAGGAAGTTGCCTGGGGTCTGTAGTTCATGCCAGTACAGACTGGGGCTACAGACTCCAACACAGCTTCCCTTTTTAGCAGTTTTGTATATTGTTGGGCACTTAATACACCTGCGGGTCCTACAAGTGGGATCCCTTAGTTTTAAACTGATTTTTGGAATGGATTATGAAGTGCAGGATGTGTTGGAAGCACATCCAAGTCACTAGGACTAAATCGGACTGCAGGGAGCGAACGCTGCAAGCTTGAGCACATAGCGTCATGCACAGAGACACACGCATCTCTGTGTGCATGTTTAGCGTGTTCAGCAATTGGTCAGTGAGATCAAGTGAGGACAGACCAAAAGAGGGGGGACCTTACAGATGTTAAGTAAATGTAAATAGCTAACATTGGCAATAGGGTGGGTGTATGGCATCTAATTATAGTAATTGACCGAGTGTGATGATGGACAGCCTTATAGTTGCCCTAAAATTAGGTGAGCTAGGCATTAGATGCATAGCATGCAAAATGTTTGGTGTTGTGGAAGGGACAGGCATGCTAGGCTACACATGCAAGCAGTGCCTAGAAATGAGGATTTGAAAGTTAAAATAATAGGCTTGGAACTGCAACTAAAATGTAATTAAGTTGGTCAAAATATACAGGAAGAATATAAAGAGACTGGGGGGACATTGGAAAAACAGAAAAGGGACAGAGACCTGGAAGAAAATTACTGGAAAATATAGGAACATTGTAAAAAAACAAAGGGAGAAGGGCCATGTACTTTGCACTACCCCTCAGTAACTCCTTTGTGCCAGTAATAGAAGATGGCATGGCACAGACAAATGGAGAAGCTCACAATGAGCAGGAACCTAGGTGTACAGTAGCGTCAGAAGAAGTTACAAGTATTATAAATGCTGGTGTACAAATGAACTTTCAAAGTACAGAAGATGCAGGGAATCCTGCAACGAGAATAACGGTAACTGAGGGAAATAAACAGAGTCTTGGGGAAATAGAATTAAATGCAGGAACAAATGTACAGGCAAACAATGATGCCCCCTCCCTTCTTACCCACACCAATAAATGAGCCAGAGGAAATGCACAGTAATGAAGGGGACGCTGATATGGATTTAGGGCAAGTACAATTAAGGAGGGTACACATTATTGGCGATGCTATCATAAGATACACAGCTGCCTATATGACAAAAGATTTGGAAGAACAGGTGGTTAGCTCATATCTCCCTGGAGCTAGACTAGAGGATGTAAAAGACTTACTGCTCAAAATGATTAAGAAGGAAAATGGTAGACCATTAATCATATTACAAGCTGGGACAAACAATATAAAAACCACTACGGAAGAACTGATGGGTCTTAGTTTCATGCAAATGTATAGACATGTAAAGGCATTAAACGGCACACTCTTAGTATCAGAAATACTACCTGTACCAAGGGGCAATGAAAGGATAAATGACAAAATAAGATGTATCAATAACTGGATTTGGAGGTGGAGTTTGTTGGAAGGAACAGGCTGTATAAAAACTTGGGAAAAGTTTCATGATAATAACCCTCTTTTTTGTAAAGATGGCTTACACTTAAGTAGAAAAGGCTCAAAAGAACTGGGCATGTTGTTCAGGGCCAAAATTGAGTTATTTAAACTGAACATGGGGGATGACAGATGATGATGCCTATGTTTCTGGGCCTTGGGTAGAAGAAGGAAGAAGAACAATGCCTCGAAACTGTTATACAGGCACAGTGAAAACTCTACTGTTAAATGCAAGGAGCATAAAAAAAAAATGAACGGAAGTACACGTTAATTAGTGAGAAGGCAGATATCTGTGCCATAATAGAAACGTGGTTACATGAAAATGACTGGATTGACAACATGTCAGAGTATAACTTTTTCCGCAAGGCTAGAATTACAGGATAGGAGGAGGTGTGGGGGTGTACATAGCAACTAATCTAAAAGCACAAGTCAACAAACCTAAGGACTAGAACTTGGAAAGTGCAGAGCAACTATGGGTAAGGATAAATGCTGGTAAATGACTAAGGAGAGGGGTCTGTTATAGATCGCCAAGTCTAACACAAGAAAATAATGATTTCATAAATTTATTAGACAGTATGATCCACGTAAATACAATGCTCTTGGGGATTTTAATCTTCCTAACATATGCTGAGAAAATAAGACAAGGAAAACCATATAGAATATACCTTCCTGGACATGTGTATGAATAGGAGTGCGGATCAGTTAGTAACAGCAGGTACACGGGGCGAAAGAATACTCTATCTAGTATTAACAAACATGGAACAGGTAGTTAAGGACTTTCAAGTATTACACCCTCTTGGAACAAGTGACCATAATATGGTGATATTCAGTATTTTGGTTGTCAAAACCAGTTATTAGAGTAAAACAAAAGTAAAAGTATGTGTTAAGTCTGATTTCAAAAAAATAAAGCAGACATTGCCCGTTACAGACTGGAAAGGGGAATTGGACGGTTTGACTCTACAGGAGACATGGAATAAAATAAATGAAAGTATCCAGAGCTGCATCTCAAAATACGTCCCAGAAAGAAACAAATGCAATAGTAGACGTAGAATACCCAGGTGGATTACTGGGGATATAAAGAAATTAATTAGGCAGAAAAATAAGGCATATAGGAAACTAAAGAGGCATATAACACAGTCAAGAATGGCACAAGAAGTTATCCAGATTGTGTAAAAAGGCCATAAGAAAGGCCAGGGCAAAAGCTGAACTCGAGCTAGCTATGAATAGAACTTCAAATTGTAAACACTCTTACAACTATGTAGGTAGTCTCAGAAAAACCAATAGTTCAATAACAAGTCTCAAGTCTGGTAGTAAAGTAATAGAGTGGGAAGTTGAGATGGCTAACATATTTAACAGTTATTTTATTAGTGTGCACCAAAACACAGATAGCGTGAACACCAAAAAGAATGAAAAGAAAGGGGGTGCCCCAAACACCCCCCCCCAATAACCATAAACCAGGTGTATGATGGTTTAAAAAGTTTGAATAAATAAATCTCCAGGGCCTGACAGTATCAGTCCACTATTTTTGATAAATGTAGCAGAAGAATCGGTAGAACCATTGGCGATTTTATTGAACAGATCACTGAGGGAGGGTAACGTGATCGCAGAGTGGAAGTTCGCCCATATTACCCCAATTCATAAAGCAGGAGATAAAGCCCAGATTGAGAACTATAGGCCCATTAGCATAACATCCATCCTAGGAAAATAGTAGAGGGTTATGTCAAGACTTATTTGGAAGATAACATAAAACAACCGGGGCTGATGGACATTATCCAGCATGGTTTCTCTGGGGGGAGATCATGCTTAACAAGCCTAATGCACTTTTTCGAATCAGTGAGCCAGGCTTTAGATAGTGACCTTCCGGTGGATGTGGTCTATCTGGATTATGCCATGGCCTTTGACTCTGTCTCCCATGGGTTACTGATGCAGGTCTTGCATGAATATGAAGTGAATCAAAACTTATGTAACTGGATTGGTTCATGGCTGGAAGACTGGGTACAAGGAGTCCAGATTAGGAGATACCTGTCAGACTAAGGTAAGGTAACAAGTGGGGTCCCCGGGGGTCAGTGCTGGGGCCCCTACTGTTTAATATAATGGTGCACTCCATGCAGGTGACAGAAGGAGCATGGTTATGCAAGTATGCTGATGACATGAAACTGGGCATGATAGTAAATAATAAAGAGGCAGCAAATACACTCCAGAACCAGCTGCATGCATTGGAAACGGGCCAATACATATAAACACAAATTAAATGAATAGAAATGTGGATTGATGCACTTTGGGAGATATAATACAATCCATTAATACAGATTAAACAACAAAGTGATTCAGGAAATGGATAGTGAATTGGACCTAGAAGTACCTATTTCTGACAAGCTCAGCTTTAAAAATACAATTCGGAAGAAGTTAACTAAAGCAATAGGGCTATATGGAACATACTTAGGAACATAAAAAGTAGATGAGAGGAGGTTTTAGTGCCACCGTATAAGGCCATGGTCAGACTAGTACTTGAATATGGGGCCCCTTTTTCAGCACCACAGACTGTAGGTTCTTCGACCAGGGTGGAGCAGGTACAAAGGGGATTCATTAAAAAAATCAAATACATACAGCATCTCAGTTATAATGATAGGGTGAACAAAATAAAGCTATACTCAGTGGCATTTAGCAGACTAAGGGGAGACCTATGTTTTGTATATACAGCATTTAAAGATGCAGTGACCTGGGAGACAGGAGCATTTGAAAAAAAGAGAGAAAACATTATATTTAACAAGATCACACAGTATGCAATTATTGGGAGATAGAAGTAACACCACAAAAAGAGCAAAGTGGTTCAGCCAGCGGATTGTGAATGTATGGCATGCCCTGCCTCCCGAGGTAGTTAATGCAGGCAGTATGGTATGTTTTAAGAAAGAACTAGATTCATACATGTGTTCCAAAAAATGGGCTAACTGACCACTACAGTGGCAGGTCCTGTTTTTGGAAATCTGTGCTAACTGGACCTGAAAACCTTACCTACGTACCTATAACAAGCAAACATGCAGCAGAGTGCAATATACTGTACACTTCTATCTATCATTCCTTAAAATAATGTAGTATAATAATAGCCAGCTAACTTATATATTAAAAGCCTGATTGAACAGAAAAGTGTTTAAACCTTTTTAAAAGGTTTCCACCAAGGGTGCCTCTCATAGATGTCTAAGCAGAGAGTTTCACAGGGCTGGTGTGGCCACTGAAAATGCATGGTCTCCAGAATGCTGCAACCTTCCCTCAGGAACACAAGGAGGCAACCCACAGTGGAACAGAGAGCTCGGGATGGGCAATGAGGAACAAGGAGGTCCTGCAGAAAATCTGGTCCCCCTTTGTGCAAAGCTTTATAGGTCAGTAATGCAACCTTGAAGGCAATACTCTACCTTACTGGCATTCAGTGCAGTTCACGGAGGACAGGCGTAATATGTTCTAACTTCAAAACACCATTCAACAATCTAGCCTCCCAAATTCTGCACTAGCTGCAGTCAGTGAAGGTTGCCTCTAGACAACCCCGGGCACGAGACATTGCAGTAACCCAGCCTGAACGTGACAAACACATACACCTGGGTGGTCAGATTCTCTACTGGTATCGGGTCCTGGATCCAAGCAATGTTCCTCAGATAGTAAAAGTCACTTTTGATGATGGTGAATGCCAGCACATCAAGTGCCAAGACATCGTCGAGGATCATGCCCGAATCTTTCAAATGAATGGAGGGGATCAAGGAAGCACTCCCCAACACCAGTCCAGGGGTATCTCAGAGTACCCCTGTCGCAGCGATGATCAGGACCGACCACCAGTACTTCTGTCTTGTCTGGGTTAAATAATAGCCGACTGCGAGTCATCCAGTTCTGGATTTCCTCCAGACAGGTATTAAACACAGAGTCTGTCATCTAGTTTCCAGGTGCACAGGATAGGTATATCTGGGTATCATTGGCACTGCAATGAAAACCCAGCCTATACCACCTGAACAACAAGGGCGAGAGGACAGACCCTTGCAGCGCTCCACAGTGAATAGGCATCAGGTTAGAAAAGGCTAACCCCATCATCACCCTTTTTTGCACTCCCTATGAGATAGGACCTAAACTAGTTGATGACATTACCAGTAGGCTGCATCAGTACCACAGGCAGTCCAGCAGCACAATAATTTGGTTGCAGTCTCAAGACTATCTCGGCCACATCCTCCACTCTAGTTGGATCGAACTCAGCCCATACAAGAAGGGTGCTCTGACACAACTCGGGCTGAATCCAGCAAGCCCTTTGAATGACACTGGAAGATATCTCCATCCTACCAGAGAGGACACTTTGTCAGAAAAGAATAGAGCAAAATCCTTGCACCTTGTGCTTGAACCTGCTCCTTCCATCCAGAGACAGGATGGATGCAACAACCTGTCTATTGTATGGAAGAACTGAGATGGTCTGTTCCTTGCTACAGAAATCTTCCTAACCAAAAAAATGGCTTATTTTGAGACATTGCCCCCAATAGTCATTATGATATGACCTCCAGGCCAGTTTGTCCTATTTGGCCCAAATCATGCCATCCTCCAGTAGACACAGCCACAGTGACATTATTCACTCCTCATCTCATTTCAGTACTAATGCTGTTTAGTACTACTAAACAAGGGTTTAATTGCTTTTTTCTATAGATACGTTTAATAAAAACTGTTTAAAATTATTTTTCTAATACAAATACCATAAAACCATAAAGGTTATATAAGATTTGGATAAGCATCCAACCCTTTTTTTGCTTATCAGAACCTTTTAGAACTTCAGAACCTTTAGAAATTCTCCTATCTCTATTTGACAGCTAACCTTCTGAAACCGAGGACACGCATTTCTGTGTAGCTTGCTTCAGTTCCTTTTTTTATGTTTAAACACACAATACAGGGAGCACAGGTACTACCAGCTGTGATGTTTGCAGTTGTGTCCATCTTTGTAGGTACCAAGTCCATCATTGCCCCACATCTAGTAGGTTCCTTTACAAGCTACAGAGTAAAGCTCCCTGTAGGGAATGTAGGATGGTCCTGTTCTTGCTAAAGCAGAAGCTGCTAAGTTCCACTCCACATCTGGTGATTGACATCTCCAACTATCAACACTTTTCCCTTTGTTGCCATCCTGATGATGGCCTCCCCAGGGAGCCATCCATCATCTTGTGTTGGTGGCCTGCAAACTACCCCCATTTGTGGAACCTTTGTAAATGAGCACTTTGTTCAAGGATAGTTTTCAGAACAAAATAAAACAAAATAAAATAAAATTAAAATAAAGTTGAGTAGCCGTCCCACAGCCTGTCTCTGAGTTGACCCACAGTGATTCTAGGCCCTCCTTACCTTGATGTATTCACACTTCAGTTACCTTTATTCAGTCCATTACATATAGGGCCACCACTTCTCCTTTTATCACAGCCCTGTCACTTCTAAAAACTGAGTAGCATGTTCTGCTATGGCCTTATCCCAGTCATGGTGCACATTGCACCACATCTCTGTAATGGCCACTAGATCCAGGTGGTCTCTGTCATGATAGCCACTAGCTCACAGACTTTGTTTCTATGGTTCTTGGCAGTAGTACACGTGGCTCTTTCTCCCTCCCACATTTTGCTGTGTACTTTCCTACCCTGCGTGCCCATACTAGAAGAAGAAGACAAATCAGCATTTATATAGCGCTTTTCATACACAGTGTATCCCAAAGAGCATTGCAAGTAATGCTAGACTGGTAGTGAAGTGACTGAATGTGTAGTGGCAACCATATTGCACATCAATACCCAAACACAGCTTGGACAATTGCATGAACCAGTTTAGGAGAAGGGAAATGTTGACCAGGACACCGACAACGTCCACTACTCTTTGCGAAGAGTGCAGTGGTTTTTTTACTTCTACCTGGATACCCAGCAGGACAACATCAGGGGGGTAGGGGGGCCTCTGTTTGCTTAATGTCTTATCCGAAGGATGGCACACCCCAGCAGTGCAGTACCCCCCTAATATTGCACTCCGATGCCAGCGTTTTAGGTGCAAGTCCAATCCCAGTGTGGGACGAGAACCCATGACCTTCTGGTCCAGAGGCAGATGTGCTACCAACTGAGCCATGCTGACACCAACTGCCACCTACTGTTCCTGCTGACCCACCCATTTTGCTTGCCATGTCCCCTTTACCCTTTCTTCTGCTTTGTTCTTTTATTCAGTTTTATTCCTTATTTTTTTGCTTTGTCACTGACTCCTTGTGATGCTGCCCTTAGTGCAGTATCACCTCTTGGGATTTCCTCCCTCAGTCTTCTTACTCTTCACACCGGTGTGCTCTGCAGACTTCCAACACAGGAACAGAGTCTAGATAAAGTACTGATGGAAATCATTGGCCAGACACTAAAAAAGGGAGCGGTGCTGCAGGTGGGGGACTTCAACTAGCTTGATGTACTGTACATTGGAGGCTGAGCACTCCATTGAAGTATAACTTGAAATAAGGCTTGGTAAGGTAGCAATAAATCCAAGAGTTTTTATTTGCCACAAAATACAAAACTTACAAAGGAGCCCTCATCACTTTCAATTAAAGGGGCTTTATGAAAAGCAGGCATCTCACAATGAAAGTACACAGAACTGTCTCTGCCTCCCTTCCTGTGGTGGAAGTGGAAGATTGCAGACCTTTTACACAAGATGGGCCTAAATGACATCCGACACCTAGCTAACCAGCTGAACAGCTGTTATGATGGAGTATTGGGACTCTACCTTGAAGGTTGTGTGGCAGACATATTTGTTTAGGTGTTTCAGATTGAGAATTGGTTTGAAGCCCCCTGACTTCTTGAGGACCACAAGATAAATTTAGAACTCCAGGCCTTCCTCATTGGGGTGCTTACATAGTTGCCCCAGTCTGTCTGAGGTGATCCAAGGTTTGATACATGGTCTGCCTCTTCACTGAGTCTTTAGGCTCAGGGGATGATGAGCCTAAAGGGGGACCTGGGGGTAGTCATATCAGATGACCTAAAGGTGGGCAAGCAATGTGAGAGGGCAGCAAGGAGGGCTGAGGGGATTCTGGGATGCATAGGGAGAGGCATCACCAGTAGAAAACAGGAAGTTATTATCCGTCTGTAAAGACAGCTGGTGAGACCCCATCTGGAGTACTGCATGCAGTTCTGGAGACCCAATCTCCATAAAGACATAGACAGGATGGAAGCTGTCAGAGGAGGGCAACTAAAAATGGTGCAGGGTCTGCGGAAGACAAATAAGAGAGACTTAAGGAGCTTAATATGTATAGCCTCGAGGAAAGGAGGAGAGGGGGACATGATAGAAACTTTCAAGTACCTCAAAGGAATCAACAAAGTCCAAGAGGGTAGCATCTTTCAAAAAGAGGTGTGCAAGAACAAGGGCACAATTTGAAGATAGAGAGAGTGGCTCCGAGGTAATTTAAGGAAGTATTTTTCACAGAGGGTTGTGGATGCATGGAACAGCCTTCCGGAAGAGATTGTGGAGTCAAAAACAGTGGTGGATTTCAAGCATGCATGGGACAGTCATAAGGCAATTCTGGGGGGGGGGGGTAGGAAGAAGTAGGCTGCTGGTTAACTAGGATCTGCAACTTATCCAGTAGGCATGGAAATGGGCAGACTGGGTGGGACAAGCGGTCCTTATCTGCCGTCAAATTCTATGTTTCTATGTAAATGCCCCTTCATTGGTGCTATAGCAAATTCTGTTGTGTAAACTAGCACCAGGCTTACTTGAACCCAGGTGTCTGATGTCCCCAAAGGGGACAAAAACACATCAAGACTGCTTCTGACACTTTCTCCTTGACACGTAAGCATCAATCAAAATCAATCAAATCAATCAAAAATCTTTATTTATTCAGTCGAACATCATTGAGCATAGCTCATTTACAAGATGGACCTGAGTGGTCATAACAAAAAGGTTACAGATTGTATATAAAAACATGATATTGAATAAGCACAAATACAACCATTTATGAGTGAGATAGATGTACAAATATTTACATATATACAAGGCAAAGGACAATAAACCTAAAACCTAATAAAGGAGAGAAAACAAACAGTCTAGTAGGGATAAGGTATGGATAATGGTACATGGGTGGGCATTTATGTATGAGGTTTGATGGGAAAGGACCAGATGAATGATAGAAGAATAGGAAGGAGCTTTAAAGAGAAGTGGAGGAGAGAGGGTGTGGGAGGGGTTGGGGTGTGGGAGGACTAGGCCTTGTGGAAGCAAGTGCACGGATCTGGGATTAGGCTGGTATACAGTTTTTTGAAGGATGTAAGAGGAATCAGTGTATCCATTTTCAATGATACCTGCTTTTCATAAAGCCCCTTTAATTGAAAGTGATGAGGGCTCCTTTGTAAGTTTTGTATTTTGTGGCAAATAAAAACTCTTGGATTTATTGCTACCTTACCAAGCCTTATTTCAAGTTATACTTCAATGGAGTGCTCAGCCTCCAATGTACAGTACATCAAGCTAGTTGAAGTCCCCCACCTGCAGCACCGCTCCCTTTTTTAGTGTCTGGCCAATGATTTCCATCAGTACTTTATCTAGACTCTGTTCCTGTGTTGGAAGTCTGCAGAGCACACCGGTGTGAAGAGTAAGAAGACTGAGGGAGGAAATCCCAAGAGGTGATACTGCACTAAGGGCAGCATCACAAGGAGTCAGTGACAAAGCAAAAAAATAAGGAATAAAACTGAATAAAAGAACAAAGCAGAAGAAAGGGTAAAGGGGACATGGCAAGCAAAATGGGTGGGTCAGCAGGAACAGTAGGTGGCAGTTGGTGTCAGCATGGCTCAGTTGGTAGCACATCTGCCTCTGGACCAGAAGGTCATGGGTTCTCGTCCCACACTGGGATTGGACTTGCACCTAAAACGCTGGCATCGGAGTGCAATATTTTTGGATAGAATTCCAGATAAGTGCCAGGGAATAACTGATTGCAGCTCTTCCATACCGGGTGCAGGTGATAGGAATCTTCAGCAGGATCAATTTGTTGATCCTCAAGGTGTAGGGCCTGGATGGATCCGTTGAAGCAGTCTGAGATGTAGGAAGGAGTTTGTTTGTCAGAGCTTTGTAGATCCAGATAGCAGCATTTTTCTTCTATGTTGCAGGGATGTCCAACTGACTGCATTGTAGAAGAGCAATGATGGGTGCTAGAGGAAGGTCAGTAATGAATCTAATAGCTCTATGATACAGGGTGTCTAATTTGTTTAGATGGGAGAGGGCAATGACCATAAGAAGTCAGCATAATCAATGAGGGACAGGAATGATGCTAGGATTAATCTTTGTTTGGAATCTTTGGTCAGGTAGTGTTTGATCCTATAGAATAGACCAAGTCTTTGTCTTAGCTTTTTTAGGAGCTCTTCAACGTGGGTAGTATAGTCTAGTTTGTGTCTATCCACACTCCTAGGTATTTGAATTTGTCAACATATTCCAGATTTCACCAAGGATGGTAGAGTTGTGGGAGGGTGAATGATGGGATAGTGGAAGAACAGTTCTTGGTGGCAATGAACATAGCTTTGGTTTTCTTGGCATTTAGTAATAATTTCTTTTCTAATAGGTTGTGCTGAAGGAGGAGAATTCAGACTGTAGGAGCTCACATGCTTTTGATGGTGAGGGATTGCTCACATATAGTACAGTGTCATCTGCAAAAGGTGGATATTAGAAAGTGAAGATTGGAATCAATATTGTTGATATAAATGGCAAAAAGGATGGGACCCAGGATGGAGCCTTCAGGTACACCTCTTAGAGTGGTTTAGAGGTAGATAGATCACCTTCATTTTTACCAGTTGTAATCTTCCGAGAGATAGCATCTGAACCATTTAAGAGAGTGAGTCAAGGCCTATGGAGTTCAGAGAGGAGATTAGAAGATCATGATCCACAGTGTCAAAGGCTTTGCTTAGATCCAGAAACACAGCACAGGTATTATTCTTTTTGTCTAGGGCAGTCTGCCAGTCATTTGTGACTTTTGCTAGTGCAGAGATGGTGCTATGCATAGATCTGAACCCAGATTGAGCTGGATTTAGGAGATTGTTGGTATCAAGGTAGGCAGTTAACTGAGAGTTTACCAGCTTCTCAAGCATCTTGGATAGTACTGGTAAGATGGAGATGGGCCTATAATTATTGAGGTCCATGGGATCACCTGCCTTAGTAATGGAAACACTTAGAGCTGTTTTCCATATTGAGGATAGAACCAGTGGCAAGTGATAGATTGAAGAGGTGGGTGAGGGCGGTTAAGGGCATGCAGAGCTACTTTTAAGTAGGGGTCCAGGGAGTCTGCACCTGCACTTTTGGTGGTATCTAGTTGAGTAGAAGGTCTCTACTTCTTTGAAGAATATTGGTTTGAATGAGAATGTGGAAGCAACCATTTGACCCTCAGTAGATTGTAGGTTTAGAGATGATCTTAATAGGTTTGCAGGAGAGGAGTGAAAGCCAGGCCAGCTGTAGTGAAATGATCGTTAAAGGCATTCAAGATATTTTGCTTATCGGTGATTTCAATACTATTTAATTGAATTTTGTGGTAAGACAGGGGTAGAAGTTTGACCTAGGATGCCCTTTATGGTACCCCAGAACCTGGAAGGGTTGTTATAGGAGGCATCTAGTTCAGCTGTGTAGAAGGCTGCCTTGGCTTTTCTTACTTGTTTTGTGCAGGAGTTTCTGGCTTTTTCTGAATTGAAGCCAGTCATTTAGATCCTTGTCTTTCTTGCCCTTTCCAGAGTTTGTCTCACAGCAGCAGTCTTGGATTTAAGGTTGACAGAGAACCAGCGACAGGATTTGAGTTTGGTTCTGACACTGGTGAGGGTGCATGGAATTGAGGGCACTTGTGATTATATCATTTAAGATTTGAAGAGCTGTCTCTATTGAGGCTGTGAGATAGAATTCTTGCCAACGGTGGTGTGGCACAGATCATGGAGATATCCTGAAATATTAAAGTTCTTTTGACCTTGTGGGAGGAATTTTGCAGGATTGGGTGGCTTGATTGTTGATCTAATGGCAGCTATGGGACAGTGGTCACTTATGTCACTGAATAGTACTCCTGCACAGGGATAAAGATGAGTTTATTTACCAATATAATATCCAGGAGTGTGCTGTTGAGAATATTCTTTGGGTTGATCCTTGTTGGTTCTTTGATTAATTGAGAGAATCCATAGGTGTCACAGAAGGTTACCAGGGGCAGATGCATTAGTCAGCCAATTCAAGTTCATGTCTCCTAAGATGATGGTGTCTTCAGGGCCCAGATTAAGTATAGATCCTAGGTGGGATAGGAGTTTGAGGCCTGCAGAGGGGGGCCTATAGCAACCAATCAGTTGAAAGGATGATGTGTTGGGAAGGGTTATTTTAATTGACAAGCATTCGAATTCCTTTGGTTGTGATGTAGAATTGAGGCAGGATGCAGAGATGTTTGCTTTGACATAGATGGCTACCCCACTGCCCCTGGATAGATGGTCAGATCTGAAGAGCTGGTAGTTGGGAAGGTTTATTTCACTATCTTTTGTTGCTGATTTGAGCCATGTTTCAGATATAACCAGAAAGTCAGGTAGGGTGTGTGCAACCCAGGCCTGTATTGATGAGAACTTTTTTAGGAGGCTGCAGGCATTGATGTGAAGAAAACTCAATCCATTTATGGAGGTTAGGTCAGTTGGAGAGATCAAGCTTTCAGTGGGGCCAGGGTTGATTTCCACAGTGCCAACACAGACCAGCAGAAAGAATATTAGCTTGATGAAGGCACCAAGCGATAGGAGTAGTGAGCAGTCAGGCAGTTTTTTCTTCTTTCTTGGGATCCAATATATAGTGGGTGATGATCCTGCTGCATGGCTATCGATTTTATCATAGATTACCAGCTTAATGGACAGGCGTAGGGAGTAATTGTAATGCCAGTATGGTAGCAAGGGGATAGAGGAGTTCCAAACTGGTTGTGAGCCTTTTTTTGGGATTCCCCAAGGATTAGTATGCAGAAGCGGTACTATATGTATGTAGAGTTTAGGGGCAACCACTGGGGACAGTAGAGGGGGACAGTGTTGAGTGGTCGCCCTAAGCACCTCGGTATGGGTTCCAACAGTTATCTCTTCTGGATCCAAGGAAGGTGAGAGACAAAGCAGCAGTATTAGGCGCAGTAGCATGGTGGAGGGTAGGAAGGGTTAAAGAAACTAAGGAGATGTGAAGAAATGAGCTCGGGAATTGGCTAGGAGAATAGCTATGGGCGGGGATGAGATGTGGCGGGAAGGTGTGATAAAAGAAACACCCTGAAGGGGTGGGGGCGGGCAAAAATTTTCGCGCTTTCCGCACTGTTCTGGCTTTCTCCCCGCCTCCTGGTTCCCTTCTCAGCTGTCGCGGTGGCCTCCCCCGCCTATGTCGGCTCGAGCCCCTCCGGGTCTGTGTGTGTCCCGAGGGCAGGCCGCTAGAAGGGAGGGGACAGTGAGAGGGCAATCAGAAGAAGCACTTGCAGGCAGTGGTTTGCAAGAGGTGCTAAATTGTAAAAAATTTTCACAACAAAGACTGGGAGGGTGGGTGGGGGTTAGGCGCCTGAGCGCCTAGCCCAACACAAAATTGACCCAAAAGACTGTAATCACTAGTTAAACAGGTAAGTAGGCATTTCACAAGTACACAAATAAAACAGCAAAAACAGCTCTTTTAGAGAAATTAAACTTTTCAATAAAAGACAAGTAATCTCCACCAGTTTTGGTGGTGCAAAGATACAGCAAAGTCAATGGGAGAAGCGCACCAATCAGAGGCTGGCAAAGTCGTGATGCGCCTTCTGATTGGCTGTCGCTATCCCGTACCTTTCTGGCTTTCTCCCCGGCCTCCTGGTTCCCTTCTCAGCTGTCCGGTGGCCGCCGCCCGCTGGCGGAGCCCCTCGGTCTGTGTGTCCCTCGAGGGCAGGCCGGCTAGAAGGAGGGACAGAGGAGAGGGGCAATCAGAAGAAGCACTTGCAGGCAGTGGTTTGCAAGAGGTGCTAAATTGTAAAATTTATGCAACAAAGACTGGGGGCTTAGGCGCCTGAGCCGCCTAGCCAACCACAAAATTGACCCAAAGACTGTAATCACTAGTTAAACAGGTAAGTAGGCATTTCACAGAAGTACACAAATAAAACAGCAAAAACAGCTCTTTTAGAGAAATTAAACTTTTCAATAAAAGACAAGTAATCTCGACCAGTTTTGGTGGTGCAAGATACAGCAAAGTCAATGGGAGAAGGCGCACCAATCAGAGGCTGGCAAAGTCGTGAGGCGCCTTCCGATTAGCTGTGCAGCTATCCCGTACCTTTCTGGCTTTCTCCCCGGCCTCCTGGTTCCCTCTCGGCTGTGGTGGTGGCCCGCCCATGGCTGGCTCGGAGCCTCTCCGGTCTGTGTGTCCCCGAGGCAGGCCGCTAGAAGGGAGGGACAGAGGAGAGGGCAATCAGAAGAAGCACTTGCAGGCAGTGGCTTGCAAGAGGTGCTAAATTGCAAAATTTGCACAACAAAGAGTGGGGGGTTAGGCGCCTGAGCGTCTAGCCCAACACAAAATTGACCCAAAGACTGTAATCACTAGTTAAACAGGTAAGTAGGCATTTCACAGAAGTACACAAATAAAACAGCAAAACAGCTCTTTTTAGAAATTAAACTTTTCAATAAAAGACAAGTAATCTCGACCAGTTTTGGTGGTGCGAAGATACAGCAAAAGTCAATGGGAGAAGGCGCGCTAATCAGAGGCTGGCAAAGTCGTGATCGCCTTCCGATTGGCTGTGCAGCTATCCATACCTTTCTGGCTTTCTCCCCAGCCTCCCTGGTTCCCTTCTCGGCATGTCGCGGTGGCCGCCACCGCTGGGGCTCGGAGCCCCTCGGTCTGTGTGTCCTCGAGGGCAGGCCGGCTAGAAGGAAGGGGACAGAGGAGAGGGCAATCAGAAGAAGCACTTGCAGGCAGTGGCTTGCAAGAGGTGCTAAATTGTAAAAATTTGCACAACAAAGACTGGGAGGGTGGGGATTTCAATCTGGATTTCTGCTGCTGTTGTGATACTGGAAGTTGTCCTTTCTCATCTTGGATGTCCTTTAAGATGTCAGACAAGCCTGAACTGAAAGGCAGTCTTCCTTCAAAGGCCAAGTTAAACAGTTTCTTTTTCTACACCTAATCTGCAGTCCACTGCTGGGGCCATATTCCCTGCATGACTGACACAGTGTAATAAATGGTGCATGTTGATATATGTAAATTGTCCACTGTAACATCCTCTGAAAGGATGGGTGCCATGGATACCAGCTGTAAGGTGTTTGCCACCTCAGAATCAAGGGGAATGGCATTATCCAGAACTAAAGTTGAGAAGTTTGGGGCTCTGGAAACAATGAAAGATGCATAGAAACTGCAGAGATTTACTGCATTGGAGGCAAAGGCTCTTCTATATGCTGCGTTTACATGCTTATCGTGTGTATTGAGGCCAGAGATCCTTTAGTCAGTATAGTTGTGTATGTAACAGATTTATGTACAGCAAGGATAAGGCATGGATAACAATATGTGGGGGGATCAAGGAAATGGACTAAACACTGGGGACGAGAAGAGGGAGGGGAGACATGCCAGGACAATCCAAGTAAACCAAAAACAAGGGTGCTGCAAGAACATTGTGGAGGGTGGTGTCACTAAATGCTTGCAGTTTTGGGAACAAGATGGTGGAACTGAACACTCTGTTAGCAAAGGGGGGAAAAGTGGACATAGCAGTCATTACAGAGACCTGGGCCACAGCATGGCACAACTGGGATCTCTATATCCCAGGTTATAAGCTGCACAGAAGGGACAGAGGGTCAAGGAAGGAATAGTGTGCATGACATGGGAGCAGAATGAAAAAGGAAACATTAAAACATTGTGGCTGCAGTCACAGAACACTAGAGGCAGGAAGGTCAGGTATGGGGTCATATATAGACAGTATAACCAGGGCGAGGAGATGGACCAGGAACGGTGTTTGCAATTGAGCGCAGCAGGGAGGGAGGAAGTAGTTTTGTTTGTTGATTTTACTAGGAAATTAACTGAGCACAACCCTTTTCAGTCATGCTGGACATAAAAAGACTTCATAAGTACATAACATAAATTAAACACACACACAAAATTACAATTTCATTATTTAATTTACATTACAAGTACAGTGAGTCAGTTCACTGTATGAAGTAGATGGCATCTTTTAAAGTGCTTTATACTGTTGGCCTTTTTAATTATAGCTGATAGATTGTTTAACAGCATCAAAATTACAAGTAAATGAGCACTTTGTTAAGGACAGTTTAAACAAATTTAAATAGGAGAGAGTGTCCAGTCTGTTTCTCGTTAGATATGGACCACTATGTTGTTTAAACGTGCCTGCTAAACATCTAGGAGATCAATTAAAAAACACAGTGTATGCAAAACAGCAGTATCACATTCTGTTCTCTGTTTAGGGGGACAGAATGGTCATATTTTCATATAGAAGACAATGGTGTGTGCTTATCGGGCTCTAAGCCCAAGTCTATTAATGTTATTTAGAATCAGTTGGTATTTAACAAAAATGAACTACCCTGACTGAAAAACAGGGGTGCCCCATAGTTCAACACTGGCAACAGTATTTCTAGGGACATGGATATGTTGTTCATCCACACTTATTGGTAGGTTCCTTGCCGCTTTAAATCTTGTCAGAAGGTCTTCAAGCTGGCTCCTCCCACCCACTCGGGTGGTAAAACTCTCGGCTGCACCCCATGACGCCAGATCTTCCTTACCGCTCGGAAGCTCAGGTTCCCTCCTTAGCGCTCTGCGTGATAGACTGGTTCCTGATTCTTTCGGTCTCTCTGAATTTAGTTGGAAGTTTTTTCTATTACTTCGACCTTCTCCCTTGTGGCTGCAATGGATAATTCCTTTTCCGGCTGCCGGAGGCGCCCGGTTAATTCCTCCAGGAAAGACCCGCACTCCACGTGCGTTTACTGCCTCGACTGGACCATGATCCGCAAGTTTGCGATTTTTGCTGTGCCCTTTCGACCAGCTCCCTGGAGGATCAGATGGCCCATTTTGGGCTTGGGCGACCTGAATCTTTTTCCACACCGGAAAAATCCTTGGAGACACATCGGGCAGGGTCCGCATCAGCTGTCTCGGCTGAGCAGCTCGATCTTCTTTCCCCCATGGAGGGGGTGGCGTCCAAGTCTGCCCACCCTCCTCCTCGATTGCGGCGTTTATCCCGCTCTCCTTGAGTTCTCCTCATTCAGCTTCATTCAAGGAGCTTCACCAGTCCCTTTTCCTCAAAGGAAGAGGACCCTCGGATTCCTACCTCTCGGCCCAGAGTCAAAGTGTATGAGCTAAGTCCCATTATCGGTAGCTGGTGGGAGGCGGAGAGCTCCCACTCCCTGTCGGCCGACTTTCAACCGGTCGAGGTGCGACTCAGGCCACTGGCTTCACAGTGTCCCCGTCAGGTCAGCCAGCTGGGACTCCCGTCGACGATGTTGAGTCTCTCGACCCATCATCTGGGCTGTCTTTTGCTGGAGCCGCCATCCCTTCGCCGGTTCCCCCGGCGGAGGCCGAGGTTCTGCCTGTAACTTCGGGGTGACAGGCCTCGGTCCTTTCATCCAAGCTGAGGAAAGAGTGGGCGCTCCCCGCTCCTTCCCAAGCCCACCCTCGGTTCCCAGAGGATTGGGGTCTCGGTCTCTGTCTTCTTCTCGGTCAAGCCGCTCCCGCCGACTTTGGCGATCTCGGTCAGGGCACCGAGTTAAGTGGCATTACTGTTCTTTCTCGTCTCCCTCCTCGGATGAGAAGTGGCTTAAGTGCAGATGGCGTCGACGTTATGAGGAGTTCATGTGGCAGCAGTTGTTATTGTCCGGGAATCAATCAACACTGATTCATTCCCCGTCAAGCAAGCAGCTGCCGCCCAATCGGCCGACACAACCGCTCGCTGCAGTCGAGGTGCCCACTCCAGGGCCAGTTGTTCGTCCGAACCTTGCTGCCCCACCGTCTTTGGTGGAACCTCAGTCGGGTCACGACCTGTACCGCAGGTTGTCTGTTCCCCTCACTCCACCTGCCCTTGGCGGACGAAGAGTGACTCAGGCCTGAGGCAGCTCTTTGCAGACCCTTCAGAGTCTGACTTCGACCCCTCCATGTTCTCCAGTTGGGAGGACCCGGGGTCCTCTCCGGAACACTCTGTGGATGACAGCCCATCGTCCTTTATGGGTCTGCTTTAGCTCATCTCGGAATTCACTGGGATGCAGCTTGAACCCATTTCCAAACGGGCCTCTTATCCCCTGATGGAGATTCTAGACCGAGGAGTTTCACCCTCGGAGGCCTTCCCGGTGGCCGAGGCCATTGTCGGCCCAGCCTTGAAGCTCTGGCAGTGGCCTACTTCCTGTCCTGCGCCCTCGGCCAGGATGGCCCGGAAGTACTCTGTCCCTGTCGGTTCTTTGCCCAGTTTCTCGGAGCACCCCTCGGCTGAGGGGTTAGTCACCGATAATGTTTTCCAGTGTTCTGGGAATGCTTGGGACGTGGATAGGCCCCCCTGACAAAGAGCCCAAAAGGATGGACTATGTCGGACGTAAGGTTTATGCTGCGTCCTTCCTAGGCCTCTGACAGGCCAGCTCATCAGCACTGATGGCACATTTCTCCCACGCCCTTTTGGGCTCCCTGGACAAGGTGCTCCCTCATCTCCCGGCCGACCTGCGGACCATGGTCCGGCAGATGCGGGACCAGGGTAGGGCGGTGGCGAAGCAGCAGCTTCAGATTGCTCTGGACTTAGGTGATTCCTGTGCCAGGTCGGTGGCAGCCGCAGTGGCCATGCACCGCAGGACGTGGCTGAGGTTATCCTCTTTCTTATCAGAAACCTAGCACAAGTTGGTGGATATCCCGTTCTTGGGGACTGACCTTTTCAGCCCCGGAGTGGAGGGACACCTCCAGGGGACCGAGAAGTCTGATGCCACTCCGGACTCGGTCACCCCCGCCCAGAGGGACAAGGGCCACCGGCAGCCTTTGCGTAAGCCACTTTGCCCCTCGGCCCCTGTGGCTCGACTGGCCCATCAACTCCAGCATGAGGGCCAGCAGGCTTGCGCTGGGCATCCTGACCCCAAGCCAGCGTCTTCCTCTAAAATGAAGCAGGGAGGTAAAGGTCCAGGAGCTCCCTCGGCCAATCCATCCTCCAAGCCTGCTCAGTGACGGGCTGAGGGGCGCTGTCCCTGGCCCTGTCACCCCTACCCTGGTTCCCCCGTGGGGAGACGGCTCCGCCCCTCCTCCACCTGGTCCGCTTTCCCAGACCTCTGGGTGTCGGAGGTGCTAGGGAAGGTCCTGCCTCGGGATTGCGAGCAGGCACTACCCTTTTGAGCCGTTGTCCCACGGGGCTCTTGGGGTCCACAGCCTCATTGTTGGCCCACTGAGCCAACTTGCCTGGCCCTCCAAATAGAGGTGATCAGGAAGGTTGCGGATCCTCCTTCAGACCCTGGGTTCATGTCCAGGTATTCCTGGTCCCAAACGGAGGGGATGGCTTGTGCCCCATTCTTTCCACATGTTGGGATGGTCTCTCTGTCTCAGATATCCCATCCTCAGAACGAGGCATTTGACTCTTTTCCTGGACCTCCAGAATGTTCTTACACTTCGTTTCGTCCATTTCCTGGGAGACTCCTCCATTTCTTAAGCAGGGGATCTCTTTACGAGTTCCAGGCCAGGCCCTTCGGTCTCTGCTCAGCAGCATTCTTGTGGCACTGAGGGGTCCAGCCGTAACCCCACCTGAATGGTGGCCTGACTGCAACCCTTCCAGGTGGAATAGGACGGTCCAGAGTTCTGGCCCTCTAGGTTGCTCTCAGATTGGTCTCCTTTTATCGGAGCCACGTTGGAACTCGTGTCTTAGTGGGTGATCCTTCTTCGGGACGAGGCTCAACTCTTGAGTCCGAACTTGGCTCCTGGTGGACAGGGCTGAGGTTCTTCCTCCCTTACCTAGTCAGGTCTGACTGGGCAATTGCGCCCTGCCCGGGACCTCCTGCACCTCCTGGGCCTCGTGGCGGCCTGCTCCAGCGTGGTCTGTTTGGACCCGCCGGTTCATGTGTCCCCCTAATGGGGGCTGGCCAGCCAGCCGTCACAGCGCTGCGTTCCTTCGAACTAGCCTGTGACAACAGCCCAGTGGTTAGGGAATGCTCTCCTTTGGACTGTTCCAGCTCTTTTGCAGGAGAACATCCTGTTCATCCACCCCGAGTCGACAGTCTTCTCCGACCGATGCATCTCGGATGGGTGGGGGTGCCCATCAAGGGGAATACAGAGTGCATCGCCTCTGGTCCTCTCGGGAGTCCCGATGTCTTTCCTACCAGCTGGAGCTCCAGGCAGTCCGCTTAGCTTGCACCGCTCGCTCTGTCTGTGCAGGGTCTAGTGGTTCAGGTCCAGGCGGACACCACCACGAACCATGTGCTACCTATCCTGCTAGGACTGGATGAGCCCCTTGCCTCTGCGTGAGGAGGTTCTCCGCATTGGGTCTTTCGCGGAGCCGGGAGGTGGTTTCCTAGCCATTTCAATGACAGGAGCCTCCATCACCCTGGCCGATGCCCTAAGCTGGATAAGGGCTGAGCCTCACGAGTGGTTTCCCTGCTGGAGGTAGCACAAGATCTTCTCCCTCTGGTTACACCTCAGGTGGACTTTTGTTCTTTTTCCCTCCAGGGAGAACTCGAGGCCGAGACTGTCTCGTGCCCGCTTCCTCAGCACGGCTCGCTGTAGGGGATACCATGGAGGCCGCAGACCTCGGGCCTCTTCGCCCTCCCCATTTCCCTTGACCCTCAGGCAAGGCGAGGAGGGACTAGGCGTAGGAGATTCTGGAAGCCCCAAACTGGCTTCGCCAGCTCTGGTATCCAGCTCTCCTCAGTCTCAGCCCCAGGCTCCCGAGGCTGCTTCCAGCCCGCCCGGTCCTGTTCTCTGTTGTTAGGGGAAGGTACTCCATCTGGACCGTCTATCCCTGCACCTGACAGCCTGGTCCCTGTGCGGCTAGTGGCCAGGCCTTGGGTCTTCCGGCAAGGTCCTCGATGTTTTTGAGGCATCCTGCCAGGAGTCGACCAGACATGCTCGCCTTCAAATGGAAGAGTTCTCCATTTGGTGTTGGGATAGGGCCTGGTCCCCTCTCCTGTTCCTCTGCGAGCATTCCGGACCATCTGCGGTCCATTTCTTTATTGAACAAGGGCTTCGGTCGATGACCCTCTAGGTGCTTCTATTAGTCACTCCTGTCTTCCGGGCGTGGGCCGGAAGGCAGTCGGTGGTGCAGAAAGGGTGGTCTGGCGCTTTCCTAGGCCTTGATCACACCTCCCCTCTGGGGAGAGTATCCCCATCTCTGTGGGATCTTACGCTGGTATGGGCTTAGCTCACGGGCAAGCCATTCGAACCCTTGCACAGGTGTGAGTTCCCCACTTGTTGTGGAAGAACACCTTCTTGGGGCTTCCATGCCAACCAGAAGGATGGGAGAGTTCCAGGTGCTCCTTTGAATCTCCCTATCTTGTCTTCCACAGGGACAAGATTGTTCTGCTCCCCACTCGAAGTTCCTTCCGTAGGCAGTGACGGAGTCCTTTTTCCCTAACCGGGTATTGTCTCTGCCGGGGTTCAACCCCATTCACGCCTCGGAGGCCGTATATAGGATCTATTGGGACCCTATTTAACGCTCGTCTACCCGGGGAGCGTAGAGCTGAAGTTCGGGAGAGGTTCGCCAGCTGTTTGTCATCTATGCTGAAGCCGCACCTGGCAGACCTGCAGCCAAGCGGACGACAAGCGGGTGGGTCACTTCCTGCATAGGTCTCAGCTATAGGTGGGCGGGCATGTAGCCTCCTAGAGGGATAAGTGCTCATTTTACCCACCCTTCTGCTGCATCGGTGGCTGCTTCTAAGGATACTCCTGTCCAGGATATCTGCAGGGCTCCTACCTGGAAGCAGGCATATACCGATTTCCCCTTCCACATCGACCTTGGGTCATGCCAGGATGTTGGTCGGGGCCTCGGTTCTCCAGTCTTTATACCTAAGTAGGTGGTGTGCGCCTTGCCTCCTTCCTCCCGGAGAACTGCTAGGAGTCTGCCAGTAAGTGTGGATGAACAACATATCCATGTCCCTAGAAATACAGGTTACTCACCTGTAACAGGAGTTCTAGGAATAGTATATGTTCATCCACACGACCCACACGGCCTCCCCGGCTTTGACGCACAACCTGGCTTCCAGCGGGCTAGATCTGGTGTCATGGGGCGGGACCAAGAGTTTTACCACCCGTGTGGATGGGAGGAGCCAGCTTGAAGACCTTCCGGCAAGATTTAAAATGGCAAGGAACCTGTCAGTAAGTGTGGATGAACAACATATACCATTCCTAGAACTCCTGTTACAGGTGAGTAACCTGTATTTGCTTAGCTATAAGCATCCTTGCCTCATCAGCCAGGGCATTTATATTTCTATACAAAAAGCCCAACATTTGGTTATTTTTTTACCAATAATATCTAGATGTCCTGTAGAGCACAGAGTTGGATCTAAATGGATGCCTAACTACTTAGAAAGTAGTACCCTTGATATCTGTAAGTCATGTTTACCTCTGATGCAAAGGTCCTCCCCTCCTTGGGTCAAACTCTTGGCCATCCCAAATACCATTACTTTTGTTTTGCTTTTCATTTAGTTTTAACTTATTCTGAGGCAGCCAAGTTGTTAGTTTTAAATAATCCTCCTGTAAATCTTCTTGTATTTCATAAACCAAGGGACCGGAGGTGAGGAAGACTGTGTTATTAGCATATAATATACACTCTGTCTACCAAACTCTTGGGGCATATCAGTCACTGAAACAAAAAACAACAAAGGCCCTAGTACTGATCCCTGAGGCACCCCTGACCTTTATCTCATTGGCTCAGATGAAGAGCCTTCTATCCTAACCTTTTGTATTCTGGCACTTAAATAACTCCTAAATCACCCCAAACCTAACCCAGTAAGACCACAAGATTTCAGTCTCAAAAGCATTATGTCATGACTTACCATGTCAAAGACTCCGGTCAGGTTGATGAACACCATATCTGACATCAGACCCTTGTCACAGTCATCTAGTACAGTGCCCATCAACCCAACCAGAGTGATAGTTGTACTAACTAACCTGCCCAAAATGAACTGGGGCACTCCCTCCACATCCTGTGTCAATAGTCAGGAAATCCTTAAGTTATTTACTCCATAGGAGCTTCTTATGAGTTCTACCACTTGTTTTCTGTATACTTTTAACACTGCATAATGGCCTTTTCTAAGCAAAATCAAGCCATAATCAGCATGCTAAAATCATTTTTTTATTTAGTTTATTCATTCTCAGAATACAATACCTTTTAGCACACAGTAGCTCTTTTACAAAGGTTCCACATCAGTGGGAAGGGTAAGAGACATACAAAGGATGGTACTTCATAACAGTTTGACAAGAAAGTATTTAAAATGGCAACATGACATTAATGTTATGCCTAAAATTAGAACTATGAATCAGTAGGAAATCAAAAATAACCTACTAAAAGGAGCCAGCCAAGGTTCTTTGTTAAATAGGTATGGATAGTTTTGGGTGAACAGAAGTTCAGGTAAGTGAAGTTAAACAATGGAAATGTAGTGCAAAAGATGGAGATTAGTGCCCAAGAGGTGGATAAGCAGAAAAGGGGCAAAATTCAGCAGAAGGGCAGACATCAAGGAGAACCAGGGATAAATGACAACCAAGGAAGGAGCTGGCGTAGAACAGTGAAACAGTCTAGGGAGGTCAAATCATGGAAAGCCATGTGTGCAAATGCCAGGAGCCTTAGCAACAAGATGGAAGATCTGGAGGCTGTCATGGTACAGTCAGACCTGGACATTGTGGCCATCACTGAAACCTGGTGTAATGATAACCACGACTGGGAGATGGCCATACCTGGCTACAACATATTCAGAAGAGACAGAGCAGGCAGGAAGGGGAAGAGTGGCACTGTATGTGAAAAATGACATAAGGGCCACAGAGATCCAGGAGGAACAAAATGGGGAGAGATACTGTGGGTTAGTTGGAAAGGAAAATGGGGACAGTCATCCACAGGTGTGGTCTATAGACCACCAGCCCAGGAGGAAGAAACAGATAGGGGCTGATGCTAGCCATCCAAAGGATGGCAGACAAGGGTGAGGTAGTACTGGTTGGAGACTTCAATATTCCAGGCGTGGACTGGAGCATCCCAGCAGCAGCATCAACTAGGAGCAGATTTATCCTGGACTCCCTTCAGGGTGCCTTCCTCAAGCAACTGGTCATGGAACCAACTCGGCAGAAGGCAATGCTGGACCTTGTGCTCACAAACAGGGACAGTGTGATGGGGTAGCAGTGGGGGAGCACCTGGGGAACAGTGACCACCAGTCATTGTGGTTTGAAATCACAGAAAGAGCAGAACCAAACCACACAAAAACACGTATCCTGGATTTTAGGGGCAGACTTTGGGAAAATGGGGAGATACTTGAAAAAGAGGCATTAAGAGATGGGACAGGAATCAGGGGTTGAGGAACAGTGGGCAGTATTTAAAATAGGGATTACAAGAACTACAGAATTATGCATTAAGCAGATTAGCAAGAGAAAAGGAAGGAGGAGACCATTATGGTTTTCAAAGAGGTAGCAAAGAAAGTGAAAGCCAAAAGATTGCATTCAGGCAATACAAAAGACACAGGCAGAAGGGATAGGAGAAGTACCAGGAGAAGCAAAGGAGGCAGGAGGTCAGTAAGGGAAGCCAAAGCTCAGACAGAAGAACACATTGCAAAATCAGTGGGTAGAGGACAAAACCTTTTACAGGTACATAAGTGAAAAAAAGAATGACAAAGGAGGGATAGTGAGACTGAAGGGGAGGATGGGGGCCACGTAGAGGATGACAACGAGTAAAGCTGACATATTGAACAGGTATTTCTGCTCCAGTCTTTACTGAGGAAGAGGAGGGTAATGGGTCTGAAGGAGTACAAGGGTGAGAATGGTGCAGAAATGGACACAAGTCCCTTTACACGAAAGGTCCTGAAGGAACTGGAAGTAATAAGAGTTGATAAAGCAATGGGGCCAGATGGGATGCACCCAGGGTCTTAAAGAACTAAGAGGTGGTGGCTGAACCTCTGGCTATCCTGTTTAGCCGATCACTGGAAACAGGAGTACCAAAGACTGGAGGACAGCAGATGTAACTCCTTATACAAAAGTAGAAACAAAGAGGAAGCAGGGAACTACAGACCAGTCAGCCTCACCTCGGTAGTGGGAAGATCATGGAAGCACTACTGAAGGAGAGATTGGTGGAACATCTGGTTGTCAATGGACTACAGGACCCAAGGCAGCATGGTTTCACCAGGGGGAGGTCATATCAGACCAACCTCATTGAATTTTGTGACTGGGTGACTAGGGAGGTGGATGGGGAGGGCAGTGGACATGGCCTATCTGGATTTCAGCAAGGCCTTTGACACTGTGCCACATAGAAGACTATTACACAAACTGGGGAATATGGGTGTGGGCAGGACAGTAGTGTGGTGGGTAGGTAACTGGCTGGGTGGCAGGACACAGAGAGTGGTGGTAAATGGCTGTCACTCCACAGAGGGAAAGTGACCAGTGGTACCACAGGGATCAGTGCTGAGACCGGTCCTATTCAACATCTTCATCAGTGACATTGCTGGGACTAGAAGGCAGAATTTCGCTGTTAGCTGATGACACAAGCTCTGTAACAGAGTAGACACACCAGAGGGTGTAGACAGAATGAGAGCGACCTGCAGAAACTTGAAGAATGGTCAGAGGTTTGGCAGTTGAAATTCAATGCAAAAGAAGTGCAAGATAATGCATATGGGCACAAAACTCTGGCACAATATATCAGTTGGGGGTGAGGATATAGCATGCACCAAGCAGGAAAGGGATCTTGGGGTTGTCATCTCTGATGACCTCAGAATGAGAAACAGTGTGATAAGGCGGCAGGTAAAGCAAATAGGATGCTGGGATGTATAGGCTGGGGCATCACCAGCAGGAAAGGGAGGTCATAATTCCGCTATACAAGACACTGAGTGAGGCCCCACCTGGAGTATAGTGTGCAGTTCTGGAGACTATACCTATGTAAGGACATAGACAGGGTAGAGAAGGTTCAGAGAAGGCAACAAAGATGGTGCATGGATTGCATTACAAGTCCTATGAAGACAGGGTTGAAGGAACTGAACATGTACTCCCGGAGGAGAGGGAGGGAGAGGGGATATGATAGAGACATACAAGTATCTTACAGGGAGGAACAGGGTGCAGGGAAACACTATTTTAGCGAAAGATGTTCCAGGACAAGAGGGCATGGGATGAAGTTGGAGGGAGGACGATTCAGAGGAAACATGAGAAAGAATTTCTTCACAGAACAGGTGGTGGACAAGTGGAACACCCTGCCAGAGGAAGTGGTGGGGGCTGAAACAATCACGGGATTTAAGAATGCATGGGATAGACATAAAGGAATTCTGGAGGTCAGGGGTAAGGGGGCAACAGACTTCTAGGAAAACAAACTGAACTTACAAGCTCAAATGGGCAGACTGGGTGGGCCATAGGCCCTTATCTGCCGACACTGTCTGTGTATCTATGTATCTATGAAAGAAGGTGGAGGGTAAAAGAGGTGGGTTGGAAGAAGACTCGGAAGGAGGCAAGAAATAGGGCAGGGAGGTTAGGGTGAAAGTAGTCATTCGCAGAGAAAGTAGGAGAAGTAGGTACACTAGGATGTGTTCATACTGCTGCGGTAGTGCCATGTCAGTTGAAACAGTCACAGGAACTGTTAGCTGTAAGATGCTGATGAAGAGTGCCTTTAAAAGGTCCCAATTTTGGTAAGGAAGAGATATCTCTGGGTATTACTTAAACCACAGTGGTGGTCTATATGCAAATGATTGTTACCCTTGGGTAGTTCAGCATCTTGGGACAGAGAAGAGTTGGTTGCCTGAGCTGTGCGTGTGCTGGGAGCTATAAGAGGGGCTGAGTAAGTTTGTAACACTTGGAGGCAGGAGCCCGAGAAGTGCCTTTTTAGTTAGCAAGAAGGTTTGATTGTGAATTCTCCCATTTAGCGAAAGGCAACTTGTTTGTTCATACAGTTCACACGTATGGATGAGGTGTGCTGCTCCAGTAAGAAGTCGGCATGCTTTATCGAGTGCCACTGATGGTCTGCAGAGGGTAGTGGTGGAAGCTGAGTCATAGATAACCAGTCCATAGTCAACAATAGATACTATGGAACTACCATATAGCTAGCTAGTCTAAGGGCTTCAGGTGTTAGACTGTGTTTATGTCTGTGGAGTAATCCTATCTTGATATTGGCAGGCCTGCCAACATCCTCAACATACTGGGCATATAATAGTGAGCTATCCACGGTTACCCCTAGATACCCGAAATGTTGAGTCTGTTCAAGTGGGATGCCAGAGGAGTTCCTGATAGTTAGAGCAATGGATCTGTTTGTTGTGAGCACCGCTGAACAATATGACTTCTGTTTTTTTTTGTAGTTCAGAATCGGCTCATTTTTTCCTGAACCAGTTTTCCACTTCCTCAAAGCTGAGTTGAAGTTGGTGTTCCAGAGGTTCAGGGTTGGTGTTCCTAGTGTGTATGACCACATTATCCACATGGAGGAGGATCTGCTGGTGACAGGAGCAAGGAAGATTAAGAAAAATACTAAAGAGAAGTGGACCCAGTATGGAGCCCTGTGGTACTCCATTGTGGACATGCTGATGGGCAGAAGTGACATTAACTATCTTTACCCATTGGGAGTGGCCTAATAGATAGCTTTTGGACCAGGACATAGTATCTGCCTAGAGGCCAAAGGAGGACAGTTGCTTGAGAAGTATAGTTCACTGTATCAAAGGCCTTTGTGAGGTCTACGAAGGAAGCACCCACCAATCTACCTTGATCTAGAGATTGGTCGATGAAACCAGTAAATTCCAGCAGTGCTTTGGTAGTGCTGTGTCGCTTTCTGACTCCATGGTGCTGAGGGGCATTGGATCAAGTACTTTTCCATAAACTCCACCAGCTGATCTGCAACTATGCACTTGAGTGCCTTAGACAGAGGTGGAAGTATAGAGATAGGTCTATAGTTTGTGTGTATAGTGTGGTCTCCACTTTTGTGAATAGGGGTAACAAGGGCCGACTTCCAGATTTGGGGGAATTGTGCCAGTCTCAGTGAGAGGTTCAGAATCTTTGCAATGAGGATCAGTATTTCTTCAATGATAAGGGGTACCATTACCTCATGAGATAAATGTGATTACCTCATGAACCATAGATGCTACACAAAAAGTACAAGTGGCAAAAGTAGTTCAGCACAAAATTATCTTTCCAACGGTGCTATGCAATTAATTATAAGTAATTTATTTTTTTCTATTCTAGTTGACATAGCACAATTTTTTTTTCCATACAAAAGGCAGGGTAAACCATTTTTGGTAGGAAAATATGTACCATATCAACATCGATTGTTGACAGGGACTCCTTGGGCATGTTGTATTACACCTGTGCTGCATGAACTGCATTAGCTGACTATTCAGTAGCAGATCACCTTCAAGGTCAGGCTTCTGACTTACAAAGCCCTGCACAAACAGGGTCCAGACTACCTGAGAGAGCTTCTGTCTCCCTACTGCCCCAGGCGACCACTCCGCTCAGCTGATGAGGGGTTGCTAGAGATTCCAACGGTATCCTTAAAGTCATCTGGGGCCCACGCATTCATGTATGCAGCCCCAGCCCTGTGGTATTCTGTACCCTGTCAGCTACAGGAGTGCATGACCGTGGGGGGTTTAAGCAGGCCTTAAAAACCTGTTTATGGTGCCAAGCTTACCTGAGCAAATTTTATGGATTTTACTGATTTTATGCATATTGTATTGTGTTTTTATTGTTTGTTTAATTGTTTATTTATCCTCTGTTAAAGCACTTTGATAATTTGAAAGGCACTCACTAAATAGAATAATGGATAGCTTACTGTGCATTACAAGGGAATAATTCCATCGAGAGGTTCTGAGGATGTAGGAACCTCAATCGCGAAGCTCGAGAAGTTCTCACGTCCCCGAAACCGAGATGGAATTATTCCCTTGTAACCTGAGAGTTATCACGTTATTTTTTATTATATGGATGCGATTTTTATTTATTTTTTTATTTTGCAACTGGCAGGTGGCCGTTTCAGTGAAGGACTCTCGGTCCTGGCCAACCACTGAGCTATCTTGCTGCTGCTCTCAGCCCACCCCACCCGCCTTAATGTTGCCGTATGACAAGAACCGGTAGGCAGTCCTACCTTTTCCTTTTGTTGGGCTCCGCTCTGCATTCCCTTTTGCGTACGAGAAAGGAAAAAAAATGCCAAGAAATGTACAGAGGCAGTATGGTCTCGCTGAGCGAGGGAACAAGCCGCCATGTTTTTAAAATTGTTCTGTCTGCCCACACACCAAAAGCGACCAATCAGGAGGCACGCCTAGGACGACGTGGGGGGCAGAAGGTATCTTTGTGGGCACTTGCGCTGTTTGGTAGGTGTGATAATACTATTGTTCAGGAGTGGAATGATAGTATTATCATATTTGAACGATGGTATTATTTATTTTTTAATTTAGTTGTTTAACCAGGTATAGCACACTAAGCTGAAAGCTTTTTTACAGAAGCGACCTGGGAGCACAAGGAGGTTAAGTGACTTGCTCAGGATCACACAGTATGCAAGTGGAAGCTGTGGGATTCAAACCCGGTCTGGTCTGCTGGATGTCACCAAATTTGCAGCTCAGAGCCTTAGACCACTGCGCTATACTGCCTCCATTATCACTGTCTAATAGTGGTATTACCATTGAGGGATCGATAGTATTACCAGAGTTTTTTTGAATGCTTTACAATACTATTATTTTAGAAATCCATATATTAAAAAGCTATTATTAAATTAAACATCCATACATTAGATACCAAAGTAATTTTGTACTAAAAAGCAATTTTTCTAATATTAAACATGTATTTTTTCCCATTTTATTCAAGGTGCTTAGACGAGGCTTGATTTCAAATGTCTGCCATACGCACCATGCCAAAACAAATGTGAACAACTCCTAAAGTATACATGATACACACAAAGTATCAATGGTAAAGTTGTTCAGCACAAAATTACCTTTTTAACGGTTCTATGCAGTCAATTCTAATCAATTTGGTTTGCAAGTAACACAGACAAATAGTGCTAATGACCTGAGAAGTGTCCAGGGCAAAGAGAAAGTCTTCAGCTGCTGACTAAAGTCATTGTGGGAGACATGGGATGATTTGGCTGCCAACTACAGGCGTTTCCTGGAAGTAATGAGTTAATGCAATCCAGCATGGCTTCTTGACTCTGTATGTGACAGGTTCCACCAGGGAAGAAGCAATCCTGGACCTAGTGCACACTAATGGGGAGCACCTGCAGAAGACTGGCATTAGGGAGTCCCTGGGTGGAAATGACCACAGCACAGTGTGGTACAGTCTAGATATGGGTAAGAAGGACATCCCAACAAAGATCATGGTACTGGATTTCAAAAAAGCAAACTTAAAAAAAAATGAGAGAAATGATTAGGGTGGACCTGAGGAACATAGTAGAAGAAATGGAGGTGAAAAGATTATGGGAAAGCATTAAAGGGCCATTCAAAAAGTAACAAGCAGTTGCATAAAAATGAGAGTCTAGAAAGTAGGTGCTAGACCACAACACTGTTTCAACTGTTAGGTTGGTAGAAAAATGAGGGATAAGAGAAAGCAAGAAGACAGCTAGGATGGAGGGTGGAGGATGAAGAGGAATTCCAGAGATTGGTAGCCAAAGCACAGAATGAGCTCCAAATAGTTGAGGGGCTTAAGAAGGGGGAAAGGACCATCTTTCGCCATGCAAAGGAAAAGAGAAATGACAAGGATGGTATAATCAGGCTTAAGAAAGGGGATTAATGGGTCATAGAAGATGGATCAAAATCAGAGGTATTAAATGAATATTTCTGCTTTTTATGAAGAAGGAGGGACCATAGCCAGATGTGGGAATAGGGAAAGAGGGAGCTGGGAAAGACCCAGTAGTGTTCATTGGGATGGAAAGAGTGAAGGAGGGGCTGTAGGTACAGAGGGTGAATAAATCCCCAGGGCGAGATGAAGTACACATCAGGGTTCTAAAAGAGTTGGCAGAGGAGCTGGCAGGCTCGCTGGGAATTCTTTTCAATAGATCTCTAGATTTGGAAGTAGTACAAATGGGATGGAGAACATCTCATGTAGTGCCACTCCACAAGATTGGACCTAGGGAGAACCCATGTAACTACAGGCTAGTCAGCCTGACCTCTATAGTATGTAAGCCTATGGAGACCATACTGAAGGAGTGGCCGGTGAGTTACTTGGAAGAAAATAGTATGCAGGACATCAAACAGCATGGGTTTGTGGCAGGCAGATAGTGTAAGACAAACCAGACTGAGTTATTTGATTGGATCACCAAGACAGTGGACAAGGTCCAGGCAATAGATATCATCTTCCTGGACTTAAGCAAGGCCTTCAATTCAGTACCGCACAAGAGGCTGACAACAAAACTAAGGGGGATTGGGGTAGTGGAAAAATTTTTAAAATGGGTTGAAAGCTGAACTTACTGGGTCTGGGTGACCATTTTGGGTTAGGTTCAGCAGTGGATGGTTTCAACGCCATATGGTGTCTGTTGGTCCCAATAAGGTAATACAGAGGGTAGTGGTAGGTGGGGAATCGTCCAGTACCATTGAGGTCACCAGCAGGGTTCCACAGTGGTCGGTGTTGGATCCGGATTTGTTTAATGTCTTTATTAGCGATATTGGGGAAGGCATTCACTGATGACAGCAAGCTCTGTGGGAGGGTGGGCACGTAGGAAGAGGAAACAAAAATTGAGGGAGGACCTAGCAGATTAGAGAGATGGTCGGGGTTATGGTAGTTTGGTTCAATGCCAAAAAGTACAAAGTGATGCACATCGTGGCCAAGAACCCAAGAGCAGAGTAATACATTTTCATCAGCCCACAGCCCAAGTGGGGCTTACTGGCTGTAGAAGTAAACCCCAGTCCTCTGCCTGGCTGGCCACTACCTTCACATTGACCTGCTGGTAAACCAAAGGAAGATCGAACCCTCAACCATAGTGCAGAACCTCTGCTTCCACTGCGCCTCTCAATGGCAGCCGCCGCCTGCCCCTCCTGACTCAGAAGGCATCAGCCCACAGCTTGAGTGGGGCTTGCCGGCCATAGGAGCAGCCCCCAAACCTTTGCCCAGCTGGCCGCCACCTCCACATTGACCTGCCAGTCCACTAATGGAAAATTGAGCCCTCATGCTAAGAGGTTTTTTCTGAATAGCTAAATAAAATAAAAACAACACCCAAGTGTAGCACCTTTGCTCCTGCTGCATCTCTCAGTGGCAGTCACTGCCCACCCCTCCCAACTCAGGAAACATCAGGTACAGTCCCTGACTCCTTTGGTGACTACAGATTGAAAGCCACTCATTCTATTGGAAAATTGGGGTTGCAGCAGGCTGCCCATTGGCTGCTGCAGTGTTTTAGATTTCTCTCTTCGAAACTGGGTTGGGAAAGGGATCAGAACAGTGCAGGTGGAGTTTGTGGAGTTGGGCAGGGGCCTTAGATAAGTAGCATGGATGGTAATTTTCTCGGAGGTGCTGCCTGTCTATGGCATGGGTGAGGCTAGGGTACTCCACACCATGGCATTCAATCAGTGGTTGAAAAACTGGTGCAGAACTCAGATGTTTGGCTTCACTGAGGCCTGGAGGTCTACCTGGAGTGATGCAGGCCTATACTGGTGCGATGGTCTGCCATCTGTCTAGGAGGGGAACCAGGATCCTAGGTGATAGGTTTAAATGCTTCATTGGCAAGCATTTAAACTAGCCAAGGGAGGAGGCACTGGAAAGGAGCAGGGAAATTCTAGCCCCACCCCCCAAAAAAAAAATTCAGGGTAGTTAGAGAGAGAAACATCAAGATAGAGATGTCAGTAGGGAGAAGGGCAGGGTAAATGGAGAAATGGCAAAGGCAATAAGGACAGGGATGGGGCAAATAGGGGTAAGGTTATCAAGAAATGGAGGGTAGTGAGTACCAATGCCCATAGTTTAGGCAACAAGCTCCCTGAACTGGTGGCCTTGATGGAAGGATGCTTGGATATGGTGGCAGTCACAGAAACATGGTACACAGGGAACCATAACTGGGATGTTAACATACCAGGGTACACAACCTACAGGAGAGACAGGGATGGGAGAAGAGGGGGAGGAGTAGCTCTCTGTGTAAGGGAAGGGATAAAAGCAACGGAGCAAAAGAGTAAACAGGGAGGAGTGGAGGCACTGTGGGTCACCTTAGAGACTGAAAACGGCACCACAATCTGCACAGGGGTTGTATACATATCCCCATCTGAGGGGGAGGGAATGGACAAGGATATGATAGAATGCATTCTTAGGATGGCAGAGAAAGGGGAGATATTGTTGACAGGGGACCTGAATATGCCATTTGCTAACTGGAGCACCTTTGCTGCAGCCACATCAAAGAGCAGGGCCATTTTTGATGCCCTGCAGGGGGCATGCCTCAGACAGTTAATGTTGGAACCCACTCGGGAGGGAGCAATCTTTGACCACCATACTCTCAAATGGGGACAGTGAGAGGATCTCAGATCTAGAATTGGGTAGCCATCTGAGAACAAATGACCACCAGTGTGGTTCACGATAAACTCAGCTGAAGAGTCAAGCCATACAAAAGTGAGGGTACTGTACTTCAGGAGTGCTGACTTTGTCAAAATGGGAGAGTGCCTTAGAAAAACACTAGCAAACAGGAAAGAAAGAGGGTTGGAACAACAATGGGGAAACATCAAAACTGCTATCACAGAGGCAACAAGCCTTTGTGTGATGCAAAGAAACAAATCAAAATGAAAGAAAAAGCCACTATGGTTCTCAAAAGAGGTGGCGGGAAGGGTTAGGGAGAAAAATACATCATTTAAAAAGTATAAGGAAGCACAGAAGAAGCAGGACAGAGAACTGTACCAGTTAAGGCAGAAGGAAGCAGGGAAGGCAGTCAGAATAGCAAAGGACCAAACTGAGAAAAAGACAGCCAGCTTGGTTAAGAAGGGGGATAAAACCTTTTATAGGTACATTAGGGAGCATAAAAAGACAAAGGAAGGGATAGTGAGGCTGAATAGAATGGCCGGTGGGTGGGCAGAGAGGGACAGCGAAAAAGCAGGGATACTGAACACATATTTCTGCTCGGTATTCACAAAAGAGGAGGAGGGGGAGGCACTGAATCAAATTAACAGAAGCACTCTGAATGGGGAGAGGGGGTCGATCCCAGTCCTTTCACAGAAGAAAGGGTTCTGAAAGAACTCCTAAACCTGAAGGTGGACAAAGAAATGAGGCCTGATGGAATTCACCCCAGAATTCTAAAAGAATTAAAGGGATAACTAGTGACACCAATGACCACTCTTTGTAACAAATCATGAGAAGATGGTGTGGTACGTAAGGACTGAAGGAGGGCAGATGTGATTTCCCCTTCACAAAAGTGGGACCAAGACAGAGGCAGGGAACTACAGACCTGTCAGTCTGTCCTCTGTGGTAGGGAAAATGATAGAATCACTTCTGAAGGAAATAATTGTTGAGTACCTAGAAGTCAATGGGGCACAGTTCCCAAGGCAGAATGGATTCACAGCAGGAAGTTCATGTCAAACAAATCTCATTGATTTCTTTGACTGGGTGACCAAAGTAGTAGACAATGAAGGGGCTGTGGACATGGCCTACTTGGACTTTAGCAAGGCATTTGACACAGTCCCACACAAAAGATTAATAAACAAGTTAGCCAGCCTGGGAGTGGGTCCCAGGGTGGTAGCCTGGGTAAAACATTGGCTGGACAGCAGAACACAGAAGGTAATAGTAAACAGAGTCCACAGTGAAGAACAGGGGGTTATTAGTGGGGTGCTCCAGGGTTCAGTACCTGATCCACTCCTTTTTAATGTCTTTGTAAGTCACATTGCAGAGGGACTGGAAAGGAAAGTATGCCTCTTTGCAGATGTCACAGTGGTGTGCAACAGGGTTGATACACAAGGGGGGTAGAAAGGATGAGAAGGGACTTGGCAAGGTTGGAGGAATGGTCAGAAGTATGGCAGCTTGGATATAGTGCAAAGAAGTGCAACATAATGCACCTGGGAAACAAAAACCCAGGGGAAGAGTACACAATGGGTGGGGGGGTAGTAACAACAACAAAATGGAAAGGGACCTGGGGGTAATCATATCAGATGTCCTTAAGGTAAGTAAGCAATATGAGAATAATAATAAATGTTATTTCGCATAAGTGCCTTTTGGGCCATCAGGGCGCTTTAGAAAAAGATAAAACAACCATATAAAATAGTACACATAATAAATAGATAGCATACAGATATAATAAATAGCAGGGAATCAGAATTATGTGGAGCCATCATAGGCAAGTCTCCATAAAAATGTTTTCAGTGACTGTTTGAACCCCTCCACAGTCGTGCACTCCTGAAGCTGAAGGCAGTAGGGAGGGTTGGGAGAATACTGGGAAGTATAGAGAGAGGCGTCACCAGCAGAAAACAGGAAGTTGTTATCCCTTTGTACAGACAGTTGGTGAGACCGCATCTGGAATACTGTGTTCAGTTCTGGAGACCCCATCTCTACAAGGACATAGATGGGATGGAGGCAGTCTAGTGGAGGACAATTAAAATGGTGCAAGAGAAGCCATATGAGGAGAGACTAAAAGAGCTTAATATGTATACCCTTTAGGAAGGGAGGAGGGGACATGACAGAAACTTCTAAGTACCTTGGTGGAATCAACAAAGTCCAACAGGGTAGCATCTTTCAGAAAAAGAGATGTGCAAGAACAAGGGGTCACAATTTGAAGACAAAGGGGGCACGGCTCAGGGACAATGTGAGGAAGTATTTTTTTCACAGAGAGGATGGCAGACACATGGAACTGCCTTCCTGAGGAGGTTGTGGTGTCTAAAACTGTGGGAGAGACATAAGGCAATTCTTGAGGTGGGGATAGGAAGAAATAGGTTGTTGGTTAACTAGGAACTACAGCTTATCCAGTAGGTGGGGAAATGGGCTGACTAGGTGGGCCAAGCGTTCCTTATCTGCCATCAAAGTCTGTGTTTCTGGGTGCCAGTTTGTTTTGACAGCCCTTAGACAGACTCTTATGCTGTATTTTGTCTAGTTAACTGTTGAATCATGTCCATTCTGGGTTAATCCTTGTATGACTAAAGTAGCCCAGCGACTGCAAAAAAATGTTCTTTTAGTCTCTGCTGCTTAACCACATGGTGATTTTGTTTAACAAGGAAGTATTCTGTTTAATAGGTGTATCCTACTGCATAGTTAAAAAAAAAACTTAAATCGTTACTATTGCTGACTGTATAGGGTGTTCAGCTGTTTATAGTCTGTGCTCTAACCCTACCCTCTCCCTGTGCTTGTCCTGGCCAGACATTGTTTCCACTCGTGCTCTCACCTTTTTTCCTCACACCATCACTGCTCTCTCTAGTACTACCAAAAAAAAATATATATATATATATACATGTATCTTCCTACTTGTCTGCCTTACAGTGTTCTGTCCCCTCCCACCATGGCCTCACCTCATCTCTGATGCATTTATCCTTCCATCTTCTGCCCTGTATTACTGGCCTTTTGTCCTGTTGTATTCTCTTGTTAACTGGCACTAGGAGTTTAGCTGCCCATAACCCCCTCTGCCTGATTAGCCCCTCTTCTTAGTGCTATTATCTATCCTGAGACACTGTGCTCTGCTCTGCCCACCCTGTTTTCCCTTCCATTTTCCCCTCCTGCCTTCTTAATCTCTTTGTCTCTCCCCTGCCCTTACAGTTCACAGACCAAGTGGGGCTTACTGGCCATAGGAGCAGCCCCTGAATCTCTGCCCAGCTGGCCACTACCTCCATATCGACCTGCCTGTCCACTGACAGAAGATTGAACCCTCAATCAGAGCACTGCACCGCTGCACCTCTCAATGGCAGCCACCGCCCTCCCCTCCCGACTCAAGAAACATCAGGTACGTTCCCTGGCTCCTCTGGTGATTACATGGATTGAAAGCAACTAATCTTATTGGACAGTTGGCACTGCAGCAGGCCACCCATTGGCTGCTGTAGTGCTTTAGATTTCTCTCTTCAAAACTGGGCCTCACTCTGTTTTGGCGACCTCTAGACTGCCTCTTACACTATATTTTAGTCCTACCTACCCTCCCTGGCCTGACCTCTATTAAATGCTCAGGGATCCCCACTCACAACCTGTTACAGTATTTATCAGTCCGCTCTTGCCTTCCCTACATACGTCCCTTAAAAGAACACTCTACCTTAGCCCCTCCACTCATAATCTCCCCCACAACAAAGCAGGAATAGTCTAGTGTGACTTCTGTCTGTTTCATCCCTAACATGTCACAGCTTCACACAATACTTCCCTGGGGTGTTATGCTTCTCTCCCTCCTGTGTCTGCACTGCCATCTGTGCAGCACATCCCCTCAGGACTCAGCTCCATTCCTAACAGGGGCATCCCTAAATGTGCACTGTACTGTGATGCTGTCTTGTACCACCACACTAACCACTCCTCTGCTGGAGCCAAGTAAAATGAGCGTACTGGATGAGCTCAACAAATATCCAAGGTGCTTGTAACATAGAAACATAGAATTTGATGGCAGATAAGGACCGCTTGGCCCACCCAGTCTCCCATTTCCCTGCCTACTGGATAAGCTGCAGATCCTAGTTAACCAGCAGCCTACTTCTTCCTACCCCAACCCCCCAGAATTACCTTATGACTGTCCCATGCATGCTTGAATTCCACCACTGTTTTTGACTCCACGACCTCCTCCGGAAGGCCGTTCCATGCATCCACAAACCTCTCTGTGAAAAAATACTTCCTTAAATTACCTCTGAGCCACCCCCCATCTTCAAATTGTGCCCTCTTGTTCTTGCACACCTCTTTATTTGAAAGATGCTACCCTCTTGGACTTTGTTGATTCCCTTGAGGTACTTGAACGTTTCTATCATGTCCCCCCTCTCCCTCCTTTCCTCGAGGCTATACATATTAAGCTCCTTAAGTCTCTCTTCATATGTCTTCCGGTGCAGACCCTGCACCATTTTAGTTGCCCTCCTCTGGACAGCTTCCATCCTGTCTGTCTTTGCGGAGATTGGGTCTCCAGAACTGCACACAGTACTCCAGATGGGGTCTCACCAGCTGTCTGTACAGAGGGATAACAACTTCCTGTTTTCTACTGGTGATGCCTCTCCTATGCATCCCAGTATCCCCAACCCTCCTTGCTGCCCTCTCACATTGCTTGCCCACCTTCGTCATCTGATATGACTGCCCCCAGGTCCCTTTCCATTTTTTTTGTTGTTAGTATCTCACCCCCCATTGTGTACTCTTCCCTGGTTTTTGTTTCCCAGGTGCATTACCTTGCACTTCTTAGCATTGAATCTAAGCTGCCATACATTTGACCATTCCTCTAACCTTGCCAAGTCCCTTCTCATCCTTTCCACCCCACCTTGTGCATCAGCTCTGTTGCAGATCTTAGTGTCATCTGCAAAGAGACATACTTTTCTTCCAGTCCCTTTGCAATGTAACTTATAAAGACATTGAAGAGGACCAGTCCTAATACTGAACCCTGCGGTACCCCACTAGTAACCCCCCTTTCTTCAGAGTGGACTCCATTTACTATTACTCTCTGTGTCCTATTCTCCAGCTAATTTTTTACCCAGGCTGTCATCTTGGGACCCACTCCCAGGCTGGCTAACTTATATATTAATCTTTTGTGTGGGACTGTGTCAAATGCATTGTACCCAATGGTCCTCTATCTTAGGCTCATCCACGTCAAGAATGGACACTCATCCTATCAAAATCAGTTCAGACAGAGGAAACCTGGATCTAAACTACTGAAAGAATATTTCAACTGGATAGCCCTTCAACTTCTGCTACTTTCTGGAAACATCCACCCCAACCCAGGGCCACTAACTGTCCTGGTGGAAACTCCAGGAAATACCGGTCAACTCATAATAGTCTCACTTTATATATGCAGTCACCTCCCAAAAATGGACAACTTATATGCCTGGACACAGCAACGTAAACCAGACATATTGTCAATAGTTGAGACCTGGCTGTCCCCCAGTATTGTGGATGCCTTAAGTCTCGATCCCAGGATACACTGTGTTCAGGGCAAATCACCTTACTAAATGTGGTGGTGGATGTGTAATCCACCTCAGAGACTACTTACAGGCTCATATCCTACCTTCGCCTGACACGAGGTTCAGTATCGAAACTCCAGCAATAAAAATATTCCTTGGGAATCACAACAGAATCTTTACTGTCCTCTCTGTGTATATTCCACCAAGACAGAAAACCTCTGGACTTGACTCCTTAATGTGGTGTCTTGGAACCCTTAACCTCAATACAGAAACTCTGTGACTAGGGGATTTCAGTGCCAATTGGCTCTCCCCAGCAGAAACTCCCTACAAGGAGGCTGTGTCTACAGTACACCTCTCTCAGTGTGTCACCTCACCCACCAGGGTAAATTATAAAACTGGCACTTCCACATTGCTCAACTGGATTCTATCTAATTGGCCTGAACACATCTCTGAGACCACTGTCCTCCCTGTTGCACTTAGTGATCACTCGCTTGTTTGATGCCGGTGGTCCTGTTCCTACTCCAAACCCCGTACTAGGACTGTCACAAACAGAGTTCTTAAACAAGATCACCTGGACCTACTCATAACTGACCTGCATCAACTAAACTGGTCCCAGGTCTACTCCTTCAGTACTGTTGATGCAGCCCTCCAATGTTTCATCAAGCTCTTCAGTGCGGTCTGTGATAAATACGCTCCAATAAAGAAACATAAAATAAAAGGAAGGAGAAACCCCTGGTTCTCAGCTCTGCTTCTTGAGAGTCTAAAAGTCAGGGATCGCCTTTGGTCTTGAGCCCAGGAAACTGGTAATTAGGTCGATATCCAAAATTACAAAACGGCTCGAAATGACTGTACTAGAGTAATACATGGTACAAAAAATCAGCACTACCAAGATGCATTCACCAGGTCCTGGAATGGCGGTAGAAAATTCTGGGCAAACCTCAAGGAAGTTACGGAAAAAAATGGCAAGATCAGCATCTGCGATGCTCAACATTGTTGGCCTACTGACAATAAACCAAGTTACAATTGCAAACACTTTCAAAAAAACATTCACTGATCTCTCAGGAATTCTATCCCCGGACTTCTTTCTCCCTACTCACCCCGCAGTCCCTGTGCAAACCGAAGTCCAGCCACCTGTGAACATTTCATTTCACAACCATCTCTGTAAAGGAAGCCAGGAAATACCTCCTTAAGGTCTTGAGAAAGTCACAATACAGTGTGGACTCCCATGACTTAAAATTTGTTGCCCTCACCCTGGAAGGCATTCTGATGCCCCTTACCTTCAAAATCAGTGTCTCACTGAGACTCTTGCAGTTCCTGAAAGCTTGAAAACCGGCTTCAGTGTCTCCAGTCTTCAAGAGTGGTGATCAATCCTCGCTTAGCAACTACAGACCCATTTCGATTCTCCCCACCCTTATCCAAGGTCCTTGAGAGGATTGTCACTGGTTAATTAGTGGAATACCTAGATAAATATAACATCCAGTGTACTGAACAGCATGGCTTCTGTAAAGTTAATAGAATTATAACTGCTCTGCTCGAGTTTACAGGCCACATACACAACTCACTCAAGAAGGGTGACCTGATCGGTGCAACTTTCATTGACCTATCAAAAGCATTCAGCATGGTCAGTCATGACCTCCTAGTTGAGCAGCTGGTGGTTTGTGGCCTCTCTGGTGACACAGTTGGATGGTTTAAGTTCTACCTTTCCACCTGGACCCAGCAAGTTAGGATCGACAGTGTCATATTTGACAGCAGACCTGTTCGCTCTGGTGTATCACAGGGCTGTATACTGGGTCCCCCAATGTTCAAAATATTCCTGAATCAGCCACTGCGTGCCTGTCACTGCAGAATCTTGCTAGATGCAGATGATGCAGTCCTATTTTGTAATGACCCTGACCCTAACACCCTGGCACACACCTTACAGGATAATTTCACTACAGTAGAAAGATGATTCAAGGACCAAAAACTGGTCATGAAGTATAAAAAAAAAAAAAAATCTATGATGTTCTCCAGTCCACAAAATAGACACTGAACGTGCCCTGTCATTATCTTGAATGTCAATGGGGTATCCCTGGACAAGGTATAGCAATTTAAATACCTGGGGATTACAGTCAACGGCTCCTTGTCCTTTGTCAACTACAGACAGTGTTGCAAAGTCCCTTAACATACATATCAGCCTTCTGTAAAAGCATAAGCACTGCCTAACCCCCGAAGCTCTTAACCTGGCAATCTCCAACTTGGTTGTCTCCCTGGTGGAGTATGGAATAGTGATTTATGGATCTGCAGCAAACTTACCTCTCAATAGCATCAACATGGCATTAAATAAGGCATAAAAAGTAAGTCTAGATATGATGCCTGTCAGAGTCCAGAAGTTCCTCACCCCCTATGAAATTATCTGCCCTACTAGAAGTTCATTCAGTATGACTTTCATGATCCCGAGATGTCTGACTTCTATAGGTCACTGAACTTTTGCCCATCAGGTGCCTAAATGGCTTAACAATCTACCTGAAGGCATCACTGCTATGTCTACATTGGGTACCTTCAAATATGACCTTAGAACTTTTCTGGTTACATAGAAACATAGACTTTGATGGCAGATAAGGACCACTTGGCCCACCCAGTCTGCCCATTTCCCTACCTACTGGATAAGTTGCAGATTCTAGTTAACCAACAGCCTACTTCCTGCACCCCCCACTATAATTGCCTTATGTCTGTCCCATGCATGCTTGAATTCCCCCACTGTTTTAGACCCAACCACCTCCCCAGGAAGGCAGTTCCATGTGTCCACCACTCTCTCCTTGGAAAGAAATTTCCTCACATTACCCAGAGCCGTCCGCCCTCTATCTTGCTGTAACTGTCTGCTGCAGCTGCTTCCAATAAAGCTTCTGACCTGCCTCAGTATATTCATACCACACACCCCCTACCTCTGCCTACACATTCCCCACAATGAAAAGTCAAATAATTCCTCCCCTTCTTCCACCCTGTGCCCCTGTTCTCTCCCCTCACTCTGTCACTCTGGAAAGTCTCTCCTCCTGGTTCCCCTCTGTTGGTCTTGTTCTAGCCCATGCCTGGCCATCTTGGAAATCCAGTACCTGCATCCAGCAGCAGGGCTTGGCTTCACTACCTATGCATGATACCTTTGGCAAGCTTTCTCTGTTGTCAAGGCCCACCTCCTGGGCTGATTTTCATGATCCCCACCCCGGTGTAGTTGTCCTTCCTGCCTTCCCTTCCCCTGCTCTTACCCACCCCACTTGCACCCTCCCATCCCATTCTCATTACCAGTGTTTTGTCTGTTATTAAATATATCTATATGTCATCTCATTTTTAAGTCTCACTGCCCTGTAACTACTTGTTGTATACCAAACTGTAAATTTTATTTACCCTTACTGTTTGACATGGAACCAATGTAATGAGCCTGTTCGCAAAGATTTAATCTGAGAAAGTCAAAATAAAAAATAAAAATAGTGAAAGTTCAGGTAGTTACTTCTGAAGAGGAAAAGGACTTAGGGATGGTACTTACTAGTGATCTGAAACAGTCCACTCGATGCAAAAAGGCTGTGGTGAAAGCAAGCAAGATGCTGGGATGTATTGCAAGGGGATTTAGTAGTAGGCACAGCAAGGTTATTTTATGTGCAAGTCACTTGTAAGGCCATATTTGGAATGTGGAGTGAGGTATTGGCACCTATGCCTAAAAAGGATATTAACATGCTGGAGGGGGTCCATAGGAGAGCAACTAAAGTGATCAGGGATTAGCAGGATAGGATGTACAAGAAGAGGCTTGGAGCCCTAAGGATGTACTCCATGGAAGAGAGGAGGCAGAGGGGATAGACAAAGCTCAGCAAAGACAGCCTGTACTCCAGTACACCAAAAAAAATGTACAAACATGCAAAATACTTTTCAAAGCTTTAATGCTGAATTAAAGTGCTGTGCCTCAAGTGATATATGTATGTATTTATATATATCAGTCTGTATGTATGTATTTATACTTATCAATCAGTGTATGCTTCTTTCACTTGGATGTATTCTCTGCAATGCAAATTTCAATAAAAGTTGAATGGCAAAAAAAAAAGTGCTGTGCCTAATGCGGCCACAACTACTACTCACCCCAGCACTTCGGGAACAAACTGTTCATCAGGGGATATAATAGAGACCTTCAAATACCTGAAGGGATTAAACAGGGTGGATTGTGCGGGGTTCTTCAGTAGGAGAGACAGCACCACAACCAGAGGACATAGTCTAAAATGGGTGGGGGGTAGATGCAAGAGGGATGTGAGGAAGCACTGATTTGCAGAAATGGTGGTGGTTGCCTGGAATGAGCTACCAGAGGAAGTAGTGGTGGCTAAAACAGCGAGCTCTTTTACTAGATCCTGGGACAAACATAAAGGGGAAGCAATGAGACCAAGGAAGGAGAAGGAGGTTGGGAGAGGGGAATGGGCCAGTGTCACTGGTGTAAGGGTGAAACAAGGACCCTGCATCAAACTGAGCAGACAAAATAGACCGTGCGGTCTCTTGCTAGCTACTTTCATATGTTCGTACACTTATTTGCCAGGGGAGGAGTTTCCCAGTTCTAGGAATTCTTCTCAATAAAAGGGATAACATTGCATCTGTAGTCTGAATAGATGATTTCTATAGTTTATGCTTGTCCATTGCTTTTTAATAATCTAGTCACAGCACACAAAGTTTGGAAAGCACTGCTGTAACCGAGAATGCAGACTGGGGTCAGAGTACACAAAGTTTGGAAAGCACTGCTATAACAGAGGATGCAGACTGGGGTTGCAGTACACAGTTTGGAAAGCACTGGTGTAATGGATAATGCAGACTGGGGTCACAGGACACAAAGTTTGGAAAGCACTGGTGTAACAGGATGCAAACTGGGGTTGCAGTACACAAAGTTTGGAAAGCACTGCTGTAATGGATGACGCAGACAGGGTTGCAGTACACAAAGTTTGGAAAGCACTGCTGTAATGATGGATGCAGACTAGGGTCACGTTAAAAAGTATGGAAAGCACTGGTGTATCGGAGGATGCAGATTGGGGTCACAGTATACAAAATTTGGAAAGCACTGCTGTAACGAAGGATGCAGACTGGGGTCGCAGTACACAAAGTTTGGAAAGCACTGCTGTAACGAAGGATACAGACTGGGTTCGCAGTACACAAAGTTTGGAAAGCACTGCTATAACGGAGGATGCAGACTGGGTTCGCAGTACACAAAGTTTGGAAAGCACTGCTATAACGGAGGATGCATACTGGGATTACCACCTGGGACATTTCTTACTGATACATGATTTTTCACAGGACAATATGTTACCTCAGCCAGTGCAATGTACTGTACTTTCTTCTCTAAATAATGAGAATTAGGACTGCATGTTGCAGTTTTTTAGGTGTTCCTTGTGTTTATTTCCATTTTAAGGTATTTTAGTTCAGATATTATAGTTTTTGCAATATTTAGACCAAAGTCTAAAAATATTTTTTTTAGATTGTCAGGATATGCATTATTTCTTCATGTTTTTTCTCAGGACACTGTTGCTCAAATCTGGACTGTCCTGCAAAAATAGGAACAGGTGATAATTCTAATACAGACTGCATCAGGTTCATGTCCAGAGCCCCTGTGGCCTTTATCTCCTTTAGCTGCAATATCCTGCAAGCCTCCATTATATGAGGTAGGATAGAGATTATGAATCAAACGGGAGGGATCGAAATTCTTCTGTTAGGCTCTATCAACTCACCTTCCTCCTCCTCTTTGAAAGGGTCCTTCTGCTCATCAGAAAGTACATTTTGGTAAGAATTTTCTGTAACTGCCCCAGTATCATCATCCCGACCCTCCAATATGGTTAAGATCATAGTTTTCCTGTAGATATGGGTGAGCAGTCTTGTCCTGCTCTGGTGCACCTGGACATGCCTGAATGGCCCCTGACCTGAGGGACCCATCTTGGGTTCAGGTGTGTTAGTGGGCATGCTGTGCAGTATATCAGTACTCCGTAACTGAGAGTTATTAAAATTAGTTGCACAACTCAGCCTTGCCACTATCAGTGGGTATAGCATGTGCACCCCCCCACCCCAGCTCAGGGGTTTGACTGGGGGGGGGGCACCGAAACTGATGTTTTAGATAGCGTTGCACAGTTAGGGCAATATGAGTCTAAGGGTGAGGGTCTCAACACCTTCTACAGGTCTTACAGTGATTGAAAATCACAGGTCTCTGATTAGCCGTGGTGCCAGTGGTTTGAGCAATAACACTTTTCCCCCACCCCACCCCCAAAATTCAGAATTTTCCAAAGATATGCCAATGAATGTAGGGTCTATAAAATCAATTGCCCAATAAGGATTGGCATTTTGATCCTCCTTAGCCCCCCCCTTGCCCCAACAGAATAAATCACTCAAGGTATGGGGAAAGGTTTTTATTCCCATCGACTCTGTTGGAGCTAATAGAAAAATAAATAAAAGTAAGCATGAAGGATTTACTTTGGATCCCATCTCTAGACTGCTCAATTTCTTTATCAATTTCCTGTGTGGCAGTGTCAAAAGCCTTGCGGAAGTTCAACTAGACCATGTCCACTGTCCTCCCCTAATCTATTTCCATGGTCACCTAGTCAAAGAAATTGATCAGATTCATCCTCCTTGAGCTGCCCACCTCCATGGTTCCATTTTGTCTTTAGTCTTGTAGCCTATTAGATTTAAGATAATCTCTTCTTTAACTGGGTTTCTATTAGTTTCCCCATAAACTGATGCGAGACTGACTGGCCTTTAGTTGTTTGCCTTCTCCCTGTTGTCACCCTTAAGGAGTGGTACCACATTTGCTCTCCTCCAGTCCTCTGAAACCAAGCCTGATTCCAGTGACCTGTTGAATAAGATCATCAGTGATGCAGCAAGTACCTCCCTGAGTTTCTTTAGTATCCTTGGGTGTATTCTATCTGGTCCATTGACTTCGTTTACTTTGAGATCTACAAATCCCTTCAAGACTCGTACCATTGAAAATGGAGATGTATCCACCTCACCCCCTCTCAATTTTTCTTGCTGCTCCCTGGTCATTCGTGCCCCATGAGCTCATGGAATAAAATGCTTTCATACAAGAGAAGAATTTTATGAAAATAAGTCCCAAATTCTCTTTGTATGGTCCTAATTCTATTTTATATCTTCAATTATTTCATATTACCAAATGAAAGAAAATCATCTCTCAGAAGAATAATTTTTATTTGCTTTAGAAACACATTTATGGGTTGTGTTTTGAAACACTAATTACAGAATGGAGCAAAGCAGGTTCTGTTTAGCAAGATACTATACATGTGTTGGTGTCAGATGGGTATCATTTGTATGGGTTTTCAAAAAGCAGCAATAAGATAGCCACCATATGAAAGAATAGTTTTTCTCACAAAAGAGAATCCCCCTCATCATGAAAGAGAATCCTCATTTGTATGCCAAATTCTTCTTTTGTATTAAACAGCTGCCCAACACACCATCCAGAGCATACTCAGGACTGAAATGTTTAATTCTTATAACTCTGGAATGGATTAATATTTCTTTGGTGTCTTGTCACCATCCTGGGACATTACCACTCCACAGTGAAAACTTTAGACCAACATTCCAAACCATTTGATCTGTAGGTTGCAACAAAAAACAGCAAGAGAAAATTTATTTTTCTCCTTTTTGGATCTTGGAGTCTGTACATCTGAATGAAACAACATTTAGCAGTTCAAGAGACCTTGCCCACCAGACCATGCATGCAAACTTTTGTACAATTCCATTGAAGAGTAGTAATGCTATTAAAGTGAAAAACTAGGGACTTAACATGAAACAGCATACTCAGCCCTAACTATAATGGTGCTACCGGGCCAGGATAATTCAAGACAGCTAGAGAACTGATACATGGGGAGATGTGCATACGTGCTAGTGAGCCTATAACTGGCATGCAAATGGCTCTTAGGTCTTTGCATTTTTCAAATGTCCCACTAGCATATTAGGGCTGAAAATGACTCACTGGAACCCAGACACTATCCTGTGTGGGCTATACTATCCTCATCAGGCTCCTGTGGGCCATATTCTGTCTAGGGCTGTGTCAGTGCAATGCATAGTCATGATCAGGCTTGGCAGTTTTTGATTTTAATTTTTAACAAAAATTGATAAAATCGACATTTACTTTCTGATTTTGTTTTCAATTAATCTCGATCTTTATTGTGTCAAAATTTGCTAAAAACAGCTTATAAATAGGCAACATGCAATAAAGTAATTAATCGGTACAGTGACACATACAAGTAGACATGAAGACACAGAGACTTATACAGAGACACTAATGCACATCACAGATCTATGTAAAGCAAATACAACATACGCCCTCCCAAAGTGAAATTGATGCTAGATTCAGCTGTGCAATTTCTCACTCTATTTATTTTTTATGTCTGTGTCATTAAATGCATCAAAACTTCTGTTATGTCCTTGTTGTGGTACAGTATGTTTAGTAGCCCCAGTCTCTCTTCGGACAGGCACATTCAAAGTTTATTGTGCGCTTTTCTGTATAGACTAAATGAGCATTCTACAGCAATAGATGTAACAGGCATTGCCAGTGCCCTCGGTGCAACACTGGACAGTACAGGAAGGCTTTGCATCTCACTCTTCCAGTACTCCATCGAAGCGATCATGCGGTCAGAGGGAACATCCAATTTCATATATAGATAAAAGTCCTGTTCAAAATAATCTTTTTTGCAATGAAAAGTGTTGATTATAGCACAATACTTTGATATATCTGTGGAAAGCTGTTTTTTAACAAACGGGTCAAAAATCCTGCAGTTGTCATTCAAAGAACCAGCACCATACAAGCCTTCAGGGACATTTCATGTCAGTGTTGCACTTAGCTTTGAATGAAAATTTCTGGAGAAAGAATTCATTGCTGCAGACAGGGACTGTCTTTTAGAACCCATTGACTTCGAATTCACGGCCCAGATATTCAAAAGGGTTGCGCATGGCGATGCACCCCGGCCGATATTCAAAAGGGAAAAGTGTGCGGCACAAATCCCGATGTGCTGGAGTGCATCAGTAATGTATGCAGGCGCAGGAAGGGGGGCATGCTCATGCATAACCTGCACAGCCCGATATTCAGCCCGGGATGTGCAGAGCCATGCATGTGCAACCTCTACCTGCGCCAGCACTAAGTTAAGCCAAAAAAAAAAAGGAACAACTGATGGCCACCCACAGGTGAGCTGCCACATTGCAGGGCACAACACGGCAGCTGCCACCTGTGGCTGGCCACCCGAGTTCCGGCTGCACCTGACGGAGCACCCCCCATGCCCAATCATGGGCATATATTTAAAAATTAAGTCCCCATCCAATATCCCTGATGGTCTAGTGGACTGCTATGTGCCCGATCACGGGCATCCGTTATAATTAAAAAAAAAGTCCAATATCCGTGGTGGTCTAGTGGACCGAATGCTGCCCAATCGCGGGCATCTGTTTAAATGAACCCCCCCCATATCCCTGGTGGTCTAGTGGACGAATGCCCGATAAGCTGGCATCTGTCTAACAGAAAATGTCCTATTACCCTGGTGGTCTAGGGTACCACCGCCCACTGGTCCACCGCCCGCTCCCCCGCCGGTCAGTCGGCTGGCAGAAGCACCCTGCCTGCGCTCTGCCACCCGGACTGACACCTCGGTGGTGCTGCACGCCCATTGGTTCATAGCGTGAGCCAATGGTGCAGCCTCTGCTATACATTCTAGATATGTGAATGATCATTCACACATCAGGAATGTGTGAGTCACCGATGAGAGCTTCTGCACCCATTGTCTCACGCTGTGAACCAGTGAGCATAGCTCCCGAGGTGTCAGTTAACGGCAAGTGGGGTGCTGCCGCCCGCCAGTTGACCGGGCGGGCGATGAAACATAATGGTGGGTGGGAAAGGAAGCCCTAGAAAACCAGGAGGTAATAGGATGCTTTCTGTTAAACAGATGCCTGCGATTCGGCAGCATTCGGTCCACTGGACCACCAGGGATATTGGACAGGGGGTTCATTTAAACAGATGCCCGTGATTGGGCACATAACGGTCCACTAGCGGTCCACTGAACCACCAGGGATATTGGATGAGGACATATTGTGACAGATGCCCGCGATCGGGCTCTGCAGAGGGCATCGGTCCCCGACAGCTGCTGTCTGGCAGGGCGCCAGGTGCAAGTCGTCAGGGATCGGCGCACCTGCATGCAAATGGGGCCATAATGACATGCAAATGGCTCCATGTGCGTCTTGCATAAATTATGGCCCCATTTGCATGTCACCTTTTGAATATCATTGGTGCTGTGAATGGCGCAATGGTACTTGTGCTGGCGCATCGCAATGCTCCACTCTGGTCACTTACGCTGGCGCAGTGCCACTGTGCCATGCACAGTGGGGGTGGCCAGGGTGTGATATCAAAGCTGCTGAGCCATGGCGCAGCTCCTTTGAAAATTGCCCAGTCCACACCCCTGCGCAGCGCCCAAGCTTGTGCCACAGCCTGGCGCAGTTTGAGTATCTGGGCCCACATCTTTTCATGAAGTTTTTACAACACTTGCCACATTCAGATCAAAGTTCAGTAGTCTTGTCAATTTTGTGTATCTGAGGTGCTTTTGTTTCCATTTGGACATGTATCACATGGATTTTACCAAGAAAACTACACAAAAATGTAAGCTTACAGTACAGTTCTCTTTGACTAGAATCATCCATTACAAGTCTTTGTAATTTGGAGGCTTTTTTAGACTGATGCTGTACCTCCTCATTAATTAAAAAAAGTCACACACACTATCTTAATGCACATGAATGTACTGTGCTACTTCTAACCAAGAAAACCACCGGCAAGGGACGACTCGGGGTTCTTACTGGATAGTGGAACACCATTGTTTGCACACTCTTTAGAAAATGCTCGCCTTTGTTTATTTGCAGTTTTACATAGAGCTAGAAAGTGAACCACAGTTTCATTAACATCACTAAATTCTTTGGTTTTAATAGCATGGTCGATGGCAACATATAATAAATGTGCAATGCACGGTATGTGCAGCAAAAGGGGTAAATGTCTCTAAGGTCCTTAATCAGTCTCTGCATGTACATTGCTGAATCAGTGTTTATTGAGATACAGTCAGACCAAGACAAGGAATAGTCTCTCATCATATCATGGAGTAAGTTAGAGATTACACCTGCATTGCACTGCATAACAACTGTAGACTTCAGTAGGAGACAGTTTATGGCTCTATTTTTAGACAAGTAAAAAACTCCCAGAACATTAATCACAGGCAGACCCGCCAACTCAGGTGTTTCATCAACAACAATGGAGAATTGCTCACTAGATAGCAGCTCATTTATTTTTGGTTTGTGGTGCGTGAAGACCTCTGGAATATATTTCTCCTTCAGCTGATGTCTTTTCGGGCATGTTCTCCCAGCAGATGCATATTTTCTAAGAACACACATTAGATAGCTGGAACCCTGGGTAGCGATCATCGGAATTGCTTCAAAACATAAAATCCAAACAAGATCATGTGGGAAGTGGGCAGCTTCTTCTTTCAACTGCCTCATGTGCCCCATAGAGGGCTGCGAGATAATGTCCTGACTATGCTTAAGTCTCAGGTGTGTCCTGCTGTTAAGATGCACAGAAATGCCATTTGCTTGACCCGATACTTCGGTTTTACAAATCTTGCACTGTAGAATGTCAATGCTATCCCCATTACCAGTCTTTTTTACGTTTTTTTTAATCCTAGTTCTGGGAATTCTGAGCAGTACTCATCTGCACATTTCCTTTTTTGACCCATGCTGTGTGGTTGTGTAGCTAGATGTGGGGTTGATGCCACACTTCTAATTTAAGGATTACTGATTAAATTAACAGCTCAGAAGCTAACACGGGAAAGCACACAGGTATGGTGCTATTGCAAATTAGGTGTTAATAGACTCAGTGATCACAAGCAGTAGTAAGAGAGAGTAATTTAGAGTGATACGAGTATTGCATGTGGTAAACCCATTACTGTGAAAATCGACGATTAAAAATATCTGTCAAAAATGACTAAGTCATTAGTCTCGATGTTACTCAATGGAAACTGATTTTAAATCACAAACTGCCAAGCCTAGCCATGATGCACTGTGCGAACCTGGCTCCATATTCGAACACTTAGCATGCTCGTGTAGGAGTGCACTAATTGACTAAATATTTACCCAAAGCTGGCTGAATACTAATTGCCACACAGGACTCCTGTCAGCACAGCACACATAGCTGGCTCTGAATATGGGGACCTATATCTTTTAGCTTGGTGAAACCCGAAGTGCACAAGACAGTGGCTACTGAACTACTGTAGTAACTTCATGTAAGCCAACTGTTCAGCACAGAAACATAGACTATGACGGTGTGTAAGGACCACTTGGCCACCTAGTCTGCCCATTTTCTTCCTACTGGATAAGCTGCAGATCCTACATAACCAACAGTCTATTTCTTTCTACCCCCCACAAGAATTGCCTTATGTCTGTCCCATGCATTCTTGAATTCCCCCACTGTTTTGACACCACCACCACCACCTCTGGAAGGCCATTCCATGCATCTGCCACCTTCTCTGTGAAAAAAATATTTCCTCACATTGCCCCTAAGCTGTCCCCCCATTATCTTCAGATTGTGTCCTCTTGTTCTTGCACATCTCTTTTTCCGAAAGATGCTACCCTCTTGGACTTTGTTCAGTGCCTTGGGTTCTTAAGTTTATATTATGCCCCCCCTTTCCTCAAGGGTATACATATTAAGTGCCTTTAATCTCTTTTTATGTGGCTTCTGTTGCAGACCCTGTACAATTTTAGTTGCCCTCCTCTGGACTGCCTCCATCCTGTCTATTTTCTTGTAGAGACGGAGTCTCCAGAACTGGACGCAGTACTCCAGATGGTGTCTAACCAGCTGTCTGTACGGAGGGATAACAACTTCCTGTTTTCTGTTGGTGATGCCCCTCCCTGTACATCCTAGTGTCTCCCTAGCCATCCCTACTGCCTTTTCACATTGTTTGTTAACCTTTAGGTCATCTGATATGACTACCCCCCAGGTCCCTTTCCATTTTTGTTGTTGTTACTACTTCCCCTCCACACTGTATACTCTTCACCTGGGTTTCTGTTTCCCAGGAGCATTAATTTGCACTTGTTTGCATTGACTCTAAGCTGCCATACATTTGACCATTCCTCTAACCTTGCCAAGTCCCTTCTTATCCTTTCCACCCCTCTTGTGTATCAACTCTGTTACAGATCTTTGTGTCATCTGCAAAGCAACATACTTAATGCTCTAGTCTCTCTGCATTGTCACTTATAAAGACATTTAAAAGGACTGGACCCTGTACTGAACCCCACTAGTAACCCCCCTTTCTTTGGAGTAGATTCCATTTACTACTACCTCCTGTGTCCTGTTGTCCAGCCAATGTGTTATCCATGCTACCTCCTTGGGAACCACTCTCAGGCTGGCTAATTTGTTTATTAATCTTTTGCATGGGACTGTGTCAAATGCCTTGCTAAAGTCTAGGTAGGCCATGTCCACAGCCCCTCCCTGGTCTACTATTTTGGTCACCCAAAGAAATCGATTAGATTCATCTGACATGACCTTCCCACTGTGAATCCATGCTGCCTTGGGTCCTGTGCCCTGATGGCCTCTTGGTACTCAACAATTCTTTCTTTCAGAGGTGATTCCATGATTTTCCCTACCACTGAGGTCAAACTGACAGGTCTGTAGTTTTCTGCCTCTGTCTTGCTCCCACTTTTGTGAAGGGGAATCACATCCACCCTCCTCCAGTCTTCGGGTACCACCCCATCCTCCCATGATTTGTTAAAAAGGGTAGTCAGTAGGTGTCAGTAGTCCTCCTCTTAGTTCTTTTAGAATTCTGGGGTGAATCTTGTCAGGTCCCACTGCTTTGTCCACCTTCAGTTTAGGGGTTCTTGCAGAACCCTTTCTTCTGTGAAAGGACCAGTATTGAGCCCCCTATCCAGAGTGCTATTGATTGGATTAGGTACCTCCCATCCTCTTCTTTTGTGAATACTGAACTGACATATTCATTCAGTATCCCTGTTTTTTCACTGCCTCTCTCTCTCTCTCTCTCTTGCTCACTCACTTTCTGTCCACCCTTCCTCCCTTTTATTCGGCTTCACCATCCCTCCCTTTGTATTTCTTTACTCCCTAATGTACCTATAAAAGATTTTATCCCCCTTCTAAACCAAGTTGGCTCCCTTTTCCTCAGTTTGGGACTTGCTATTCTGATTGCCTTCCCTGCTTTCTTCTGCTTTAACTGATACAGTTCTCTGTCCTGCTCCTTCTGTGTTTCCTTATACTTCCTGAATGCTGTATTTTTCTCCCTAACCTTCCCTGCCACTTCCTTTGATAACTATTTTTTTTTTTCATTTTGATTTATTTGCTTCATACAAAGGTTTATTGCCACTTTGATGGCAGTTTAGATGTTTCCCCATTGTTGCTTCACCCCTCATTCTTGCCTGTTTGGTAGTGCTTGTCTGAGGCATGCTCTCATTTTAACAAAATCAGCCCTCCTGAAGTCCAATACTTTAATTTTTGTATAGCTTGACTCTGCAGCTGAGTTTATCATGAACCACACTGTTCTGTGGTCAGTTTTTTTTCCCAGATGGCTACCCTACTTCTAGATCTGAAATCCTCTCTCCATCCCCATTTTAGAGGACCAGGTCTAAAATTGCTCTGTCCCCAGTGGGTGCCAGCACTAGCTGTCTGAAGCATGCCCCCTGCAGGGCATCAAGAATGGCCCTGCTCTGGGATATGGCTGCAGCAAAAGTGCTACAGTTAACATCTGGCATATTCAGGTCACCCATCAACAATATCTCCCCTTTCCCTCCTATCCTAAGGATACCTTCTATCGAGTCCTTGACCATTTCCTTCCCCTGAGATGGTCTTTATACAACCATTGTGCCTATTGTGGTGCCATTTCCTGTCTCCAGGGTGACCCACAGTGTCTCCTCTCCTCCATGTTTACCCTTTTGTTCCATTTTTTAATCCTTTCCCTTACATACAGAGCTACATCTACTCCTTTTATACCCTCTCTGTCCCTCCTGTAGACTGTGAACCCTGGTATGTTGACATCTCAGTCATGGTTCTCTTTGACTACCACGATATCCAGTCATCCCCCTTCCATCAAGGCCACCAGTTCAGGGAGCTTGATACCTAGACTATGGGCATTGGTACTCATTGCCTTCTATTTTGTTTTTTTGAAATGTAACTTCTTTATTGATTTTTAGGATGATAAAAAAAGGGAGCGACTAGTACAGAGAACACAAACCACAGTGAATGACCATGATTACTTGATGACAACAGAAATGGATTACAGAATTCTGAAGGGTTCATTGAAACCAGATAAAATAATAGGGAACCCCCCGTTCCCCCATCCCGTTATCCCCATAACCCAGTCCCCCCACCCCAGGATGTACCTTATTAAAGGAGAAACAAGCCCTACTACACACATAGCATACAATAAAATGTAACCCATACAACACAAAAAGTATGAATTGAGCTAATACCAGCTAAAGGAGCCAGATGTGTTCCCATGAATACATTAGTTCAAATAAAGAGCATACAGTTTACCCCATTTCCGATCAAATGAGTCCAAGTGATTCTGGGAACTTGCTATTAATCTTTCAGTCCAAAAGCAGAGAGAAATTTCACTAATCTATTCTGCATACGATATAACCAGTTGGTCCATCCAGTGCCTGAGGACCAGTATTTTAACAACTATAGAAATTAAAGTGATGTGGAATCTACGCTCCATAACCTGTATTTTGGACAACATCCCTAAAATACAAACCTCTATGGTAAATAAATCTCCCCAGACCCAAAAGAGGGTCTAGGTTGGACTGGATTGACCGCCATAGTGGAGCCACCTTGTCACACTGCCAAAAAATATGTACCAGGTTCCCTCCCACCATGCTACACCTTGTACAGAGAGTTGAAGGTAGTATATCTAATTTAGCCAGTTTGACCAGAGTATAGTACAAATTATTCAATATATGATACTGGGTGAGCCTGTGCCTATCTTGAGAGAGGTACCGGTGCGTGTCTACCCAAATCTGATCCCAGCTTAAAGGGGTTTCTGGCAGAAGAGAGAACCAACATTTAGACCCAATAAGAGGATTAGGGAATTTAGTGTCCAATAGGAAGAGTAAATCTTGGAAATGCTATGGGCCTTGTTTGCATGTTCCTGTATCTGGTCTAGGAAGGGTTTAACCTGGGATGGTGTGGGGGGTGGACCCAAAACTGGAGGCTAATAGGTGTCTTAACTGGAAGACTTTAAAAATAAACTTCTGAGGGATGGTATATTTGGCCATAACCTCTCCCAAGGATAAAAGAGAATTATTCAGGAACAAATCCTTGACACGACAATCCCACAGCTGGGGAAGCCAGGCTAAGGGGAGCGGGAGGCCACCAATCTTAATGTTTGAGTTTAAAGTGAGAGGCTGGGTAGAGTCCGTCCTAGGAGAGAGTCTGAAAAAATTCCAGCATTGATTCAGCACTTTAATGGAGGTACCTATGACACTACCTTGTAAGGAGGGAGGCAGTTTGGAAAAGGTATAGTAAAAAATTCTAAATGACTAAAGACCATGCTCCTCTAAAATCTCTTTCTCAAGTTTAACCAAATTGGTAAGTAATCCTCTGCCCTCGAGTCGTACCATCTCCCAATTTTTGACATGTGACTTGCCCAGTAATATAACATGGAATTGGGAAGACGAAGCCCTCTTTTTTCCTCAGGTAGGTTAAGCTTAAAAAAGGCTTTCCTGGGTTGCTTGCCTTGCCAAATAAACCTATGGAGGTGTTAGAAATAGGACATAGGTAGACATATGTTCATTAAATTAAGTGGGTAAAAAACCCGAGGCAAAACATTCATTTTCACAATGTTTATATGACCCCACAGAGATGGAGGAAAAGCAGACCATCTCTGAAGGTTGTGCTGTTTTAGTCAGCAGGTCATCCAGGTTAAGCTTCCTGAAGACTTCAGGGTCCTTGGTAAGATAAATACCTAAATATTTAAAGGAAGAAGGGGCCCATTTCATGCCAAACTGGGTGAAGTTAACCTGAGGTGTGTTACCATTCAAAGGAAATATAATTGATTTGGCCAAATTCAGCTTATAATTCACCACCTGGCCAAACCGGGCAATAATATGCAATATGTGTGTTACAGATGATTCTGGGTTAGCCAGGTGTAAAAGAATATCATCGGCATAGACTGAAAGAACCAGAGACCGTTGCTGAATAAAACACCGTGACCTGGGGTGAATTCTTGATACTGAAAAGGAGAGGCTCCAGATATAAATTAAACAGGAAAGGTGACAGGGGGCATCCTTGCCGAGTGCCTGTAGATAATGGGAATTGAGAAGAATAGACCCCATTACAGTAGATTCTAGCAGTAGGAGTTTTGTAAACTGACTTAATCCATTGAATGAAAGTCTCCGGGAAACCCATTCTCCCCAATATAATCCAGAGAAACTCCCAGTGAACTCTGTCAAAGGCTTTCTCCACATCCAATGATACTAAAGCCATAGGAACTTGGGAGTCTTGGGCGGCCTGGAAAATACATGAGAGAGTGCGCAGATGGTCAACTGAGGATCTACCTTGGACAAACCCTACCTGTTCAGGACTTAACAAGATAGACCCAACCCATTTGATTCTAAGGGATACAATTTTTGTTAGAATTTTAATGTCGTAGTTTAGTAATTAGATTGGTTGGTAACTAGATGGATCCATCAGAGACTTATCTGGTTTCAATATCAAAACAATAGTGGCTTCTAGCAGAGTAGGGTCCAGAATATCGGAAGTAAACATTTACTCAGTTTCCTTAAGAGGGGAGTAAGTTCTTTACCAAAAACTTTGTAAAAGTTGGAAGGGAAACCATCAGGTCCCGGGGCCTTGTCTAGAGTTAATTCTCTGATCACCTCTTCCACCTCTGTCACTGTGATAGGGGCAGTCAGAGCCTCACCTTGGTGGGTCTGCAGGGAGGGAAGGGGAAGGCCATCCAGAAATTGATCCACATAAGAATGAGAAAATTGGGAGGGACCACTACCGTAAAGTTCCCTGTAAAAGGTCTCAAAAACTTGTGAAATATCCCTGGGAGAGGTTTTGAGTGAGCCATCAGAGGATAATAAAGAGGGGATCCATCTCGATCCCTCCACTTCCCTCAAATGAAGGGCCAACATCCTACCAGATTTCTCCCCTTGATCAAAATAATGGGCCTTGGTTTTAAGGAGGGCATACTCTGCCTTATCCCTTACCAAGTCTGAGTATTAGTTTCTAAGTTTCATTAGGGTTTTCAAATCTACTTGGGGAGATGAGGAGGATAACTTGTTTTCCACCATCCTAATTTGATTCGACAATGACATAATCTTAACCTCCCTCTGCTTTTTCCTTCTGGAAGCAAGTTTAATAAATTCCCTCATGATGTAACATTTAAGGGAGCACCAAAACAAGTTTTTCCTCCCAATTGAGCCTGAGTTGGTCTCCACGAAGGAAGAGATTAGAGATCTAATATGGGAGACTACATGCTTTTCTTTTAAGAGCTGGGTGTTTAGTTTCCAGGAGGTGTCTCTTTGCACCTGTGAGTCCAGGGAAACCAGAATCCATGCTACAGAGTGATCTGATATCACAATAGGCTCAATGCCCGACTGTAGCACCACAGACAATAGGTTATTGCTAACCAAAATTAAGTCAATTCTAAACCACGACTTATGTACCTGAGAATAATAAGAAAATAGTTGACTTGCAGGATTAAATAAGCACCATGGGTCGCACAAGCCCAGTAGGTTCATAAAATTCCTCATAGCCAGTTGTGAGGAGGAAAGTGGTTTCAGGGGTCTATATGATTTATCCAGATCTTGTGATAGAGTGATGTTCCAGTCCCCCCCAGTATTATCGTTGGGGGCAAGAATCCACTCAGCTTATCAGCTAAGGTCATGAGATACTCTGGGTCCCCACCCACTGGGCCATAGATTGCCCCTATTACAATCCCAACATTATATAACAAGCCCTTCACAATAATGAATCTATCCTCATGGTCAGTTAAACACTCTTCTGCTAGAAAAGGTATATGCTTCTTGACCAAAATAGCTACCCCCCTACTAGAGGATGACCCACATGAAGCAAAAACTTGGGCATATCCCTGCCGGCGAAGCCCATTAACTTCTGATGATATCAGATGGGTCTCTTGCATCAAGAGAATATCAACATTCAGGAGAGCACATATTTTGAGAACCTGGTACCTTTTAGATAGGTCCCTGACACCTCTAACGTTCCACGTTGCAATTTTAATCGCTGTTACACTCATTAGTAATTAAACAAAACAGCAATAAAATATGTAACCCTGGAGAAGCAAGCCATCCTAGAAGGCATATTCTATCCTCCCCACCACCACACTTGAGCAACCTCCCAATCATACCCAACCCCTCCACCCCCCCATCAAAACCGTTAAAGAGTAACTGGATTAATAGAGACTTTGAACGTAATACTGCTGCCCTTGCCCAGTCCATTACCGAGAAGGAAAACTGTGTTCCCTGCCCTCCCCCCACACCCCCAACTATGTACAAATGTTCTCCCGACTACCCCCGAAACATGTTAAAAATGCTAATACTTGGGTCGGGAAACAAAACCCCAAAAGCATCCTCTTGATGGGAGGCACAGATAGTATCAACGGCCCAGTTTAGTAAGGAAGTAACCCCTACTAAGTCTGAAATTATTGCCCCATGACTGCCGGGAACTCCCTGGCTGAAGTATCCCCCAAAAAGGATGCTTATCCCCCCTCTCCCTGGTGCGTTTAGCAGTCCTTCCAGAGCCAGGTCCCTCGCGGAGCCTCCTCCCAACCCTCTGAAGAGTCCAAGTGAACCCTACAAAGTAAATCTAGAAAGTAAGAACCTGACCAGGACCTGGGAACCCTCTAGTCTGTAAAAATGCCAGGCCCTCGCAGCATTGGTGAAGAGTGCAGTAGCTCATATAGAGTAAGTGAAATAAATACTTCAGGAGGGTGCATTGTTACAGGTTTGTCTTGCCAAAGCCGCGATTCAGGATGGGAACCCCCAGGAATTCCCTAAAAGGATGTCCCCCGGATAAACTCCAATCCCCTACTGTGGGAAAGTGGTCCATAGCCCAAATGCTACCCATCTGGATTACCCCATACTCCAGAACAACCAACTGACATCCGATCCGCCCAGCATCTCAGGATCGTGACCATACTAAACAGCAAGCACGAGCTTAAGTCTGGGTAAACCAGGGGTACAAATCCCTGAAGCCCCAGTAGCAGCGATAAAAATGCCAATCGGTCTAACACCAGAGACCAAAACCATACTTCACCGCAGACATTGCCATTACGTGTTGAGGGGCTGTACCCCAGGTTATGTGACTATATTGGGCATTGAGAGATAGAACAGTGTTACCATCCATCAGTCACCTCCCTGGAATGCCACCGGTAGTGGCACCTGTGAACCACACTACACCCAGTGACCCCAGACTGTCTCCCCCCTCCCAAAAGGGCAGCCCAAGCTGTACAGCCCAATCCTAAACCAACAGGTAGCCGGAACCTGCCTAATGGCCTCTCATAATTAAATTGCCTATAAAAATTCACTAGAACCGAAAATTACCTGCTCTGGGGAAACAAGGAAGGAGCTAGGGGAACATTAAGAACAGAGGGGACCAAATTGTCCAACTGGTCCTACCACTTCTACACCAAGGGTTCCCACTCCCCCAGCCCACCAGCGGGCCTTACGAGCTGTTGTGGAGACTAGGCCTACCAGATCACACACCGGTCCGCTCCACCACCAGAAACCCAAAAGAGAGAGAAGAACATCAACAAACAGGTGAGAGTCCAGTAATGCTATTTTAAACAGGAGATAACTTCTTGACATTTCGTCAGATATTCAACCCGATTTGAACAAGTTGGGTAGCTTGAGAGAGAGATCCAGTACAGCTTTCTCTGGAGATTCATAGGAATACCAAGAACCTTCGATGGCTACTTGTAGCTTGGCAGGGTAGTTCATTTTGTAGCGAATACCCGCTGCAATCAACTTGCTAACTGTAGAATGAAAAGCTGAGCGTTTCTGTCTCGTCTCATAGGGAAGATCTTGTGTAATATGTAGCTTTGAACCACTCCATAAGATTGCTTGCAGCTCTCTTGCCTTTAGTAAAACATAACAAAATGGTTATATTAAAGGCACACTGAAAATAGAAAAGAGAGTTAAAAATATACATTTTGACCTTGGGTCTTCTTCAGGAAATATCTGAAAGCGAAAAAAAAAAAAAATTTTTTTTTTTCTCTTTCAGATATTTCCTGAAGATCTAAGGTCGAAACGTAGATTTTTAACTCTATTTTCTATTGTCAGCGTGCATTTAATATAACCATTTTGTTTTGCTTCTAGACCACATGCTGATGCAGCGCCTTGTTTTTGTTTTTTACATTTAGTAAAACATGTTGCTTCTCCAAGAAGCTTAAAAACTTGATGATGATGGGCCTTGGCGGTGAGCCAGCTGCAGGTTTCGGCCTAAGAGAACGATGAGCACATTCTATATGGTATGTGGATTAAGAAGGGAAGGCCCAACGACCTTGCTCAGAAACTTCTGGAGAAAGAGAATGATATCAGGGCCCTCCTCGGTCTCAGGGAGGCCTAGAATCACCAGATTGTTTCTCCAACTCCTTCCTTCTAAATCCTCTGTTTTAAGTTGCAATTTACTGATCTGCTGCCTGAGATGGATAATCTCTGGGTCTGTCTTCTCCCTCCAGTTCTCCAGGGAGATAGTTCTTGCCTCCGAGTCCCCCATTCTGGTGGTTAGGGTGCTGAGGTCTCCTCTCAACGATTTCAGCTTGGTAGAAATGTCGTCCAACGTTTCCTTAAATGGTAGGAGCTCCTGAAGGAAACTGTCTTCAGTAAGAGGAAATGGTGAGACACTGGACATGGTTAATTTAGCTGCAGACTCCGAGCTCTGACTTTTAGATTTTTTGGAGGATTTTTTGGGTGTAGATGGTGGAGTGTGCTTTATGCCGGCGGGTCTCATCTCCGCTTCCATCTCAGTCTTCCCCTGAATGCGTTGATATACGCGAAGTAAATAGCTACCAGAAATCAAGGAGTGTTACTAAGGCTCCAAATGTAAATCAAACCTTTAAACTTCGGTTTTTGTAGGGTAGAAAGTGGTTTGCAGAGGATGGTTGTCAGGAGCTCCGCAAAAACGCTGCCTCTAGCTGCTCTGCATCACGTGACCGCTGCCCTCCATTTTTTGATGGCTTTACCACTTTTTGTGCCATCCCTGTCCTTACTGCCTTTGCTTTTTTCTCCATTTACCCCTTCCCTTCTCCCTATTGACTTCTCTGTCTTGGTGTTTACATCACTAACTATCCTGATTTTTTTTTTTGGGGGGGCGGGCTAGGATTTCCCTTTTCCTTTTCAGTGCCTGCCCTCTGGGATAGTTTAAATGCTTGCCAGTGAAGCATTTAAACCCATCACCTAGGATCCTGGTTCCCCTCCTGGACAGATGCAGACCATTGTGCCAGTATAGAGCTGCACCCCTCCAGGTGGAACCCCAGTACCCAGTGAAGCCAAAACCCTGAGCTCTGCACAGGTTTTTCAACCATTGATTGAATGTCATGGTACAGAGCACCCTAGCTCCATCCATGACATAGACAAGCAGCACCTCTGAGAAGGTTGCCATGCATGCTACTTGTCTAATGTCCCTCCCAAACTCCACAAACTCCTCCTGTACTGCTCTGATTCCTTTCCCAGCCAGGTCCCTAGGTGGATGATATCCATCTCCCTCCTCCATGCAGCTGCTCCCACAATCCTTAGGATTCATTCCCTGCCCCTCCAAGCCATGACGCCATGCAGGCACCTTACCTCCCTCACCCCTCCCTTCCCCACTTTTACCCTCCTGACAGTGGAGTCCCCCCCCAGGAGTTGTTTCTATTTCCTGTGGGGTCCCATGCCTCCCTCCTGTGAATTTCCTTTGTGGAGGTTCCCAGCATCCTCCTTGGTCTCTACTGCAGATGCCTCCATAGAGGAACCACACTCTGCCAGAATGTCACATGAAATATGGAGAGGTATACCTGGAGGGATGTGCCTCTGATCCACCACCCTCACCCTTCCTGAGCCCAGTGTGGCCCAACCACTCCTCTTTCTTGGCAACTTCTGAGGAAGCAGCAGTGGCTCTGGTGGTCCCTGTGTGGTAGAGGAAGACTTTCAAATCCTGGCCAACTCAGCCTGGAGATGAACAGCCTCCTCCCTCACTCCAGAGAGGTGCCTGCAGATGGGGCAACACCACATCCTCCTACCAATTCAGAACATTTCCCAGAAGACTGCAGCTCCACAGCCACTGTACTGCACGACTTCCATCATGTCTTATTTGTGGTCCCTTAACTGGTATTTTTTATACTTACTCTTTCATAGAAACATAGAAATTGTTGGCAGATAAGGATCGCTAGACCCATCCAGTCTGCCCGTAGGCTATATACATTGTATGTGGCCACTGACCCTATGGGACCAATGCCTTTTCATCACTCCCTCCCCTCTCAGGCTCCCCTTCCTGCACCTTGTTTACACCCTTGAGGTACTTGAAAGTTTCAGTCATGTCCCCCCACTGTCTCCTCTCCTCCAGTGAGTACATAGTGAGGTCCCTTAGACTCTCCTCATATCTTTTGTGGTGTAAGCCCTGTACCATCTTTGTTGCCCTTCTCTAGATGGTCTCTCTATTATCTATGTCCTTGCACACGTGAGGCCTCCAGAATTTCATGCAGTGCTCCAGGTGACACCTTACCAATGTTTGGTACAGTGTCATCACCACCTCCTGCTGGTGATACCCCTGCCTATGCACCCCAGCATGCCACTGTTTATTTTTTTGTTTTATATAATTTTTTTCTGCCTACTTTGCTACTGCCTCTGTGCCCTTAAAGCTCCTAATCTTCATATTCTGGGGGCAGGAAGTTCCTATATTCCTCAGTAGTCTCCTTGTTGCTTGCTCAGAGTCAGACCTCCAGCAGCTAGAGGGGATGGCAAGCTCTTCTTTTCCTTCTAGGATGGTGAATCTTTTGTGCCTGTGTGGTCACTTCATTCCTGCACCCAAACAGGAAGTTCCTGTTGTCAGTCGCATCCTGTGCCTATAAAAATAGAACTGGCTAAGGGTGTTGGGGAGAGAGGGCAGTGTAGTCCCAGAAGAGTAGTAAAGTTCTAAAAGTAGCTCCTTCCTCTTGCATTGATAAATGCGTATTTAGTTAGGTGAATTATTTTCAGATGTACTCTTTGGTTTTAGTGACTTTTTAACTGTGTTATAAAAAAGCACTGAACACACTTCATGTATTTGTTTTGATTTCTGCTTTGATATACTTACATTTAGAACGTGTTAGTGTTTCCTATGTATACCTTAACTTTTAGGTGACTCTTTCGGCTGGACTATGTTAACCTGCTGCATGCTGCTATTGTCCCTGAGACTCCTATGGACATGAGATACTGTATTACATGGGGTTGTCGCACTGGGAGTCATTTGATATTAAAAAACATTTGATTTTGTTTTTTACTCTGTTTGAAATTGGTAAATGTTTGAACTTTAAAAATGTGTGGGCTTTTTTTTACTCATGGGAATCACATTTGTATAATGTTGATGGCCAACAGAGCCAGTCAGAATGCAGTTGTTTTGTGCTGTTACTATTAGCATTATAAAAATTAGATTTTGTATTTTATTTAGGAGAATCGTATCTGTATAGTGCAGACAGTCACCTGAGCTGAGCAGAATAACAGAAACATAGACTTTGACGGCAGATAAGGACCACTTGGCCCACCCAGTCTGCCCATTTCCCTGCCTATTGGATAAGCTGCAGATTCTAGTTAACCAACAGCCTACTTCCTGCAACCCCCCACTATAATTACCTTATGTCTGTCCCATGCATGTTTGAATTCCCCCACTGTTTTAGACCCCACAACCCCTCCAGGAAGGCGGTTCCATGCGTCCACCACTCTCTCCGTGAAAAATAATTTCCTCACATTACCCCTGAGCAATCCCCCCTCTAACTTTAAATTGTGTCCCCTTGTTCTTACACGTTTCTTTTTCTGAAAGATGCTACCCTCCTGGACTTTGTTGATTCCCTTGAGGTACTTAAAAGTTTCTATCATGTCCCCCCGTCCCTCCTTTCATCAAGGGTATACATATTAAGCTCTCAGTCTCTCTTCATATGGTTTCTGATGTAGACCCTGCACCATTTAGTTGCTTCCATCTCGTCTATGTCCTTGCGTAGATGAGGTCTCCAAAACTGCACGCAGTACTCCAGATGGGGTCTCACCAACTGTATGTACAGAGGGATAACCACTTCCCTTTTTCTACTTGTGATGCCCCTCCCTATGCATCCCAGTATCCCCCTGGCTTTCCCTACTGACTTCTCACATTGCATACCCACCTTTAAGTCATCTGATATGACTACACCCAGATCCCTTTCCATTATTGTTGTTGTTAGTACCTCCCCTGCTATTGTGTACTCTTCTCCTGGATTTTTATTTCCCAGGTGCATTACTTTCCACTTCTTTGCATTGAATCTAAGTTGCCATATGTCTGACCACTCCTCCGACCTTGCCAAGTCCCTTCTCATCCTTTCTATCCCCCCTTGTGTATCAACTGTGTTACAGATCTTTGTGTCATCTGCAAAGAGGCATACCTTTCCTTTCAGACTCTCTGCAATGTCACCTATAAAGACGTTAAAGAGGACTGGACCCAGTACTGAGCCCTGAGGTACTCCACTAGTAACCCCGCTTTCTTCAGAATGTGTTCCATTCATTATTACCTTCTGTGTCCTGTTGTGCAGCCAGTTTGCTACCCAGGCTACCACCCTGGGACCCACTCCCAGGCTGGCTAACTTGATTATTACTCTTTTGTGTGAGACTGTGTCAAATGCCTTGCTAAAGTCTAGGTAGGCCATATCCACAGCCCCCCCAGGTCTATTACTTTGATCACTCAGTCAAAGAAATAGATTAGATTCGTCTGACATGACCTTCCTACTGTGAATCCATGCTGCTTTAGGTCCTGTGCCCTGCTGGTCTCTAGGTATTGTACAGTTCTTTCTTTCAGAAGTGATTCCATCATTTTCCAAACCACTGAGGTCAAACTAACAGGTCTGTAGTTTCCTGCTTCTGCCTTGCTCGCACTTTTGTGAAGGAGAATCACATCTGCCCTCCTCCAGTCCTCAGGTACCACCCCATCTTCCCATGATTTGTTAAAAAGTGTGGTTAGTGGTGTCACCAGGTCCGCCCTTAGTTCTTTTAGGATTCTAGGGTGAATCCCATCAGGCCCCATTGCTTTGTCCACCATGAGTTTTAGGAGTTCTTTCAGGACTCTTTCTTCTGTAAATGGACTGGTATCAACCCCACTACCCAGAGTGCTTCTGTTGTTTGGTTTAGGTAACTCCTTCTCCTCTGCTTCTTTTGTGAATACTGAGCAAAAGTATTCATTCAGTATCTCTGCCTTTTCACTGTCTCCCTCTGCCCACCTCCCCTCTCCTTTATTAATCTTCACTATCCCTCCCTTAACCTTTCTATGCCCCCTAATGTACCTGTAAAAGGTTTTATCCCCCTTCTTAACTGAGTTGGCTATCTTTTCCTCAGTTTGAGCCTTTGCTTTTCTGACTGCCTTCTCCACTTCTTTCTGCTTTAATTGATACAGTTCCTTGTCATGCCCCTTCTGTGATTCCTTATACTTTTTGAATGCAGCCTTTCTCCTTAACCTTCCCTGACACCTCTTTTGAGAACCATAGTGTTTTTTTATTCCGCTTTGTTTTCTTTATTTGTTTCACACAAAGGCTTGTTGCCTCCATGATGGCAGTTTTGATTTTTCTCCATTGTTCTTCCACCCCTCCTTTCTGGCCATTTGCTAATGCATTCCTCAGGTATTCACCCATTATGCCAAAGTCAGCCCTTCTAAAGTCCAATATCCTTGGGTTTGTATGGCTTGTCTCCTTGGTTGTGTTTATTGTGAAGCACACTGTGCAGTGGTCACTTGTTCCCAGATGTCTACTGACTTCTAAATTTGTGATCCTCTCTCCATTTGAGAGTACCAGGTCTATTATTGCTCCCTCCTGAGTGGGTTCCACCACTAACTGTCTAAGGCATGCCCCCTGTAGGGCATAGAGAATGACCATGCTCTTGGATATGGCTGCAGTCCATGTCGTCCAGTTAACATCTGGCATATTCAGGTCCCCCATCAACAATATCTCCCCTTTTTCAGCCATTTTGAGAATGCCCTCTATCATTTTCTTGTCCATTTCCTACCCTTGAGACAGAGGTCTGTATACAACCCCTGTGCGGATTGTGATGCCATTCCCTGTCTCCAAGGTAACCCAGAGTGCCTCTTGTCCTCCCCCTTTACTTTTTAGTTCTGTAGCTTTTATCCCTTCCCTTATGTAGAGAGCTACTCCACCTCCTCTTTTACCCTCCCTGTCCCTTCTGTAGATTGTGTACCCTGATATGTTGACATCCCAGTCATGGTTCTCGGTGTACCATTTTCTGTGACAGCCACAATATTCAAGTGTTCCTCTTCCATCAAGGCTACTAGCTCTGGAAGCTTGTTTCCAAGACTATGGGCATTGGTACTCATTGCTCTCCATTTAATGTTGGCTTTATCCTTTTTTACCCCATCCCTGCTCTTATTGCCCTTGTCTATTTTTCCATTTACCCCATCCTGCCCTCTGTCAAGCTCTGTACCTCAGTGTTTACCCTACTACCTGCCATGTTTTGTGGGGAGGCTTGAACTTTCCTGTTTCCTATCAGCACCTCTCCCTTGGCTAGTTTAAAAGCTTGCCAAGGAAGCCTTTAAACCTGTCACCTATGAACTTGTTTCCCTTCCTGGACAGATGCAGACCATCATGCCAGTACAGACCTTCATCTCTCCAGGTGGACCCCCAGTCCCCAATGAAGTCAAAGCCCTGTGCTCTGCACCAGTTTTGCAACCATTCATTAAACTGCATGGTGTGCAGTACCCTAGCCTCACCCCACAATAGACTGGCAGCACCTCTGAGAAGGTTACCGTGCTTGCTACCTGTCTGAGGCCCCTCCCCAACTCCACAAATTCATCCTGCACTGCACTGATCTCATGCCTAGCTAGGTCATTTGTCCTGAGGTGGACAATGATATCTAGTTCCCTCTCCTGTGATGTTGCTTCTGCAATCCTGAGGATTTGCTTCCTGTCTCTCCAAGCCATGGCACCAGGCAGCCACCTTACTTCCCTCTCCTCTCCCTTCCCCAGGTCTACACCCCTAACAATAGAGTCCCCTATCAGAAGCTGTTTCTTTTCCCTGTGGTGTCCCTTGCCACTCTTTTGTGGGTCTTCCTTGTGGATGTCCCCAGCATTCTTCTTGTTCTCCACTAAGGGTGTCATCATAGAGGAACCTTGATTGCCAGACTGACATATGATTTATGTAGAGGTACAACTCAAGGGCTACGCCTCTGTTCCACCACCCTCACCCTCCCAGAACCTACTGTGGTCCATCTGCTCTTCACACATGGCAACCTCTGAGGCAGTGGTTGTGGAACTGGTGCTCTTTGGGTGGGGAGGCCTCATGGTCCTTGCCAGTTCAGCTTGGAGGTGGGCAACCTCCTCCTCTGAAACTGACAGTTGCCTGCAACTAGGGCAGCAACGCAGTTTCCAGAATGTCTCCTGGAAAATTGCTGCCCCACAGCCAGTGCATTGCACCACTCCCCACATGTTCCTCTTCCTTATAATGTACAGTGAGTAATATATAAAAAACATATATATTTTTATGTGTGTGTGTGTGTACTTGCCATTTATGCACTGTGCTGGGTTATTTAGAATATGACAGTTCTGCCCCAAGACCTGTTGAGGAAGTGATGTCAGAACCTTGGCTATAAAGGAAATACCTCACTTGGGGTGGTGGGGCGAGGGAAGGAAGGGTGGGTAGGCCAAAACCACTGGTGACTGTTAGAAACAATCAAATACACCACTGCTCCACCACCCTGGTGAGTACTGCCCTTTACAGTAAGTCAACCAACACCACAATTTACTAGACCACTGCTCCTACACAAACCACTGTACTGAGTCCAGGGATAAAATTGAACTCACTGCTCAGCTTGCAGGACACTTCTAAATTGTTGCACAAATATCCTTCCAAATCCAAGGTCTCTAGCTCAGGAATCAAGCAACTGCAGTTGTATTTCACCCCCTCTGGTTATAAAATTACTACACTTTAGTGGAATCCTGCAATTCTCTTCTTAATGCCAGTAAGAAAAAATGAAACTTTCTGTAGAAAGCGTAGCTTACCTTCCTAACAAGTCCCCAACAATATTATGTTTTACCAGGTTCCCAGTTACTCAACTGCATTCTAGTTTGTTCTCTGCAGTATAGCAAGTTTCTCAACCTCCAATAGAAGCAGCAAAGTCTTTTCTGACTCATACATTCACATTGTATTGTGACTGGCTCTGATGACTATATTATAAAAATGTGATTCTAGCTTTTTACTAGGGATGGAGGTAGCTTTAGTTGCAATGTAATTTGACTGACTGTGGAGACAGTCTGTATTACAAAAATGTGTTTTTTTTTGTACTCTGTGGAGAGGGTAGCTGCAGTTGTATTGTACTGTCTCTCTCTCTGACTTTAACAACTGTTAGCAATTTAAAAATGTGATTTTTTTTTTTTTTTTTTTTTTACTTGGTAGCTGCAGTTATTTTGTATTCTGACTGACTCTGATGATTATTTGCATTAAAAAAATGAATTTTGTGTTTTGGTCAGTAGAGAGGTTAGCTGCAGTTGTATTGTGCTCTGCCTGGTGGTGACTTCCTACATTTGAAAATGTATTTTTATTTTTACAAAGAGGGGGTAGCTGCAGATTGATATTTTACTTAGTCCTACTCTGACTGTGGTTATTGTCAGCATTTTGAAAATGCAATTTAATTTTTTTTCTTCACTGGAGATTTTCCATGTGGTACTGCATTAGTTGCTAAATAGTCTTTTGTCCTGTATCATTATTTATTTGGTTAACATACTGCTCCTGCCATGTTTTATTGCATGTCCTTGTGACTAACTGTCAACCAACGAAAAGCCAGAATTGGTCAGACTCATCCTATGAATATTATCAGCAAAAACAATAAATTGAAATGTTGCAGAAATAATGTAAACCAAAGTATAGTATTTTAAAATGGGAATATCTGAAAAACACATTTCTAAGGTTAAAGCTCAATAAAGTCAAAGGAGCTTTTAAAACAATTAAGATAAAAACAACTGACACATTTATTTCGTTATTGTAAGAAAATACTAATGAAACTCCTATTTTAAGTCAACAGAAAATTTGAGTGCAATGAGAGTTGGAGCCAGCAACAATTGCATGAGAATTGCCAGCTGAGTCACACAACAGAGAAGCCTCATCAGTATCCTCAATGCAGAAGGAATTTCCATGATCTACATTTCATCACTGTTGAACAACAGGCTCATGAAGGGGAGGGACAATTTAAATGTATCAAATATCAGAGGAGTTTAAATAAGCTAAATGCATTTAAATGTACCGACAAGAGTTTTACTGCATGGCATAAACCTTTAACACATGGAATTCACAAGAAACCATATAAATGTGCTCAATGTGACAACTGTTTTACTGCACAGAGTATCTTCTTGAGGCAACAGGGAATTCACTCTGGAAAGAAACCATATAAATGTGGTGAATGCAGCAAGAGTTTTGTCAAGAAGGGTATCCTGAAACAGCATCACAAAATTCACTCTGGAGAGAAACCATATACATGTGTTGAATGCAATAAGAGTTTTAGCCAGAAATGTCACCTGAAGAGGCATCTGCAAATACACTCTGGAGAGAGACCTTATAAATGTGTTGATTGCAACAAGTGTTTTGCCAGTAAGAGTGAACTGATACTACACCAGCGAATTCACTCTGGAGATAGACCCTACAAATGTGCAGAATGCATCAAGAGTTTTCGCCAGAGTTGTGATCTAAGAAAACACCAGCAAATTCACTCTGGAGAGAGGCCATATAAATGTGCTGAATGCGACAAGAGTTTTTGCCAGAAGAATAACATGATAACTCATCAGAGAACTCACTCTGGAGAGAGACCATATAAATGTGCTGAATGTGACAAGAGTTTTTGCAGGAAGAATAGCCTGATAATTCATCAGAGAACTCATTCTGGAGAGAGACCATATAAATGTGCTGAATGCAACAAGAGTTTTAATGATAATAATACCCTGAGAAGGCATGAGCGTATTCACTCTAGAAGCCATCTTGGGGACATTGCATGTGCTGAGAACAGCACTGTCAGCAAACATCAAAGACTAATATAGTAATAATTTCTTGATTTTTGAATATGCCCTGGCTGAAGAATGGGGTTTATTCTTGTCACGGTGTTAGAAATCCCTAAACATTTGGAGACGCTAACCCTGAGAGAGATGGAGTGATGAAGTGAGAAGTGATGAATCACTGGTGGAGCAAATAGTGACACTGGTGACAGGCTACAATTATTTCATGCTCAAGTCTTGGTGAGTACCTTCACATAGTGGGCCCTGTTTTTAACAGAATGTCATAAAGACGAGACTGCTGTATAGAGCAAGCAACTATATAGCATGGAGAGTAATAAAAATGGAATTAGAAGCTGGGTGCACAAATCCCAGGAAATAAATGTGCCCAACCCAAGCCTAAGCGCTAGGGCAAAGGTTGGACAAGGTGATAGTGCCATATCCTCGAAAAGTAGTACCATCCCTGCCACAGTGTTGCACCATGGTAAACATGAACCTACAGTGCAGTAGAGACCAGCAAGTCACAAAATTTAAAAAGATTGACAAGCCAACCCAGAGGACTGGAAACAGTTAAGTGGAATTACGACCACAAGTTAGAGATCATGTACTGTTACTATTACGGAACTCACTGTACATACATATGCATCATAAAACGAACAATACAATAAAACTTTACAAATAATTAAAAACCTCAATTCATATATCCTGGGGACCATAAAAATATCAGATGCTAAATGCCTGCTTAAACAGATGTGCTTTTAGGCCAGTTTTAAAGCTCTCCACAGTCCTGATGTGGAATTTGGACACACAGATCATTCCAATAGTGCTTTGGGGCAACAGCGCTAATAAAAAAAACTTTCAGGCATGTCTACATATGCTACCAATATGTGTGACACCTTATGAACTACAAAAAGAAGCCATCCTGGGGATGGTTCACATGCTGAGAAGAGCACTCTCAGCAAACATCAGACTAACACAGTACTGATTTCCTGATTTTAAAATATGCCCTGGCTCAAGCATGACTCCATTCTTGTCACAATTTTAGAAATCCTTGAATTGTTTGGAGACAATAACCCAGAGAGAGAGGGAGGAAAAAAACAGACAAGTGTAGGGTTCTGTGTAGTACAGAATTAGAAACAGTTGCACATCTTGTAGCTGGATGTGAAGTGCTCATGTAAGAAGGTCTATATACTGAAAAACTGCAATGCAGTATGCTTGATCCTCTGGAAACTGTGCAAACACCATAACATACAAGTAGAGAAACACTGAAAACATGAGGCACAAAGAATCACAGAAAATGAAGAAGTAATGATCATATGGAATCACCTGATACCAACTGCTAAAAAAGTAGAAGCAAGAAAAATGGATATTGTAATACAAGAAGAAAGAAGAAAGGTAGCATTCCTTATCAAAACAGCCACCCTTAGGGATTATAGTGTTCTCTGTACAAAGAGACACTGAAATGTCAGATATGGATATGTAGTCATAAATCAAACTGATGTGGAATGAGGACACACAAATTATTACAGTAGTGCTTGGAGCTAATCAAAACCCAACCCAGAAAGAGGACGTGGGTAGGGAGCTAGGGGAGCAGCTAAGGAGAGGCTGTGGAAAAGGGAGCACTATGGTGGTGGGAGTTTTCAGTTTACCAGTGTTGGATTGGAGCATCCCAGCCACTACATATGCCAGGAAGCAGATCCTCTTGGAAGCAACCCAGGATGGCTTCCTGACCCAAAGGGTGACAGTGCCCACAAGGGAAGAAAATATTCTAGACCTGGTGCTGGAGGAAGGAGAACAGCACACAGATGTAAGGGTGGAGGAACCACTGGCTGGTAGCAATTACCACACAGTGAGGTTCTGTATCAGTTTGAGTAGAGAGATCTACGGTACAAAAGCAAAGGTCCTGGTCTTCAGAAAGGCCGACTTTGGCAATATAGGGCAATTAATGAGAACACACATAGATGGCATCCAACATGACATGGATGCAGGGCAGAATTGGGCAATCAGAAAATTAGGGTTGATTGAATCCACTAAAGTTTGTGTCAAGAGCCAGCAAAAGAAATCAAGGACCAAGCATCCAAGCTGGATGACCAGAGAAGTAACAGAGAACGTGAGGGATAAGAGAAGGGCCTTCTGAACCTACAAGAGAACCAACAAGGCAGAGGATAGGGAGAACTATGTGATGAAATCCAGGGAAGTGAGCAGAGCAGTCAGGACTGCAAAGGCGGCCAGGGAAAGGAAATTAGCACAGCGGATTATGGAAGGAAAAAAGGATTTCTTCAGGTATATCAGGGAAAAGAGGAAGTGCAAGGATCAAATAGTTAGGATCAGGAAAGGCAGTGGGTGGGTAGACAAGGGGGTCAAGAAGGCAGAAGTACCTAATGAATACTTCTGTTCAGTGTTGACAAGGGAGAGGAATGGACCTGTTCCTGCAGAAAAAGGGGGTGCAGGCATGGGAGGGTGAGACAACTGCAGATGGGCTCGTCAAGGTGGAAAGGGTGCTGGAGGGCCTTAGGTCTCTGAGGGTAGACAAGGCAGCTGGGCCAGACGGGGTACATCCCAGCGTGCTCAGGGAGCTGGCAGCGCCACTGGTGGATCTGTTCAACACCTTGCTAAATACGGGATGTGTGCCTGGAGATTGGAGGAAGGCGCATATGGTACCTCTCCAGAAAAATGGGCCCAAAGATGAACCAGGGAACTTCAGACCAGTGCGCCTGACCGCAATTATGAGGAAACTGATGGAATCTATCCTCAAAGAAAGGCCGGTGCAGTTTTTTGTGAATAATGATCTGCAAGACAACAGACAGCACTGGTTCGTTGCTGGCAGATTCTGTCAGACAAACTTGGTTGATTTTTTTTTTTTTGACTAGGTCACGAGGGCACTGGACGAGGGCCATGCTGTAGATGTAGTCTACCTGGATTTCTGCAAGGCCTTCAATTCAGTGCCACACGGAAGGTTGACCTGCAAGTTGAGGAATCTTGGTATAGGATGAAAGCTAGCCTGATGGGTAGAAAACTAGCTGAGGGACAGGCAACCGAGGGTATTTGTGGGGAGAGAAGCATTGGAGCCCAGAGCAGTGACAAGTGGTGTCCCACAGGGATTAGTACTGGGACCAGTCCTGTTTAACATTTTCATTGCCGACATAGCAGTTGGGATCAAGAATAAGATCAGCCTTTTCACCAATGACACCCAAGATCTGTGGTAAGGTGGATGGGGAGAGGGTGGCAAATTACTGCAGGAGGACTTGACAAGATTCGAGGAGTGGTTGCACACCTGGCAGCTTGCGTTCAATGCCAAGAAGTGCAAAGTGATGCATTTTGGAGCCAAAAACCCAGGGTACAGCTACTGGATGGATGGTATGAAACTGTCCACTTGTAACAAGGAGAAGGATCTGGGGGTGCTGGTGACCTAGGAATTAAACCACTCGGCCCAGTGTAGGAAGGCAGAGACTAAGGCTAACAGGATGCTAGAGTGCATAGCAAGGGAGATTACATCCAGATGTAGTGAAGAAATATTGACACTGTACAGGTCCCTGGTGGAGTCGCACTTGGAGAACTGCATGCAGTTCTCCATCAGTACTTGAAAAGGGATATCAAACTACTGAAGGCAGTGCGGTGAAGAGCAATAAAGATGATCCAGGGGTTGGGGGATAGAACTTATGAGGAAAGATTAAAATAGATCAACATGTATACCCTGGAGGATAGAAAAGAGAGGGGGCATGATCGAGACCTTCAAGTACCTGAAGGGGATGAACAGAGTAAGCTTCCAGGGTGGGTTCACTCTCCAGAATGGAAGAGATACCAGAGGGCATTCCCTGAAGTTAAAGGACGGCAGATTCAGGAGGGAAAGGAGGAGGAGGCACTACTTCACTGAAAGAGTGGTAACAGGGTGGAATGCATTGCCTGAACAACTTGTATCAGTGCAGACTGTAGGGTGCTTCAAGAGGGTGGGAGAAATTGGGGAAAGTACACACCGGGGCAGTTGGGGAGGAAGAGTTAATGGGAGGGCAGCTGCAGCCTAATGGGCTGAAATGCTGTACACTCGAACAGACTAGATAGACCATATGGCCTGTATCTGCTGGCAGTTTCGTATGTTCATATGTAAAAAGAACTTTCAGGCACATTTAAATATGCTACCAATATTTGTGATACTGTATGAACTACAAAAGGAAGCCATCCTGGGAAAACTGCATGTACTGAGAAGAGTGCTGTCCTCAAAAATCAAATACTAATACAGTACTGAGTTCCTGATTTTTTTTTTAATATGCCCTGGCTTGAGAATGGGATCCATTCTCGTCATGGTATTAAAAATCCATGAACATTTGGAGACATTAACCTGGGGGAGAGAGATCATATCAATATGTTGAATGCGACAAAAGTTTTGCCAAAAAGGGTAATCTGATATTACATAGAAACATAGACTTTGATGGCAGAGAAGGACTGCTTGGCCCACCTAGTCTGCCCATGTCCCTACCTACAGGATAAGCTGCAGATCATAGTTAACCAAAAAGCCTATTTCTTCCTACCCCCCACAAAAATTGCCTTATGTCTGTCCCATGCATTCTTGAATTCTCTCACAGTTTTAGACCCCACAACCTCCTCAGGAAGGCTGTTCCATGCATCCACCACCCTCTCTGTGAAAAAAATACTCTCACATTGCCTATGACATCAGAGAATTCACTCAGCAAAAATCAAAGACCAATACAGTACTAAGTTCTTGATTTTTAAATATGTCCTGGCTGCCCTGCTGCATGACCTCCACCCCTTCTGGGACCCTGTCCTACCTGCTTTCACTGTCAGGCACTGCAGGGAGCTGAGATCTGTAGGGGAAAAGGGGCTCAGCTGAGGTGAAAGAGATTGAGGTAGTGACATGCAGAAGGCCCCCCGGGATGAAGATATTGTTTAAGAAAGGCCCAATATGTTTGGTTTCCTTTTCCAGGGTTCCCACCACACCATGTGGGCCGGCAGTTACAGGGTCTGCAGCTTTCACTGATCCTAACTGAGCAGTATTGTGCAATGCCATGTCAATGAAGAACAAGACTGCGACTATATCAGACTTGGTTTCTTTGTTGATCTAGCATGCATCATGGAGACCTGGCTGGGGATGATGCTGGCCCAATTCTAGAGATGTCAGTCCCTGCTAAGTATTCTGTGGTTCACTGCAGGGGTGGGGGTACTGCCAACTGTTTTAGATTCAGTTTTAATTTCTCCATACATCCAGTGGGTTCTATTTCATCACTTAAATGTGTACCACTGCATGGGGGTTCAGTCGTGTGTTTCAGAATTCTCCTGGTTTACTGCCTTCCAGGGTCGGGTGGAGAATTTCTCCAGGAGGTTGTGGACCTCATCACCAATAGGGTGTTGGAGTCACCCACATGGTTGATTCTGGGGGACTTCAACACCTGGATCAATGATGAATTCTCATAATTTGGTTGTAATCTTCTCCAGTGGATGACATCACTGGGCCTTGCACAGGCAGTTGTCTCTGTGACCTATCACTGTGGCCACACCTTAGACTTTGTATTCTCACTGGGTCTCAAGGTCACTAACCTCAGTATTGATCAGGCCACTTAGTTTGACCACTTTATGGTTAAATTATAATTTGGGGTCCCAATCAATATTACCTTTCTGAAGAGATGATCAGCTGTCATCCTTTAAGGGGTTTGTCCCTAGAGGAACTGTTGATAATTTTTTTTCTCTGGTGTGAATGATGCTAGGGCAATAGGCTTTGGTGATGTGGTGGCAGCTTATAATGGGGTTGTCTTCAGGGCACTTAATGCCATTGCACTGGTCCGTATATGGCCTAAGTCCTCTCACCTGAGACCTCTATAGTTTGATGGGACTTTCAAGGTGATGAAGACCACAGGTCAGAGATTGGAGCATTACTGGCTGAGGACTCAGTTGGAGGAGGAATAGACTGGCTTCAAGAAATCACTGCAGTGGCTGTTAAAGGGCAGTTGACTATAAGAAGATAGGGTTCCTGTCCTGGGAGATTGGCGCAGGATGGAGCAGATCAGATCACCTCTTTCAAACTGTGGACAGATTGCTCCACCCAGTCTGTTTGCATACAAAGAGTGCTGTGTTCTTCTCTGACAGGGTATCCTTTATTTGGGTCGGGGTCTCACCAGAGGGTCTAGTCCAGTCCTGCAGTGTGGGACCTGAGTGGAGCAAAGACACTTCTATTGTTTGGGTAGAGTTTCAGCTGGTGGGGGTGGCAGAGGTCTCCAAGGTAATTTCAAAGCTGTGGTCCACTTACTGTGAACTGGACCCAGGTCTGATGTGTCTCCTACTGGCTACATCGAGTCCATTGGTCCAGTGTTTGCCAGGAATGTTGGGTGCTTGCTTTCAAAGGGGGGTCTTCCCTGAAGCCTTAAAGGAGGTGGTGGTTAAGCCCCTTCTGAAAAAGCCATCTCTCAACCGCTGTGTCGTGGCAAATTATAGACCTAACTTCAGCTGGTACAGAATGCAACGGCCATGTTGCTAATGGGATTGTCTAGGCTTTCTCAAGTGACCTCAGGCCTGTGGGGCCTGCATGGCTGCCAGTTAGTTGAGTTCTCTTCAAGGTGGGCCTGCTCTCTTATAAGATCCTATATGGACAGGGCCCTGGCTACCTGTCTGAACTTTTCACCCCTGCAGTCCCAGCCCACTGCCTTCATTCCTCCACCAAGGGCCTCCTAGTGGTTCCAAGGACCAGGCTGAAAACCTCAGGTGATTGTTCATTTGGGATGGCTAGCCCAGTCCTCTGGAAATCACTCCCAAGACCATTGAGGGAGGCCCCTAGAGGGGAGGCATTCAGGAGGGGCCTAAAGACTCACCTTTTTAACCTGTAATTTCCCACAAACATCTTGTAACTTGCCTGTTATACCTTTTAAAAGCCCCACTTGCTGACATTTTAATTATTTATAACTTGATTTTATGTATTTAATCACACTGCTTTATTGTATTTTACTATGTGGTGCTCAGCACCTCTGGGATTAGGTGTCAAATAAATAATAAATGGATTATTTGACTGAGGAATGAGGTCCATTCTCATCACAGTATTAACATTCTCTGAACATTTAAATTCACATAAAATCTTTTAAAAAGGCAGTACAAATTGGAAGGCCATGTGCATAAATGCCCACAGTGTGGGAAACAAAATCCTGGACTAAGTGATGCTGATGGCTGAGGCAAACCTGGACATTGACACTGGTTCCGAGACATACTATACAGGGAGCCATGACTGGGATATGGCAATACCAAATTACATGCCATTCAGGAGGGACAGCATGAGTAAAAAGGGAAGAGGAGTGGCTGTCTACATCAGGGACAGAATTAAGGCAACTGAGGTATACGGAATGCAGGGAGAGTTGGAGGCATGTGGATCACCCTGAAGACAGAAATTAGCACTGCCATTTGCACTGGTGTGATCTAGAGACCTGCACACAAGGGGAAGAGCTGGATAGGGTACTTGTAGATGCTATCCACAGAAAGACCGCTAAAGGGGAGGTGCTGCTAGTATGTGACTTCAGTCTGCCAGATGTGTATTGGAGCAACCAGGCTGCAGTCTCATCTAGGAACAGAGGCATTCTGGAAGTCCTGCAGGGGGCATGCCTAAGATAGCCAGTGATGGAACCCACAATAAAGGGAGCTATTTTTGGACCTGGTTCTCATTAGGACAGAATTACTGATCTAAAAGCGGGGGGCCATGTGGGATCAAGCGATCATAGTATGGTGTGGCTCAGTGTGAGAATAGCAGAAGAGTCAAACCACAAGAAAACATGGGTATCGGATTTCAGGTAGGCCAACTTTACAAAGGTGAGGGATTGTCTTAGGAACTCACTAGCAGAGAAGGAGAAATAAGGGAGGTTGAGGAACAATGGGAGAATCTTAAGGGAGCCATAGCAGAGGCAACAAACCATTACATTAGGCAAGTAAGGAAAACAAAAAGATAGAAAAAAAGATGGCTGTCAGAATTAGTGGCCTAGAAGGTAAGGGCAAAAAGGGTAGCATTCAGGAGGCACCAGGCAGCACAGAAGGAAGAAGATAGGTAACTATACCTGAAAAAGCAGAGGGAGGTGGGGAAAGCAGTCAGGAGCAGAAAGGGGCAAGCAAAAGCAAAAGTAGCCCAGTCAATAACAGAAGGGGACAATACATGTTTTAGTACATTACTGAAAGGAAAAACCAAAACTAAGGGTGGATTTGTGAGACTAAAAAGGGAAGGAGGGAAGGGTGTGGCCGGGGGGGCAAGAAAAAGCAGAAATCCTGAACAAGTATTTTTGTTCAGTATTCATAGAAGAAGAGGAGGAATCAATGTTGGGCAATGGGAGGGAGGTGGACTCTAGTTTATTTAAGGGGGGATCTTATAGGAACTTTCTAATCTGAAAGTTGGCAAGGCAAGGGGTCAGATGGGATACATCTCAGAGTATTATGAGAACTGAGGGAGGTGTTGGCAGCACCAGTGATAGACCTGTTAAATAGTTTGCTGGAAACAGGTGTGGTACCAAAGGACTGGAGAAGGATGAATGTAGTCCCTCTCCACAAAAGTGGGAGCAGGGAGGAGGCTGGCAGTCACAAGCCAGTCAGCCTCACCTTAGTGGTGGGAAATTAATGGAATCACTACTAAAAGAAAGGTTTGTGATACATCTCAAATCCAACAGAGCAATGGATCTGAGGTGGCATGGATTCTCAGTGGAATGATCTTGTCAAACAAATCTAATAGATTTCTTTGACTTGGCAGCTAGGGAGGTGGATCAGGGAGGGGGCGATAGATGTAGCCAACCTGGATTTCAGCAAGACTGTTGACACCCTCCCACATAGGAGGATAATAAACACGCTGGGCAACCCAGGAGTAGGTTTCAGTGTGGCAAATTAGGTCATAAATTTGCTGAGCAATAGGACACAGAGGGTGGTGGTGAACAGAGTTCAATCTAAAGAGAAGGTGATGACCAATGGGGTATAGTAGGGATCAGTGACTGGACCAGTCCTCTTTAATGTCTTTAAAAGTGACATTGCAGAAGGGCTGGAAGGGAAGGTGTGTCTTTGCAGATATCACAAAGATCTTCAACAGGGTTGACACTCCAGGCAGGGTAGAGAAAATAAGGGACCAAAGCAAGCTTGAAGAGTGGTCAAGGGTGTAACAGCTACGATACAATACAAAGAAATATAAGATCATGCACTTGGGGTAGAGAAATGTGGATGGGAAGTACATGATTAGGGCGGCACTGACTGCCACCTAACAGGAAAGGGGTCTGGGAGTAATCCTAATTGATTGTCTGTATATTACCAAACAATGTGAGAAACTGTGAAAAGAGCTAGTGGAATGCTGAAGTGCATAGGGATAGGTATCTCCAGCAGAAGGAAGGTGATGATGCCACTGTATAGAAAATTGGTGAGACCTCATGTGGAGTACTGTGTCCAGTTCTGGAGGCTACATCTGTGCAAAGACATAGACAAAGAAGAAGCAGTTGAGAGAAAGGCTACAAAAGTGGTGCAGGGGCTGCACCAAAAGTCATATGAGGGGAGGCTTGAGAATCTCAATATGTATTCCTTGGAGGAGAGAAGAGAGCAGGGGATATGATGGAGACTTTCAAATGCCTTAAAGGTGTAAATAAAGTGTAAGATGGTAGAATCTTTGGAAAAAAAAAAGATGTTCAAGAACAAGAGCCCATGATATGAAAATAGAGGGGGAAGGCGTAGGGGTAATGTGAGAAAGTTTTTTTTTTTTCCATAGAAAGGGTGGTGGATCTGTGGAACAGCCTCCTGGCGGAGGTTGTAGGGGCAACAACAGTAGAGGGATTCAAAAATATTTGGGACAGACATAAAGGAACTCTAGCAATAGGAAGGAGAGAATAAGCTGCAGACCATTGAGAATCTGTGGTATATGAAACAGGTAGGGAAACTGGGTGAATTCAGTAGACCAAGTGGTCCTAATCTACCATCAAATTCTATGTTTCTGTGCTTCTATATAAATGGAAGTCCTTGATCAGCTAAGGAAAGAAGGACTAGCGGTAGGGACTTATCCTTAGCCATCACCGTCTCTTATGACACTACAGCAGACATGTCCAGCAAAGGCAGTCATAAGAAACAAAACAAGGTACATTCACTAAAGACATTCAGCAAAGTGAACACCAGGTGTTTCAGTAAAACAAGTGAAGTCCCAATTCAACCCATACAGAGTGGAAGACCAGGGAATGCCAGCTACAGGAACAACCCTCAACCAAGAGGCAGAAAACATGAGAGAAGACCTGCTTGATTTAATTGAACTGGGCAAATATAACAAAACCTATCAAAGGGAAAGGTTACAAAAACTAAACACAACATATATGGTTAGGAAATGACAGATAAACAAGGTTATTGGAACCATTCAGAGGGATCTGTATTATATCACTGAGATAAACAGAATACATTATTGTGCGATCAGACTAATGACGGATAGAGTAGTGCCACAAGAGCAAGGAATTAAGAACAGAAAGAAAGGGAAATGCAGCACACCACCATGGAATCAGTGGCTACAGACAACAGTGAAGGAGCTAAGATCAGAAGTATCACTGCTAGAGGAGTTCAGAAAAGGAAACAGATCAATGAATGTCCTTAGAAAAGTAGATGCAATCAAAGAAAAGTGCCGCATTAAAACAGACCGGGACCTAAATTTTAACATGTCTAATAAACTCAAAATTTCTGCTCATGCCAAGAAGCTCAGAAAATATGTGGAGAAGAACAAAGAAACAAAACAAAACAGATGGTTCAGAGAAGACTGAAAGAAGTTTTATTGGGAACTGAGAAAGAAAATACCCAAAGTAACAATACCCCCAGACAAGAAAGAAATTGAAGAATTCTGGAGGGCACCCACGAACACCCAGTTAAACATAATAGAGATACAAAGTGGATACAGGAAGTAAAAGACAATTAAGAAATGTCACTACCAAGGAAGTGGAAAGGCCTGATGCTACAGCTAAGGAGAAAGATGTGAGCTAAAGAAGGCTCCCAACTGGAAAACTCCAGGCTGAGATGCTGTGCTCAACTTCTGGCTAAAAACATTAACATCCCTACACTGTGTCATAGAAGCCAGTAAAAACTATATGCATAAGGAGTGCAAGCATTATATACAGAGTACAGTCACTTAAACTGCATTTTAATTAATCTCAAAAATGCTACACAATGCAGTAAAAATGCTAGAAAGACCCACATTAATTTACAAATGTGGAGGCAGTTCCACCTTATCATTTAAGCCAGGGTACTTGGTAGCCCATAATTTGTATATCCAGAAAGTATATGGTGTTTCATTGTTATGCATCTCTTGATAAAGCAGTGCGTCTGCGTGAAACATTGCATGTTATCCTGTTAGTGTGGCAGAGGTCTTGGAGCAGCTGAATTTTGTAATAAAGGAATCAAGCATTTTAAATCTGGATGTCTCTTCCTTATATGCATGAGTATGTGCCTAGGTTGAATTGTACTTTTTGTTTTGATGATTACCTGTGAGCACCACCTATCAAGAGTGGCTCTAGTTCTTTCTTCTTTTATTCATATGGATACCCTAAGTTGACACCCACCTGGTTAACAACAGGGAATACCATAAGTTGTGTCTTTTTAAAGTAATTATACTTTCAGCATGTAACATTTTAACAAATTATTGTGGGGCACGTTTATGGGTGTTCTGTGAGATCACATGACAATTGAAACCTATTTAAGTGGTGGTTTGTTACCTAAGATTTTAGCCTTTGAGAAAGAACTGCTGCAGGTTCAAAATGTCATGTGTTTTTTCAGCACTGTTTGCTTTTTAAATAAAAATTATTTTGCATGCAAATTCTGTGGCATTCCTTTGTGGATTGGTGTGTGCAGGGAACCTTTTGCAGGGAATACCATGCTCTTGATCAAATCTGAGCCATCCAATATCCTGAAGAACTATCACCCAATAACCTGTTTGCCACCAGCATATATAAAAACATAGAAACATAAAATTTGATGGCAGATAAGGACAGTGTGGCCCACCCAGTCTGCCCGTTTCCCTACCTAATGGATAAGCTGCAGATCCTAGTTAACCAACAGCCTACTTCCTCCTATCCCCACCCCCTAGAATTGCCCTATGACTGTCCCATGCATAAGGGCATCACAGACCTGTTATTGCTCAACCTCGCGTGGCTGAAAGCCACTTGTCCCTTTAACAAGTTGGAGATAACTACACAGAGCCACATAACTAGTTAGCATGGTGGAGTCTTGTTCATTATGAGAATTAACCAGACAAATTGCTCCACCAACTAAGAATGGCCATGCACCACCACCCACAGAATTGAGAAAGAGCTATCTGTCAGTCCTTTCTGTGTCAGGGCCGGTGAGGTTTCCCGTGTATAAATGATACACTGGAATTGCTGCAGATAGAGTTGACAACCATTTAGACTGTTACAAGCTCATGGCAATAGAACACAATGGTAAAAAAATTATATGGTACAAAGGACCACCTTCTACTGAATATGGCTATAGTAAAGAGCTGCAAGAAATGACTACAAAAAAAGTTGGACAGCATTCCACATTCCTGGATCATTGAGTGTTTGCAAATCTACAAGATTGGAGTGGAGTTGGAGTGAAATTTAGCAGAATGAGACAGGCAGTTGGAACTAGAAGATTCAGTAAGTACTTTTTCTGTGCTCTTTGTTTTCTTTCAGGATTGAGGTAGCATTTCATGAGATGGCAGTGTGTGATTTAAATAATGTAACTTCTAAATGATTTTGTCTTGGCTTGGAGGAGGGGCATTTAAATGAAGGAGGGAGGGAGGGGGAGAGAGAAGTTGGGACAAACACAGGAGGGGTGGTCATGTGACTTGGACCAACCAATAGCAGGGCTGGGATCCAATTATATTTCAGAGGGTACCAAGCAACCTTGAAGCTTGAGCAATCCAAAGCGTGAGTGCCATGAAGCAGGAGTGTAGCATCCTGAGTAGCGTCTGCAGGGCATCAGCAGGGAGGAGAGCAGGCAGTGAGCCACAGTGGTAGACAAGGAAGAGCCTAACTGGGAGGGCCACATATTTCCTGCACAGACATGGGGAATTCAAGGTGGGGGAATGGTTCCTTGGAGTGGGGTAGGATCAGATTAAGGGAGGAGAGGATGTGCAGGAGCAGTCAAATAGGGAGGGAGATGGGAAGGATTGTATGTTGCCAAGGATGTGGAGCAGCCATATTCCTGAGAGTGGCTTGGAGGGCTGGGATCCGTAGGGTGTGTTGGCAGGTGGGCCAGCTCATGCAGGAACTAAGGTGGTTGAGGAGGGAACTGGAGGCATGGAGGAGACATAATGGAGAACACAGCCAGGAGGGGAAACTAATGAGGCCTCCAAAAGAGCTCAAAACAGACAAAAATAGGGGGGAACTAGGTGGGACAGCAGGAGGGCCATACAAGTGCATGCAGGAAAGGGAAGGAATTGATGACTGGAGGAGGGTCAAGTACAGGGTCATGGCTAAGACAGTTGGAGCAAATATATCAGCCTGTGGGAAGGGAGACTGGACTCATTCAAGAAAAGGAGATTAGCATTGCAAACATATTCTTAGAGCTGGTTATTCTGGAAGACCAGGTAGCAGAGAGGAGGGAAGTTACAGTGAAGGAACAGGCAGAGAATGCTGCAGGGGAAAAGTTACATAGTAGGGAGGCAGTAGGCAGTACACCAAGAAGACACAGTGGCAGGGGGGCTCAACAAGGTGATACAGTCTCTCCAGAGGGAAGTAAGGAGCAAGGAAACTGGAGGATGAGGGAAGCATCAGGCAGCCCGGGGGAAGCCTAAGGATAGGGAGAGGAGAGGAGTCAGAGTGGCGGAGGGTCACATTTCAGGGAAGTAACAGCAGAGGAGGTGGTAGCATGGTGGATGGAGCAAGAATGAGTGCAAAGGGGAGGTTCCACAGGTGGAAAATAGTTTGCAGGTGGAGGTCAGTACCCCAGTCATATTTGTGAGGGGGGGGAGACAGGGCAAAGGTTAGATGAGGCAAAGGGGAGGCAGGATGGGGGGATGAGAGAGCCTTGCAAGTTGGGGGGCAGGGGAGTGAAGGGCAACAAGATGGAGATCAGGATAACCGTCAGAGAGTCCTAATTCTAGGAGACTCTATACTTAAGGGTATAAGAGGGGGAAGGGGTGCCAGAAAAAGTAACATCTGGGTAGAATGCATGCCAGGCATGACAGTGAGTACAGTCAGTCAGAATATGGGCAGATATGTGAGGAAGGTGGAGGGGGAAGTTGCACATAGTGGTGCACCTGAGGAAAAATTATCTGGAAGGGAGAAGGATAAAGGAGGTGCAAAACAGCTTCAGGGAAGTGGGGAAACTATGCAGCAAAGAGGAAACAACAGTTGCTTTCTCAGAAGTTCTGCCAGTGCCAAGGGCTAGTACAGACAGGAAGAGAAGAATTGGTGACTTCAACAAGTGGCTGAGGGAATGGTGTGGGATTGGGATAGTACATGGGATAACACAGATCTTTATGCAGGGGGTAGGTTACACCTCAGTAGGGCAGGGTCACAGGTGTTGAAGCAGAAACTGGGGGATTTCATCAATGAGAGATATTTAAACTAGGTGGAGGGAGGCATTGGAGCTGGGAATCGCCAGGAGTGGTGGGTCCCATGAACCTTCCCCCACCACCGGGATAGATACGATCTTATATGAAATAGGGGTTGAAGTGAAAGGTAAGGAAATGAAGGATTGGAGCAGCGTGGAGAATAGTTTCACTAAATGCTAGGAGCCTGGAGAACAAGTTGACAGAGCTGCAGGCATTGATGGCAGAGGGGGAGGTGGACATAGCTGCCATTACTGGGACGTAGGCAACCAGGCACCATGACTAGGACCTAACCATCCCCAGGATACAAACTATTCCAGAGGGCTAGAGATAAAGGGAAGGCTGGGGGTGGTTGCCATTTATGTAAGGGAAGGAATCATATGTAATAGGGAGGAAGGCAGGTTGGAAATAATCTGGCTACAAATACACAGCCAGAAAGGACCAAGATCTGTCTGGGAGTCATTTATAGACCTCCGGCAGAGAAGGAGGACATTGACAGGGAACTGGGGGAGCAGATAAGGAGGCATAGTGGCAAAAGGAGCTCAATGGTGGGGGATTTTGATCTACCAGGAGTGGCTTGGAACATTTCAGCAACTACTTGCACCAGGCAGCAGATCCTCCTGGAAGCATTCCAGGATGGCTTCCTTACCCAGAGGGTAATGGAGCCAATGAGAGGGGAGAATATACTAGACCTGGTACTGGAAGATGGTGAACAGGTCAGGGATGTAACGGTGGGGGAACCTCTAGCAAGCAGTGACCACTGCACAGTGTGGTTCTCAATCAATCTGTAGGGAAGTAGCCATTACAAAACCTAGAGTCCTGGACTTCAAAAGGGCATATTTTGGCAGGATGGGACACATACTGGAAAGTTATATGACAAACATCCACCCAGAAATGGACATGGAACACAAATGGGCAGTCATCAAGGCAAGACTAGCTGAAGCCACTAAAACTTGTGTCAAGAGTCAGAGGAAGAAAGCCGGGATCACGAAATCAAGCTGGATGAGTAGAGAGGTTGTGGAGAAGGTGAGGGAGAAGAATGCATTTAGGATCTACAAGAGATCCAACAGGGCAGAAGACAGAAGAATATGTGAAGAAATCCTGAGAAGTGAGCAAAGTGGTAAGGGTAGTAAAGGTGATTAGGGAATGGAGGTTAGCACAGGGTGGCAAAGAAGGAGAAAAGGATTTCTTCAGATATATGAGAGAGAAGAGGAAGAACAAGGATGCAGTTCTTAGGATCAGGAGGGGAAGTGGGTGGGTAGAAAAGGGGGCTGAGCGGGCAGAAGCACTTAATGAATAATTCTGCTCAGTCTTCACCAAGGAGAGAGATGGGACTGTACCTGAGAAGAAGGGTGAGGTGGGAGAACAAGCAACCACAGATGGGTAGATCACTGTGGAAAGGGTGAGGGAGGGCTTAAAGTCCATGAAGGTGGACAAGGCACCTGGCCCAGATGGAGTCCATCCCAGGGTGCTGAGAAACTTGGCAGAGGTCCTGGCAGGGCCATTGGTGGACCTGTTCAGCACCTCTCTGAACTCAGGGCGCAGGCCCAGGGACTGGAGGGAAGTATATGTGGTACCGCTCCATAAGAGTGGGCCAAAGGATGAACCAGGGAATTATAGACCGGTAAGCCTTGCTGCAATTGTTGTAAAACTGATGGAGACAACCCTAAAGGAAAGACTGCTGCAATTTCTTGAGGATAACAATCTCTAGGACAGCAGGCCACTTGGGTTTGTTTCAGGCAGATCCTACCAGATGAACTTGGTTGATTTTTATGACTGGGTTATGAGGGCACTGGACAGGGGACATGCGGTGGTTGTCTTCTACCTAGATTTCAGCAAGGCCTTTTAACTCAGGGCCACACGGTAGGCTGACCTGCAAGTTGAAGAGTCTGGGATCAGGAAGGAAACTGGTCAGATGGGTCAAGAACTGGCTACAGGATAGACAGCAGAAGGTAGTAATGGGTGGGGGGAGGCATCTGAACCCAGAGCAGTAACAAGTGGTGTACCACAGGGATCAGTCCTGGGACCAGCTCTGTTTAACATTTTCATAGCCATCATTGCAGTGGGGATTAAGAGCAAGATCAGTCTCTTTGTAGATGACGCAAAGATTTGTGCCAAGGTAGATGGGGGGAGAGAACAGAAGTACTTCAGGAGAATTTGGTAAAACTGGAGGAATGGTCTCACACTTGGCAACTTGGTTTCAATGCCAAGAAATGCAAAGTGATGCACTTAGGAGGCAAGAACCCAGGACACAATTACTGGCTGGAGGATGTCCTGTTAACAAAATCCAAGAAGTAGAAGGATCTGGGAGTGCTGGTATCCAGGGAGATGAACCACTCTGCTCAGTACAGGAAGGCAGCAGTGAAGGCAAACAGGATGCTAGGGTGAATAGAAAGGGAGATTACTTCTAGGAGTGGGGAGGTCATCTTGCCAGTATACAGGTCCCTGGTGAGACTGCACCTAGAGTACTGCATGCAATTCTGGCACCTCTACTTGGAAAAGGGACATCAAACTACTGGAGGGGGCACAGCGCAGAGCAAAAAAATTATCCTGGGGTTGGGGGACAGACCATATGAGGAGAGACTGAGAGAGCTCAATATGTATACCCTAGAAGAAAGAAGGGAGAGAGAGGATATGATTGAGACCATCAAGTACCTGAAGATTTTGAGCAAAGTAGACACCAGATGTATGTTCAGTCTGAAAAGTGGAAGGGAAACCAGGGGACACTCCATGGTGCTGGAGAGGGGCAGATTCAAGAGGGGAACTGAGGAGGCACTATTTCACAGAAAGGGCAATGGCAGGGTGGAACACTCTTCCAGACAAAATTGTACACTTGCCAAGTGTTTGGGGTTTAAAGAGGAGGTGGGACAGATTCATGAGGCAGGTATAAATCCGGAGTGGGTAGGAGATGGGGGAAGGTATATGAGGGAGGGGCAACTGCAGTCTAATGGACTGAAGTGCTGCACACTCGAGCAGACTAGATAGACCTAATGGGCTGTATCTGCTGGCAATTTCATATGTTTGTACGTAAGATACATCCCATACTGATAAACATCATCACAATTACTAAGAGAAAATGAAAACCACCCTGCAATTAAACCATGAGAATGGTCAAATCACTATCCAAAGCATAAAGATCCATTGAGGAATATTTCAATGTGGCTCCTTGTCAGCACTCTTGGTCTGCCTTGCCCTAAACACTTTAGGTAGACTAATCAATAAATTAGGCTTTGATGAGTTCCAGAAATCAAAATGATCGGCAACTAACATCTCCGGCAACTAACATGGCCTGCTGCCAATGTCCCCCAGGACACAAGCATCAGGTGTCCACCAACCACCATCGTCGGTTTGCCTCCTGCACGCCTGGACACCACTCTGTGCCTATCTTGGTGCCAAGAAGCCTGCTGCCACCGGTCCCCTGGACACAAGCATCAGGCATCATTGTAGCCTGCTGAACTACCTACCGCCATCTGCGATTTCACTCCTGCACTCCTGGACACAGCTCTGTGCCTCTCTCAGTGCCACGAAACCCCCTGGACACAAGCATCAGGTACACCCTATACACAGCTGGTGCTGCTTCTTCTGCTGAATTTTTTGAAAATCAGTGCCTTTCCTTGGAAAAGTCCTCATTGGTTGCTCCTGAGCAGAAGCATCCTGATTGACTGCCCAACAGACTGGCATTTTGCTCTCCCAATCCTGGACTCAGCTGTTAGATATTAAGCTAGTGAATTAATTTGGGCTGCCTTCATTCAAATAATCTGGAACTGGCAAAGAATTATATTTGTTTTTATTCTCCCTCCTATAGCTCAGCTGAATCTCTGCACTTACGGGGATCCTGTCTTCCTGCTAGTGCCAATTTTCAGTTTCAGTGTGCCAAGTTGTTCCACACAGCTTCCGCTTTGCAGAGTTTTCCTGTATCACTGCTTAAAGTCATATTTTGCATTGTGCTTAACTTGGTATCTCAGTTGCTGTGTCTAAGATTATTAGAGTACAGGATTTACAGGTTTTTAGAATTTCAGAACCTCCTTGCTGAAGTCTTGATAGCCAGCTGCTTTGTTGTATTTGAATCCAGTGCAGTTACCAGTTTAATTTCTCCCTTTGTTTTCACCCCCTTACTGTGACTCCCCCTTGTTTTACAAATCTTACAGAGCCTATTTGCAGATGACAATGCCTCTTTGCAGATGACACAAAGATCTGTAACAGAGTTGATACACAAGAGGGGGTAGAAAAGATGAGAAGGGACTTGGCAAGGTTAGAGGAATTGTCAGACATGTGGCAACTTAGATTCAATGCAAAGAAGTGCAAAGTAATGCACCTGGGAAACAAAAACCCAGGAGAAGAGTATACAATAGCAGGGGGGGTACTAACAACAACAAAAATGGAAAGGGACCTGGAGGTAGTCATATCAGATGACCTAAAGGTGGGTAAGCAATGTGAGAAGTCGGTAAGGAGAGCCAGGGGGATACTGGGATGCCTAGGAAGGGACATCACAAGTAGAAAAAGGGAAGTGGTTATCCCTGTATACAGACAGTTGGTGAGACCCCATCTGGAGTACAGTGTGCAGTTTTGGAGACCTCATCTACACAAGGACATAGACAGGATGGAAGCAGTCCAGAGGAGGGCAACTAAAATGGTGCAGGGTCTACAGCAGAAACCATATGAAGAGAGACTGAGAGAGCTTAATATGTGTACCCTTGATGAAAGGAGGGACGGGGGACATGATAGAAACTCTCAAGTACCTCAAGGGAATCAACAAAGTCCAGGAGGATAGCATCTTTCATAAAAAGAGATGTGTAAGAACAAGGGGACACAATTTAAAGATAGAGGGGGGACGGCTCGGGGTAATGTGAGGAAATTTTTTGTCATGGAGAGAGTGGTGGATACATGGAACTGCCTTCCTGGGGAGGTCATTGGGTCTTAAACAGTGGGGGAATTCAAACATACATGGGACAGACATAAGACAATTATAGTGGTGGGTTGCAGGAAGTAGGCTCTTGGTTAACTAGAATCTACAGCTTATCCAGTAGGTAGGGAAATGGGCAGATTAGGTGGGCCAAGCAGTCCTCATCTGTGTGTCAATGTCTATGTTTCTATGGTACCTAGCTGTGTGTTTCCGGCCCTCTGATTTGGCCCTTTTATAGGAAATTGCAGCTTTTGTCTGTGTGCTAATTTTATTTTCACTCCCACCACTTCAGACTGCTATTTAATCCCTGTATTGTCCCTCTTCTAACAGTCGTCCTTGTAGCCTACTGGGCTACCTACCCCCATCTGCGGTTTTCCTCTTGCATGCCTGAACACCACGTTGTGCCTTTCTCAGTGCCAAGAAGCCTGCTGCCACCGGCCCCCTGGATACAAGTATCAGGCATCCTTTGGTCCACTGGGCTACCTACTGCCATCTGCAGTTTGCCTCCTGCAAGCCTGGACACCATTCTGTGCCTCTCTCAATGCCAAGAAGCCTGTTGCCACTGGCCCCCTGGACACAAGCATCGGGTACAGCCTATACACAGCCCTGACCTCCACGGCTGCTGCTGCTTCTGCTGCTGAATTTTTTGAAAATCAGTGCCTTTCTCTGGAAAAGTCCTCATTGGTTGCTACTGAGCAGAAGCATCCTGATTGACTGCCCAACGGACTGGAAGTTTGCTCTCCCGATACTAGACTCGGCTCTTAGATATTAAGCTAGTGAATTAATTTGGGCTGCCTTCATTTAAACAATCTGGAACTGGCCAAGACATACATTTGTTTTTATTCTCCCTCCTATAGCTCTGCTGAATCCCTGCACTTATGGGGATCCTGTCTCCCTGCTAGCGCCAGTTTTCAGTTTCAGTGTGCCAAGTTGTTCCACACAGCTTCCGCTCTGCAGAGTTTTTCCTGTGCCACTGCTTAAGGTCATCTTTTGCATTGTGCTTAACTTGGTATCTCTGTTGCTGTGTCTAAGATTATTAGAGTACAGGATTTACAGGTTTTTAGAATTTCAGAACTTCCTTGCTGACATCTTCATAGCCAGCTGCTTTGCTGTATTTGAATCCAGTGCAGCTACCAATTTAATTTCTCCCATTGTTTTCGCCCCCTTCCGACGGTGACCCCCTTGTTTTACAAATCTCATTTGCCAAGCTGGTGCCTAGCTGTCTGCTTCTGGCCCTCTGATTTGGTTCTCTTTTAGGAAATTGCAACTTTTGTCTGTGTGCTAATTTTATCTTCATTCCCATCACTTCAGATTGCTATTTAATCCCCGTATTGTCCGTCTTCCAACAGGCATCCTTGTAGCCCACTGGGCTACCTACCACCATCTGCAGTTTGCCTTCTGCATGCCTGGACACCGCTCTATGCCTCTCTTGGTGCCAAGAAGCCTGCTGCCACTGGCTTCCTGGACACAAGCATCAGGTATGGCCTATACACAGCCCCGGCCTCCGTGGCTACTGCTGCTTCTGCTGCTGATTTGTTTGCCCCCCCAGGCCACCTTTAAATACACTTAAGCTCCTCTCTCCCCTACCCTGTCCTGCCCCCTTTGGTTCCCAGTAGTAGAGTTCAGGGGCTTAAAGCTATCTGTCCCCCACCCCATTTGTTAATCTCTCTCTCTCTCTCTTAGTCTCTTAAAGCTTCCCCACTGCTCTGCTGTTCTCTCCCAGCACTGCTCATGCAAAAGTTTCCTAGACCTGCATTTTGGAATGTGGCCCTTATTTCTTATAGGCCTTAGGGCCAATTTTATGCCTTTTTCACTAGCTCCCTGCATAGGGACCCATCCTTCATTTGAGAATGCTCCGCCAAGTAATGATGTCCCCTTGACTGGTTCTTTCATGTCCTCATCGTTGGCCTACCCTTTTCTGCCTCCACGGCACATTGGGACTTCATCACAGATATTTAATATGTGCATTGGACTTAGCAAATCCCAACAGCTACACCTTTTCCCCATGACATCAGGCCAGGGTACTTCTACATACCACCTTGGGAGCACTTGGCATCTCCTAAAACTACAATATGCCTTGCCCACCTCATCAGAACAAACAGGCTCGGGCATGATCCATTAAGTTTGTGTTGAGAACCCTAAAAGTGATACTATTCATGCACCTGTTCTGGCAGTGTTGAACTGAACCCAGGCCCCCAATACCTATCTCTGCTCCTTGCAACCTTATCAACCTAATATGTCTAAATATCCTCCATATTAATGTGTACAGTCTCCTAAGTAAGTTAGATGCCATTCAGGCAGATATCCTGGTGGTTTCTGAGACCTGGCTCAAGCCCACTATCCTGGACTCTGAGGTCAACTTACCTGAATACAATATCTTTCATGCAGACAGACAGACTAGAGGTGTGGGGGGGTTGCCATCTACGTATTGGAAAAATAAAACGTTTCTATTTCCGATGCCTCATCATTGCTGAAAGAGTTTGGAAGCCTCACGATCAAAGCCCAACTCTCAGCCACCTTGGCCTTGCACATCATAGGATGCTACATGCCTCCCTTTGCAGGGCTTCAACTGTTAAGTCATCTTTCCCACTCTGTTAGTGTGCTGCAGTCAGAAGTCATAATCCTGGGTGATTGAAACCTGGATTGGCTTTTGGACTCTTCCAAACCCTTAAAAACTCTATGTGACTCATTCAGACTTACTCAGATTGTCTCAGAAGTGACCCATCCCAAATAAAAAGAACCAAAATAATAGCTCCCTACTAAACATTATTCTAGTAAACAAGCCACACCTCTTCTCTCACTCTGGAGTCTTCTTCACTTTTCTAAGTGACCACTGCTATATTTCTTGCATAAGAGCTGCACCCAAGTCCATTTCTAATTCAAGGTTCACAATCAGAAGATGTTTACGTAATTTAGTGCCACAAGCCTTCCTTTTGAATTTACAAAACTCCTTACTATGGCAGGACTTCTACCTAGCCAAGACAACAGAGACAGCATATGAGACCTTCCATACTATTGCCCATGGAGCTATTGACAGACATGCCCCCTTGATCAAAGCACGTACCAAGAAAAAGATTCTTCCTTGGTTTACACATCAACTGAAGTCAGCTTTGCTCAACAGGGACAAGCTCTGGAAGAAAGCATGTAAATCAAAGCTTCTGTCCAGTTGGACTGATTTTAGGGCAGCCAGAAACCTCTGCACAAAGCTTGTCAGAAACACTAAGGCTAACTGCTTCCAGTCAGCTCTGGACTCCTCCACCAAGGACCCTGCCAAATTCTGGCAAACCCTTAGAGATGCTCAAGGACATGCTTCGTCAGGTTCTCTCCCTACCAAAATCTTGTAAGAAAGATCCCTCACTACTGAGAAGGCAGAAATCCTTGACTACTTTAATAATCATTTTATTACTGCAGGCATGGCCTTTAACATTTCACCTGCGAATAACCTACTTACCCAGTACTTATCACAAAGACTAGCAAGCCCTCACCTGTCCACAGTACTCCTGTCACGGGTTTCTCCTCCCAACTGGTAATTTACAAGGAGGTGGATGACCTGCTCCTTCAGCTGGATGCCAGAAAAAGTGTAGGAGTGGACCTCATTGGCCTCTTTTTCCTAAAGCTCAGTCACCAAGTGCTGGCAGCTCCATTAACGCGCCTCTTTAATAGGTCCCTCAGCTTGGGTAAACTTCCTTCTGTTTGGAAGACTGCCCAAGTTTTACCACTCTTCAAATCAGGAGACCCCAGAGACCCAAATAACTACAGGCCAATCTCCTTACTCCCTAGTCTATCAAAACTGCTGGAGAAATTAGTGAATTGCCAACTTAGAAACTACAATGATGCCCCAAATCTGCTAAACCCTGTGCAATCAGGCTTAAGGCCATGCCATAGCACAATCACAGCTCTGGCTAAAGTCACAAATGACTGGCAGAGAGCTCTTGACTTAAAGAATCATGTATGCATGGTATTCCTTGACTTTTTATTTATTTATTTGGATTTTGGTAACCGGGTAAACCCACTGAGACCAGAAGTCCCTTTTTCAGGGGCGACCCGGAATTAATTACAGAAAGACACATAAAAAAAGCATTATTTACAGTGATTACAATAGTTTCACATACTTACAATAGCAACAGTTTACAGGTTTGCATTCAGAGATGACCCAGGTTTAATTACAGAGAAAAGAAACATAAAAATATTATTTACAGTAATTACAATAGTTTCACAGTTTTACAATCACAACAGTTTGCAGGGGAACAACAGGTTCGCATTCAGGCTCTATGTGCAATACAAGACGTCAAGTTGCACCCCAGATTGAAGGGAAAAGAGACAACAGTAAGTGACATCCTTATTTAGGAGATTCATCAGGGACGAAGGTGGGTTTAGCAGGGTGATGGCAATGGGACCTGGGCTAGAGAGCTAACAGTTGTAGCCACAGAGGCTCAGTTTGAAGAGATGTACTTTGAGTCCAGTCTTAAACTTAAGCAAGGCCTTTGTTACCGTCAACCACGCATTGTTCTTAATTACTCTTCAAAACATTGGTTTGGATGCACCTTCCCTAAAATGGTTCTCTTGCTACCTGGCAAAGTGGATGCAGCAAGTAAAAGTGGTAGAAGATCTCTCCACTTTAAAACAGATTAGCAGAGGCGTACCTCAAGGCTCCATCTTGGGGCCCTTACTTTTCTCACTTTATGTCAACAACATCGACCGTGGAATCAAACTTTCCAATGTACATCTCTTTGCAAATGACACGGTCCTTTACACTGCCAGGCCTACTCCAGAAAGTGCCTGCTCATACTTGCAAGCAGATTTCCTTACACTGCAAATGAACACTATACTATGGACCTATAGATCTATATCCAAGATGCTACACTCCTACATTTATAACTGCCTGCCCTGCTGCACCTTACAAAACTATGCCTTGAGAAGCCATTCGTACATCTCACTAGCTGTGCCTAAAGTCTTTTCCCATTTTGGCAGAGTCTCCTTTAGCTATGTGCTGTCCCAGTTGTGGAACAATTATCCAGATATCCTTAAATTTGGTGCATCCTATTGGTTCTGCGGAATTCAAGTCACTCTATTCGAGATACTTCTTGGAGCATTGTCAGTGCCTTCCCTGTTGTTAAACTGTAGCCATGCATTGCTATTGTTACAGTCATTCCTATACACTTTCTATCCTCTTGTTAAAATTGCCCTAAACCATGTTCCTGGATTCATCCTTGCTTTCTACTGCTGCTGAGCCCCCAGCTTGCACTGTCATTAGCATTAATTCTGCTCTACTAGAGCGATCAATGTTTCAAATCACTGGTTTGGCACATTGGTGCTGACTTTCTTCCACCTCTCTGCTGTACTGTTTACTGGGATGAGACTTCACCTTATGACTGGACCTCATTGTTTATCCTTGTACCTTGCTTTTATTGCTATGTATTGTATTACTATGCCCATTTGTGCTGTATGTTCTATTGTGCTACTGTATTATTTATTCTGTACCTATCAGGTTCTTCTTGAAAATGAGCTTGCTCAGTAGAGTTTCACCTGGCTAAATAAAGATTGATTGTTTTCACTTCCTTTTTGTAGATGACCTGAAGCTTTACAGTTCATCTGATAAACACCTGAAATCACAACTACAAGTTGTAAAGCCTCCTCTGGTGATATATGGATGACATTTAGCCTAGATAAATGTGCCAAGGCAGCATTTATAGCAGGACAGTTATATCATTAAGAAAACACTAACCTGACAGAGGTCCATGGCATAAAAGAACTTGTGAAAGAGGAAGTGTGCAAATATCTCTGAATAGATGAAGGAGCAACAACAATACAACATGAACAAATATAACCAAAAATCAGCAAGGAATATTTCAGAAAGGTAAACTCGTTCTGAAAACGTATTTGACAATGCAAAACAAAGTGCAAGCTATAAATCAGCATGCCCTTCCTGTGATATCGTACAGCTCTGGAGTGATAGAATGGCCACAGAAAGTGTTGAACCAGCTAGATATAAAGACAAGGAAACTACTCTATACCTACTGGTTAATATACAAAACCAGTGCATGCCTAGATTATACATTCCAAGGTCTGAGGAAGGCATGGGCGTCCTTGAGATTGATTACATATACAGGTCCACAACACTGGTGCTGCATACATAAATAACATACAGACAGCCTTGGACCTAAACATAGTCATGGTCCTATATCATGAAAAAAAAATAAGCCTAAGATGACTTCCATCATAAAATTAGGAGAATCCTTCAGGAGGGTAGCAGAGATGAATGTTAAGCCACCAGTAGATAAGGAACAACCAGAAAATGCAAAGAAGCAGAACAAAATATAAAGATAAAGATCAAAAGAGAAGAAAGGACAACTGGAAGACCCATAATTACAGTGAAAAATACAAGGATCTGCTGGAACAACCACAGGCCAATCAAGAACTGACCACTGAGTGGATAAAAAAAGAGGTGAATTTAGGCCACAAGATGACAGATTGATAATGGCAGCCCAAGACTGGACTACACATAACATGGTTTATGATATCCATAGAAAATAAAATTGGAAAAATGGACAAGTGCAGGTTCTGCAGTACAGAATTAGAAACCGTTACACATCTTGTAGCTGGATGTGAAGTACTAATGGTAGAAGGCCTGTATACTGAAAAATACAATGACGTAACAAATAGATCCACTGGAAACTATGCAAGCACTATAACATACAGGTAGCAGAGAAGCACTGGCAACATTAACCACAAAGAATCACAGAGAATGAAGAAGTAATGATCACATGGCATCAACCCATACCAACTGCCAAGAAAGTGGAAGCAAGAAAACCAGATATTGTAATAGACGAAAAAAGAACAAATGTAGAATGCTGATTGAAATAGTTACCCTAGCGAATCCAGTGTTCTGCATTCTGAGAGACACAAAATCAAATAAATACCAAAGTATGCAGTCAGAAACTAAACTGATGTGGAATAAGGACACACAAATTATTCCAATAGTGCTCAGAGCAATGGGGCTAATCAAAAAGAACTTTCAGGCACAGCTAAATATGCTACCAATGGCCCCATGTATGAAGGGGTAGGTAATACATGCCAGAGACACCTACCTTGCCTGCGCAGCTCCGGACCTTGGAGAGTTCCATGGGTGGCCACATTTACAAACAGTGACCACCGCACATCTCCCGTATGCAGCCCCACCCCCCCCAGCATGTAGGCTTGCATGGTGGTTGGGTGCAGAGCCACAGATCTGGTCAGACAGCCAATCAGCCGCCTGACCCAGACCTCTTAGTGGATCATTTCTGCCTGTGTGTGCCACATGTGGTGTGGGGAATGGGTATCAGGATACCACCTGCAGGCCGCGCAGTGTACCCCATATGCAGGGGTTTCCTTGGTAGGGGTGCAATGGACTCTGCCTTGCAGCTGCAGCTCATGGCTGTCACACTTGGGGGGGCTGCATAACATCCCCCTCACCTTTACAGCTGTCCCGACCTGACAGAAACACCAGCACCTGTGCCCAGCACTCCACATGTTCATGCATCCTGTGGAGTGCCAGAATGCTACCTGTGCCTCCGCTAATCTGCTCCTACTGGGGATCCAGTGTGGAGGGGGGACGTCCAGTTGTTAGTGCCACGCAGGGGGTACAGTGGGCATGGAGGGGTGGAGTTGGCTATGCACCAGGGATACATGGTGTGTAACCACTCTGCACCTTTTTATATAGGGCTTAATATGCATGACACCTTATGAACTACATAATGAGTCATCCTAGGGATGATATGTGTATGAACATACATGCGAGCATATGAAAGTGCCAGCAGACACAGACCACCCAGTCTAAGTCTGCTCAAGTGTGCAGCTCACGCCCCTAGTTTGCAGCTGCCCTGCCCTCTCCCATTTGTCATTTCACTGCTGCCACACCTCCCCCACCCCAACCCTGTCTGTTGCACATGCTGAGAAGAGCACTCTCAGTAAACATCAAAGACTAATTCAGCACTGATCTCTTGATTGTTTTTTTTTAATATGGCCTGGATTAAGAATGGGGTCCATTCTCATCATAATATTAAAAATCCCTGAACATTTGGAGACAGTAACCCCAGGAGAAACTATATAAATGTGCTAATTGCAGCACATGGTTTACAGATCAGATAAGGCATCAACAGTGTCAACATGGGGGAGAAGCCATAGAAATTTGCTGAATACAAAAAGAGTTTTACATCACAGAATAGCTCATGAGGCATCTGTGAATTCTCACAGGGTAGAAAAAATATATATGCTGAATGTAGGAAGAGTTTTGCCCACAAGCAAAACCTAGTACTGCATCAGCAGGTTCAGTTGGAGGAGAAATCATATAAATGTTCTGACTGTAATCAGAGTTTTACATGACTGAATAGTCTCATGAGACATCAGTGGCTTCACATGGGGAACATTTATATATGGTAAATGTTAAGAAAACAAAGTCCATAATGTTTGGGCCAAAGCCTTCCTTGCCAAGCTTGAATCTCCCTTATCTCTCTGCATGGTCTCTAGTATCTTGGTGTCATTCTAGACCCCTCCCTGTCCTTGTTGGAGCACATCAACTCATTAGTCTGCTGGATTCACCAAACACTTCATGCAACCTACAGATCCAGACATAACCTCACCCTTGAGGCTCATCTTGCCATTGTCCAGTGGAACCTAAGCTCGATAGGCAATTATGCATTAAGAAGTACCTCCTATAGTTCTCTGAAGGTACCTAAGGTTAATTCACACTTTGGTAGGGCTTCCATAAGCTACGTGCTGTCTGTATTGTGGAACAAGTTGCAAAAAATCTTGAAACTGACTCACCCTATTAACTTTTCAGCCTTTAAAACACTTTATGCCTGCTCTCACAAGGAATCTTGTAACTGCTTTCCTCAAGCCTGAGAGGGCTCAGCATCACCAGAGATCCTTCCTAGCACTGCCTGCTCTCTCTCTCTTTCTTTCTATACCTGGTCACTCCTACTCCTCCCTGACACTTCCATGCTTCCCCTTTTTTGTACAGGTTACCTTACTCCCCCCCACCCACCTCAACATCCTAATATACCACTAGCCATTTGCATCCCATGACAAGAATCCTAACCCCCTAAAACTATATCTTTATCTCCCAAACAATAGCCACTATGAGTTAAATGCTCATTTTTACCATAACATTAAGCAGTACTTTTTTGAACTAAATGATCTCTCTGCAGCATATTTATGCAGTGAAACCTTGAACTACATGAGACTGCCTGTATAACTGAGACCTCAAAATTAACAGAGTCACTGAACACAGCAAGCAGAAATTAGATTGATGGGGCGGGTGGGAAAGAAGATCATTAGGGAAGTTCAGTGACAGCAGTGATTTTTTAAAACCCTATGTTTTTATTATGCTGCTTCTGTTCTTTTTCAGTGTAAAAACAGAGGGACTAAAATAACACATGGAAGGACTTGCTTTTCAGAAACACACTGAGATTGCTGGGGATATGGGCGGAACACTACTACTCCTCCTCTTTCTCTCCCAGTCATAGGCACAGCCAGAGCAAACTGCGAGTTTGTGTGAAAATGGAGAGAACACTTTCCTTAAGGGAGACATTGAGATCGCTGGGGCGGGGGGGGGAATCATGCTCTATCTTTGTCTCTTTCACATACACACTGGCACATTGAGTTCTGTGTGCCCCCAGAGAGATACAGATAGAGAAAAGCAGTTTGAACTTTCTTAATGACTTACAGTTGGAGATGAGTGCTGATTTCTGTGTCACGCTGCTCACCTTAACTGTGGATTTAAGCTGCATTGATGTACCTTCTCATGATCATTGTAAACCAATCAAGTTACAAGCTCAGAACGCCCATGTTATAAATGTGTTTATATGCAAACAGAAACTAAACTGATGTAGAATAAGAATACACAAATTGTTCCAGTAGTGCTCAGAGCAATGGGGCTAATTAAAAAGAACTCACCCCCTCCCTCTTCCCTTACTTATGTATGCATGTTGTAATGTCCAATATTTTATTCTGGATGAACAATAAAGATGAAAAGGAAATTTCAGGAGGAGCTGTGCGCTGCTGAGCTTTGGAGAATAAGCTGAGAGAGCAGGGATTGCAAAAAACATTATTTTTATTAATAAAAGGTATGCCACCCATGTTATGATTTAGCGGTTCTTACTAGATAATCCTGTGCTGCACCTCAGTTGGCTGCCCCTCTCATGTGTTCTTTGTTCTTTCACAGGAGGAAAGTCTGTGGTGGAAGCTGGATCAAGAGAACGCAAAGGAGCCCTTAAGGAAGGCCCAAATCTTAGATGCCATTGAGACCCATTGTGTGACATTCCTGTTCAGAACTCTTAAAGATTGCTGAACTTTGGAGGGTGGCTAAGTAATACTGTCTGCATCACACTTGACATGGAAATGGAACTGAGCTGGGAAACTGGACTGAACCTAAACTGAATTTTTTAACTCTTTTCCACAGACCTGGTATATGTTATTAAAATACTGATATCTTTGTGGGACTGTATGAAGCTCTTGGAAGCTCCAAGGATTTCTTTCGGCCTGAGATTGTGGGACTGTTTGACTCGGTGATTTGTGAGTTGCATTGTATTTTGTGAGCCATGGTTTCATTTGCTCCCGCTCTGGCGCATTTGTGCATTTTGTGAGACTTGTATGATTTTTATGTAATTTATTACTTTGTGCAAAGGGTTGCTTGTGGTCACCAGTGAAGCATATTTTATTGTGTTTGTCTCTTAAGACATTGTGTTTGCTGGGATTTTGGAACTACTCTGTGCGGTCTAGTGTGTCAGAATGCTGATAAGTTTTTGGGGGACTGTTCCTGCTTGACACTAAGAGAGCAATTATTTTACATTCCTTTTTATATTTTTATATTCCCTTAAAATCTTAATCTTTTTTATTTTCTGAGAAGCTTTTAGATAAATTTGCTTTTCTTACTTTGCTGTCTGTACTAAGTTGCTGTTGGTGCTTGATATGCATGTGGTAAGGGTGCATATAGCACATGTGTGGTGTTCTATGGTCAGATTTGCCATTTTATAACTAGGAAGACAGCACAGTTAGATGCAGAGTGCATAGAGCACAGGAGTGAACTGTTCAGTTTCTACTCTGAAAATCTAACGTTCTTCTGAGAGTGATTTCCAGTGTTTTGAATTGCTTATGTCTGGGGTCCTGATCTTTTCTAAAAAGATGATGACTTCCAAAGAGATAACAGTAAATTCCTTTTTTTTTACTTTCTCTTTATACTTCCCCCAGCCATCAACACTCCACTCTTCAGGAGTCGCTTATGCCTTGTAAGTCCCCGTTTTCCTACCTGACCTTTCTGAGTGGCCTCATCCTCCATGGAGCCTTGGTTTAACCCCCAGGTGGGGTCGAGGTGGGGCTCAGACACCCCAGCTCCTTCCTGTCTTGTCAGGATGCCAGTTCGGTGGCAGGTAGGAGGCATTGGGGATCGGGGCTAGTGCTCCATCTACTGGAGATGCTGTGGCCATTTTTTGCAGTTCCTTAGCCAGTGTCCAGCACACCACCTTTCTCATTGGCTTGGGCTTGTTGTACCTCCAGTCTCCACCCAAGGTGAGACATGCGCCGAGCCCTAGATCCCCCCTCCCCCCCGGAGAAGGCGAGCTGTCCTTGAGATGCTCTGACCTCTTCCCCTGGCTGGCCCTCCAGCTCCTGGCTCATTTCCAAACCTGGGTCACTGGCATTGTAAGTGGAAATCCAACCACTGCACTGGCGGGCTGGCGCAAGTTCCTTTTTTAATACCCAGTATTTTTAAGCTACCATTTATCCTGTTTGTAATTGTTTGTTGCACTAGAGTGACTGTTTGAGAATCAGTGCAGCTGATGCTGTTGCCATTCTTTTTAATACTGTTGAATAGCGTAAAGCATGTATTTGAAGTTTGAATTGTGATACTTCTCAACAGTGGGACAATACAATCACTTTTTATTTCTGGTTAGTTTTAAAAGAAAACCAGAAAAACATATCTGAAAGCTATTACTCATAGTTTTAGTAGTGATGGGACCCTTTTTTCTTTTTATTGATCTTCATTAGTTTTGTTGTTGGTAGTTGATAGTGTTGCTTTTTTCTGTTAATGTGCTATGCTGAGTTGATCTAATTGAGTTTTAACAGTTCTAACTATGCAGATTTAATTTGCTGCAGGTAGTTTCATTGTTCAGTTGGGCTGTATTTACTGAATGAAGTGAATTAATTAATTGACAGTTTAGTTGTACCAACTGATTTGCCTGATGTGGGTAAATCTTTTACTTACATTTTAAAACTTTTTAAGACTTACAAGATCATCCTCTAGGAGGTTAAATTGCTATATAAGGCACTTTTGCTATTATATAATTTTTGTTTTTTCTTAGACCTGATCCTCACCACCAGTGCAGATTCAGAGATCATAAAGGCCTAAACTCTACATTTAAAGGAAAACTCCATGTTAAAATCATAAAAATATATGTTTTAGCCTTTTTTTCAGTGTTCTAACCCATTCCCAGTGTTTTTTTTTTTCCTCTGTCTGTGAGATTTTTTTTTCTAACTTTCTATGGCAGTTTTATTGCACTTGGAGGCTGCCATTCAGGTTTCTTTTATGACCTCCTCTATCAGAAAGTCTTCCCAGAGTGCTCTTTGCTGTGATGTCTAATCACCCCTGCTAGAGGACAGTGTCTTGTTACAGGGTCTGCCACAGCTCAGACACAGACAGAAGATTGCTTCCAGAGAGAACACAATCCTAAATTGTGGGTGAGTTTAATCACTGATTTTTTGTTTTAGATATAGAATTGGTACCCATAAGGATCTGGGTGTGCTCATTACAGGGTCAATGAACAACTCAGCACAATGTAGGAAGGCAGCTGCAAAGGCCAACAAAATGCTGGGTTGTATTGCAAGGGGTATATCCTCGAAGAGGCAGGAGGTAATTCTGCCACTGTATAGGTCATTAGTTAGACCACACCTGGAGTACTGCGTGCAGTACTGGCGTCCGTATCTGAAGAGGGACATTAAGTTACTGGAGGGGGTGCAGCACAGGGTGACAAAGATGATCAAGGGGCTGGGGGACTTATCATACAAGAGGAGGCTGAAGGAGCTGAACATGTACTCACTGGAGGAGAGGAGAGACAGGGGTGACATGATTGAAACCTTTAAATACATGAAAGGAATAAACAAGACAGGTACAGAGAGGCTGTTCAAAGTAAGGAAGGGGAGGGCCACCAGGGGCCATGATATGAGACTGGAGCAAGGAAGGCTCAGGAGGGAGATGAGGAGACACTTTTTTACAGAGAGGGTGGTGGCTGGGTGGAATGCGTTACCTGCAGAAGTGGTATGCAGTAGAACAGTGGATTGCTTCAAATGAGGATGGGACAGGACAAGGGGGAGGGTTAATGAAGGGGAAGGGTGGAAGGGAGGGGCAGCTGCAGAATAAGGGGTGCTAGCTGCACATTCAAGCAGACTTGATAGACCTCTAGGCCTTTATCTGCTGGCAAATTTTGTATGTTCGTATTGTCCAGCTGTGTTCTGGGGTGTGTGTGTGTGTGTGTTTTAATCATGTCAGTTATTACAGTGGTTGTTTCAGCACTCATCTGGCTATTCCGCTCAGTCCCTTTCTGTTTTTGCACCAGTCCTAAGTAGCATAAAATATCACTTTATATGTTGTTTGTGTACACCATAGAAGGAAATATGCAGAATTTGAATGTTTTATATAAAGTATCCTTGAAACACCATGGAGCTCACCTATTTGTAATACAAGTTAGTGTCTTCCCCTCAACAATGCTACCTGACACTTCCCCACCCCCTCCCTTTGCATAACAGAGTACACATCAGGTTCTTCATCTTAGTTATTGCTGTCTGCAAGTTGTCTACTGTCACACATTGGAAAGGACAGGTTTTTCTAAAGTGCATTCATCAGGATTGTTTGTGTGCATGCAATTTCCATGAGACCTCCCTATGATTTCTGCTAGTATTGTATTGATGGCAACTTTGATTATGACAAATATTTTTTAGTGCTGCTTTTTAATGGTATAGTTCTCATTGGATTGGTGTTACTAACAAGTTGAAACCATGCAGCCACTTGCAGCACTGTGTGGTGGTGGAGGGGGACACTGAGCAAATGAGATCATGGTTTAAGATGAGCAGTCAACTGTTTAGGAACACTGCTTCACCACTGTATTTGCTATGGATCCCATCCTCAGTACGTGTGTATTTTAGCGAGATCTCCTTAGCTAAAGTCTAGCCTTTGTCATTTTTTCAATTGCATTTTACACTGGACTGGATCCAGATTTCCTTATTGCAGACATGAATGCAATCAGGCAGGCTGAGATGTCAGCTTGATCCCCCCCAACCAATGCACACACCGAAAAACACACAATATGCCTCTGCTAGCCACATTAACTCAACAGAACTCCTGTGTTGCATCAACAATTGCCCCCCCAACTACCACAAAACAAGGTGTTCACAGCCAAACTAATGTACTGCATCTGTGTGTATCTGGACCAGAATGCTTTCATGCAGAGTCAACACCCAACTGAATGCATCCTAATGTATACATTATCCTCCATACTTTGTGTAGTATATCATGATGTATACATGTTCCACCCAACATTGTAAATATGTCAGTTTCAGAAAACAATACTGGCTGTGCATGGTTTAGCTGGGGATCATTGAGGAGGGGGAATGACCTAGGGGTAATGATAACAGGGACCATGAGTAACACTGCCCAGTGCAGGGGAGTGGCTGCAAAAGTGAACCAAATGCTGTGGTGCATAGCAAGGGTGGTTTCATCCAGGTGGAAAGAGGTAATCTTGCCCCTCTTTAGGTCACGAGTAAGGCCACACTTGGAGTATTGTGTGCAGTTGTGGAGGCCATACCTGGTGATGTCTGGTTACTAGAGGGGGGTACAGAGGAGGGCAACGAAGACGATTTGTGGAATGGCAGGGAGAGACTATGAGAGCAGGCTAGGAGACCTGAATATGTACCACAAACTCTCAGTATCTCTACCTCCTCCTAAATTCTCACTTCTCCACCAGATGTACATGCACCTATCACAAGCAAGTGTCTGGTACGCCTACAAGCACCCTCTGCATACCAAGCCTTGCAAAAGGGGACCAGGTTGCTAACTCACCCAGGGTGTCCTGCTGCAGATTCCTTTCCTCACTCCTCCATAGGTCAAATGAGTCATATGTTATGGTTAATGCTGCTTGATCTGTAACCAGTAATCTCTGGTGCCGTGACACTAGTACTGTCAGTAATTTTTGTTCTATTATTGTCTTCCTTGACCGCTACTTCTCTCAGCCTTGAGAGGTCTGTAACTCTAAATACTGGGTCAATGTCACTTGTACCATCTGCAAATGTTTATCTATTATATGTCTGTATTATTACTCCTCTTTCCCCAGGATGCATCTGGAATAGAGTTGTCCTCCGCTCAGCATGCCTTCCTGGTAAAATGCATAATTAAATAAATAAATGTACACACTGGAGGACAAAAGGGACAGGGGGACAGGATAGATACATTCAAGTATCTTAGGGGAATCACTAAGGATGGGGCCGATGTGGTCTTTAAGCTAAGGAGTGGGATGGACACCAGTGGGCATGGGCTAAGAATGGGGGGGGAGATTTAGGAGGGAAATGAAGAAATACTTTCACGGAGAGGGTGGTAGCAAAGTGGAACACACTACCAGAATAGGTGGTATCCTTTAACCCTGAACTGCTTTAAAAGGGCATAGTACAGGGAACAGGAGAGAGTGAGGGTGGTGGAAGTGTGTGTGTGGCATCATTGGGATGACAAAGGGGGGGATGTTAAAGATCCCATGGTACTTTGTGAACAGATTAGGTGAATTTCCCCGGTGCCCGGGTCAAATGTACCCCCATTCACTAACATACCACCAACAGCTTAATCTGGTCAGAAGTCAGTTGGCAGTCCTCTGTATACCCCTCCCATGGTTCATGCCTGAAAATAGGCTGAATTTATTCAATGCACTTACCCGGTCAACAAAAAGTAAATAAATAGCATTTCAGAATAAAATATCACCACATTGAAATGAGCACAGTATCACGAGGGAGTTGTAACAGTCACAGTGGTACAGTCAGGAAGTATCTGGTCACAGAAAGCTCAGACACTTGAGAGTGCCCTCCCCTGGCAGTGATGTCTGCTAAAGTCATCATGGTATTAAAGCATGTGTTGGCTTAACAGCGGTGTGTCATGTGTGCGCGCACACACACACACATGTGCGTGTGGCGTTAAAATTGTGTAAACCCTCAAACATCCGACACTATGCTCCATGCAACTACACCACTCCATCCATTCCCCCTCCCCGTATCAACTCTTCCCCCAACCCTCTACCTTCACACCTAACGCCACCTCCTGTCCCATCTAGCGCCAACCACAACCCCATTATCACCTCACCTAACTTTCCACTGTGCCAAGTTGCCCTTTCACCTTATTCTATATTAACCCTAAATCTTACTTCGAGATACAGCTCTTGCAGCAGGTAACACTATTAGGACTGAGGCCGGTAGGCGTCAGGACCCCACGGAATTCTTCTAGCTAGCTATCTTCAGCGGGACCACCCCCGACGTCGGTCCCGCCTCCGACATCAGACGTAGTACATAAGGGGGTGTCTTGCCAGATTCTCCAGTTCTTTCCCACCGTCAACTTGCATGTCTCAACCCTTCGGCTCGTTTCTTAGCGCGCGATGCACGGTTAAGTTCTTCCTTCGGGAAAAGTTTGTTTTTCCAACTCGATTGCTGTCTGATGTCCTCTCCAACCTCCGTTGAAGGCCATCCCTCGAAGTGAACCTGTGGGAAGCAAATCCCGTTTAAGGATCCGCATTCAGCCTGCGTCCGGTGCCTAGGCCCAGACCACGACACCCGGTCCTGCACGTTCTGCCAGGGATTCAACAGCCGGATCCGGATCCATCACCAGAAGGCTCTACAGGTGTTTTTGCTTCAAGAGAGGATCAAGGCCATGGACTCCTCCAGGGGGGAATTCTGCAGAGAAGGCCCACAAACATTCTGGAAAGCCCAGGGAGAAGGTTTCCTCCAAGTCCCCTTCCAGGGCCTCTGACTCTCGTAGCTCTGGCTCCCGGTCTGACCGGTCACCCTCCCGGGCCCGTTCTCAACCTCCCCCCGCTGCGGTGAAGAAACCTTCTGGATCCTCTTCCTCCTCACAGGCCAAGACCTCCAGGCCCCACTCTTCATCCTCCAAAGCCCTGGTTAGGTCTGGGGACCATCATCACCACCACAAGTTGGGTTCCTGCCATTCCGAGCCCGACGTCAGGTCTGCCTCCTTGCCTCCTCCTCCCCAGCGGAAGACCAAGGAGCTTACCTCTCTCAAGAGATCGTTGGATCCGATGCCGGCTCATCCATCGGCCTCTCACCACAGGTCCCAGGAGCCGTCGACCACCAGACGTCCATCGCCGGTCAGGCCTATGCCTCCTCGGTCATCGGCAGGGGGGCCGACGTCCACACCAGTCAAGAAGAGGACCCCGACACCTCCTACCGATGTCGGTCAGGAGACTATTATGGAGGAGGAGTTGACGCAGCCTGAGGACCAGACGGGCGAACCCGGTCCTGTCACACCTCCCAGGGAACCTTCCCCTCAGCCTGAGGTCCCTGAGGAGCCGATGCTGGAACCCAATGACCGACCACCGGTGCCCGGTCCATCTTCAGGCCTTGGCATTGGTGAGGTCAAGGAGCTTTTTACTTACTGGTGGGATACCATTAAAAAGGATATGGTTCCCATACCTCCTCCTCCTCCTCTTCCTCCTCCTCCTCCTGCGACTCCTCCAGCTCCTGCACCCCCCACTCCATCTGGTGCTGCAGGCCGAGTACCTTCCCCCCAGGAGCCTACGGATCCTCCTAGGGGGAGACCAGACAAAAGGAGACCTCCGTCTAGATCTTCTTCAGGGTCACCCAGCCCCAAAAGACCCAGAAGATGCCGCCCTTCGCCTTCGACGGAGGATACGGGATCGGAATTCTCAGGATCCAGATCCCCCTCTCCGATCCACATCCCCTCTCCGGACCCACGTGAGCTTTCTAGATCTCCTCCAGATGACCCATCATTCTCTGAGATCATGCAACATATCCAGGAGAACATGGGCTGGGATGCGGAAGAATTAGACCCCCAGAGGCTAAGTCTCACCAGGTATCTTCGGCAGAAAGATCCTAAGCCTGTGGTGGTACCACCCTTGGTGGACACTTTTGTGGACGTCACCAGGGCAGCGTGGAAGCATCCACACTCACTCCTGGCAATGCCGAAGAATGCTGACTGCCTGTACAAGGCTCCTAAGGAGGACCAGTACTTGGCTCAACATCCTCTGGCCGACTCTCTGGTCATAACAGCCTCTCATGACCGGTCCCAGAGACCGCAACATTTGAGCACCCTGCCACCGAACCCGGAGTCCAAACAGCTGGACGCTATGGGCAGGCGCACGTATGCTTCCGCTACCTGCGCCATCAGATCCCTGAACTACTTGACCCACATGGTGCAGTTCCAAAATGCCTTGTGGGAACGGGGACTGGATCTGGTAGAAAAAATGCCAGAAGGTGAGCAGAAGGAGGAGGTGTTGCAGCTCTTCTGCACGGGTTCGGACGTGGGAACCCAGGTGCTGCGAGCCGGGTATGATCTCACGGACTCGGCCAGAGCAGCAGCTTCAGGCGTATGCCTCCGGAGACACTCATGGCTCCATGTCTCCGGATTTACCCCAGACGTCCAGAAAAACATCATGGACGCCTCTTTTCAGGGAGAAATTCTCTTTGGTGAGCCCTCCGAGAAGGTCCTCACCAAGCTCCAAGAGGCCGGGAAGGTGGTGAGGTCGGTCCAGGCAATGTACCGACCGAGGCTTAGTTCCTTTCATAGGAACCAAAGCCATTTCCGTGGATGGATGCAGAGACAACAGTCCCGCACCGGTCCACTGCAGAGGGACTCCGGTTCCCGCAGAGCCCAGGGTAGACAGTCCGCGGGCCGAAGCCAGCACCCAGCTAAGCTGGCCAAGCCCGCGGGTCCCTCAGCCGCCACAGCCTGACTCCTTTCCGGCCCCCGCCCCTCAGGATCAACGGGACATCAAGGCCGGGGGTCGTATCATGAATTACCCGCCAGGATGGCAGTCTATAACCACCGACAGGTGGGTTCTTCAGCTGGTCAAAAGAGGCCACTTTATAGAATTCGCAGACAAGCCACCCTCGAGGCCTCCTCTGCTCTCCCATTACTCGGGTCAGCACAAACTGCTTATCAGGCAAAAGATACTCGTGCTTCTGCAAAAGGGGGTGGTAGAGTACATCCCAGAGAATAGAGAGGGTTCGGATACTATTCTCACTTCTTTCTGGTTCCGAAGAAAACAGGGGACCTCTGTCCAATCCTGGACCTCAGCGACCTCAATCTGTTGGTCGCCTACAAGCAATTTCGCATGGTGACTCTTCAAGGTCTCATTCCCATGCTAAAGAAGGACACCTTTTTAGCGTCCCTAGACATGCAGGACGCATACCTGCATATCCCTGTAGCTCCAGTGCACAGGAGGTTCCTGCGCTTCGAGTTTCTCGGCCACCATTTCCAGTTCCAAGCTCTTCCATTTGGACTGTCATCGGCCCCCAGGGTCTTTACCAAATGCATGGCAGTCGTGGCAGCGTTTCTAAGGAGACAGGGCCACTACGTGTTCCTGTACCTGGATGATTGGCTTCTCATGGCCGCCTCCAGAGAGGCACTGTTGACAGCTATTCAAAGCTCTCAAGAACTGTTTCAGTCCTTAGGCATCCTCATCAACCATGAGAAGTCACTCCTCGTACCGTCCCAGAAATTGCAGTTCATATGAGCAGTTCTGGATATCGTCCGGGGGAAAGCCTTTCTCCCCGACGACAGAGCGGAACGCATCAGATCCCTCATCAGGGATCTTTCGAAGAAGAAGCCCATCCCCGCCAGGTCGGTCCTTCGCTTTGTTTGGACACATGGCTGCGCCATTCCAACCATCCCTTGGCAAGGCTCCACATGCGGTGACCCAGTGGATGCTCAAGGCAGTGGACTAAAGGCAAGACCACATGCAGCATCCGGTCAGAATCAACACTGTGATTCGAGACTGGCAGTGGTGGCTAGACCCAGGTACACTCTCTGCGGGTGTCCCATTTATAGTGCCATCCCTGGAGGTAATCCTCACCACAGATGCCTCAGGGATGGGGTGGGGTGCACACCTGAATGGGGTGAAGTCCCAGGGAACATGGACCCATCAGGAGGCTCACCTCCATATCAACGTCCTGGAGATGAGGGTGGTCCTATATGCCCTGCAGGCTTTTCAGTCAGAGATCCCGCGAGTACTCTTCTGCTTCAGACAGACAACACGGCGTGATGTATTACTCAACAACAAGGATGAGCGCACACCTTACCTCTTTGCAGGGAGGCCATGAGTGTGGGATTGATAATCCGACATGGCGCAAGCCTGATTGCAGTTCACGCCCCGCATGGACAACACAATCGCGGATGGCCTGAGTCGCTCCCAGACCAGGGTCCACGAATGGGAACTCCTTCAAGAGGTAGCAGAGGATCTGTTTCTACGATGGGGAACTCCAGAGTTGGACTTGTTCGCTTCCCCATCCAACGCAAAACTGCCCAATTTTTGCTCGCTAGATCCAGGGCCTGGTGTTTTCTGGCGTGACACGTTGTCCCTCTCCTGGGTGAACAGATTCCTCTATGCCTTCCTCCTTCTGCTGATCCAGAGAGTTCTTTCAAACTGCACAGGAGCACACAACAATGATCCTGGTAGCCCCTTTCTGGCCCAGGCAGATATGGTTCCCTTACTAACACAGCTGTCCTGGGAACCTCCGCCTCCCGTTGTCTTTCAGCTCCCATCTCTTGTCTCAGGAGAAAGGTTCACTGGTCCATCTGGACTTACGCTCACTGAACCTGCATGCATGGCTCCTAGAGACATAGCCATTTTGCGACACGGGGTCTCGCACGAGGTGGCAGAAGTCCTTTCTGCGGCCAGAAAGCCGGCAACGCATGCGACGTACGCCATGAAATGGTGCCGTTTTTGTTTGTGGTCGCGGGCACGCAGCCTTTCCCCTCTAGGTTGCCTGGTGAAAGCGGTGTTAGACTACCTGCTCTCCCTTTTCCAGTTGGGTCTAGCTTACTCCTCTATCAAAGTGCACCTCTGTGCTATTTCTGCTTACCACTCCCCGGTGGGACAGCGCACAGTGGCACGGCTTGACGCTCCTCGAGATTTTTGAGAGGGTATTACACTTAGACAACCCATTATGACCCTGTCCCCATGGGATTTACCTTTGTCCTGGAACAACTCATGCTTCCCCTTGAACCCGCCACTGGTTGTGAGCTGCATTTTCTGTCTTGAAAATGTTATTTTTAGTTGCTGTTTCGCCAGCAAGGAGAATTTCTGAGCTTCACGCCTATGTGTAAGGAACCCTGTTTGATTTTCCACCAGGACAGAGGTCCTGAGGACGAATCCTAAGTTTTTGCCTAAGGTGTCTCCACCCACTCTCAATCAGGACATTGACCTGCCTGTCTACTTTCCTAAGTACTCCAATAGAGGAGAAGCGCTACTTCACACCCTGGATGTTCACCGCTGTCTAAGGTACTACCTAAACAGAACGAAACAGCTTCACAAATCGGAGCAACTCTCTTCGTTTTGTTGAGAGGATGATGGCTAACCAGTATCAAAGCAGTCGCCTTCGCTGGCTTGTCCAGTGTATATCATACTGCTACACACTAAACAGAAGCTCCTCCCGGTACAGTCCAGGGCCATTCCACAAGGGGTGGCTACCTCTTGCAGCACTGCATAACGCCTCCACCTCTGCCATCTGTGCTGCAGCTACTTGAGCTCTGTACACACTTTATCAGGCATTATAGCTCGATATTGCCTCACGGGCGAAGAGCCTTGGCTCTGCCTGGTCAGCAGGGTCTCCTGTCCTAGAGTCAGGACTTGGCATGGATATTTTCCAATCTCCTCCTCCTCATCAGTATGCTTACAAGCGTTATTGCTTGGAAATCAGTCCTAATAGTGTTACCTGCTGCAAGAGCTGTATCTCGAAGTATGATAGTACAGTTACGTAAGAACTTACCGTAACAGTAGATCTTCAAGAACAGCTCTTGCAGCAGGCACCTTCCTGCCCACCTTCCCCCTTGGAGGAGGCATGGCTTTCAGAGCCTTTGGCAGGGGCTTAGGCCCCTTCGTCTTCTGATGATGGATCCTCAGTCTCCCATTCTGATGTCATCCTGCGGCCGGACATCTCCGGTGGGAGAACTGGGGAATCTGGCGGGACTGCCCCGCTTATGTACTACATCTGATGTCGGAGGCGGGACCGATGGGGACAGTCCCCACTGAAGATAGCTAGCTAGAAGAATTCCATGGGGTCCTGATGCCTACCGGCTTCAGTCCTAATAGTGTTACCTGCTGCAAGAGCTGTTCTCGAAGATCTACTGTTACGGTAAGTTCTTACGTAACTGTACTTTCCTACTGGGCATCTCCTCCCACGGCACCTGGGCTACTCTCCCACACACCTGGGCTACTCTCCCACACTCGACACCTCATGCATTGTGTAGAGTGTGTTTGTCACTTGACAGTCTTTTTTGCTGCTGTTCAATACTTCCATGCCATTCTTATTATTATGCACCACTTCAACTCCTGCACTACCAATGTCAGCAAACAAACATTTGGCATTGAAATTTGCTTATTTATGGATGTGCTCTCACAACAAAGATTTTGTTAGAAGAATGGTGTTTCAGCGGTGTGTTATTGTGGGTCCCGGGGTGATACCCTGGATAACAAATTTGCTGACCAACAGGACACAGAGGGAAATAGTGAACAGAGTACACTCTGAAGAAAGGGTGGTTAGATACAATGACAAAAAAAAGTGCAAAGTAATGCACCTTGAAACAAAAAACCAGGGAAGATTACATAATGGGTGGGGGAGGTTAGGCATGAACAAAAATGGAAAGGAACCTGGGGGTCATCATATCAGAGGACCTCAAGGTAGGCAAACTGTGTGAGAAGGCAGTAAGAAGGTCTGGATGGATACAGGGGTGCTTAGGGAGACACATCACCAGTAGAAAACAGGAAGTTTTTATCCTTCTGTACAGTTTGTGCAACTCCATTTTGAGTACTGCAAGCAGTTCTGGAGACCCAGTCTCCATAAGGACATACACAGCATGTAGGTGGTCCTAAGGAGGGCAACCAAAGTGTTGCAAGGTCTGCAACATAAACAACACGAGGAGAGACTGAAAGACATTAATATGTATATCCTTGAGGAAAGGAAGGAGAGAGGGAACATGATAGAAACTGTCACGTACCTCAATGGAATCAACGAAGTCCATGATGGGAGCATCATTGAGAGTGACAGATGGGCAAGAACAAGGCAGCACAGTTTGAAGATACAAAGTGCACAGCTCCAGGGCAGCATCAGAAAGTATTTATTCACAGATAGGGTGGTGGATGCAGTTGAACCACCTTCCTGAGGTTGTCAGGTCAAAAACAGTGGGTGAATTTAAGAATGCATGGGACAGACATAAGGCACTTATAGAGAAGGGTAGGCAGAGTAGGCTGTTGCTTACCTAGAATCAGCAGCTTATCCAATATGTAGGGAATGGGAAGATTAGGTTGACCCCAAGCGGTTCTTATCTGCCATCAAAGTCTATGTTTCTATAGTTATTAACCATATTTACCATGCGTGTTCCATATAATCTCTGTTTACAAGTGTGTGTGTGTGTGTGTGTGTGTGTGTGTGTGTGTGTTTGCTTGCAATTACACTTTTTGATGATCATCCACGTTTTGGTTTCTGCTGACACATGGCAATATCCGTTTACTTGCACCAGGTCAGTCTGACTTTACTTTTGTTGACTCTTGCAGGTTCATACCAACTAATCCTCCCAAGATGCCACATTGCATGGCTTTTGGTTGCACAACACACACTGGTAAATTACCTAAAGGAGTCTCCATCTACCTTTTCCCTCATGGCAGCAAATTGGCTGAAATTTGGGCACAAAGAAGTTGCACAGATGTAGGGAACATTAAAAAATTTGTCAACAAGCAACTCAAGGAAAACAGAAAGAAGTACAGTTTATGTTCTCTACACTTTGAAGAGAGCGTTTGAACTGAACTTCAGCTGCAGCTGTTACCCCCGACTTACACCCAAAAAGATTTACTCGTCGGTAAAAAGAAGGGGCAGTGCCAACAGTATTCCCAACCATGAAATCAACTGCATGCCAAATGTCAATAAATCGTATTGAGCAGCTGGACCATAAAAAGAGTAAATACATCTGTTGCATAGCTGCCTTGTTTTGTTTCTTATGCTAAAAGGAATGGTAAATGTAATTGTCTGCCTATATCAAGCCTGCCCTGCATTCTGTTGACACACACCAACACTGCTTGCTGGATCAGGTGCTGGGTGGTCCAATGGCACTCCTGATCCAGACCACACAGTTGGGTGCCATGCAGTGCACCAAATAGCATGTCTTCATGGTGATTGAGCTATGATTTGCTGTGCAGACACCTGCAACTCACGAGTGTTTTATAACACATACACACACTGCAATGAAAACCAGTGGAATAAATGATTTATCTACACCACAGTAGTTTGCCCTCTGGTAACCTCATGAGTATCATTAGCCATGCGTACAGTGTAAGGGGCCAATCTGCTGGAATGCACATTAATTCTTGTATTACACTGTTTTCCACTGTATTGTCCATGTATTCAATCGGATAGGAATTTTTTTTTTTATTGTACTCTGTGTTCCACTTTTGGATAAATATTTCACAGTGTGGCTCCACTTAGCAAAGAGGTTGCTTCGCAGTTGCCATGTACCCGAAACTGTGCATCACGGTCAGTGCAACAATGAAAACATATATACAATTGTTTTCCAATTCCTTGTTGAGAGGGTGGGTGAAATATGTTGGTCAGAAAATGGATCAAAGTTTTATTTTTGACCAGTAGTTGTTGATTACAATATCCAATGCAACAGAGCTATGATGCTACTAACTTGTAAATATCCATTGTGACAATAAATATGCTATGTTTAGATAGTGAATGCAGTAACAACATGCTAAGTGTGAAAAATTGTCTGTTTTGTTCTTTCATAATCACACTCCTGTTATGTGCTTAATGATGAAAACACTCTACATTTCTAATCTTCACATATTTAATCCTTATTGCAGCTTGCGGCAGAGTTTATACAGTCAACAGACAAACTACATTCAATGACTGAAAAACAATCTCCATCTGGAAAAGAGAATAGAAGTCCAAATGTAAGTAATTTTCATGTCTGTGCCATTACTATTGTAGTATTATCACACTTATCCACTGCACTCACCGAGTGTCAGTATACAGTAACACAGGAGCAACATCCACTAAAGTTCCACTGGTTCCCTATTTCTGCCATAGTGTGTTCAAAAGTTCATGCATGTTGCATGTTGTGTTGACATGGTACATGTTTTGACAACTACGCAAGCTGTCCTTATTTCCAATGGCACCTCTGACAGGGTCCTCCTCCATTCCCTAAACATGGACCCTGACTGTTGTATTCACATCGTACACATTGTGAAACTTACACATGATGTTCCTATATGCCCTGTGTCACCTCTGCCATGGGAATCATCTGCTCCAGAAACATATCATGATAGCCTCATGCAAAGTGTCACTCTCTGTGCCCATGGTAACTACATTCACACTGTTCCAGTCAATTTACAGCACACCTCAGAGCCCTACTCCCCACACCACCTCTGCATACTGCCATCTAACAGTGTCATGTTTCCCTGCTTATTTAGATGGAAAGGCACATCTGCGGTCACCCCTAAAACCCACAACACTGACTGGCATATCTCCCACCTTCCATCTTCCTCTCCCACATCCCTAAGCAATCACACCCACAGTCTCCAACACTGTGCATGCCACACTCACAATCCCACAGCTTCCAACCCAGGTACCTATGCCCACTCCTAATTACCACTCCTGAATGTCAACATTTTACTGCCATCTGTGTTATGCACATGTATGCATACTGTGTATTTGTAACTGTGCTGCACTGCTCTTCAGATGCATTTTTTTACCCATGTATTATAATTCTTTTTGTTCAACTTTTTTTTGTCCTTTGTTGTACAAAGATTTCCTGCTGTCCACATTTTCAGTAATATATTGTGCATGACATCTACCTCCTGTAAATGAGCAGTTACTGCTGAGTTTGTTTCTCAGATCCAAAGAAAATTAAATAGCCACCGATAAACAAGGTCACTACCCAACTTCCATTTCTCCTTGTCACTACTATCTCATATAAATAATGTGTCACTTTTTCTTTTAGGATACAGACAGTCCTCCTGTTGCTACATCTGATCCTATGGAACCATCCCTAATGACTTCCCCACATATACCGTGGACTTTGGCACACAGAGCGTTTTGTACCACAGTTCACCAGTAACCAACACTGTTCCTACGCAGACAGATCCTATCAATTTCTGTAGTGCCAGTACTCAGACGGTATCCTGCATAGCGGAAGGTGGAACACAATTTTTCTAGAAGAGGTGATTCCGGTGAAAGTGGCACTCCAAGACCATCAATATTTTGCACAACCACCAAGCTCTCCTGTTGCCACTACCAGCTCCATTCAAGCTCCGTACCCGATTACATCTTCACCACTTCTCAACATTGTGCCATACAACTCTGAACCCCTGGTAGCACCAGATCATACAGAGTACACATCTGATGAAGATCATTGGACAAACAGTCAAGACAGTCACAAGACAGTCATGGAATCAGAGATGGAATATTCAGGTGATTATTATGTGCCAGACACTGACACGACAGACAGTGACATAAGCTTTAATAACTGTGAAACTGATGACGGCATTGTGCATCAACCCAAGTACATAGTCTTTGAGTCTTGCCTTGATACACTGTTCTCAAAGTTAGTTTGCAACGAATGTCAGTGTCATGCAGATGAGGTGGAGAAGACCAGCATTATTGACTCTGTGCTGTCAGTAACAGTAACATGCATCAATGGACATCAGATAGTATGCTGGCACTCACAACCATTGATTGGAAAAATGCTGGCTGGAAACATTCTGTCTGCAGCTGCTATATTATTCAGTGGAAATTTGTTTGCTAAAATATCAAAATTTACAGAGTACCTGGGACTGCAGTTCATTTCTTCTTCAACCTTTTTTGATTTTCAGAGAAAGTACCTTTCCCTGTGGTTCAAAAGTCATGGGATGTGGAGGAACAAGCTCTTATACAGGACATACAGACACGTTCATTACGTCTTGCAGGGGATGGTTGCTGCAACAGCCCTGGCTTTTCAGCAAAGTACTGCAGCTACACGTTGATGGACTTAGACTCTGACAAAATAGTCGGCTTTTCTCTGGAGCAGGTGCAGCCAGGCATTACATCCATTGCTTTAGAAAAAAAGGCATTTGACAACTGTGTTCGTAAATTGCTAGGGAACAATATTCAGATTGTGGTCATTGCCACAGACCAGCACCGTGGAATTGGTCCCTTGATGCGACAGCAGTACCCAATGATTTCACACCAGTTCGATCTGTGGCACCTGTCAAAAAAGTATATGCAAAAAAAATTTTGATTCAGGCAAAGACCAGAGGTAATGAAAAACTCATGGAGTGGTGCCACAGCATCTCAAATCATCTTTGGTGGGCATCTGAAACATGTCAAGGTGATGAGACTTTACTTAGGGAAAAGTGGCTCTCACTACTATATCATGTCAGCAATATGCACAGCTGGTCATGGGCTCAAAAATTTCATCACTGTGATCATCAAATACCTGTGGAACATGTTTACAGAACAAAGTGGTTGGTTTATGGTGACACTGCGCATAGTGCTCTAAGCAAAATTGTGAATAACTGCACTTTAATCAACGACTTGAAGCATGTAACGCAGTTCTGCCACACTGGGAGCATAGAGGTTTTTCATGCTCTTCTATGTACGTACTGCCCAAAGTCCCAGTGCTTTAGCCATGCAGGAATGAAGGCATGCATAATGCTGGCAATCTTAGACCACAATGCCAATGTACAGCGGCAACAAGCAGTGGTAAAACATCCAACGGCAATGTCTGGTCAGAAGGGGGATAAATGCTACAAAGTGGTGTACCCAAAAGTGAAGAAAGAATGGGGTGCCAAACCACTCTTTGATGCAAAATCACACAAGTATATTTACAACATGTTAGTTCAAGTGCTACAAGTAAAGAGACAGGAAATCGTCCTACCCAAAATGTCTGTTCCACAGATTCTGCAGAACATAGCCAACAAACCGTGTCCTCCCAAACATGAAGTAGTACAGCGACTGTTATCAAGATTTCACAACGATGGTCCCCCATAATCAACACAATGCCAATTTGTATTATCTCAGTATCCTTAACCTGGCAATATAAAGAAAATCACATAATGCCAAACACTGGACATGGTTCTTGCAGACTGTTTGCCAACATGAATGACTGTCACAGAATGACTGCACATCCAAGTGGAAACACATACATGGAGCAGTTCACAATACTGGTTGAGCATGGATAGAAGTTATGGACTGCATGGTAGCACAGAGACAATGTCCCCCGTGTCATTTCAATGACTTCTTATTGTACTGTACATAATACTGTGCCTTGATACTGTGACACACCTATATACCTGCGTTCCAGTAAAAACATGCACATCTGGTTTTACTGAACTGATTTTTGAACTGTTAGCTAATTTTCTCTAAAGGTTTGTGGAATTAGATTAATGCACTTTGAGGAACTCTAGTAGTAATTAAGTGTCCTTTTAGGCTCCAGTTATCTGAGTTTGTGTGGAATGTGTCGCTTGTCTGCCCCCGCAGTTATGCGTTACTTACCCTCTGTCCTTCATGCCCTCCACCCTTTCTCCACTCCTCCTCTTGAATTTGTTGTTTACCAGCGCTGTAGAACGCTTGGTGTTGCACGTAGGAGATGGAGGAGGATGGGGGGGCCCAACAGTGGAGGGTGAGTGAGCGGTGTCATCCTATCAGGGTAGTGGGAGTCAAGAGACACCCTGGGGCAAAATGGAACTCCAAACGTGGTCCTTAATGCATGGTTTCCATACCCAAGGGCACGACTGAATTAAGTCAGCAGGTGGTTCGGGAGGTACTAGGGGTTCGTCCAACTCGGGCGATGTTAGGCAATGCCATGTCGGTCAAACACAAGACAGCAATTATTGCTGATCTTGTTGAAATGGTTGACCTGGCTTGCATCACCGAGACCTGGATGGACAAGAATTCTGGCCCCATTTTGGAGGCTTTAGTTCGGGCTGGGTTCTTGGTGATACATCGCCCGAGATTGGACTGTAGGAGGTGGGGGAGTTGCAGTCTGTTTCAAGACTGAACTTAACCTCACGAGTGTACTGGTTGAGGAGACTGAATAGTTTGAGTGTGCCATTGTAGCAGGTGCAGGTTGTCAGATAGTTCTCATCTAGTGTCCACCCGGTGACGAGAAACGTTTCCTTTAGGAAGTGGTGGACTTCGTCGTCGACATGGCATTTGAGTAACCCAGACCAATGGTTCTGGGTTATTTGAATGGCTGGGTAGATGACAAACTATCGCAATTTGGTCAGCACTTTCTCCAGTTGATGTTGTCTCTGGGCCTGACACAGGTGGTTACCACTGCTACCCATAAACATGGTCATTCCCTTGACCTAGTCTTCCTTCTATGGATTGAAACTTCTGACTTGGAGGTGAAACCAGTCAGGTGGTCTGATCACTACGCTGTGGTGCTTAGTTTTTATACCACCCCGGTATATCTACCCCAACGGAGATGGTCAAATACCGCCCTTTATGAAATATAAGTTTGCAGAGTATAATGGCGGTACTTGACCTATCGTCCAGCTCATTTACCAGCAATGATTCCGAGACTCTCGTGACCGCCTGTAACTTGGCCGTCTCGACAAGTTTGTATTCCATTGCTCCCGTCTGAGTTTTCCCTTTCTCCCTTTGCCCTCGATCTCCCTGGTTTGATGGGGCTTTGAGGGAGTTGCGGAGATTACGTCGAAGGTTAGAGCGTTGCTGGTGTAAGTCCACCCTTGATGCCGACCGCCTTAGATTGATGGACCATTATCAAGTCTATCAAACTGCAATCTCCCGTAAGAAGGCAGAATTCCTGTCCAGGGAGATTGCAGCCTCTCAGAATTGACCAGTTCAGCTTTTTTGTACCATAGACAGACTGTGCAACCCAGCCTGTCTACATGTGCGGAAAGCTTTTTCGCAATTAGAGTACAATGAAATTGCTCAATTCTTTGCTAATAAGGTGACAAACATCAGGGTGGGACTCCAGATGGCACACTCTATGGGCGCTGGTATTGATCAGTGTGCAGTCACTACACCTCAGTTGTCTTGGAGTACCTTTGGCCGACCGGAGTTCATGGATGTCATGCTGATTATCCAGAGTGTGCACCCTATGTGTTGTAATTTGGATCCTGGACCGACTTCCCTAATTTTTGTATGTATTGATGCTATTGGTCCGGTCCTGGCAATGATTGTCTGGTGCTTCTTGGAGTCTGGAGAGAGTTTCCTTGCTCTCTGAAAGAGGCGGTGGTGACACCTCTCTGGATGAAATCTTCCTTAGACCCAGACTGCCATGCAAACTACAGACCTATCTCTAACCTTCCTTTAATAGGGAAAGTGTGTGATAAAGTAGTGGCTGCGCAACTGGAGAACCATTTGACCATCCTTGACATCTATGAACCACTCCAGTCTGGTTTTCGTAAGAGACACAGTACCGAGACAGCGCTGGTTTGGATGCTCAGTGATCTCCTGATGGCTAGAGATTAGAAGAACCATTCCATCTTGGTTCTTCTAGATCTCTCTTCAGCATTTGACACCGTGGACCATGAGGTGTTGGGCTGTCTGAGGTTCATCTGTGGACTGTCGTGAACAGTACTCAGGTGGTTTACATCATTCCTCATGGGTAGAACACGCAGAGTGGTGTCTGGGGTTTGTTCCTCAGCCCTTACTTCTCTGTCATATGGGGTTCCTTAGGGCTTGGTTCTTTCACCTCTGTTGTTTGTGGTGTACATGCTTCCCCTTCGGAGACATTGTAAGAAGGTATGGGCTCCGGTTTCCATGCTCTGCTGATGATACCCAGCTCTACCTATCTTTTGCACTTGACCAGAATGGAGCTGTATCGGTCTTTAATAATTGTCTGAAAGAAATCCAAGACTGGATGGATTCCAGTAGGCTGAAGTCGAACTGAGACACTGTGCTTTCCCCCACTACCTCCTATGGCATACGATTCCAATACTCGGCAACCATTTTTAGGTTGAAAAACATCCTCACATTACCTCTGAAGCTATGCACTTCCAATTTTCATCTTATGCCCCCTTCTTCTGGTACTTTGTCTACACTGGAAAAGGTTCCCCTACCTGCAGCGTGTTAATGGCCTTGATGTACTTGAAAGTTTATGATTGGCCCCCACTGTCTCCTTTACTACATGGACTACATACTGAGGTCCCTAAACCCATCCTCATATGTTTCATGATGCAAGTCCTGCACCATCTAGGGCACATTAGAGCACTTTAAGAATTGATGTTTCACTTAGGCCCAACTATTCATGTTACAGCTAAACCATACTTCAGCATTGTCCCATTTCCACAGTACAATATGCAATGCATTCCAGCAGTGAATATGTTACTAAAATTTAAGAATGTTCCAAGCGGAGGACAGACGAGTCCAGTGACAGTTGTGGTACAATGGATTTTCATTTTCCTTTTTTTTTTTTTTTTTTACTACTACTGTTACTACCACCACCACCACCAATAATGAGTACTCAAAATGAGGCATAAGCTCACTCCAATGATTTCATTTTTTCATTTTTATTACAATGTGTTACAGCCTTGGCATTTGAAACTAATAGTTAACAGTCAATAACATAAAAAGAACAGAATATAATACATATACACATTATAGTTTCATCTACTGCTACATACAATTACTGACCATTAGCCTCAACCAACCTTCATTGAATGGACAGTGTCTCTAAAAAGAGTTTTCACAGCAGTTTGTGAGGGAGTTTGATGTTATTCAGACGGAATTTTATGTGCATGAAGTACACACTCTGTGCAAAGAGATGCATGTGCAATTTTGGACAAAAATGGGTGATTGTTGAGCAAAACTCACAGTATGCCTGTGGGCACAAGGAACTTATAGTTTACTGTCAATGATACAGTAACCCACACAAGTATTACGTTAGCCATTTATTGTCTCTGGATATACCCAGAATCCTTCGAATGGCAGAAAGCCAACATACAGTAGTCTTCTTCATCCGATGGAAAATTATACAAAAGTGGGAACAAAGAGGAAGCAGGGAACTACAGACCAGTCAGCCTCACCTCGGTAGTGGGAAAGATCATGGAAGCACTACTGAAGGAGAGATTGGTGGAACATCTGGTTGTCAATGGACTACAGGACCCAAGGCAGCATGGTTTCACCAGGGGGAGGTCATGTCAGACCAACCTCATTGAATTTTTTGACTGGGTGACTAGGGAGGTGGATCAGGGAGGGCAGTGGACATGGCCTATCTGGACTTCAGCAAGGCCTTTGACACTGTGCCACATAGAGGACTATTACACAAACTGGGGAATATGGGTGTGGGCAGGACAGTAGTATGGTGGGTAGGTAACTGGCTGGGTGGCAGGACACAGAGGGTGGTGGTAAATGGCTGTCACTCCACAGAGGGAAGAGTGACCAGTAGGGTACCACAGGGATCAGTGCTGGGACTGGTCCTATTCAACATCTTTATCAGTGACATTGCGCAGGATCTAGAAGGCAGAATTTCACTGTTCGCTGATGACACAAAGCTCTGTAACAGAGTAGACACACCAGAGGGTGTAGACAGAATGAGAAGGGACCTGCAGAAACTTGAAGAATGGTCAGGGGTTTGGCAGTTGAAATTCAATGCAAAGAAGTGCAAGATAATGCATATGGGGCACAAAAACCCTGGCACAATATATCAGTTGGGGGGTGAGGATATAGCATGCACCAAGCAGGAAAGGGATCTTGGGGTTGTCATCTCTGATGACCTCAAGGTAGGGAAACAGTGTGACAAGGCATCAGGTAAAGCAAATAGGATGCTGGGATGTATAGGCAGGGGCATCACCAGCAGGAAAAGGGAGGTCATAATTCCGCTATACAAGACACTAGTGAGGCCCCACCTGGAGTACAGTGTACAGTTCTGGAGACCATACCTACGTAAGGACATAGGGTAGAGAAGGTTCAGAGGAGGGCAACAAAGATGGTGCATGGATTGCATAACAGTCCTATAAAGACAGGTTGAAGGAACTGAACATGTACTCCCTGGGAGAGGAGGAGAGAGGGGATATGATAGAGACATACAAGTATCTTACAGGAGGAACAGGGTGCAGGAAAACACTATTTTAAGTGAAAAGATGTTCCAGGACTAGAGGGCATGGGATGAAGTTGGAGGAGGACGATTCAGAGGAAACATGAGAAAGAATTTCTTCACAGAACGGTGGTGGACAAGTGAACACCCTGCCTGAGGAAGTGGTGGGGGCTGAAACAATCACAGGATTTAAGAATGCATGGGATAGACATAAAGGAATTCTAGAGGTCAGGGGTAAGGGGAAACAGACTTCTAGGAAAACAAACTGAACTTACAAGCTCGCTCAAATGGGCAGACTGGGTGGGCCATAGGCCCTTATCTGCCGACACTGTCTATGTATCTATGAATCCCATATGGCATTCACAATGCACGATGGAATTACAACCCGATGTCCGTAACCAAGCCTGCGTCCCTCATATATCCAGATAATGTAGCCACGATGTGCCACAAAATGGAACATCCTAAAAAAAAAAAAGCAACTGGTGAGTTACTGGGTCATGAATGGTTTGCTTCATAATGCCAAACATAGTCACCATTATAACCATATGTGACAACCCATGTGTGACACATAATGCTTCACTGCTGCTACACTGAAACAAATGCAGTTCTTTTAAACCATGCTTTAGGATTCCATTCTTCACACATCAAGGCTTCCATCAGACTAAGCCCAACGGCTCCATCATCCAGCTCCGAAAGTGGTCTTACCTTAGGTAGTCATGGCTGTAGGCATGTCACCTAGCCACTAGTGTGGAAAGTGTGGAAACTATGTGGGATTGATTTTGACACCCAGTGGGGGTGACTAAAAACCTGCTGTGATGATGAGTGCACCTTACCTCGCTAGAGCTGGCATCTTTGGGAGGGTAGTTGGAAGAACATGATGTATCGCAGCCGTGGTACTTCACTGGGTTTAGAAGTTTGGGGGGTGCCCAGTGTGCCACCAGTAGGCACAGTTTAAGAAGCAGGCACTTAGAAGACAGCTGGGAGATACGGTAGGTACTGGAACAGCAGGAGGCAAGGGATAGCATACGTATCTGCACAGGGCGCTGAGGAGTCAGGCTTAGGAAGAGTTGTGCAGGGGGTACTCAGGGGGCACATGGGGACACCAGTAGAGTAAGCCCAAAAGGTGGATACTCCCTAAGAAGTAGGCATGCTTCTGGGATTGTCCAAATACAACCGAGATAGGGTGGTGGGATGGGTTTGGTTCTTAGGCTCGCAAATTGTTTTGACCCCATACATCTGGTAGTAGAGGAGGGGAGTGTTTTAGAGGATCAAGACAGGACTGGGGCAGTTAGTTAAGGTGACCTGAAATTGGGGAGGAAGGGGGGAGGCATGGTGGGTGAGAAAGGGTGGGGACTGGGGGGTGGGGACCCTGACCGGCAGAGGGAAGGAAAGTGGAGAGGGGGCAGGAGAAGGAGGAACTGATGAGCAGGGTGGAGGCACAAAAACTTGGGGGCATGGGGGAAGAAGGTACAGGCAAGGAGGCCATGTTAGTTAGGGAGGAGCTAAACATGAATGAGACAGAAGCGAGTAATAACAAAGCTAGGTCTACAGATAGGTAGGATGGCCCAGTCAAGGGCAGAGGAAGTGGGATAGCAACAAACAATAATAAAAAAAGAAAAAGGGAATACGGGGGGGTTGTGGGATGCCCAGGACTGAGGCAGTGGTGTTGGTCAGTGGCGATAGGGAGTGGAGTACATTTGACTTCCAGATTGTTGCAGGTGCGAGTAGATGACTTTCAGTGGTGAATGGAAGGAGGGGCGAGGATGTGCAAGGAAGAAGGGGACTTCAGCATGGTGAGCAGGGAGGAAAGGGGGGGTTAGAGTGCTACTGTTGTGGTACGCCATGTTCAGAGGTATCCAATGGGATTTGCCAGTAGAGGGCAGAACCTGCCTAGTAAAAAGCAAAGGTTGAACAGGCATGATGGTGATCTGAAGGAGGAAGTGTCAAAAGCATCCATGGCAGCCTTGAGCTGTGGAGTATTTGATTCTAAATGTCTGGTAATGGTTTGAAGAAGCTGTGTGTGGTAACTTAGAGTCTGGATTAGCTTCTATTGTAGTCTTGCGAGAATGCTAGAGTGTATACCCATATTGAGAGAAGTTGTCCAACACCACAAATACACTAATTAACAGTCTATTAAGGACTTTAATTGTTATTGAGTTCTGTGGAAAAAATTAAGTATACAAAGCGAATTGCTTATCACATACTATAACAATAAACCTATCACCTCAGGACAGAATAATAGAAATGAACCTGGGTGATTAACCACCTGTCCTAGTTGATGGCTCCATTTGACACCCTTTGGACCACACTAATCCTATGTGTTTATGCTCCAAGTTAAAACCACACACACACACACGAAAAATGTATTAGGAGTGCAGAAAATGGCAGACTGGCCAACCCTGTGTTCCTTTAATTTGAATTTGCTACATTTTTAATAAAGAGCCTGCTAAACCTGCTGATATTCTGCAAATCACAGGCCAGTGTACACCTCATCATGACATAGAAACATAGACTTTGACGGCAGATAAAGACCACTTGACCCACCCAGTCTGCCCATTTCCCCTACCTACTGGATAAGCTGCAGATTTTAGTTAACCACTGTCTGCACCACACACTTCCAGTTCACCAACATGTGTCATGTATCTTTTAGTGTCATTGAGGGAACCATGGTACATTGGGGTAGGGGAGAAGTGGGGGGCTGACCTCTTCAGTCACGTGTGAAGTATATAAAACTACTCCCTCCACATGCCTGCACTGCATATTGTGCATAATGAGGTATATACTGTCATAGTTTACTGTGCATTTCAAAACCATGTAGTTATAACAAAAAGTAAAATCTTCTAGTGTTACACATGCAGATGACCCCCACAAAAAGCGCATCGTGTGAATCATTCCTGGGGAAACCAGGTACCATCGTGTTCTTTATGGATGGTGAATAGGAAAAGAGAAATTATGGGGAAAGTGAATGGAGAATTTAATTACGCCGGAAAGGCACACAGAGACAAAGTGTAGTTCAGAGTATGACATGGGAGTACAAAGAATGTAAATGACTTGCTCATTGCCACACAGTATGCAAGTGGGGCAGTGCAATTTAAACACAGGTCTCCAAGTTAGCAGCACAAAGCCCTAAAACAACATACTACAAAGGACATCCTCTGGGAAGAGCTGGGACTGCTCGCCAGGGGCTGTATTGGTGCCAGGTGAATTTGGTCATATCGGAGACTGTGGAGCTGTGGAGGGACCATGACAGGAGACGCACTGGAGGATTAGCAGCCGGGGAGAATTCGTTGATGACAGGGAGCACTGTTGATCAGAGGAACAGCTGTAGAGAAGGTGAACAAATCTGCACACAGGGCACACATTTAAAAATGTGGAAGGGCTACAAAAAGGGGATAGCTCAGCCAATTTTCCAACACCCTGAAGAAAAAGCTTGGATTTTTCCCCATCTCCCCTCCCTTGGCCAACCTGGATAACAGTGGGCTGGACTTGAGAAACACTCAGTTGTAAAGTGGACAACTATTAGCGTACGAGATAGGTGTTTATGTAGCTTTGGGAAACCAGTTTATAATGCAATTCTGTCTGGATGTGTGAGGATTGTATTCATTCGCTCAGACAGTGTGCACTGTCTTGTGGACAGATTGGCATGGACAGTTACTAAGATGGGGATGGGAACATGTCACACAAGAGTAGGTATCTTTGGTTGAGTGCTTGGGTGTACAGGGTGTGGGGCGTCCATGGTACTTGACTGGGCCTGGAATTTCAGAGGATGCCCAGTGTGCTATCAGATGGCACACCTTAGGGAGGAGGTAGAGGCAATTAGGAGGCAGCTGGAGGACATGAGGAGGAGATATGGGGAAGGATGGAAAAGTAGGGAAATCTGGGCTGCATATGTTACTGCACCTGGACATGAAGGTTTGTGCATAGGAGGAGGAGGAGAAAAGGTGGGCATACAAGGGACACAGGAGCACTCAGATAGGTCACCTGTACTTCGAAACCTACAGAACCCAAAAACAGACAAAAAAAAAAGGGCTGCTTAGGATGCCTGGAGGAAACTAAGATGGGGTGGGGTTGGGGGAACAGGAGGGCACAGTCATTAAGCTTAGTACGCACTTTGACCCTTTACACCTTGAAGAAGATGAGGAGCTGAGGGGTGAATGAGGTGGATGGGCCGGGGGTTCGGATAGGAAGGGGAGGGGAGGAGGGAAAAAGGCAGGAGGACAGGCAATAAATTCAGAGGGGGCATGGAGTATGAGTAAGCAGGGATCGAGGGGAGACATAGCAAGGAGAAGGATCAGGGGAGCAAGGGGGAGACTGCAGTACATAGGGAGTGCTAGTTATTTGGAACAGGGTGGAACAGCATGGGGGCACAAAGCATGGACCGGTCAGATGGGAGCAAGAGACAGGAGAGAAAGGCTTTGGAGGAAGGGGAGGTGCAGCAGGAGCAGAGAGAAAGGCTTTGGAGGAAGGGGAGGTGCACCAGGAGCAGATGGGTTACCTGTATAATAGACAGCAGGGAGACATCCAGGGAAGATCATGTCAGAGCATCTTTGTGTAGTTCTACGATTGGGTGATGAGTGACCTGGACTAGGGTAGGCCAGTGGATGTCCTCTTTCTAGACTTCAGCAAGGAGTTTGATTCAGTTCCCCACAGTGGCCTGTTGGCTAAATTGTGGGGAATAGTGGTGATGGGGGGGCAGATGATCAGGTGGATCAAGAATTGACTTTGAGCATATACAGAGGGTGACGGTTAGGAAGTGGATATTCTCATCCCCAAGTAAGGTCATTAGGGGAGTACCCCAGGCATCTATCCTGTGGCCATTCTGGTTTAACGCCTATGTTAGACATAAGGAAGGGTATGGGAGTGAATGAGCTCTCTGTGTATAACTCAAAGCCGGGAGCATTGGTGGATGTGAAGGAGGGCAGAGTGGCCCTGCAGGGAACCGGGCATCTCTAAACAGGTGTTCGAGATAGTGGGGATAAAGTTTCATGATGGAAAATGCAGTGTTCTGTACCTGGTGGCCAATAACACAGGTCAAGTCTAGACCCTGGTGGGCGACATACTACAAGTCTCAAAGGGAGAGAGGGATGTGGGGAAAGTGGTGTTGGATGATAAAATGAACAACCCAGACATGTAGAAGGGCATCAGCTAAGGAAAATGTAATGCTGGGATGCATCACTAGGGGATTTACTGACAGAAGGTGGGATGTGATGCTCCTTCTGTATAACTGCCTGATTAGGATGCACCTTCAGTACTGTGTGCAGTTGCTGAGGCCACACTGAAAGAAAAAAAAATCATTGCCCTCCTAGAGATGGTCTACAGGAAGGAAATCAGGGGCATGGTGGTGGAGGACCTATGAGGAGAGGCTGGGGAAGCTCAAAATGTACACACTGGAGTAGAGAAAGGCCCCGGGGGGGGACATGATAGGTTTTTAATTACATAGAAGGGATCTGTAAGGGAGTCTCAGAAGAGGTGTTATAATGTAATCAAAGGGGGGGCAACACGAGGACGCATGTGGAAGCTGGAGTTGGTGGAGTAGGAGTTACTTCACTGAGAGGGTGGTGGAACAATGGAATATGCTGCCCAGGGGACTAGTGGAGGCGGATACCATGGAGGTGTTCAAGAGGTGCGGGAACAGGTATAGGAGGATGGTGAAGCTGTGGAAGTACCATACTGGGGAAATACCCAGGAAAGAATATGGAAGAACACAAGGGTTGGGGGTTGGTCAGCAAAATGTACGCCCAGTATGGGTGTTGACTACTGAGCAGACATGAAAGAACATAATGCCTATTCTGATGGCATCTTAGTACATGTCTCCATCATGTCACCACTCTCTCCATGACTCATTGTGGTGACATGTTGCCTGCAAGAGCAGTACACAGCACACCAGAGTTTGCTCACAGTCAAAACTGTTGTATCAACACCTTCTAGCACAATACGTAATCTGACTAATGGGCTTATTCAATTGTACAATCCCTCACAATTATTATTGTCAAAGTAAAGCATCCAATTTGTGTTCACCAGATATCAAGATTGATCTATGTACGGAATGTCTTTGTACAATCCCAGTTTGTGCTGGCAAACTGGGGTTTGTGAATTCCATGTATTCACAACACCAAGTTGTACACAGGAAAACTGGCGTTGTGCCAGGTCCAAAACCTGATAAATCCTGCCTCAGGTGGTGACCATATGTGGTTATACCTAAGCCGAATGCATGCATTGAGAGCCACAACGCTGTGGCACTGTGGCGCATGGCCAGTGTATCTCTGGTCACCACTGCATAGAAACACACTGTTGAAAGGGATACGCAATAGATTTAAGTTATACACTGAGCATCACTATTGACAGTTAATAAAGTATAAAAATTCCATATGTTTCAGTTTCATGTACCTGTTTGTCCATTGGATGTTTTCAGACTGTCCACGGAAATGCTGTAGTTGGTAACTGACTAATTTGAGGCTTTCTTCATACAGGAAAAAGGCGGAATGCTTCGTTGTGTGACATGCGATGAACGGACACCAACATCACTCACACATTTTGCATGGCAATGTGGGGACTCCATGCAGCAATAGCACTCAAGAGCAGTGTTCATAATTGTGCAATTATTGCACAAGCACCACTCTCTATTTTCCAAACGTGGATTGGGCAGTTGGAATCCTTCCGCATAGCCATCACTGTCACTGTCAATACTGCTGTCACCACTGTCGACTGTGCTGCACTGTGGCATCTCATGGTCCTCAAACTGTGGCTCAAATTGGTATGGTGCATTATTTCTCACCCCTTGAGCCATGCGATCTTGATTGCCTAGGTGAAACACAACACATCAATAATTTAAAAACAATGGTCAATAGTATTAGAAATTAAATGAGCTAAAACTAGGCAATATTGAAGTGCTTACTTTTTGCTGCAATGCAATGCCAGAAGAACATGTTTGTCTCTGTATGTGCAAGACAGGTTCCATTCTTCTGCTCCATAACATGTTGCGTCAGAACTTTGTAAAGGTACAGAGGCACACCAAAGTCCACAGTTTATTAGTATGTGTGTTTTTAGCTTGAAAACACAAACAGCAAGTACAACTCGCCATATTGTGATGGAGAAAAAAAGGTAGGATGAAGGAGTAAAGGTAGCATAGGATGCAAAAGGCTTTAGCACGTCTTATGTACTTGTTCTGTAGAACCAGCAACTATTAATAGCTTTATGGCAGAAAAATGATATCAAAGGCAAAAAGTTTGCATTGTGTGAGTAACTAGAAATATATCACTCAGAGCTAAACCCAAGCACTGTTCCTGTTTGTAGTGCACGACAACAATGTATTACTATATCTCAACATTGCAGCAGTGTAATGTAAGGCACTACCTCACGTTCCTTGTTCAATGGCAATCATGCTAGGGAAAGTACCATATTCAAATGGCTCACATTTACTTTGTGTGCCTTTGAGGTACTGGTACTGATGGTACCACCACCACCACCACCACTACTTTCCACATTCCGCATTGATCTGGTTTAGATAATAATGCAGTATGTGCTCTTACAACATCAGTATCTACCAGACATCCCTAATAGTTGGCAGAAATTACTTTACATTGATGATTCAAGTCACATCAGTATCTCCTGCCTCATGTTGGCGATACCACTGCACTATAAACTCTTTATACCCATACCAACCACCACCACCAAGCTGAACCAAACTCCCAGTTTGCCACCAGCTGTCAGAGGTCTCACCCATGGTGCCTGGACTTAACTCCAAGGCAAAGTGACAGTGGGAGTGAGCTTCCCCTATAACCACCCTCCAAAGGGATCAAGTCTTCATTGGGGACCTCCTATTGCACCTTTGATAGCTGGGGAAGGACCCAGTATTGGGCCAACACGTTGGTGTTGCTCCTGGTGGTGTACTTGTGAGTACACCCCCCCCACCCGCAACGTGATATGTGATGCCATTGGTTGCGCTGGTGTCTGTCGCCCTCTCCCATTAGTTTTGATGCCAAGCCAGTTATACCTCCTGCCTTCCTCTAGGTCAATACACCCCCAAGTCAGAAAACAACAAAACCCCTGGAGGAACTGAGCAGTGCATTGGACACTTAGACTGCACCCCCCCACCACCCCATCCAGCCTGCTGGCACCCGGGTCTGCACCAGAACCAGGAACACAAGCACACATCAAAGCACTCCAATGGTGGGCAGGCTGCATGCCATTACCTTATTGGCACTCCCATCTACTGTTGTACTCTGCATTGACATCTTCTGGTCATCCTACCTGATACCCACCATGCCCCTTTCTTCCGTTGTGACTGTCAGCAACACCCATCCCCATCCAGTAGCTTTCCACAGGTTTTCTATGTGCCATGTGCAAAATTTGGCAATTTTGTGATTAGTAAATTAAACTTATGTTGCCAGTCACCAGATAATTTCTCAAACTTCAACAGGTACTTCCTTACCACCTCCACCGCTTCTGAGGCATCCAGAATGTTAGATCTTGGTGTCATCTGCAGACAGGTAGTCCGTTCCTCCATGCCAGTTTTGTAATACAGCTAATGAAGGCTGCCTACCAATACCCAGAACCACTTAGATGAGAGGGAGAGATAGATTAAAGTAACAGAATTGTGTGGTCAAAGTCATGCACCCTGCTGCTGACAGCTCTAGTCTCTTATCCTATGCCTCTCATGCATATACACGCGGTCATAGGTGACTGTTCACCAGAGGAGTAATTCAGGTATCGGAGAGGGGGCAGTGGAGACAACCACACTATATAACCTGCCAGTCTCAAACCATAAGATCTGTGCTAGCCAACAAAAAGTAAATCTACGGATAAATAGTAAAAATTTCTAGCATCAGTTACAGTTGTTTCCACATTGACAGTGTGGAAATTAAACGTTAGGGTTACCACCACAACACTACCAAACCCACCACCCACACACATTCTGGTGTGCATAAGTCTCACCTCATTTCATGTGTAAAGAAACAGTATAGGAAACTGTGGTGAGAGTGAAGCACAACAATCACAACGCACACCCCAATGCATGTTGGTGTATTGAGGGTAGAGTGGTGGTAACCCCAGCGTTGAATTACCACTATTTTGTTGGTGTAGAAACAACCCTAAGTAATACATTAATGGTGTTTTTTTGAAAAAGATTCTTTGTTTTTACTTGAAATGTGTTGGTGGGAACGCAGGGGCGCAACCACCAAGCTGCCAGTTAGTGCATAATGCTATGCATATGCATGGAGTCATAAAGCAGCCCTATAAGGCAAGGAACCCTTGTAACACTAATTTGCCAATAGCTTGTGAACTGTAACTATGACATGACAATCAGCAGTTGGAACAGTAATTTCCAAATATCTCAGAAAAAAAATTACAACTTCCTGGTATTATTTTCCAGTTTGACTTAGGTAACACAGAGGATAGCCCAGCACCTGTATGCAAGATAAGCTACCCATATAACAACCCTCCCACAAAACAACAAGAGCCACCTGCCACCGTTCCCTGCCCCTAACCAAAGCAGGCAAAAGTATTAGTCAGGCTCAGGTGTTACACAGGAGAGACAGCACATAACTAAACAGTGACACAGTGCATGCAAGTAGACAAGGCCAACAATGCAGACCACTCAAAACAAACTGCGTTATATTGGGATTCTTGCTTGCTCAAGTCGAGCAGCAATGTTATATTTTGCAGTCCGGTTGCTGACTGTGCTGGTCAAAATCTATTGGAATGGTAAAACCATTGGCACACTTCAGACACAACATTACCATGTCTTGCAAACTGCATGAGTTCTCTTTGACAGGGCACTCCCTAACTCCCTGGCCCCTACTGGTGCAAAAATAAATGTCAAATAAATAGTTTATTACCCCACTAGCTTTGTGCAATTTGATCCCACAACCTTCTTTACTTGTTTGGCACTGTCCTGTGCCGCACCCCCCCCACAAAAACCCAACTCACCCACCAACCACACTGCATTACCACCTGGCACAGTCTCCCACCTCCCCCATTTAAAGTACTTGCAGTACACTTACTTGAATGCTTTTGCTTGCAGAACACAGCTCGCAGCCTCATCCAGCAGCCTGTATTCTCCTGTGCTCTGCCTTTCAGCTCCGACAAAACTTGCTTCTAAAAAATTGAGTGCTGCTAGCCTACTAGGTTCTTGAACAATGCACACTCGACGGTCCGATCAACCCCGACAAAAGACCACAATGCTATCAATCTCACCCAGGCCATAAGGCATGAACCCTTACACCACCACTGAAATCACAGAGCTAGAGGAAAGCCGGCAGCTCCCTTGGCAGGCAGACACAGCAGTGGGCAAGAAGCAAACAGCAAAATGAGGACTAGCCAGTAATGCAGTCTGCAGCTACCAGCCGGCCCCTTCACTAGCAGTCAGTCTCCCATCCACTCCTGCCAACTCCTCTTACTTTGGTGGTGTGCTAACGCTCATCCTGCTTTCCCCAAAAATCCCCACAATATCTATGTATCACTGCTGCTGCAGGCCACACTTCGATGCATGCTCTCTCTCTCTCTCTCTCTCTGCCCTGGGACATGGCCTGACCAGACCCACCCCGCCAAAAACGAAATCCACTACAGAATGGCAGGCTCCCGAATTATCAGGTGGCAAAGGACTAGGAGCTGGTGAATTGCGCCACTGCCGTTCACTACACAAAAACTTCTCACTGTCTACACCACTCACTCACAATCTCTGCTAGTTCACTGCAGTCAGAGAGGGGAAAAAAAAGCAAAGAGTGGGCTGCCTAGAGATCGCCATCTGGCAATTGTTCCCTGTCTGCTCCAAGATGAGCAAGTAGCCGAGTGTAACAGACAGACCAAACATGCTGTAAGCAATAATGCAGACACAACTAACCTTTGCTTTTTGCTGCCGGAATGAACACCGTTGCATTGTTGGATAACTTGATCACTGCCGGTAGATGTTGAGTCTGTTCTACTTCACTCAGTGGTTCAGGTCACAGCAAACTGACTACAACATCCTTGTATGAATACAAAACCGGGAACAAAGTATGCCATTTTCAGCCACATTGCACGCTGGGTAAAATTAGATACATCCAATAAGGAACAAAAGAAATCTAGAGCCAATCACCAGTGTCACAGTGTAGCCAATCGGAGAAGTTGAGGCACTTGTGCTGAAGCCAGCTGTGTAGCCAAGGGAACAGAATCAAACACGGAAGCTGCAGAGCTTGAATTCGATAATACAATGGGAAGGTATTAGTGGTGATTGCACGTCATTTTCTTGGGCAAAAGTGAGCATGCGAGACTAGCAAACAGACCGAGATGGTGACCCGCAGAAAGCGGGGTGGCCTGGAAAAACAGATGTGAGACAAAGGTAAAACTCTAATTTGACTACAGAGGGCTTTAAAAGTTGGAGAATATTCCTGCTAATTTTCCGATATTATAGAGGCATCCAGGCTTGGCTGTGGGTGGAGTTTTCCTTTAAGAGCTTGCAGATTGAAAGGTGTTTTTCACTGGATCTGCTGGATTTAATTAATCAAGGTGAAAAAGTATTTGAAAAAAATATCCTCGATCAATTGTTTGATTGCTCTTCCTGGCTGCCTTCTTTTTTCAGTGGATCTGTGGTTTTTTGGACTTGTGCCATTATCGCGGTTGCAATTGGAGCTGCTATTGGACTTATCTGTCTTCTCTCTCAGGGTATCTTGGACCTTTTTTTGGAATCATAAGTGAACTTTAAACACTTCAGATCAGTGTGTATTTGTGAAGTGGTTATATAACATATAAAAATGGTTAATGCATGAAGACAAGTTGATGAATCTGCAGCATTGACCAGTGATGATCCTATTACCATAAAGGGCTCTTGTACCAACCCCATACATATGTCTGTAATTTCCCCGATTGTTCTGATGACCTGATACAGGTAGTGTTGGAGAACCAGACAGGAAAATATTCTAGATAAATTATAGGGAAGAATAAGTCCACACATACAAAAAGGGTTAAAAAACAAACAAAAAATGCTCAAGTGAGGAAGAAATTAAACAGACAGCGAGAATACAAAATTCTAAGATTGCCCTAATGATTAGAAAAAAGACACACCAGAATAAAAGTTTGAAAAAACAATAAAAAAGAAATAATTTTGGACAGATTAAATCCCATATAACTAAGACTAAATTAAACTCAGTCATCACCACATCTAGTACACATACCAATAAAAGACAGAGGTCTTTGGATAACAGTTCAGTGCAAGATTGTTCTAGATTCTATTCCATACCAAGAGTACTTAATAAATATAATGCTATTGGTTTTTCAGAGGATGATTTCTGTCCCTCTATTATTTCTATATTAACTGTAAAACAAATTAAAATAAATGAATTCATAATAATGTCAATAGTAATTTAAGTAAGACAAATTGTAATGAAGTCTCAATAGACTTATACTATGATTTTTTATCAAATTCATTGAATTGTTCTCCAGAACCTCAAAACCCAGAAGCCATAACATGAACTTGATTAATGAACTAAAGGGGAACTCTATGGATCTGTGTGATACCTTAACTAGTCTAAATAAGTTGGATTTGATGAGTTGTAAAGGCAAAGTTCACATTCTACAATAGATAGAAGAGGGTGGTGAAAAACTAAACTCTGCTTCTTCCTACCCTTTTGGCATTGATTAAAAACTGAAAAATGTAATGAAAGACCCATATATTGCACACCTTATGATTTTTGAACAGCTAATCACAATGCATGGTGAAATTGAGAATCTTAAAGGCAATATTGCAATAAATGGGTCTCAGTTTGATGACATCATTTTAAAATTAGATAAAATAAACCCACAAATCACTTCCCCCTCTTTGATTATAGAGGGTGCATCAATTTGAGACCAGACTTTTCATCTTTGTGTACTATTGAAACACCAGCAAAAGAAACTTCTCATTCAAAAAGGAAGAATATAAACAAAAACAAGTGAAAGAGACAGAGGAAAAATGCAACAAAAAAGGGAGAATGTTAAGAGTTTGGTGAAGGATGGTGATAACTTGAATTGTGCAGGTTCTGGTAAGCAAATGGAAAGTAGCACTAGTGGTCTTTCAATAAGTAGAGGTCCCAGGTTTGACAATAAAAATAGAAACTATAATTCTCAATCACCACAGATATCAGAGGATGTAGTTGTAAATAGCCAATTGACTATGTCAGATCATAAGACTTGATATGATGTAATTTCTGCCTAGTTGAAAGGATTTGATCTAGAACTTAAGGTTCTTCGAAATGACTTGAAGGATTGGACCTCTAATAGTGAAATTGCAAATCGTGGACACCAGAGTACATTTGTTCCCAGAATTGGGACTTCTTGAGGCACAGGTTGACTCTAAACAGGATGGTTTGTTTAAAGTTTCAAATTGTGCAACTTTAGTCTTGTATGGCTTTAAATGGCACACTGGTGGTTTGGAAGAGAGAAATAAAGAAGAGATTGTGCACTTACTAATGAAAACTACAGGAGCTGATTTGACTAAAGCAGATATTGTACAACTCTAAAAGGATAGGGATCTAGAGGGAACTGAGTGTGTGTTTATTTTTTGTTCTGCTGTTAGAATTGCCAACCAAATTTAGCTAAGTGGTAAGCTTTTAGAGAATATAGGATGTCCCATTGATTTTGTAAATAGAGATCCTTTAACTGCTAAAATAAATGATCAGCAAAGGTGTCTTAGCATTTTTGGTCTGAGTGCACTACCCTATGAGAATGACCGGAAATTGAGAATGCTTTTTTTAAATCTTTGCACTCATGCACTTAAAATTCCAGCCATGGATATTAAAATAAAATGGATATACATATAGAAATCAGACAGCAAGTCTGGGCAGGTAGATCTTAGTTTGGGAGAATATCCCATTGTAAAGGAGATTTTTGTAAAAATGCCACTGTTGGATTTGGCTGAGGTCCAGATAGTGCACAGTGAAATATTGGATTCTCTAGTTGGACAGAAATCTGAAAAATCTACACCTACCGATTAAATGAAGAGTCTTAAGACTTTACCTTTGGTTTTGAGTGACTAAAAAATGAGACAATATTAAAAATTAAACAAACAGTGATTAATTTACTAGAACAGCTGTTACATATCTACATAGAAGACCCTGAAGCCATGCAGGTTTCATACTAAGATTCATACTAAGAATTTACAGGAGCTAGGAGGCTGTGAGGCCCATAAATTATCCTATAGTTAATAACTAATGTTAGCATTAGAAAGAATAAATTTACCCAGTCTACTCTTAAATGTAGATTTAGAATTACTAATAATCACCTCCAAAGGTAATGCATTCCATGGATTGACAGTTCTAATAGTGTAGAAATATTTTTGTGGCATTATAAAGTATTTACTTTGTAACTGAAGTGGGTGGCCTCTAGTGTTAAATATATTATTTTTAAATTCCAAACTCAGTGTAGTCATTAAAAAAGGGTCATGCATAATATCATATATAGAGTAGCCCCCCCCCCCAAATGTCTAGTTGATGATGCCATTAAATTCAGTGATTTTAATCTGGATTCATAAGGGACACTGTACAAGCCTTTAGCAAGTTTTGTAAATTTTCTTTGAACCGTTTCTAATTGCCTAATGTCATGTTTCCTGAATGGACACCATGATTGAGATGTGTAATCCAGATGCTCTGTACAGAGGCATTAAAACTTTGTTGTCCCTTGATTTTATGTTTCTTTTTATAGACCAAATTACCCCATTTGCTTTTTGAATGGTCTCATTAATTTGGGAACCAGGTAAAAAATCTACTGTGATGTGAACCCCTAAATATTTTTCTAAGGATGTACTCATAAATAACTTTTTATCCAACAGATATGTATTGTTTGGGTTATTAGGGCCCAGATGCATAACCTTGCATTTATTATGATTTAGTTTCATCTCCCATTTCTTGACCCACTGTGAGATGCAGTTAAGATAATTTTGAATTGATGCTATTTGGTCAAGATTAGAACAAGGTCCTCAGATTTTTACATCGTCTGCATATTTAATTGTAGTGGAGTAACAGCTATGTGTAAGATCTGCAATAAATGCTTGAAATAAACATGGTATGAAAACCAAGACCTGTGGTACCCCATTAGTAACTGAACTAACATTAGATAACTGACCATGTGTACACCATCTAAGTAGTAATTCAGATTGTGATAAAGTAAAATTAGTGACAAAATATAAAAAAGTCTTTATAAAAAGATTATAGAAAAATGAAAAATTCTAGGTGCTATGGGTCTCTATTTTGTGGATTTAGATCCAGAGGCCATATAAAAATCCAATGACAATATAGTAGGTGCCCCAATGACCCCAAACACTAAATTACCTCTTCAGAGAATCTCCAAAATCATTTCAATGTCTCTATCTTAAACAGATATGATGTTCTGGTTCCAGTAAATGAATAACTGAAGACGGATTTGCCAGTTTGGGAATGCTGGGCTGTGAAAATTGTCTCATCGGGTATGTTAGAGAAATTAAATTTCATGTCCTGAAAAATTGCTGGATTAAGGGGAAAGATCAAAGATCCTGAGTGGAACATTTATTTAATAGTAAGGATATTATTTTTTTGCAAGGGATATGGGTAGGTACCCCAATCAACATAAATGGTTATCTTCTTTTTCATTCTGTATAATTGAAAGTAGCAAATTATGATAGGCATAAGGCAGGGCTGGCAATTTATATTAAAATGAAAAAAGAAATAATAATAAAAGATATATTAAAAAATTAACGTAACTACATTATGCAAAACATTCTGTGGAATATGATTCATATTATTCTAATATCTATATTCCACCTAGAACAAAGAAACAAAATAACATAGATTGCAGACTTTGATATAATTTTTAACAAATATGCAGGCTATAACTTTTTGATAGCTAGGGACTTTAATGCAAGATTGGCCCAACATGATGTAAAGGAACTCCTATTGGATATGGCAGATATAGGACCGGATATTCAGAATGTGCCAGGCAGTGGCGCAAGCCTGGGCACAGTGCAACTGGGCTGCACTGGGGCCAGGACCAGGCAATATTCAATGGTGATGCACCATGGCTCAGCACCATCGAATATAGCACAGAGGGTGCACACACTGTGCATGGCGCAGTAGCACTGCATCAGCGCAAGACACAGAAAGAGAGCACGGGGATGCACCAGTCAAGTGCAGTTGCACTAGGTGCATCACCCACGATATACAGCTGGGGGCAGGCAAATGATGCCATAAGATATGCAAGGTGCAAATGGCTCCATTTGCATGCGATGTGCTGGTTCCCGGAAAATTGCGTCTGGCACCTTGAAAAGCTGCTGCTGTTGGGGGTCGACACCCTGGTGGGCTATTGCAGTCCCCCATTCCAGTGCACATGATCGTGGGCAGCTGTATATATGACAGTAATACCTGGTGGTCTAGCAGTCTCCCCCATATGCCCGATCATGGGCCATTGTAAACTGTAAGGTTATACCTGGTGGTCCAGTGGTACTTCCCTATCCACCCACAGAGGTCCCCCAACCATCCAGAACCCCCCTGACATCAGTGGGTGGCAACACCCTGCCCACATACTGCCTAGCCACCCACTGAATGACCATGTACAGTATGATCTGTATGCCTATTGGTCCACAGTGTGGACCAATGGGCTTGCAGACCATACTGTGCTACACAGGACCAGAAAGTGAAAAAAGAAATGGTAAAAGATACATTAAAAATTGAACATACCTACATTATACAAAACATTCCATGGAATATGATTCGTATTATTCTAATTAATACATATATACATAGATACATAGACAGTGTCGGCAGATAAGGGCCTATGGCCCACCCAGTCTGCCCATTTGAGCTTGTAAGTTCAGTTTGTTTTCCTAGAAGTCTGTTGCACCTTACCCCTGACCTACAGAATTCCTTTATGTCTATCCCATGCATTCTTAAATCCTGTGATTGTTTCAGCCCCCACCACTTCCTCTGGCAGGGTGTTCCACTTGTCCACCACCCGTTCTGTGAAGAAATTTTTTCTCATGTTTCCTCTGAATCGTCCTCCCTCCAACTTCATCCCATGCCCTCTAGTTCTGGAACATCTTTTTCACTTAAAAATGGTGTTTTCCTGCACCCTGTTCCTCCCTGTAAGATACTTGTATGTCTCTATCATATCCCCTCTCTCCCTCCTCTCCTCCAGGGAGTACATGTTCAGTTCCTTCAACCTGTCTTCATAGGACTTGTGATGCAATATCTATATTCCACATAGAACAAAGAAACTAAATAATACAATTGTATGGGCTAGACTGCAGAAAGACCTGGATGTAACTTTTAACAAATACGCAGGTTATAATGTTTTGATAGCTAGAGACTTTAATGCAAGAGTGGCCCAAGATGATGCAAAGGAACTCCTACTGGATGTGGTAGATATAGATATAATGGGACCAAGGCAGAGTCAAGACTTAATTATCAACGAGCAGGGAAAAGCTGATTGGATTAAGTGAGGAGAATGAGTTATGGATATTGAATGGCAGACCAAAGGGTGATATGGAGGGAAGAACCACGTATTTTTCATTTATACAGCAGAGCACAATAGATCATGTCCTCTGTAATATGGAGATGATAAAATTTACCACAGATTTAGATATCCAGATGTGATCAAAAAGTGATCATGCTGCAGTCAGTGTAAGAATACAGTTTGAAGAGTAAATAACATCCAAAGTTGAGTTGGGGCCCGCTGTTGGTTTAAATTTTCTAGGGAAAAACAGACTGAAAGGAGGTAAAACTAAGAGTGGGAAAGTCCATGGAATTATTCAGGAATTTAGTAATAAGATGCTACAATCTGAGCCTGGTTTAGAACAGCCTGAACAATTGGAAGGCCTTCTGCATCAACTAAATCTGGTTATTAATAAAATTATATATGGAAATAATATGAAAATGATTTGCCCCAGTGCTGGTTTGATGAGGAATGTAAAGTAGAGAAGAAAAAATTAGATAAACTTATAAAATGGACTAAATTATTTCCATCTAAAAAAATGTTCAGAATTTAAACAAAACTAGGAAGCATTATAACAAATGGTTACATTTCAAGAAAAGCCAGTGTCAACAAAAACTTTGGCAGGAAATGTATGTTATTCATTATAGAGACATGCATTCTTTTTGGAATCTAGTGGCTAAAGGTATAAAGGAATATAAGAAAAAATTACTCACCTTAGTAATGTTGTTTCTTCTAATGGAGTCTTGCTATATTATGACATATGCAGTGAGTCCCAACCTTCGAACTGCTCTGGAGGAGAAAGAGTTAACTTTCCATGCCAGGCATGGAACTTTGAGCTCGAGCTCGGTTGAAACTCTGTCTGTTGTTCTTCAAACTCAAACTGTCAGATCTTTACGAGCTAAACTCACTGAGGTCCTGTGTGGAAGCTGTAAACCTACACTAACCAACTGGCTACTAAACATAACAACACATTTTTTAGTCCCAAAACAAAGACTCAAGTCAGGAGACCCAAAAAATGAAAAACACAACACCAATTCACCCCAAAAAGGATGGGTGAAACAATAAGGTGGGCATCTACTAAGTGCCAACACTGCACTGCTCACCCACATCCCAAAACAAAGGTTCTGAAAGGGGCAGGCGGGGGGGGGAGGTCATAATATAGCAAGACTCCATTAGAAGAAACAACATTACTAAAGTGAGTAATTTTTTCTTCAAACAACATGAAGTCTTGCTATATTATGACATATACAGACTACACAGCAGTACCTCCATGGAGGAGGGACAGAACCTATTTAGGAAATAGGCTCTGAAGCACAACTGTGACAAACCGAGCATCACTCCTAGCCTGGATGTCAAGGGAGTAATGCTTGGTAAAAGTATGAACTGTTTTCCAGGTAGCTGCTTGACATATCTCTAGGATAGGGATGTCCCTGGCAGCGGCCAGAGAAGCAGCTGTACCCCTGGCAGAGTGAGCCCTCAGGCCTGAGGGAGGAACCTTACCCAGTTTTTCATAACAAAATTGGATACAAGAGACAATCCACCTAGCAGTGGATCTTTTAGTGGCAGGTTTCCCTTTACTAACCTCACCATAAGTGAGGAACAGCTGGAGGGAGTCAAACCTGTGACCCTTGGTACATTCTATGTAGTAACTAAGGGCCCTTTTGACATCTAAACTGTGCAGTCTCCTCTCGCCAGAGGAGGAATGGTCAGTGAAGTACACAGGAAGAGACATAGATTGATTAAGGTGGAAATCTGAAGCCACCTTAGGCAAGAACTTCCTGTTAGTCTTGAGGACCACCTTATCCTTATGAAAGGAGATAAAATCAAGTTCCACTGACAAGGCTTGAAATTCACTTATGCGTCTGGCAGAAGTGATGGCTTCCAAGAACACAGTTTTCCAAGTCAAGTACTTAAGCTCTGCTGAAGACAAGGGCTCAAAAGGGGGTTGCATGAGCTGGGCAATGCAAATATTGAGATCCCAGGCAGGGGCAGGGTCCCTGAATGGGGGTTGTGTGAAGCAACCCTTGAAAAAACTGGAGAATACAGGATGAGCTGAAAGAAGAGGGCTTACCTGCTGATAAGAAAGCAGAGGCGGCTGCCAGGTGCACTTTTAGGGTAGCTGGTCTCAGCTCAAAGTTATTTAAGTGGACCATATAATCCAGGACTGTGGGCAAGTCAGCAGATTCTGAGGAAATATGCTTCCAGAGCACCATATGGAAAATCTCTTCCATTTGGAATTACAAGTAGCCCTGGTGGAAGGCTTCCTAGAAGCCTTAAGAATATCCATTATACCTTGGGAGAGGTGTAGGTCAGCAAACTCTAACTCTTCAAGAGCCAGGCCTTGAGATTGAGAGATTTGAGGTTCAGGTACCAAACTCTCCCCTGAGTGCAGGTTAACAGGTTGTGATTCCTGGGAAGAGACAGGGGAAGGTGGACTGCTAAGGACAGTAGGAGTGGGTACCAGGGCTGTCTGGCCAAATCTGGAGCAATCAGGATCATCTTGCAGGGCTGAGATCCGATTTTGACTAGCACTTTGAACAGGAGAGGGAAGGGGGAAAGGCATAGAGAAACTTCCCTCCCAACTGAGAAGGAAGGCATCCAGAGGGACTGAGCCCAACACTGAGGGCCTGCAGCAAAAAAGGTTGGTGATTGTCTGGGGCTGCAAAAAGATCTATCTGTGGGGTGCCCCATCTGGCAAATACTACCTCCAAGACCAGAGGATCCAGTGACCATTCGTGATGGCCCTGGGAAATCCTGCTGAGAGCATCTGCCAGGACATTGTCCTTACCTGGGAAGTGAACTGCCATAAGGGAGGTGTTCAGTGAGTAAGCCAGATACCACAACTTCATTGCGTCGGTGCACAAGGCTGTAGACTGAGTGCCCCCTTGCTTGTTGATGTACCACATTGTGGTGGTGTTGTCTGTTCTGACCTGAATAACTTTGTTCTGAACAGATTTGGAAAAAGCTTGAAGTGCTAGAAAAACTGCTCTGAGTCCCAACAGATTGATGTGGAGCAGAGATTCCTGAGGGGACCACAATCCCTGGGTAGTGAGGTCGCCCATGTGAGCTCCTCACCCCAATAGGGATGTATCTGTAGTAAGGATTAAGAAGTGAGACTGAGGGGCAAAAGGGACCCCCTGTCTCAGATTGCTCTGGTCCTGCCACCACTGTAGGGCTTGGATCAGGGTTCGAGTCACTGGGATCAATTTGGTTAGAGGGCCCCCCTTTGAGACCAAAAGGCTCTCAAATGGAACTGGATGTCCCGCATCTGAAATCTTGCACTACTGCTGTAGAAGCAGCCATGTGTCCCAGGAGCTGCAGAAAATGTCTTGCTGGTCGAGAGACCTGCAGGGTGAATGAGGAGGCCAGAGAGACCAGGGTCCTTGCCCTGTCCAAAGGAAGGAAGGCTCTGGCTTCCTCTGTGTTCAGTTCTGTGCCTATGAAGATGAGGAGCTGGACAGGCTCTAGAACTGACTTTGGAAGATTCAGAAGGAAACCTAGATAGGTAAGCAGTTGCTGAGTTATCTGAAGATGTAACTTGACTTGGTCTGGAGACTGGCCTACTATGAGCCAGTCGTCCAGGTAAGGAAAGATGGCAATTTTTTGCCTTCTTAGGTAGGCAACTGCTACTGCCAGGCATTTTGTGAATACCCTTGGAGCAGAGGTGAGGCCAAAGGGCATTGCTCAGAACTGGTAATGACCTGAGGGCAGCTTGAACCTGAGGTACGTTCGATGGGAGCTTCTGATGAGAATATGGAAGTAGGCATCCTTGAGGTCCAGGGACGCTAGCCAGTCCCCTGGTCTTAGAGAGGGTAGAAAAATTCCCAGAGTCACCATTTTGAATTTTGGTTTTAAAAGGTGCTCGTTTAAGTATCTGAGATCCAGGATGGGCCGCCATTCTCCTGTCTTTTTTGGAGTAAGGAAGTACCTGGAGTACAATCCTTTGCCCTGGTGTAGGGGTGGAACCCTTTCCACGGCTCTGAGAGCCAGAAGGGTAGAGACTTCTGCCTCTAGGGCAAGTGCCTCTGATGGATTTGCAGGTGGAAAGGATCTGATTCTCATCTTTGGAAATTTTTTGAAGCTGAGAACCAGTCCCTGGCTTACTACTTCCAGGACCCACTTGTCTGATGTTAGAGACTTCCAGTCCTGGACAAAGTAAGCCAGCCTGCCCCCTACAGGTAGTTGAGAATCAGCCCTGGCCACCCCATCAGGGTGCCTGTTTGGCAGGGGCTTTAGGCTGAGGAGTGGAAGCAGGCCTGCTTGTACCCAGTCTGCCTCTCCCTCTAAAGAACCCCCTCTGGCGTAAGCTGAAGAGGAGGCCTGGGCTTGGTAAAAAGGCCTATGAAAAGGCCTGCCCCTGCCCCTGGAAGGCTGCCTTTGAGGAGTGGCCTGCCTTTCCTTGGTCTGTGCACTCCTATAGGTGGTCCTATACTCATCCATTTTCTTCATGTAATTCTCTGCTCCCCAAACAGAGAATTACCCACAACAGGAAAATCCATGGCCTTAGTCTGGGTCATCTGTGACAGGCTAGTACATCTGAGCCAAGCCATTCTGCGAAGTGCCACAGATGTAGCCATGACTCTTGACGACACATCATTACAGTCCACTGCAGCATGGAATTGCACCTTAGATGCCTAAATACCATCAGCAGCCACCTGCTCCAGCTCCTTGGCAAGCTGGCCAGGGACCTGTTTTGCTAGAGCCAAAACAGTATCCTATCTGGATTTCTGGTATCTAGCAACATAAGCCACATAATTTGCCTGTCTGAGTCCCAAGGATGCTGTCATGTACTGTTTCTTTTCCATGGCATCAATCCTCCTGGAGTCCTTGTCGGGGGGGTGTGTAGCCAAGGGAATATTTGCCTTGTCACAGGCTGCAGCCTGCACTACCCCAACATGGCTGCATTGTTGTGTAAGGAACTCTGTATCAGAGCCTGACAATGTGTACCTCTTGTCCATTCTCTTATCCACAGGAGGTAAGTGTGAGGAGTTTTTAGAATTTTTACTGTCTGTTTCCCAAAAGATTTATGCAAAGGAATAGACAGTCTCCTCTGGGATATCCATCATTTCCACATAGTCAGGCTCCTCTTGATCATCCACAGCTTCCTCCATAGGGAGCTGGAGGGTTTCAGCCACTTTTTTATAAAACATAAAATGAGAAGGGGACTCAGAAAGCCTAGGAAGAGACACTCCTGAAGGTCTGTCTGGGGAGATGTCCGGTTCAATGGGCACATCCAGACTTTCAAATCCACATTCATTCTCCTCATACTCCTCTTCCCTTCCTCCGGTTCATAAAATTCCTCTAAATCATACTCTTGAACCGGTGGAACCGGCCGAACCGTACGCTTACCTGATGGTGCCGGTTCGGTCGGAACCGGGGAAAGCGACTGGACAATTTTAATCGCTTTGGCTATTTCTTCAGCGGTTGGAGAGGAAGTTTTGGCTCCACACCAGCTGATTTCCTACTCCTTTTTGCTGGAACCGACTCCTCCGAGTCGGCTCTCCTTTTGCCCGAGGAAGTCTCGCACTGGTCAGAGGGCATTCCCTCCGGTTCGGTTGAAACCGAACCAGGCTGGCCATCCGGTTCAGCTGACTTTTTGGCCTCCCTTTCCCTGAGCCTACCAACTCTCTTTTCCAGGGTAGCTGCAGGAAAATTTTTGAAAATCTGGCAGTCTGCATTGTGGTGATCAAACCCCAGACAATAAACACAGGTGGTGTGGGGGTCAGCCTTAGCAAAGACTTCCCCACAGACACTGCAGTGTTGAAACCCAGTGGGCCCGGTTTTTCTTTTGGGTTTGTCAGACATAGTGCCAGTCCTAACCAAACTTGCCCATTTATGGCAATCCGCCAAGCAAGACCCTCTTATCGGTTCCCAACCGTGTCACGGGTCGTGGAAAAAGCCGTAATAAAATCTGTTTTTTTTAGAACCGATAAGAACTGGTAACCACACTCTAAAGGACAGATTAATATATTTTAAACAACTTGATCGGTTCAAACTGAAACGATAAACCGTTTACAAGCTCCATACAGAAGAATAAATGTAAAATCTATCTAGTACTCACAAATACCACAGACAGAGCTTGAACCGACCGGTTGCGGTTTAAATTTGGTCAAAAAACCGAGAAAATAATACTTTAACGGAAAAAATGAACTGAGCAGAAGGAGAAATCTCCGGAGCGACTGTTCAGTGAGGCGGAGTAAAGAATCTGACAGTTTGAGTTTGAAGAACAACAGACAGAGTTTCAACTGAGCTCGAGCTCAAAGTTCCATGCCTGGCATGGAAAGTTAACTCTTTCACCTCCGGAGCAGTTCGAAGGTTGGGACTCACTGCATATGTCATAATATAGCAAGACTTCATGTTGCTTGAAGCCTTCAATGTCCATGTACATTCCACAAGAGCTTTGAGTAAAGCATTGTTTTTAAATGTATATACCAGAATGGAATTGGAAGGTGCTGATGAGTTCTTAATTAACAATTTAAGGTTAACTGTAAATACAAATGTCATATTTTCTGAAACAGCAGTGAATAGATCAATCTTAAAACTTAAAAATAATAAAGCAGCAGGAAAAGATGGAATTTGTACAGTAATTTGCAAAAAAGATTTTGATTTCTGGGGCAGGATATTCAGAGCAATTGCGCATGGCGCAACCATGGAAATGTGCTGCTCAGTGATATTCAAAGACCATGCCTGCACAGCGCAAGTCTCATTGCACCATGGCAAAATATAGTGTATGCAGCACAAGTGTAGGAGGTGTTCCCATGAATATGCAGCACAATGGTATATTCAACTAGAAACCATTGTGCAAGTCTGGAGCAAAATCCAAAATGCACCACCTAGACTTGGACCTATAAAAACCTGGCTCAAACACACAGACAGGGATGTGCAACACTGTGACCAGAGAGAGCGAGAGAGAAAGAGAGAGAGAGGGAGTCAGGAAGCCAGTGTGACACACAGCTATAGAGAGATGGATAGTGCCTCGTTCCTCATGGAGGTGGTAATGAGGGGTGTGAGAGGCAGGAGGAACACCAACGTGGCTAACGAAGGGCCTGGCGGCAGTATGCCCAACACAGGTGGTACCGTGCCCATATCATATCTGAGAACTATCATGATACGAAGATAGTGGGCTGATACCATCTGAACAGGACAATTCTGAGGCAGCTCTGTGAGCTGTGCAGTGAGGAGATGCAGGCACATACCAGATGGAGTCATGTCATGTCAGTGGAGATGAACAGGGGATACCATTTTATTTTATTTATTTATTTAGACAGCAGTTTGGAAAACCTTTGAGCCATAGGCTCATTTACAAAGGTACCTTGTCACAGTAAGACAAACGAAAATACACAGTATAACAGTAACTTAAGACATAGATACAAACAAGCTGGTACAGGTAGGATTGATGCAAACAATACCAGAGTTATGTTGTCCTTAGCAGCTTAGTAGTAAGCTTTGTAATTAGTATTGAGTACGGCTTTGACTAGTGGCAATTACAGCTACGGGTGTTAACAAGGTGGTCCCGTAAGGATGTTTTGAAGCACGATATAGTTGGAGCTTTGGAGATGGAGGGGGGCAGTGTGTTGAACCAGGAGGGGGCCCTAAAGCTGAAGGCTCTTTGGCCATGAGAGGTCCTAGCTCTAGGGATAACAAGAGAGGTTTTCCCAGAAGTCCGAGTATGAACTAGTGGGACAGAGCGGCATTGGCCACTCCCATTGGCATCACCCAGTCAGCCACGTCCCGCCTCCTCACACAGTTACTCAACGCTCTGCTGCCATGTGCTTCAGAGGTCATGTTTCCCCAGCACAGAGGCTGAGCATACAGCAAACATTCAGGACTTCCACAGGGTGGTACACATGCCAGGTGTGATTGGGGCCATCGACTGCACCCACGTTAGCATCCGCATACCACCTGTTCCCAATAGCCCAGTCTACATAAGCTGCAAAGGCTACCCATCAGTCAACTGTCAGGTGGTGTGCGATGACACATAAACTGCAAAGGCTAATATCAGTCAACTGTCAGGTGGTGTGTGATGCTACAGGGCGCATCATCAATGTTTGTGCCTCACAACCCAGGAGTGCACATGACACATTCATCTAGCATAGCTCTACTCTGTGCCAAAGGTTTAAATGTGGGGAGATCCCCATGGGCCACCTAGTGGGTGAGTAGGGCATGAGCCAGGGGGCTGGTGTGGCACAGCTGAGGGGGTGAGGGAAGGCAGGCAGGGTGGGCATGGTGGAGTGAGCAGTGGGTGACAGGGACAAGGACATGCCACAGCACAGTGAAGGGCTAACCATGTCCATTCCCACACATGTGACAGTGCATACCCACTGAGGCTGTTGCTGCTCACCCCCTACTGGCCACTGTCATCCTCCATGGAGGAGAGATACAATGAGGCACATGCCAGCACATGCAGTATCATTGAACATGTTTTTGGCATGAAGAAAATGTGTTTCTGGTGCCTAGACAGGACAGGCGATGCTCTACAATACAGCCCATCAAAAGCCTGTGGCCTATTACTGGCCTGCTGCATTCTGCACAACATGGCCACTGACCATGGGATAGCTGTCAAGGTAGATGATGGTGACAGTAGTGGGACGATGGTGGGAATGGGCCGGAGGTTGGTGGGCAGCCACCACCCGGAAGGCAGAACCCCCGCCTGTCAGTGCAGGAAAGACGCCACAGGGATAGCATCACACAGGAGCACTATGGAGAATGCAAGTAAGTGCACTGACACACATGCATGGGCTACACAGAGCAGCACACCACACACAGCCCTGGATGTGCACAGTGGGAGGCATGGGGTGCACAGTAGGCATGGGGATGTACTGGTACACTGACACACACACACACAGAGCACAGGCATGCGCACACACATACATACTGCAGATCGTGGCATGGATCAGAGGCATTACACAGGTACAGCTGGCATTGAGCATATTGGCCATCATCACATCCATGCCACATGGCCCAGCAGCAAGGGCAGTATACACAAATTGCATGTGACACAACACACATGATGCAAAAACATGCATGCCACACCACCAACGCCCACATGTGCACAGGGCAGCAGCAGCGGATGGTGGTGCAGGGCAGCAGACACATCAGGCCAACTGCACAGTCCCTCAGCCACCACAGCCACGTGGCTGCAGTGCCTGGGCCGATCAGCAGACACAGGATGCTCATCAGCTATGGGGTGTGTGTCCAACACCTCCACAGGGGTTGATGTCCAGGACTAGGACTGTGTCCGTGCTGGGCTGTGGAGGTGGACAAACAGGCCAGCCCCTGGGGTGCCTGGGATGCCTACATCGGATCCCAACATCTGCTGTGATGGAGTCACCAGATGCTGGTACCATGGGGTGGACAGTGCACTGCGGGGGGTCCTCTGCACACAGCCAAGCCCAGTGGCTGCCACAGATGCAAGCCCTGCCACTATGGTACCAGTCATGTGGTCCATTGCTGCCACAATGGCACCAGCCATGCTGTTCATCGACACGGTCGTGGCCTCCCGCATCTGGTGGAGCCCATCCATGAGCTGTGCATTGCCCCTGTCCCGCATCTCGGCCAGTTGGTGCACCTCCTCATGCAGTGCATGTACCTCCATGGCAAGCAATGCCTGGTTCTCCACAGATGTGCACAGCAGCCTAGTATGCTCTGCCAGCTGCTTAGCATCCCTGCACTTCCTGGTCAGGATGCTGGGCTGCTGGGGTAAAGTGGCACACTGCCCAGACTCCCAATCTGGTGGACGCTGCACAAGGGGCCATATCAGGGGTACAGTGGTGTCACGTTCACCGGCGGTGGACCCCCATGCCTCACCGCCTGGCAGAACCCATATCCCGCTGCAGTTCGACCAGCTGCTGGCCAGTGCCATACTCTGCCACCACACCAGCATCACCACACTCATCGTGCACAGTGGTGGTGCCACACACCACTGTGCCAACAGGGATGGGTGGTAGCTGTGCAGCCGCTGGCACAGTGTCTTGCCCTGATGCCGTCTGTGATGTATCCAGGGCAGTGTCAGGCAACATGTCCCCTACACTGGCTAGGATCAACATTATGTCATCAATGGAGCTGGATGTGGCCTCTAGCTGGGTCTCTGCACACAACACACTCAGGCTGTCATCATGCAGGTACCCAGCTAGAGCATCGTCTAACCCCAGGCCAAGGAAATCCACCTGCTCCATGGCACTCACCCTCAGTCTGTCCGGGCCATGCACGCCAGAAGAGGTGAATGGTCCATCCTCCATGGCCGTGGCTGTGGCCAACCCTGCTCTGTCCTCCACATGGAGGCGTGATGGTGCTGCAAGACAGAAACAGTGGGTTAATGTGCAGTAATGGCCACATGGTAGAACCCCCAGATGGTGTGCATGCAGCTGATGCCTCATGCCACCTTGTTGCCATGCACTCCAGCGGTGACTCACACAGGTGCCATGCAACATGGAGGCAGGCACTCCCACATGTCCATACCCACCCCTGCTGTACATGTCAGTACAGTGCATACTCACCATGTAGGGTTGGGCTGCCACCTGTCTGGAATCCACCACCAGGCACACCCTCAACTGCCGTGCTTTTGATGGTTGCCGCCACCAACTCTTCATTGGCTGACAGGGTGGGTGCAGTGGATGGGCCACCACCAGTCACACTGTGGGAGGCCTGTACAGCTGCCACCTTCTTTTTGATCCTCCACCTGTCAGTGCCAACCTTTTTCTGACACTTCTGCGCACTGCTCTGGTGCCATCTGTGCTGGTTCATGTAAGCCCCCCTGCATCTCACCCTGCTGACCTCTCCTGGGATGTGCCAGTGGCACCGCTAAGCAGTTGCTCCCTGTTGAGGTATGCCTCCAACAGGGCATTCTGCTCTGCCTTGGTAAAGTTGGGCCTTTTCTTCAATGCAGGTCCATGTCCCCTCCTCATCCTCTTGTTTCGACATGTTGCTTCCTGTGGACTGTGACAGCATGTTGGGTTGGTGTCAGCATGGGCCATGGCAGTCCCTCATTGCATTGTTGTTGCAGGCCTCTGTTGCCCTGCGGCAGCATCCAGTTACCTATTGAGGTTGCAATACCAGTCCATGGCCTCTGCTGTCTGCCGGCACTTATCAGGTGCATCCCATGCAAATGAGCTGTTGCACAATGATAATGATGTGCTAATGCACCCTTCTGCACTGCGCATTGGCTGATAAGGTGATTTACATACATCTACTGGATACCGTGAAAATGCATCGTGCGCAATGGTGTTTCACCGAAGCAACCCTGTGGCACATGTCCAGCGCATGCGCAATGCGTGTTCCTGCAGTGCGCATGTGCGCATGGCATTGCACATGTCTATCATACAGCTAGCATCCCTTGTGCATTGCTATGTCATTATGTAGGTGGCAATGGTGCGGCATTGTGCATGCTTGAGCAACCCAACACATAGGAACATAGGAAAATACTGCAGAAAAAGATCTCTAGGCCTACCTAGTCTTCCCATTTGCCTAGCTTCCTCTAGGCTTGCCCCTGATTTCCCCTCCCTTCAACATCCTCCTGTGTCTGTCCCACAGAGTCTTGAACCCCCACTGAATTCTCACCCACCACTTCCCTGGGCAGCCCATTCCAGGTGTTTACCACCCACTCAGTGAAGAAGTTCTTCTAATGTTGCCCCTAAACCTGACCCCTTCTAGGTGGAGATTATGATCCCTTTTTCTGGGACACTTCTTCATTTGGAAAGGGGTCTCCATAGTCATCTTGTTTTTTCCTTTTTAGGTACTTGAAGGTCTCAATCATGTCCCCTCTCTCCCTCTCCTCAACTCTGGAAGGAACATATCCAGAGCTCCCAGTCTCTCCTCATACAGCAGGTGACTAAGCCCCTTTACCATCTTGGTTGCCTTTCTCTGTACCCTCTCCACTCTCTCTACATCATTCTTTTGGTAAGGCCTCCAGAACTGGACCCTGTATTCCAGATGAGGCCTGACCAGCTGGGTGTACAGGGGAATCAGTACCTCTTTCTTCCTGATGATGATCCCCTTCCTATGCAACCCAACAGTCTGCTGGCTTTCACCACTGCCCTGCTGCAATGCCCAGCCACCTTCAAGTCATGAGAGATGATGATGCCCAGGTCCCTCTCCTCCATGGTAACCACTAGCAGCCTTCCCCCTAGTCTGTATACTGATCTCCAATTCCTTCTGCCCAGGTGCATGACTTTGCATTTCGCCATATTGAGGGATAATCTCCACTTCCTGGCCCCCTCCTCCAATTTCCCTAGGTCCCTCTGCATCCTTCCCACTCCATTCTGTATGTCCACCTTATTGCAGATTTTGACATCATCCGCAAGCAGGCTCACTCTGCCCTCCAACCCCTCCGCTATGTCATATATCTATATATCTATATCTATATCTATATCTATATCTATATCTATATCATATCTATCTATATATATATATATATATGTTGAATAGAAGGGGTCCCAGCACTGACCCTTGTGGCACTCTGCTCATGACTGCCAACTCCCCCCAGGGGATTCCATTTACTAACACCCTCTGTGTTCTGCACTCCAACCACTTTTGCACTCATCCTATTACCACCTTCCCTAGCCCCAGGCCCTCCATTTTGTCCACCAATCCACTGTGCGGTAGCGTATCAAGGGACTTCCTGAAATCCAGGTAGGCTATGTCCACCAACCCCCCCAATCCACCACACTAGTGACCCAGTCAAAAAAAAAACATCCTGATTAGTCTGACAAGATCTGCACTTGGTAAAGCCAGGCTGCCTTGGGTCAAAAGGCCGTTTGCCTCCAGGTAGTCTGTGATCCTTCCCTTGAGCAGTTTTTCCTTGAGCTTACCAACCACTGACGTCAGACTCACTGGCTTGTAATTACTTAAGTCCTGCCTCCCCCTCCCTTATGCAGGGGGAGCACATCTGCACACTTCTAGTCCTTTGGGACTACTGCAGTTTGTAAAGACTCATTGAACAGATGGCTCCAGGGAGCTGTTAGCACCTCACCCAGCTTGCTCAATACCCTTGGGTGAATCCCATCTGTCCCCATGGTCTTGTCCACCCTAAGGCCCCCAAGCTCTTTTGAAATCTCTTCTTCCTGGAACAATGCTGCATCCACCCCTCTTCCTCTTCTCCCGCTAGACCAAAAACACCCTCCCCCCTTGAGAATACTGTGCTGAAGTAACTGTTCAGTAATTCTGCCTTCTCCCGGTCCCCTTCTACCTTTTCTCCTGTCTCAGCTAACAAACAAGGTACCTCAGTCCCCCCTTTCCTCCGCTCATTGATATGCCTAAAAAGGGTCTTGTCCCCCTTTGCTATACTCTCTTTTGTTCTTGCCCTAGCCTGTCGAACCACCCTCCCGGCTACCCTTTGCTTATCCTGGTAGAACTCACGGTCCTGCTCACTCTGTGTGGTTTTGTACTGCCTGAATGCTTGCCTTTTAGCTTTGATGCTTTCCCTCACCTCCCTACTGAACCACAGTGGCCTCCTTCTCCTCCTGCTCTTGTTCACCTTCTTTGAACAGTGGTGCGTTGCCCCCACAATTTCCCCCTTAATTGTGGCCCAAATATCTTCTACCCCCTATGTTCCCCCACTCTCCCTAATGCCTAATCAGTATACTTCTTCACCTTACCAAAATCAGCCAGTCTAAAATCCAACACCCTCACCTTGGTCTGGTGGTGTGAGGCTGATGCATGAATCATGAACAACACTGCTATGTGGTCACTACTACCCAGGTTATCCCCTGCCATTACCTCACCCACCCTGCCTCCAATCATGAGCAGCACATCCAGCACCGCTCCCTTCCTCCCTCTCCATGCATGCTTGTTTTCTCATGTCCTCCTCTTTACATGCTTTCCACAGGGCCAGAAAACTGCAGATGGGCCAGGGAGGTCACGTCAGGGGCGAGGGGCCATGGCAGGCCACAGAGGGCAGCACTGGATAGGCACCACATGGCAGGTAAGTGTGGCCACATTGCCGTTTCGTGTCCCAGTGGTATTGCTGTGGGTATTTATTTATTTATTTACGAGATTTACCAGGAAGGCATACTGAGCAACATGCTCGATTCCAGATGCGACCTGGGGGCCTAGACCCAGTACATGGCAAATAATTGGACAAATACAAGTACAGATATCGTAATAAAGAATGATAGCAAAGGATTTGTACAAATACTATACAATATAACATGTATAACAAGTACTGCAGGTGTAGTAGTACAATAGATTATAGTCAGGAAAGCACAAAATAGGAAATAGTTATTGTGCAATTGCTTAGTTTCATTATAGGGCCGAGCTTGCAGCAATTAGCAGGAGCAGCTGGGGGAGAAGTGTGCCTGTAGTAGTCTGGAGCGGAGACCAGGATTATGTGCGAGTCTGATGGGGGCGGGAAGGGCGTTCCAGATCTGTGGGATTCTGAATTTAAAAGCTAACTGGCCTTTGGAGGTGCGCATAAATGGGATATGTAGGATTCTGGGGTCTGAGCCTCTTAGGGAGTACACAGAGGGGTTGTTGGGATAGGGTAGAATCAAGATAGGGGGAAGGGTGGGTCCAGAATTTGTGGCAAACCTGGCGCAGTTTATTAATCTACGGTCATGGAGAGATGGTAGGGCTAGGGAGTTGTATAGAGTACAATGGTGAGTGGATTGTGGGAGTCGAGGATGAGCGACAAAGGTGGAATAGTGTATCTAGGCTAGCCAGGGTGGGCCTTGGGGGCAATAGAGTATACTATGTCACCCATAATCAAGTACGGAGTATCATTTTTGGACTATGGTGAGCCTCGTTTCCTTGGGAGACAAGATTTATTTCGGTATAGTGCCCTAGTTTTGGTAGCAGCCTTTTATGCATGGAATCTATATGGGAGGCAAAGTCAAGATGTTGGTCGAGCCAGACACCTAGGTATCTAAAGCTAGTGCATTGCTCAATGGGTGCTCCTTCCAGGGTTGAGAATGGAGGACACAGGGTTTGGCGTGAGAGTCTTTGCTGGGAGCCAAATGTAGCGACACTGTTTTAGGATTTAGAGATGATGGGTTCTTCCTGAACCAGTGCTGGATGGCTGTGAAGTCCTCCTGAAGGAGAGGTGCTACGCTGCTTCTTGAGGGGCCGGATGTGTACAGAACTGTATCATCTGCATACATTTGAATGGGAGGAGGGAGCATGCAGCGGGGAGGCCATTAATGAAAATGGAAAAGTATTGGGCCTAATACTGATCCTTGAGGGACCCCAGTAATGACTGGAAGGGAATTGATGTGTGAGAGGATAGTCTGACTGCTTGCATCCTATCCGTAAGATAGTCTTGGAACCAGTCTATAGCTGGGTGGGCTAGACCTGCATCTTTAAGTTTTGAGAGGAGAAGGGGTGTGATACCGTATCAAAGCCTGGCTTCATCGATAAATATGGCTGAGGTGATGTGCCCGTTGTCCATACGGTGAGGATGTCACGGTCACGCGTAAGTAGGGAGGTGATGGTAGAATGGGTTGGAAGCCAGATTGGAAGGGAGAAAAGAAAGAGGAGGCATCCAGGAACTGGGAGAGTTGGGACAGGACCAGTCGCTCCTGAAGTTTAGCCACACGATCGGGAGTAGGGAGATAGGTCTATAGTTGCCAGGAGGAGGGGTCACCGCCTTTAGGTAGAGGTATGACTGTGGCCAGTTTCAAGATGTTGGAACCTTGCTTGGCGAGAAGGAGGAGGCTGAGGTGTTGACCAGTGGGCGTGGCTATGGCAGGGGCAGACAGGAATAGCATCTTAGCGTCCAGAGACAATGGGCATTTGCCTTTATTTGGGTTTAATGCCCGTAGGGAGTGGAGGACATTTATGGGGGAAATTGGCTGGAACACGAAAGGAGGGATTGAGGAGTGAGTTTGATGGGTATGGGTGTTGTTCGGGTGGGCTGGGGAGTGAGTATTCCAGAGGGGGGATAGGTTGGTGTTGGTGCCGCTGGAGAAGTGGGTGTTGAAAGCTTCTGCGACACAGATGGGGTCGGGAGATGGGGTGCCATTTATTAGAAGTGAGGAGGGGTGGTTGGGTTGGGGAGAGCAAGGACTTGAGGATTTCAGAAGTCCTTGGGTGGTTAAATTTATATTGAGGGTAGCTTGGAAGTAGGATTTTTGCTTGGCGAATGCTTTTGTGCAAGCATTTGAAGGGCTCGATAGGTATTAAGGGAGGCCTGGGAGCCCAGTTTCTTAAAAGCTTTCCAGGCAAGGTCTCTGGTGCGGCACTTTCTAATTATGTCAGCCGTGATCCAGGGGAGATGAGCTCCTCTAACACGTTTTGTGCGCCGTGGAGCGTGCTTGTCCCAGACCGTTAGGAATCTGAGTTTGAAAGCATTAAAGGCATCATCAATGGAGGGTGCCTCAGTGATACAGGACCAATTTATCCTTCCCAGATCCGCCAGGAGAGATTGTAAGTGTAGGGAGTTGTAAGACCTGGTGCGCAGTGTCTTTGGGGGGGGGCTATGAACCTTCCTGATCAGGTAAACCATATGGTGGTTGCTGATAGAGTCAGGAAGTAAGCCTGCTTCAAGGATTCTATGTGGGTGTGAGGTGAGGGCCCAGTCCAGTAAGGAGTGATTGTTTGACTTGGGGTTTAGTCTGGTAGGCTCATTTATAAGTTGCGTGAGGTTTTGGGCCTTTATTTTGGCCTTTAGGGGAGCTTTGTCAGCTCCTAGCCAGTTGATATTATAATCCCCTGTGGCATGGAGTTCACCTCCTTTGGCTAGTGACTGAAGCATGATTAGATGGGAGAGGATATCATCATTGGGTGTGCATGGAGGGCAGTATGTGCTTGACACGTAAATAGGGGAGGTATATGGAATTGAGAGTTTAATTAGTGAGGAGTCTATGTTTGGGGGGAGTGAAGGGATCACCACATGGGTGAATTGACGTCTGTTTGAGATATATATGGCTGTGCCACCTCTCTTCTTTTTCCCCCGCCTATCGTGTCTTACTATTGTGTAACCAGGGATGGAGACTTCTGCGTCCGAATGATGAGGTTTTAGCCAAGTTTCTGAAATTGACAGTATATCAGGTTGTAGTGTTAACACTATTGGTTGTAGCAGCGAGATTTTAGATAGCAGGCTGCAGGTATTTAGGTGGAGTATGCGTAGGCCTTTGGGGAGAGTGAACATGGTGGAGGTGTTTGTTTGGTTAGGGCCTGGGTTAGCCTCTATGTCCCCTGACAGGAGCAGGAGAAGGGCGAAGAGATCCATAATTTTGGACCTGAGATAGGTTTTGCCTGCACTGGTGTTGCAGCCTGGAGATAGCTGCTGGTTGACGGAGGGTTGAGGATTTTAGGATTGAGAGCCCTGGGTGAAAGGAGGGTGGCAGGATAGCAGCATATATAATGCCATAGTGGACAGGAGCCAATTCTAGTACCGGTGCATGGGGGAAAGCACTAAGGTGTGGCACCTGGATGCAACGAGGGGGCAGGGTCGGAGGGGGCTCCCTTATTGGGAAGGACGTGGGTGGTAAGCAGGTTAGTGTAGTCATGGAGAGGAAGAGTAACGCTGTGAGAAACAACATTGTTTAGGCAAGTTATAGAAGTTGGTTGCGAAGAAAAATGGTAGATGCCCTCTAGTGGACACAGCTGATAAGCTGCAAATGGAAAAGTGGGCTGATAGGTTTTACTCAGTCATGTGACTACAGCTATAAAACAACGAGCCGACCAAGGGTGGTGGTGGGGAACCGGCGCGCAGCGCCGGCGCGGCAGAATGAGGCTAGCGCAAGCACAGTGGAAGCGCTGCTGCTGGAGTTTGAACATGGCGCCTCATCGCGCCCTTGCTGTTCGATTCCGTACCTGTTCGCTCGGGGGTCAGCGGTCGGCGACTGCAGGGGAGGGCTTGATCGTGTCCTGGAGCCCTCTAGCCCAGATCAGCTTCTGTTCGCTCGGGGGTCCAGCGGTCGGCGACTGCAGGGAGGGCTTGATGCGTGTCCTGGAGCCTCTAGCCCCAAATCAGCTTCTGTTCGGCTCGGGGGTCCCGCGGTCGGCGGGCTGGGGGAGGCTTGATCGTGTCCTGGAGCCTCTGGCGAATCAACTTCTGTTCGCTCGGGGGTCTGCGGTCGGCGACTGCGGGGAGGGCTTGATCGTGTCCTGGAGCCCTCTGCCCGAATCAGCTTCTGTTCGCTCGGGGGTCCGCGGTCGGCGACTGCAGGGGAGGGCTTGATGCGTGTCCTGGAGCCCTCTCGCCCCGAATCAGCTTCTGTTCGCTCGGGGGGGGTCCGCGGTCGGCGACTGCAGGGGAGGGCTTGATGCGTGTCCTGGAGCCCTCTCGCCCCGAATCAGCTTCTGTTCGCTCGGGGGGGGAGTCCGCGGTCGGGGACTGCAGGGGAGGGCTTGATGCATGTCCTGGAGCCCTCTCGCCCCGAATCAGCTTCTGTTCGCTCGGGGGGGGTCCACGGTCGGCGACTGCAGGGGAGGGCTTGATCGTGTCTGGAAGCCCTCTCGCCCCGAATCAGCTTCTGTTCGCTCGGGGGTCGCGGTCGGCGGACTGTGGGGAGGGCTTGATGCGTGTCCTGGAGCCCTCTCGCCCAGAATCAGCTTCTGTTCGGTCGGGGGTCATGGTCGGCGACTGCAGGGGAGGGCTTGATGTGTGTCCTGGAGCCTCTGCCCCGAATCAGCTTCTGTTCGCTCGGGGGTCCGTGGTCGGCGGCTGCAGGGAGGGCTTGATGCGTGTCCTGGAGCCCTCTGCCCGAATCAGCTTCTGTTCGCTCGGGGGTCACGGTCGGCGACTGCAGGGAGGGCTTGATCGTGTCCTGGAGCCCTCTACCTGAATCAGCTTCTGTTCGCTCGGGGGCTCATGATCGCGACTGCAGGGGAGGGCTTGATGCGTGTCCTGGAGCCCTCTCGCCCGAATCAGCTTCTGTTCGCCTGGGGAGTCCGCGTCGGGGACTGCAGGGGAGGGCTTGATGATGTCCTGGAGCCCTCTGGCCCGAATCAGCTTCTGTTCGCTCGGGGGTCCACGGTCGGCGACTGCAGGGGAGGGCTTGATCGTGTCCTGGAGCCCTCTGCCCGAATCAGCTTCTGTTCGCTGGGGGTCCGGTCGGCGACTGTAGGGAGGGCTTGATGCGTGTCCTGGAGCCCTCTCGCCCAGAATCAGCTTCTGTACGCTCGGGGGTCATGATCGGCGACTGCAGGAGGGCTTGATGTGTCCTGGAGGCCTCTGCGCCCAGATCAACTTCTGTTCGCACGGGGGTCCGCGGTCGGGGACTGCAGGGAGGGCTTGATGCGTGTCCTGGAGCCTCTCGCCCCAATCAGCTTCTGTTCGCTCGGGGGTCATGATCGGTGACTGCAGGGGAGGGCTTGATCGTGTCCTGGAGCCCTCTCACACACGATCAGCTTCTGTTCGCTCGGGGTCCAGCGGTCGGCGACTGCAGGGAGGGCTTGATGCGTGTCCTGGAGCCCTCTCGCCCCGAATCAGCAGTATTGGGTCATGGCATAGTGTCCACAGCCAAGTGTCTGCATGGCTGTGGTTGGCACCCTACCCATTGTACGTTCCACTGTTGCACATACTTTGGCAGCGTTATGCCGGCCATAGTGTGCTAGAATAGTGATATTGCTCTGTGCCTTGTTCACATACTCATGCACACATGAGCACACTACACTACACTGTCTGACTGGCTGTGCCGTTGTGGTGTGCTGTGTGGATGGCTGGTCCCCAGGTGGTGTGTGCCCCACAATTCAATGCATGCTGTGGGTGGAGTGGGGTATTTGGGGCTTTGCACTGATTGACTGTCCTGTCCCTTCCCCTCGGTGGTTGCAGGATAGTAGCCAAGATGTCTGCACACCAGCAGGTCCAGGCATGTGGGAGAATCCTGGTATCCTGGTGGTCCAAAGATGGCTCCTGGCACTGCAGTAGAGACACCTGCAGGAGACTGTGGCCATGAGGGGAGCCATCCAGCATCTACAGCAGTACGTTTGGGGATGCTGATAGACAACCTCTACAGTGCCCGTTGTACATAGCCCCATTCCTTCACCACACCTGTTTCCCTGCTGTCCCATATCATGTTGTATAGCCCCTGCACCCTGTATCCTTTCTCTTCTCTCCCTCCCCATTGCAGGGGTGAGTCAGATCACAGGCTGTATTCCCACATGGTCCATGCTGTGTCCAGCACTGTTTCACATGACCATGGCATGTCTGACAGTGGGTGGGATGTGTTTGGTGTGTTACTGTTGTCAGTGTGGTGCTCTGTACTGGGGTGGGTGACCAGGAGCGGGTGGGCATCTCTGCACAGGGAACTTATATTCTTGGGGCCTAGTCCACCTGGTGGCACATGGACCTCAATGTACATGGGAGAGTTCACATTCTCATGGAGAGGCACTAGCCTGTGCCTTGCACCTGGGGGGGTCTTGCACTGGTGATAATGGGGGACAGGGCCCTGGGTGGTATTGTTTCCAGGGACATGCAGGTTGCTGGACACTGTGGTCAGGCATTGGCCATGGCTGGTATGCTGTTGGGCTGCCTCAGATGGATGTTCACTTGTAATTTGGGAGGGTCATTCTCCCCATATTCCCATGGCTGGTCAGGTCAACTGTGGACTGTGGGCTGTGGCTCTGGTGACTATTCCTGGTGACGCACCGCATAGTGGCTGATGGCATGCTGACTGGTGGGCCTCTGATGGTGACTGGGATCCCTTCCCAGCAGTACGGGGCTAGCTTGGGCAGACTATGTTTGTACTCACTGGACCATGGATGGGGTAGGAGGGATGTGCCCAGGACTCTTCATTGTCTGGTGTGGTTGGACAGGGGGTGGCCCATCCTGGGCCGCAGAGGCACTGTTGTCCCAGGGGCATGTGCTACTGCTCGTGATTGGTTGGTTTTGGGGATATGTCTGGTGGCACCTGTCACTGTCAGGGTGGTGGACAGCTGGTATCTGCTCCTGTCAGTTGTGCTGGGGATGGGCACCATACAGGGCTTTGTGTGGGCATGGGCCAGATACATGGGACTGGTATCAGAAGGGGTACAGGAGGCAGGATGCCACAGGGTTGTGTGGGTTGATACATCTGTCTTGCTCATCTGCTGGGCACCGTGGGTGGTCCTGCTGTGCCTGGCAGTCATTTTCTGCCATCTGATTTCTGTGGTTCTGTATGTCTGTGTTCCTACCCCTATTCCGCTGTGCATTGTCATGTCTCTGGTCATCCCCCACCATCCCTCTGTGCCATTGCCCCAGGGGCACTGGGTGTGTGGGCCTTTTTCCTGTCCTGTGCATGGCCCTGTGTGCCACTGTGGCCAGTGTCTGCACATGCACCTTGTGTACCTGTCTGCCTGGACTGATGTCTGCTTGTGGGTGTGCACATGTCCCCTGTGGGCAGATCTGCAGTGCTCCTCCCCATTTTGCCGAGTGTATTGTGTGGCACTGGGTGGCATGTGCCTCACTTGACCCTGGTCAAATGCTCTTTGTGTTTGCCTCATCCCTGGCACTGTGCACTCAGCACACTGTGGGCCTGCCTGGTGGGTGTCTGTTGCATGTCCCTGCATTTGGCATGGCTGGGGTGTCAGGCCTTTGGATGGGGGTGTGTTCTAGGGTCAGTGGGATAGGGTTGTCTGTGCACCTTCTCCTGATGCCCTGTGTGCTCTCCAGGTCCGTGCATGTGTGTGCCCTGCTGGGGGTCCTGTGTCTATTGCCCTGTATTTCCTTGATTATGTGCCCCTTCTACCTGTGGCTCTTGCCCTTCTCAATGGATTTGTGCTCAGGTTTGCCCTGCGCATCAATGGTTGCACCTGCGCATCTCTGGTTGTGCTGTGACACATCTTTGCCATATTCAGCTGACTTTAGCTGGAGCATTTTGGGTGGCGCATCTTCTGATTATGGTTCCCAGCTTGCCGTGTTGCATCTCACTTGCACTGCACCAGACTTGCACCGGGCCTTTGGTGCATTTCTGAATATCAGGCCACTGGTCACCTTTACTAACCCACTATTTTAAAATGCATATTAAATATAAATTTATACCAATAGCATGGGCAAAAAAGCATCATGATTCCCTGTATGAAAAGGAGCTGGTTTCTGACCCATCTAACTATCTCCTAATTAGCCTGTTGAATTTTGCTTCTAACAAGTTTTCAAGGCTTATACTTCACAAATTGGGTGGAGAAAAACAGCATTCTTTTAGCAACACAGTCTGGGTTTAGACAAGGGTTTTCCACTATAAATAATGTATTTGCCTTTGCCCATGTATTGGATAAACATTTAAGGTGTAAAAAAGGGTCACTACTAGGAGAATGGTGCTTGTAAAGTCCCAGAAAGATGTAATCAAAGCAGAAAGGACTCAGCACTCCTTGGCAAACACAACATGTACATATACCATCAGGTTTCTTCTGTTAAAGATCTATTGTGGTGAAAACAAACAATATATCCTGGTGTAGCCTGAGGAGACTACCACAGACCAATGTTTCAGGCTCAAACTGAATGCTTTGTCAAGGTGTAGAGCAACCCCTTCCGACCATTTTTATACATTACATTTAATTAACTTACAAGACAGAAAAAGCATGAAGAATGCACACAAAGCAATTTGGCTTAACCCACCACACATCTGTGCTTCATACTGCAGTTCTCAATCCAAATATATTAAATCAATAAGCTTATTGTGGTATATTTATGTCCACTGTAATCTATACATGTGCCAATAGGATTGGACATGTTTACTGCAATATAAATATTTTTATAGCACATTCCTAGAAACTATACACAATGTTAATACTAACTACATCCTGAACACTGTCACAAACACACTCAGCAGGTCAGGCCCTCTGCTCCCACAGTGCCAACCTCCAAGTGCAGTAATGTGAAGGGGGTAACAGACAGGGTAACCCTCCTGTCTGCTTGTGGGTCTGAATCACCTTTAGTCTAAACTTCTGGGGGGATTCAAACTGTGAACCTTATGCTAGCGTACCCAAATGTACAGGCTCAGATAATCTGCTCTTCAGGTGGATGCAAAATATCTTTTGCCTAAGGGCACCTAACCAGGTATCCAAAATGAACCCTTAAAACTCTATAAAAGACCTTTGGTATATTCTTACCTTTTCCCAGTTGGGTAACACCATCAAGCCCTCCAGAAAGCTGTCAACTTAACCACGTATACATCACATACAAAAAAGAACTTTGAAGACACACCCAGGCAGTCTTTTTAAATATAAATGGTACTTTTCTTAAAGATGATAAAAGCGTGAAAAATGTAAACACAGAACAATATATCAAAGAGCATACAATCACTTAAAAGAAAATAAGGGAAAGTATAAACAAAAACTCGTACCACAATACAATTAGACTTTTTCTATCCAATGTATTACCTCTATAGTGCATATAGTTTGATCTTGTTTCTATAGTGCCCAGAAAGATATGTCACTAAGATCAGCCACAAGTCCTAGGTTAAACTGTGTCTCTCTCACACACCCCTTCTACGGTGTCATCTAGCTCCTCCTTTTAGAATATAAAAATTATACAAACGATGATCTTCCTGCCAGGAGATATTTTAAATACTGTGACTTCAGCAAAAACTAATTTCCCAAAATATGACAGTCTTTAATCAAGCCTTTCCTTTGATCTTGTGTGGCTTCCTGTTCCCAAAGCAGGCCAAAAATGTTACAACTTTTCACACCATGGTGGGATAACATGTTTTTTTTTCTGTAAGACGTCATAAAAGTTTACAAGCTCTATATCCTGGCAGCTGGGTCAGTTCTAATTACAACAGAAAAAGAGAAAACCCTTAATTAAGACTCTCAAGTCTTTTAAATACCTCCTATCTTCAGGTCTCTTGGCCCTTCACTGACCTGGGGGGGGTACCTATAGCACAGGATGTCTCATGTGAGACACTCACATATGACATTCCGTATTACAAATATCATAGAATAATCATAACCAGCTGGCCAAGTGTCACAGTCCTCCCGGCCTAGACTGAATTTGGGGCGCTATCCCCTGCATGGGATGAGCTTCCCAAATTAGTTCACTCCTCATACAGATGCGAAAGACCATCAGCATTCTGATTGGTTGCTCCTGCCCTATGTAAGATTGTCATGTCATAACCTTGCAAGGCAAGACTCCATCTTAACAATCTACCATTAGTTTTTCCAATTTGGGTCAGCCAAACAAGGGGGATATGATCCATTTGAAACAGAGAAACATAGAAGTTGATGGCAAATAAGGACCACAAGGCCCATCCAGTCTGCCCATTTCTTTTTCTACCTTATGAATGTGCCATCGGCCTTTGCTCTGTTAATGGCCTATCTAGTCATACTCATTGATATTGCTCCCTTATGCTTATCCCATGTCTGTTTGAAGCCCTGCACTGTATTCATATCTACCACTTCCTGAGGTAGGATGTTCCATGCATCCACCACCCTTTCTGTGAAAAAGAGCTTCCTCACATTACCCCTTAATTGGCCTCACTCTAATCTCATGATGTGTCCTCTTGTCCTGCTATTTTTCTGATATTGAAAATGTTAGACTCTTTCACTTTGTTAATGCCCTTAAGATGTTTGAATGTTTTGATCTTATCACCGCTCTCCCTCCTTTGCTCTAGGGTATATATATTGAGCTCCGTTAATCTGTCCTCATATGTTTACTGATGCAGTCCCTGTGCCCTTTTGGTTGCCCTTCTCTGGACTGCCTCAGTTTGATTAATGTCCTTGTGAAGGTGTAGCCTCCAGTACTGCACACAGTACTTCAGATGGGGCCTAACCAGTGGGATTATTACCTCCCTCTTCCAACTTGATACCCCTACTAATACACCCTAACATCCCCCAGCTTTACCTACTGCTTTAGTGGTCTGCTTGGATGATTTCAGGTCATCGGTGATGATGATGCTCAAGGTTCTTTCTTCCCCTGTGACTGCCAGCAACTCCCCTCCCAGCCTACAGGTGGCTTTAGGGTTTCTCTTCCTTATGTGCATGATCTTGCACTTCTTTGCGTTAAACCCCAGTTGCCACTCTTCTGACCATTTTGCTAGTTTATCCAGATCTCTTCTCATTCTGCCCACTCCATCTGGATCATCTACTGTGTTGCTGATCTTAGTGTCATCTGCAAACAGACAAACCTTACCTTCCAGTCCAACTGCAATGTCATTGATGAAGATATTGAAGAGGACTGGCCCCAGGACTGATCCCTGAGGTACCCCACTTGTTATTTTTATCTCTTCTGACTTTATACCATTTATCACCACTCTCTGTTTTCTGCCCATCAACCAGTTTGCCACCCAGTTGACCAACTTCTGACCCACCCCGAACCTACCCAGCTTATTAATCAATCTTCTATGTGGAACAGTATTGAAAGCTTTGCTGAAGTCAAGGTAGGCGACATCAACTGCTCCCCCTTGGTCCACCATTCTGGTTACCCAGTCAAAGAAATATGTTAATTAGTTTGATAGGACTTCCTTTTGTAAACCCATGTCATCTTGGGTTCTGTGCTCCTATGGATTCCAGGTGTTGCACTATCCTTTCCTTAAGGAGTGCCTCCATAATCTTGCCCGCTACTGAGGTAAGGCTGACTGGTCTATAGTTCCCCGCCTCCTCCCTGCTTCCACTCTTGTGGTGCAGGATCACATGAGACTTTCTCCAGTCTCCTGGTACCTCTCCTGTGCTCACAGACTCCCTAAACAGTTCTGATAATGGCTCCATTAGTTCCACCCTTTGCTCCTTTAGTACCCTGGGATGTATGCCATCAGGTCTGATTGCCTTGTCCACCCTGAGGTTATCAAGCAAGCAATAATACCCGACAGGGTGAGTGGTATTGGGCAATACCAGACCACCCAGGGGTGTAATGAGGCCCAACGATGCAGGCAGAGGGCCTTATAGCCCCTGGGTGGTCCGGTATTGCCCATACCACATACCCTGTAGGGTATTATTGCATTTAGAAAATGGACTATCTGTAAAATTATTTTATAATACTAAAAAAAATAAACAAATTGTAAAATAAAAAGACTAAAATTAACTTATTGCTGATTTGTTAGTCAAGTAGTCCCTCTACTGGCATTCTTAGCAATGCTTACCAGTAGAGGGCAGTGCAGCACTTTACCACTGTTGTGTGGGTGTTTACTGCTATACAATGTGTTTTCGGCTTTGGCAGATGAAGCTGAGCCCCCCCCCCCATCTTCATTCCATTTTTTTTTGTACAGTTTGAGAATGTGAGTTGTAGTAACTGTCATGGATGAGATAAGAAAACTGAGTGGGTCTTGGAGTGGGAGATGCTCACTAAGCAGCAGAGCTGTCGGGCAGCATTTGAAAAATGAGCACAAGGCAATGGCCGGAGACTGCCACGGTGTAAATTAAGCGCGGTTTGGACATTGTTTCTGTTCTCTTTTTTTTTTTTAACTGTAATGAATGCCTCTTCTAAAATATGGGCAATTTACTGACAGTAAATGCCAGCCAGTCAGTAGAGGAGCTTGTGGGAGCTGACTGACTGGCATTGGAAGCGTTAGGACTGTAGTATGATCGGGTAGAGCAACTGATGGAGACTGAATAAATCCATAGACGTGCATTGCAAAGAGTAACTGCACAAGCCGAATTACATTTTCCCCTATTAAATAAAGTCCTATTTCATTTACTTTTTGACCTAGTGGCAGGGTTATCCAAGCAGGAGCGATCAAGTAAAAGGATTAGGAAACATGTCCCCGGGTGTGTAGCACTCAAAGCAGATGTTTCTGATAACCTTACAAATCAGGGGGAGAAAAAAAGATACAAAACTTTTTTTTTTATGTGTGTGTGCGTGGTGGTAGTGGGGGGATTTAAATAGAAACTAACCAATGTGTGCTACTTCAGTGCAGAGACTGCCGTGTGTGTGTGTGTGTGATCAGTTACTTGCTAAGAAAAACATGGCTGCATTTTCAACATGAACGTTCTGTTGGCACAAGGATTTAGAACCCTAATCAGGCAGCAGAGACAGGGACTCATTATTTCCTGGTCTCTATTGCTTGATACCAGACTGGCTGGTTGGTGGCCGTAGCCAATCAGCTTAAAGGATTTCCTAAGCCCATTTTCTAAGCTATTGTAGGACCCTTTCTTTTGTGAAGGGACTAGTGCACACTTCCCTTCCCCCTGTGTCCATGGTGCTGAGCTGTAGGCCCTGCCCTACATTCTCTTCAGTAAATACTGAGCAGAAATATCTATTTAGGTTAGTTGCTTTTACATGGTCCTCCTCCTCACATGTCCCTTTATCCCCCTTGATCTTAGCAATACCCCCTCTGGACTTTCACTAATGTATCTATAGAAAGTCTTGTCACCTTCTTTTACTGTTTGTGCTAGTGTTTCCTCTGTTTGGGCCTGTGCCTACCTTACTACCTTCCCAGCTCCCCTTAGGGAAGTTTGGTATGCCTCCCTAGCTTCATTGTGCTGCGTTCCCTTATATTTCCTGAAGGCCAGCCCTTTGGCTCTGACCTTTTCTGCTACTTTTTTTGAGAAGCAAAGTGGTTTCCTTCTTCTTTTGTACTTTCTTTTCTCTCTAACACAATGGGATGTTGCTTCAAGTATTGTATCCTTAATGCTTTCCCACTTTGCCTGTACCCCTTCACCTGTACTTCTTTTTGCCAGGGCTATCGTAACTCTGTTGGCCATCTTATCAAAGTCAGCTCCTCAGAAGTCCCATATGTTTGCCTTAGAATGGGATGATTTAGTTCTAGTGGCCAAATTGAACCATACCATGTAATGGTCACTGGCCCCCAGGTGACCTTCTAGCTGGAGATCTGAGATCCTTTCTCCTGTTAGTCAGTACTACATCTAGGGCAGTCTTGTCTCTTGTGGGTTGTTGTACCAGTTGTTTGAGGCCCTCCTCCTGCAGAGAATCCACTATGTGTCTAGTTCTGGCAGATGTTCTTGCTGGTATTGACCAATCTGTATCTGGCATGTTGAAGTCTCCCATAATCAGAGCTGTCATGTTTTGCATATCTTCTAACAGTAATGTGTCTATGTTCTCCCCCTGGTCTGGAGGCCTGTACACAATCCCAATTCGTATGGCTGTCCCATTTCCTGTATCCAGGGTGACCCACAGTTCTTCTGGCTCCTTATGTGTATTCTGAATTTCTGTAGCTTTGATATTTTCATTGACATAAAGGGCCAGTTCACCCCCCTTTTTGCACCTTGGTCTCTTCTGAACAGTACATTGCCAGGTACTGAAGTCTCCCAAGTGTGGTTACTGGAAACCATATCTTGCTAATGGCTACTATGTCCAGTTTAGCCTCTGTCATTATTGCATCCAGGTCTGGGATCTTGTTTCCCAGACTGCGAGAATTGTGTGCATGGTTTTCCATTGGCCAGATTTTGTTGTGTTCGCTGTTGGGCGAGGTCTGGCATTTCTCCAGTGCATTGTAAGGCGAGCCTGACCTTTTTCCTTACCTGGTGATGCAAATGATCTACAAACATACTGAACTCCTGTTTGAGCACTAGCTGGGGGGGGAGGGGTGCTCTTCCCCTTCGATGCGTGGGGTGCAGCACCCCTCTCCCCATTTGCTAGTTTAAATATTCTGCAAAGATGTCAAACTTCTGCCCCAATGCACTGACTCCCTCCTTAGTGAGATGCAGTCCACCATATTTAAAGAACTTTCACTCCCATAATGGACTGTTGCCAGTTCCCTACAAATGTGTGTCCTTTTTCCCGGTACCAGCCCTTGAGCCACATGTTTAGCTCCCCTATCTCCCTTTCTCTGGCCTTCTGTCCATCTGCCCCCCTCTCCCAGACTGGCAATATCTCAGAGAAGGAGATGAAGGACAAATGGATGATAGTTTGTCATCCAGCCTGGTTAGTTGTTCCTTGGTCTCCACAACTGACTGGCTGGTAAGATCATTAACCCCTATGAGTACCAGGACATCAGTGTTTTCTCCTGCTTCCTGAACAATGTCAGTGTCAGTGGCTCAGTAGGTAGCATACTCGCCTCTGAGGATAGGAGATCAGAGGGCTGTGGGTTCAGTTCCCGCATCTGGCACTTGGGTTAATATCGCAGTACTGACACTATAGTGCAGCATGAGAGGGATGCTGCACTTCTGAGGTGCTGTCTTCGGATGAGACATTAAATAATAATAATAATAATTTTATTTATATAGCACCTTTCAACATATCAAGGTGCTGAACAATTTAACAATTCAGTCATTACATACACAAACATATACATAAAATCAGCATACCACAAGATAAAATATGTAATAATAAAATCCAGAGCGTTAATAAATAATTAATTATCTAGAAAGCCATGCTCCACAGATAAGTTTTCAGCTCTTTTTTAAAGAGTTCCACGGAGGTGCACTGCCGTAGCCGACATGGTAGAGTTCCAAAGAGTGGGTGCAGCAAATGAAAATGCTCTGCTGCCAGAGGATTTCAAACTCACTCTCGGGATCTCTAACAACCCCATGTCGGCCGAGTGGAGTGATCGGTCAGGGCAGTAAGGTACAAGGAGGTCTTTCAGGTAGGCTGGACCCTGATCGTGAAGGGCTTTAAAAGTCAACAAAATGACTTTAAAGGTGATCCGCCACCGCACAGGCAGCCAGTGCAGTTCGCGCAGCACGGGAGTGATGTGACAAAAACGACTTGTCCCAGTCAAAACCTGGGCTGCAGCGTTCTGCACCAGCTGCAGGCGATGGATTTCAACCCCGGAAAGCCCAAAGTACAGGGCATTGCAATAGTCTAAGCGTGAGGATACAAAGGCATGAACCAAAGTAGGCAGGGAGTCAGACGGAACAAGATGCTTCACCCTGGCAATGTTCCTAAGATGATAAAGGAAGTCTTGACAACAGCAGACACCTGAACTTTAAGAGTCAGCTTATTGTCAAGAATAAATCAAGGCCTACGCACCTGTTCTGAGGACGGCAAGGTACTCCACCAAAAATAATTCCAGGCGAGCACCGATATCCGGCCTCACCACCCGACCACCAGGATCCACCACCAGCACCTCTGTTTTCTCCGAGTTCAACTTTGGCCAACTAGAATCCATCCAGTCTTGGATCTCCCTCAGACAGCTGTTAAATACCGAGAGGCTCCATCCTGGTCGGGTGCAAAGGGACAGATAGAGCTGGGTGTCATCCGCCAGCAGTGAAACCTCAGCCCATATCGTCTAATGATACCTCGAGGCAGCATCTACACCTGCAAACAACATGGGCGACAGCACAGATCCCTGGGCACTCCACACAACAGAAGATTGTATCAGAGGAAAAATCCCGATACAACTCTCTGTGATCTCCAGTAAGGAATAGCGTGAACCATTGCAAAAGCGGTTCCAGACATTCCACAAATATCCCCAGATCAGCTAACAGCACCATGTGGTCCACTGTGTCAAAGGCTGCAGAGAGATCAAGAAGAACGAGAATGGAGTGTCTCTTCTGATCCCTCGCCATCAGAAGATCATTTAACACCCGAACCAGTGCAGTCTCGGTGCTATGTCTTTTACGGAAGCCCGACTGGAAGGATTCGTAGACATTATGGATGGTTAGATGGTCATCCAATTGACTCGCTACGACCTTCTCGATAACCTTCCCAATAAAGGGAAGGTTAGAGATAGGTCGATAGCTAGAATAAAGTCCAGGTCCAAGGAAGCTTTTTCAAAAGAGGAGTTACCACAGCCTCTTTCAAGGAGCAGAAACTCACCCGATTCAAGGAGCACCAGACTATTTGCGCCAGGACCAGACCAATGGTATCCAAACAACCCAAAATAAGGGGAGTCAGACCAGGATCCAAACCACAACTTGTGGGGCGCATAGAATGGATGATCCTCATAATGTCCACAAGCTCAGGTCGTCGAAGGGAACTCCAGGAGAAATGAGACACTGTCATCTCATGCTGACCAGAGGCTTCACCCATAGAGCTTGCCGGACCCAGGTTCTTCCAGATGTCGGCCACTTTAGCTGCAAAGAATCAAGCGAGCTCGTCGCACTCTACTTGCAAAAGCTTTCGAACATGCAGGCAGGCTGGGTTGCACAGTCTGTCAACAGTTCGAACAGCTGAGCTTGATCGATTCTGAGCAACTGCAATCTCCTGGACAGGAACTCTGCCTTCTTATGGGTGATTGCAGATTGATAGATAACATAATATGCTATCAATCTAGAGTGGTAAGCATCAAGGCGGAGCTGCTTGTGATACTCTAACACAAAGCTGTCTCCGCATCTCCTCAGGGTCCCCATCAAACCATGGGGCTCTGGGGCCGAAGATCTGGGGCACTCATGAACAGGAGCAATAGAATCCAGTGCCGTCGTGGCACTTATCATGAGCCGACACTAGTGCTTCTGGACTACTGCTCACCGAACTGAAGGATGAGAGGTCAAGGACCGCCGCTAGACCTTGTGGAGTAACATTCCGTAATGGGCGGTACCTGACCACCATCTCCACAGGGCTGGTCTTCTCAGGGGTGCAAAATTGAACCTCACGATGTGGTGATCAGACCAGGCGACTGGTTTCCACCCCCCATGTCGAATCGTTGATCCCTAGAGGAAGACTAGATCTAAAGTGTCAGTGAAACCACCTGTGTGAGGCCCATAGAAGACATCAATTGGAGGAAGTCGTTACCCCAAATTTGAGGTTCATACGTCGACAGGCGTTGAAGTCACCAGGACCATCAACCTGGGCAACTCAAGCGACATGTCGATGAGAGTCTACTACTTCCTGTAAGAAGCGTCTCCCATCACGCGGTGGACGGTAGATATGGACAGTTGACGCCTACACCTGCTACGACTGTACACTCGAAGGCCCAGTCTCCCGACTGCCACTCGTGAGACCAATTCCATCTTGAAACAGACTTTAACCCCCGCCCCTGCGGTCAATCATCTCAGGCAGTGTATCACGAGTACCGGCCGGAATCATGGCCTCTAAAGTGGGGCCAGAGTTTTCATCCAGCCAGGTCTCGGTGATGCAAGCCAGATCAGCCGAACCAACAAGATCGGCAATAATAGCGGTCTTATTCCTAACAGACCTGGCATTGCATAACACCACCCGAGTTGGACAAACTTCAGGGGTTGTCAAGCCTATCTGCCCACTAGTTTCTGTGGGGCCCTTAAACTGAGGTCCCATCTGTCTGGTTTGGTGGTAGTTCAGGTGGATGTTAAAGATCCCATGGCACTTATCGAAAAGAGGAATTTCCCTGGTGTCCTGGCCAAATTTCCCTCATTCACTGAAAATACAACCAACAGCTTAATCTGGTTCAAGGTCAGTTGGCATTCATCTGTATCCCCTTCCCCCAGGTTGTGTCTGAAAATAGGCAGGATTTGTCTAGTGCACTTACCCGGTCAGCAAAAAAAAAAAACTAAAAAATTAAACAATTTTAGCAATGTGGTCAGTGTCTCTCCACGCTGATGTACCTGAGAGACATCAGATCATTACCCCTGGCTGGAGATAGGTATCAGCTCCTCTAATCATGGAGTCTCCTATGATCAGAAGTTTTTTGGGATTTCCTTTTTGCTTTTTTTGTTTTGGTTCTTGTTTTTGGGGAGTTCTGTTGTGCTAGCTCCTGTGCTGCAGTGTCCTGCTCTGTGGTGTCCTCTCTGCCCCTTTGTTTGATTTCAGAGATGGGGCAGATACCTGTTTATAGTTTTTCTATGGTTTGTGAAGGTGATATTTTGGAGAGCACCAAGTGATGGGGCACCTGATTTGCCCCTCCTAACCACCTGTCAACCTCCTGAACCGGATCCATGACTGGTGGTCGACAAAATATTTGTTGAATGCCCAGTCAGTGAAACCGGCAGGTCGATCGCATTATGCAGTTGGCTGCTGGTTCCCAGTAGCTGTCTCTGGTTTCTTTGAGGGGGGATTCACCCCTGAACCTCCCATGTGGGGAGCTGCGCCCCCTGCACCTCCCACTTTAGGATTATCAACTCTGAGTCGGAGCTGATTGGGGGGGTGCAGGACCCCTGATAGACAGCGCCAGGTTCCAGTGGGTTCCCTACAGTGGCATGGCACCGTAGTCACTGTAGGGGACCTTGCTGCTGACATGTCACTGTTGGGTGGGTAACCATCCCAAACCAACTACCCTCTGTGGTCGAGGTTCTTCTTTTGGATGTTGGGGAAATGTAGGCAGTTCTTATAATACATTTCCTCTTGACTATGCAATTTGAGGCATGCAATCTCTGCCCATGCTGACTGAAGCTGAGCTCTTAGATCTCCAATGACCCAGCATGTAAGACAGTGTCCTAAATCTTGTAAAACTGCCCTTCTGAAAAGTGTTCCACAGTATTTGCAGTTAATGATATTCATTCCAGATACATTGCTGGGTTTATAACCTGGTCAGAGTAATTAGAAGGAAGAAAATTAAAGCAAAAGTTTGATTTTGTGTTTTGTTTGTTTGTTTGTTTTTGCATAACTTGTTATAACAAGTTAAATTACTAATGCCCCCGCAAATCAGGTCACTGTGTGGATGCCCCTCTGATCTGCCCCTTCCTGTTTTGCTACAGGAAATGTCACGACTGTGCTACCCAATAAAAGAATACCTAAGAAAATGACCTGGGAACCAGCCTGTGAAGTTTGTACCTCAAAATGTTGCCCATATAAGCATGGCTCTAACTTCTTTAGGGACCAGACTATGGCAAGACACTCTTTTTCCACAATAGAGTAAGCCTGCTTCCTGGGAAGTAACTTTTTACTCAGGTACACTACAGGGTGATCTTTCCCTTGGTTGGATGTCTGACTCAGTACTGCCCCAATACCCATGCCTGAAGTGTCAGTCTGGACTATAAAAGGTCTGCTATAGTTAGATTTGTCGATATAGGAGCACTGCACAGTGTCTCCTTCAGTCTGGGAAAGGCTTTTTCACAGGCCGGTTTCCAGGTAATTTTCTTAGGCATCATTTTCTTTACCAGGTCAAATAGTGGAGCAGCCAGGGCACTGTCATTAGGTACAAATTTCCTATAGTACCCCACTGTCCCTAGAAGCCTCCTGACCTGCTTCTGCATTTCTGGTCTGGGCCATGCCTTGATCACCTCTATTTTTACTTGGTTAGGACGGAGCTGTCCCAGGTCTACAACATGCCCAAGGTATGCCACTTCAGCCATGGCCACCTGGCACTGCTCAGCTTTGACAGTGAGCCTGGCCCTCTGTATCCTGCCCAGCACTTCCCTAAGGTGAGACAGGTGTTCCTCCCAGCTGTCACTAAAGATGGCAATGTCATCCAGGTATGCCATGGCGTACTCCTCAGCACCATTTAACACCTGGTTCACCAACCTTTGGAAAGTGACCAGGGCATTCTTCATTCCAAAAGGCATTACTTTAAATTTAAATAAGCCTATGGGAGTAATGAAGGCCGACATCTCCCTAGCTCTGCCAGTTAACTCTAACTGCCAATACCAGTTTGTCAGGTCAACAGTCATAAGGCAGGTCACCCCTCCCAACTTGTCCAGGAGTTCATCCTTCCAGGGCATCGGGTGGGTGTCTGACTTTGTGACTGCATTCAGTCCAAGATAGTCCACACAGAAATGAGTAGAGCCATCTGGCTTGGGTACAAATACTATGGGTGAGGCCCAGGGGCAGTGGGATCTCTGGATTACCCCAAAATCCAGCATTTCCTCCACCTCCCTCCTAACGTCCTTTTGGACAGCCTCTGACAACTGATATGCTGTCTGCCATATGGGCGTCTGTGTTTCTGTCTCCACATCATGCGTCACTAAGGGGGTTAGTCCAGGCTTGGTACTAAACAATGGGGCAAAGTCTGCTAAAATCTCCCTTACTTCCTGGATCTTGTCTGGGGCCAGCTGCGGAGACAATTTAACTGCCTCCACAGAGGACTCCCACTTGCTTTCTTCCAGCAGGTCCAGAAGGGTGTCTCCTTCTTCTTTCCCCTCCCCAGGACTACATACTGCAAACAGCACATCAGCCCTATTAGCATAAGGCTTCATCATGTTTATATGTTACATTCTTTCTGTTTGTCTTCTGTCAGGTAACTCTATGATATAGTTCACGTCATTTACCTTTCTAACTACTTTGTATTGTCCTGCCCACTCAGCCTGCAGCTTGTCTTTCCAGATTGGAATAAGGACCATGACTTTCTGACCCACCATGTATGAGCGAACTGTGGCTCTGCAGCAGTACCACACTTTCTGTTTCTGTTGGGCAGCTGCCAGGTTGCTCTGGGCTGTCCCCATAAGCTCATTCAGCCTTTCCCTAAATCTAAGGACATAATCCACAATGGGAGCTCCCTGGGTGGTGTGCTTGCCTTCCCAGTCCTCCTGGATCAAGTCTAGGGGTCCATGTATCCGGCGTCCACATAAGAGCTCAAAGGTGGAAAATCCTGTCGACTCTTGGGGAACCTCCCTGTATGCAAACAACAGGTGGGGAAGGTATTTCTCCCAGTTCCTCCAATGCTGTTTAGCAAATGCCTGGAGCATTGACTTTAGGGTACCATTAAATCTTTCCACAAGCCCATTGGCTTGCGGGTGATAAGGTGTCATTCACCTCTGCACCACCCCACACTTCTCCCACAAACATTTCATCAGGTCTGATATGAAGGAACCCCCCTCGATCAATGATAACCTCCTGCAGAAACCCAACATGGGAGAAAATCCCAAGTAAGGCATCTGCCACTTTATCTGTCCTCAGTGAGGATAGGGTGACTGCCTCTGGGTACCAGGTGGCATAATCCATCACAGTCAGGATGAACCTCTTCCCGGGGGAGCTGGGGGTATTTAAAGGCCCCATAATATTCATTTCCACCCTCTGGAATGGCTCCTCAGCTATGGGCAATGGAATTAGGGCAGCATGGGTTTTCTTACCTACCTTTCCTATTTCTTGGCAATGGTGATAAGACCTGCAATACTCCTTCACCTGCTCGGTGAAGTTGGGCCAATAGCAATTCTGGACCAACCGCTGCATAGTGCACGTGATTCCCAGATGACCAGAAAAGGGAATATCATGTGCAATCTTGAGCAACTACTCATGATACCCCTGGGGAATGACAAGCTGCCTGCCTATTACCCCTCCCTCTGTCTTCACAGCCTGAGTATACATAAGCAGGACCCTGTGTTTGCTGCAGCAAAGTGGACCTGCATTCTGCAGCAGGACCTCATACTTTCTGCGGTAGAACAACTGCTGATTCTGTGGCCATTCTGCGGCAGCTGAATTGTGGCTAAACAGCATACCTTCAAAGGGATTAAGTCTTAGTTAACCCTTTGACTGCCTTCATGCAATCACTCCACTACACTGAAAGTGGAACAGCAAGCCATTTAACAATATGCATTCTTATAACAAATGTTAAACAGCAATAATAGGATTGGAGGGAAGGGAGTGGCCATGGTAAATAAGGAGCGGGTGGCATGTGGCACCCAGATAGGGGGAGGAACAAGGAGCCAGCTGGGTGGAGGGGCCGGTAGAAAGGATGAGGGACATGGAAGGGGTGGAATGGAGGAAAAGGAGTGGTCAGAGTGCTCCTGCTGGGGGATTCTATGATCAGGGTATCAAATGGGATAGGAGGAGAAGCCTGGCCAGTTAGAACAAGATGCTTCCCTGGACTAACGGTGCACAGGGCTAAGCAAGGTATATCAGCTGGCAAAAGGACTGTGGGGTTCCCCAGACATACTGGTCCACCTGGGCACAAATGACATTGAGGAAATAGCGAGCTAGAGATACAGGCAAGATTCAGGAGCTAGCCAGGGTCTGTCATGACATAGGATGCACAGTTTCCTTCTCAAAAATCCTGCAGTGCCAAGAGCATGGGGAACACAAAGAAAAATTAGGAGATAAACCAGTGGCTCAGGGGTGGTGTGTGAGGCCAGAGGGTATGGGTTGATGGGGATTGGGGGAGACCTGGGAGGATAAGGAGCTGTATGCTGAGATAGACTACATCTCAATTTGGAGGAGGAATCCTTAAGTTGAAAATGGAGGAGTTCATTGGTGAAAGTGGGGTTTAAACTTGTGAGCGGGGTGGGATGGGAGAAAAGGCAGTCAAGGGATGCCGATAAAGGAGGGACTCTGTCTCCACCCCCTGGGGACCAGGAGGATTGCAGTAAAGACCAACTGGCAAAGTGCAGACCAGGAGAAAACAAGATCCCAAGGGAACACGAGCAGGGAAATGAAACTATAGGGAAAGGGTGGAAGGTAGTCCTGCTAAATGCCAGGAGCTTGGGCAATAAAATGCCTGAGCTCCAGGTGATGTTAACTGAGGGAGCAGTGGATGTGGCAGTGGTCACTGAGACTTGAGGCCACTGCAAGACGCTGGGACCTGAACCTGGAGGGTTACTATGTTCAGGAAGGACAGGGGAGGGAAGGGGAGGAGGGTAGCAATGATAGAAAAACTGCATTGGCATAGGGGAGAGAGGAGGCAGAGGAACCGTGGAGGCGATTTGGGTCACCTTGATAACAAGGGGGCAAGAGAGTAAAATAGGAGTGGTGTATAGACCCCTGCCCTGGCGGAGGAGCTGGAGGACAGTCTGGTGGCAGATGTTAGGAGACACTGCAGACTGGGCAGAGGAAAGGTGGTGGTGTTAGGGGACTTAAACATGCCAGGAACAGACTGGGAGACTATGACATCCTCTGTGACCAGGGAACAGAGGTTGTTGGATGTCTTTCAAGGCGCTTCCTAACTCAGCAGGTGAGGGAACCGAACCGGGAGAGCACGGGTACTGGATGTGGTCCTGGCAGACAGTGACCAGATTGGGAGCCTGGAGTAAGGGACCCATTGGCGGGGAGTGACCATGCCACGGTCTGGTTCTGCCTGGACCTAGGAGGGTGAAGGCTGCACAAAGACGGGTAACCGACTTCAGAGGGTGGATTTAAGAAATGGGAAGGATCCTTAAGGAGCATTTGGATGGGATTGGGTCAGACATGGACGCTGATAGTAGGTGGGAAATCATCAGGAGAGGGTGCAGGATGCTACCAGCACCTGTGCAAGAGTAAGGCGAAATGCGGTGGGCCCAAAACCCTGTTGGTGGACAGGGAGGTCAGGAGGTGGTGCGGGGAAAGAAAGCAGCCTATAAGAAATTCAAGTGCTCAAGGAGTGAAAGGGATCGAGGAGTATGAGCTGTTGGCTAGAAGGGCCACTAGAGTGGTGAGGGCGGCTAAGGCAAGGAAGGAGCAGAACCTGGCCAGGAAATTAGGAGAGAGAAAGGGGTTCTTTAGATACATTGGGGAAAGACGAAGGGTGAAGGGCAGATTAGCAGGATTAAATCAGGGAGAGATGGGCACAAGACCCAGAGGAGCAGGCTGAGGTACTAAATGAGTACTTCACCTCAGTTTCACCAGGAAAATGGGGATGCTGCATCATACATGGGAGGAGACAGAGATAATGAGAGGGCCCTGCAATCGGCAGGTCTGGGAGGGGCATCACTGGCAGGTGGGGAGGGGCTAAGTAGGGAGAAGAGGTACTGGAAGTGGAAAATCAGCAGAGAAAGTGAGGAAGCCTCAGCTCCCCTTAAGATGGAGAAAGCACGGGACGGATAAATTACATCCCAGAGTGCTGAAGGAACTTGCAGATGTCCTAGCGAAACCCTGGCAGAGCTTTTCACCATCTCTGAGGACAGGGTGGGTGCCCCAAGACTGGAAGGTGGCGCATGTAGTGCCTATCCACAAGGGGGATCAAGGAGGTGGCAGGGAACTACAGGCTTGTCAGTCTGACATCAGTGGTGGGCAAGGTGATGGAGGCATTGTCAAGGAGGAGGCTGAGGGGGCCCTGGATAAGTCAGGGTGCCTGGACGATAGACAGCATGGATTCATCCGGGAAATCGTGTCAGACAAACCTGGTGGAGTTCTATGACTGGGTGACAAGTGCCTTGGACCTGGGTAGACCAGTGGATGTCCTCTTTCTAGACTTCAGCAAGGCATTTGACTCTGTTCCTCATGTGGGCCTGTTGGATAAACTAGGAGAAATGGGGTGGAAACCAGATGATCCGATGGATAGGCAATTGGCTCCAGGACCGGACCCAGAGGGTCGTAGTTGATGGGATAATCTCTTCCCAAGGAGGTCATTAGTGGGTCCCACAGGATCAGTCCTTGGGCCCTTCTGTTCAACGCCTCACGTATCTGACATAAGGACAGGAATCAGGAGTGAGATGAGTCTCTTTGCAGATGACTGAACTGGGGGCAGTGGTGGATGGGAAGGAGGGAGGGTGGCCCTGCAGGGGACCTGGAGGCTGTGAAAGATGGTCTAGAAAGTGGAAGCTGAGGTTTAATGCAGGAAATGCAAGGTACTCCACCTGGGGCAGAAACCCAGGCCAAGTGTACACCCTGGGGAAATACTACAAGTCTCAATGGCTGAGAGGGACCTGGGGTGGTGGTGGATGTCAAGATGAACAACTCTGAGACTTGTAGGAGGGCAACAGCCAAGGCCAACAGGATGCTGGGATGCATCGCTAGGAGGATCACCTCCAGAAGGAGGGAAGTGATACTCCCTCTGTATAACTGCTTGGTGAGGCCGCACCTGGAGTACTGCGTGCAGTTTGGAGGCCACACTTAAAGAGGGACATTAACCTCCTGGAGAGGGTCCAGAGGAGGGCAACCAAAATGATTTGGGGCTTGGGGGACAGGACCTATGAGGAGAGGCTCGAAGAGCTAAATATGTACACAATGGAAGAGAGAAGGGACCGGAGGGACATGATAGAGGTCTTCAGGTACATGAAGGAGGGTAAATAGGGGAGGAACAGTCAGGGTGCTTCGAAGGAAGGAGGAAGGGGCCACTAGAGGGCATGGGTGGAAGCTGGAGGGGGGAAGATTCAGGGGAGAAAGGAGGAGGTGCTACCTTACTGAGAGGGTGGTAGAGCCATGGAATGCACTACCTAGGGGGCTGGTGGAGGCAGAGACAGTGGAGGGGTTCAAGAGGGGGTGGGACAGGTACAGGGGAAGGGTTCAGGAAGCAAAATCCAATGCAGCAAGAATATCCGGAACTGGGAAGGGAGAAGCCAGAGAAGGCGAGGGGGACAGCAAGGTCAGCACCCAGGGTGGGAGCTGACCAAACGAGCAGACACGAAAGACCATTAGGCCTATTCTGCTGGCATTTTAGTATGTTAGTATGTTAGTATAATCCAAACCTGGCACTATGGGCATCAGTGTTCTCTTTTAATGAATTTTCTCTCCCACCCCAAATTTGAAGGCTCCTCTATTCTTCTGGAAATTGGTGGCCTTTGCTGTTCTCCTAAGTTATAATCAGAGGAGGACATGCACACTTAGCTAAAACTATACAGAAGGCAAAACCTGCTTGGATTTCTTCTAGTTTATATTTACAGTTAGCAGATATAAAGAGAGACTCCAACTTGAAAGACATTTTTTTTTTCTGAATTTGATCAGTATTCTTTTAGATTATTTTTTTTTAAATAGGAATACACTGCCTTGTGACAAACATGTTGAGTGTAGTGTGCAAATCTGTGTGTTGGGGTTGGGGTGGGGATGGGGTGGGGGTGGGAATTGTCTTCCTGTTAAAGTGAAGGGGGCTGCAACTTACAGTGTCTGTAGGATTTGTTTGACTCCTGATTTTTCTTTTGGGGGACATGCTAAAAAATGCAAGCAAGTCATTCTTATTAAGCTGAAGTAACCTTGGTTAGCATGTCCTTTTCTCCTCGCAACTCAGGGGGTTGTGGTGTTCTTCAGGCAGTGACCCTCATTTTACTTGTGTATAGCAGCAATCAAACTTTCCATTTCAATTTTTTTCCATACCTGCTTGCTGCAGTTCTAGTATACCCTAGTCCCCAACTCTGATGCAGCTGGACAACTTGACCCTCCTTAAGAATTGAGCTTGATGCCACCACTTAGGTTGCAGGTTCAAATCTGCCAAGAAATTACTCTTACACTTGCAGGTACAGAATTGCAGACCACAAATCAAAACTGTGATAGATGTCCACTAGTGGGGATTGAGTCCTCTACATGGTCTGCTGCCAGCCCTATGTTTTTGCAATCAGCTCCTTCAATACCTATCACCACACCGAGAGTGATTCCACCTCCACGGGTACCACTGAATCTTCTCACCTCTTCACTACAGCTCACCTTCCAGTTCTGCCTTCCAACTTCATCTTTCAAGGATTCAGCATGGAACAGAAGCAGCCTCACAAGGAAAAATTAACAAGGCTGAGCTACCCACACCTACACAGTAGCAAATCATAACTGCCATGGACTTAATCAAGCTCTACTACTCTTGCATCAGTCCCCCCACAATACTGGCTGGAAGGAGTTATGTAACAAGAGCCAGGAAGATGCCATGCGGTCACTAGCTTTTTGGCTTTGTAGTGGGCGGCATTAGTTTGCTGCCCTTCTAATGAGTATGTATGCCATGGCATACTTAACATATCAATAGCTATGCCCTTGCCTTGTGTGATCACATAGCATAGGTAGCATTTCTGCAGCTCTGTGACTGGTTTTCCTGATTTCTGCGGCAAGCACTGATTTCTTTGGTCAGGCCTGATTTCTGCGGCCACTGCTGCAACCGCAGAATCACAGAAAACATGGGGCCCTGTACATAAGTCCTTTTTCCCAATAAACCTTATGTTTACCCTCACCTCCCAGTGCTCCATCAGATTCTGCCCAAGCCCTCAGCTTCTCTACACTAGGGACACTTCTCTGAGCAGTTGCAAACTCCTTACACACTCCCAAAGCATGGAACAGGTCCCCTTCAGTCTCTAAACTAGCTTCCCTAGCACTAGCATCAGGGCACTCAGGATCACTGTCATTGCTAACTTTCTGACAATGGGTCACCCCTCCTTCTTTGGAGTAATTCTCCATAGCCGTGTGGTTAACTGTTACCAGGAAAATTTCTACCCCCTTTTCATTAGTCTCCATATCAGGAGACACAGGCTGGGGAATCAGCCTCCCAGTGGTTTCCACAATGGCTTCTGTGGGGTCCAGGGAACTACAATTTTCCCTTGCCGCTTGGCTATGGGTAACATCACACACCATCCCCTGTTTGAGATTATTGCCAAAGATGACGTCAACTGCTAATGTTTTGGCTACAGCCATCTGTTGCACAGTTCCCTGTTTTACCCCAGACGAGGAGAACACTAGCGAGGGGCAAAGTTTTCTCCTCACCGGTAAAATCTTGTACAGTTACAAATTTATTGGGTATAAGCTGACCAGGCTCTACCAGATCCCCTTTTACCAATGCCAGGGATGCCCCTGTGCCCCTTACCCTTGTGTCTGTGCACCATTCACCATGACTGGGTGCATGTATTTCCTCATGTTCACAGGCATGCTTCCAGGGACACATAAATAACCCACCTCTTTCCTAGCCCCATGTTGCATACTGATCATCCTTTTGGGACACTGGCTGGCAATATGCCCAGTTTCTTTACAGGCCCAACATTTGTTTCTTTTCTCAGAGACATCTATTCTCTGAAACCTGGGGATAAGTGGTTTTGGTGGAGGTATTGAGGGTTTTAGCTGCCCTGAAGGTGCACTATTCCCTTTTTGCACTGCCATGCCTGCCCCATTAACTCTCAGAGCAGATCTGTTCTTGGCATAGCGGTCTGAAAGTTCAGCAGCCTCTTGCACTGTTTTGGGATCTTGGTCCTCCAGCCAGGTTTTCAGCTCTGCTGGGCATGCCCCCAAAAAGTGTTCTAACAAAATAGCATTTTCAATTTTATCTATAGAGTTTGCTTCAATTCCTTCCCACCAACGTTTTAAAAACTGACGTTGTTTCATGGGTAGCTTCTTGTAGCTCATATCAGGGCTTCTCCTGAGCTTACAGAATTTAGCTCTGTATGCTTCTGCAGTTAAATCAAACTTTAACAGTGCAGCTTTAAGTTTGCTGTAATCATTACTGTCCTTATTGTCCATTTGACCCAGTACATCTTGAGCTTTTCTGATAAGTAGCGGGGATAGCTGGAAGCTCCAGGACCCACTAGGAATGTTTGCCTGAATACAAGCTTTTTCAAAGGAGTTTAAAAAGGCATCCATATCTTCCCCCTCTTTAAATTCAGCTATCAATTTGAAATTCAGTTTGTAACCCAGTCCTGTAGTTTCAGTTAAACCTAAACCATTTACCTGCTCTGGTGCTGATGGTTGGAGTCGTAACTTCTCTAGTTCATGCTGCCTCTGGTGCTCACACTTCTCATGTTCAGCTTCTGACTGTTCTCACTCCCTCTTCTCCTCTGAATTTGTAGCACGGTATGGGCTGCATGCCCATTGGCTCATGCTGTGAACCAGTGGGTGTGCAGCCCTACCGAGCTGTCAGTCGGCGGGTGGTGGGGCAGCAGGCGGGTGGGGTGCTGCCACCCGCCAGCTGACCGGGGGGCAGGGCGGTGGGGCTCAGTGGGCAGGTGGGAAGAGGGGTACACTAGACCACCAGGGTAATAGGATGTTTGTTATGTTTTACAGATGCCCGCGATCGGGCAGAGTGTGGTCCACTGGACCACCAGGGATATTGGTGGGGGTGTGTGTGATTTAAACAAATGCCCGCGATCGGGCACATAGCAGTCTACTGGACCACCAGGGATATTAGAGAGGTGTTTTCTTTTAGACAGATGCCCGCAATTGGGCACATAGCGGTCCACTGGACCACCAGGGATTTTAGGGGGGGGTTTTCTTTTAGACAAATGCCCATGATCGGGCTGCAGGGAGCATCAGTCCCCAACAGCTGCTGCCTGGCAGGGCGCCAGGTGCAAGTTGTCAAGGATCAGCACACCTGCATGCTAATGGGATGCAAATGGGGCTATAATGACATGCAAATGGCCCCATGTGCACCTTGCATAAATTATGGCCCCATTTGCATGTCCCCTTTTAAATATCGCAGGTGCTGTGCATGGCGCTATGGCACTTGTGCTAGCGCATCTCCATGCTCCACTGTGGCCACTTCGCTGGTGCAGTGCCACTGCGCCATGCACAGTGGGGGTGGCCAGGGTGTGATATTCAAAGCTGCTGCACCATAGCACAGCTCTGTTGAATATCATCCAGGCCACACCCCTGCGCAACAAAGTTGAGCTGCGCCCAGGCTTGCGCCACAGCCTGGCACAGTTTGAATATCCAGGCCAGTGACTAGGGCAGGGAGAGGGGCATACTGGACTACCATGATGGGCAGTCTGCCATGCTGCTGTTTGCAGTACGGCAGCCTGCATATGGGTGGCCAACCACTTATGTCTACTTCATGTAGACTTATCTTTTCAAGGCACATCCCCGGAATTACTCAGGTGATGCACCTCCAGGATAGGTTGTGAATGGGGCTGCACACCCTATGCATGAGCGCGTCCCCTGCACAACCCCTCTAGAGGCTCTGCATATCGTTATGTGTGGTGTATTGCAATTGTCTGCAATATGTTAGCGCATCTGTGATGTGCGGTGCATTGCCCATTTCCAGACTCACACCAATGCTGACTTGGGGATGCACTAGGTGCATCCCTTTGATGAATCTGAACCAAAACTTAAAATATTGAAATACCTGGGAGTAATGATAACAAAGGATAACTTCTGGTGATGCCCTCCACCCAAAGGCTGCCTGAGTCAAGAGCACTCTGCCCTGCTAAGCCTAAACCTCATTTAATTTTGCTATTTAATGTTTTACTCAGCGTCTACTTACTGCAGACGTATGGCTCAACAGAAAGATACAAGAGGAGGCAATAGATATAATATATTACTGCACAAAGAGGATGAGATTGACTGTGAGGCCTCTGACTCAGACAGCTCCACGACTTCTCAATTCTATACCAGCCCTTAAAACAACGAAGGCCTTCAAATCTACATCCAAATAACCCGACATCACAAGTAATGTTTCTTTGCAATGGAAAATAAATAAGCTTTTACTTGAACACATGGACATCAAATTGAACTTTGGGTCATTTAAGGAATCCCAGTTCTCTTTTCATTATGATCATATGACCCTGGAAACCAGAGCAACACACTGGAGGAGTCGCAGCTGGAGATTAAAATGCAGCCGCTAAAACTCAGACAATGTTAGCACAAATAATTAAAGTATGCCAAATGATGATCGACAGACAGGAGGACATGGAAAACTGTCACTGCCACAGAAACCTCTGTATTTATGCTGTCCCTGAAAACAGTGAAGGCCCAAATATTACAGACTTTATAGAATCTCTTCTGCGTACCTCATTAACTCTGGATGATAGCCTGCTGCTTGAGAGTGAGCATGTGCACTGGGTACTCGGGCCCAAGCCAACCAATCCAAATGCCGGATCCAGATCTATAATTATTAGATTTCTGCAATTTCAAACAAAGGAGCTCATCTTGCGCAAGGTCCGGGAACAAGGAAAAGTATTCTATGGAAGCAACCACATTTTTTTTGAAAATTACTATGTTCCAGCCACAATGCAGCATAGAAGGGAGCATATACTGTTATTCTTGGTACTACAACAAAATAAACTAAAATTCTGCACCCCTACCCTGCATTGAAATAAACTAAAATTCTGCACCCCTACCCTGCAGTTAAATAAACTATATTTCTGCACCTCTACCCTGCAAGATTGGTAGTCCAGGTCTCCAATGGCCAATAAACTTATGAGAATGCTGCAACAACCTACTAAGATACACAGTGACGTGGCTTAATGATTCCTTCCTAGCTGGCCTTACATCAGAGCCTGGTCCCTGGCACCCCCTGGAGGGCACTTCTACCTCTGGCTTCAACTCACAGTGCTCAGCTACAGGCACTCTGAGGGAATGCTCACCCAGATCACCACCACAGACAACTAAACACCACACTGATTTTGCTCTTTTCCTTGATGGTGCAGTGAGTACTTTGGTGCGGAATGGGTGGCCTGCTGCTGCCTCCCTCCTGGTGTGGGGGTGTATTTGGTCAGTGGGGCAGCCTAGACCTGGCCTGGCTAAGCCTCATGCAGCCCTTGGTGGGTTGCTCATGGCATCCAGCAGCTACTCTAACAACTTCTGTGGTCCACCATCATCCTTCCAGAGAGACTGTTCATGTAGGAAACCAGGTGCAGAGGGCTGCAGGGCCCCAAGGGGGGAGGTGAGGGAGTGATGGCAGAAGGCTTTTTGGGCTGTAGGCTAGATAAGTGAGGTACTATACCCAATATATAGAATGGGACCCCACACAAAACATTAAAGCCACGCACAGGTTAACACAATAGCAATAAAATTATTGGGGCAGGCAGAGGGCAGTGTGACCCATCCCAAAGTTATCCCACTAAATAGGGCCAAAAAGAAAAGTCTGCTGACATGCAAATGGAGGATTACTCAGATCAGCTCTGCCATGGTGGGAGGGGTGGGAAGGAAGTGAGGTGACTGGGCTACATGCCCCTTTGTCTCATAGTTCTCCTTAAAGTGGAATCCTGTTAAATAGGGCTCCTCCACCACCTAATAGGTTTCTAAATACATTATACAGCCTGGGCCTGTGCTGGTTGTCTACTTCCTCTCCCAGGCCATGCGCTGACACTGACTTAAACATGTAATGATTCAGAAGGAGCAGGTGGAGACTATAAACACATCATCTCCAACATGACAAACTGGTCTCTGGGTTTGTCCCTGAGGAGGGAAGCTCTCCCTGGGCCATCTGGGGCATGAGTGGGGATGGCGGTTTTGGTGGGACTATTGTGCAGCAGTAGGGTCATATAGGTTGGTTGTCCTCTCTGGACCCTCTGCTCTCTGGGCCTCCTGCACATGGTGGGGGGGGGTTACGTTGGGCCACACTGTGTGCTCTGGTAGCACTAATATAAAAAAAAAACCTAATCAAGACAACACTACTGCATAAAGTACAGTTTTCCTCTGGAGAAATCTAGGCACACTGTTTTGTCATGCAACTGAAAAGTTAACTAGACTAGACTATAGTGGACTGGGATAGAGGCCTCTGGTTACTGATCATTTATGAAGGAAGAACAATGGACTTAAACTGAGAACTAACTTAGTGGAATGTATTCACAGAGTTATTGTATGGAAAATGTCTTTGTCCAGGAGTGGAGGACCTAGAAAATTTCTTGATATGTCAGCTACTTGTTGTTGTCATTCTGCTTTGGTGGTGGCAGGCCTCCCTTGTTAGAAATTGAATTTGGTTTTGCCAGGGTGGACCAAATAATCTCAGGTGCAGTAAGAGGAATGGCACACTCTTTTTTTTTTTCCAGTGCTCTCCTAGTGTCCTAAGTCCCCTTATTTAATTTTTTATTAATATTATTGTTTACTCTTAGTCAACCCTTTCCCTACCCCTGGTTAAGGGTCAGTGGAACCCTAGGGAAATCACGGTTACTTTAAACCAGATTTCCATTCTTTGGCAGTCTGAGTGGCCACCAAATAGAGGACTACATGTAGTAGTATCCTCACACTTGGAAGTCACAAACTTTTGTTTTACTATTGACGGGATACAGTGGAGGGACATACCTATACTGCATCTGTCTCTTAGAGTTTGCCTTTTTTGGTCATATTTTCTAGTTACGCTAGGTACTTAAATTATCCCCCAGCTGAGTTTAACTTGTTTTTTTTCTTTTGCATTTATTATATGTCACAATAGAAGGAGTTTAGTGCAAGATTACTGAAATAACTCACAGTAATTCCATCATCTGATCTCCCTAAGATATGGGGCCAGATATTCAAAACTTAGCCCCATGACAAAATTAGAACTGCCTAGCATGCTAAACTATCCCAGAACAAGTAACATGCTATACTCAAAGGGATAGCCCTGGTGCTAAACCTGTTGAATATTATGTGCAAAGGAAACGGGGCAAACTGGTCTGGAAGTGAGTGCAAATTAGCCTGGGAATTAAGACAGCACTGAATGTAGAAAATAAGACACCTCTGAAAATAGCAAGCAGTCGGACAATGCTAATATCCACAGAAACACAGCGCAGAGGGGAGCCAGCTGTCCACTGGAGCGCATGCAAAGAAGCACATCCGTGAATGTGCAGGCAGCAGTGTACAACACAAAATATGTCATACACCCAGCCATGGCAATGGCATGAAACACTGCAGGACCCAAGAATGGAATCCAAAGTGAAAGACAAACCCTGGAAAATACACCATGCAGCCAGTAATGAAACCGGACACAGTATTGGAAATAAAGCCATATATACTCAGTGAACAACAAACATAAATGTGCACAACCAGCAACATAATGTAAACCAAAATGGTAGGGAAACAGAAAACAATTAGGGAAGTGATAGCTAGAAAAAAGGACAAACAATAATGCAGGGATGAAAAGCAGTGCAACATCAGAACAGATGAACAGTAGCACCCAGCAATGGGGGGGGAGTAGGAAATGAATCATAAGAGGGGCAGAGCCCTCACTGTCCAGACTGCTGGCGCTGGGTGGGTGTAGGTAGTGGCTCCTCAAGAATGGCCACCACCCTTCATGTCTCAGAGATCAGCACAACTTGCTGCTTGATAATTGTGCATTGCTGTCTCACTAGCCAGCACAGAAAGTCATCCTAGCCCTCAGATTCCTCTGGGTGCATGGCCCACAGAGAGCTCCTACATGGACCTATAGGAGGAAGGAGGACCACGTAAGGACATTGCATTGACAATGAAGTGCAATGCCCATGCCAAGATGATGTCATCCTGGCCCTCAGACACCTCAGTGAGCATGGCCCACAGTGAGCTCCCATGTGGACCTATAGAAGGAAGGAGGACCATGTAAGGATGTTGCACTGACATTGAAATGCAATGCACACCCCCGAATGATGTCATCCTGGCTCTCTGACTCCTTTGGGTACATGGCCCACAGTGAACTCCTACATGGACCTATAGGAAGAAGGAGGACCATGTAAGGATGTTGCACTGATAGTGAAGTGCAATGCACACCCCAGGATGATGTCATTTGGGCCCTCAGATGCCTCTGAGTGTGTGGCCCACAGTGAGCTCCTACAAGGACCTATAGGAAGAAAGAGGACCATGTTCAAGTTCAAGTTTATTGCAGGAAAACTCCGCTGAGCAAGCTCATTCACAAGGAGGTCCTGTGACATGTGCAGGCAATTACATATTGTAAATTATACAATGGCATTAAAAATACCTGAAACCTGATTGGCTGACAGCCCCCAGAGACAGTGATGTTATTAATCAATAACATCACTGTATCTAGGTCTGACAGCTGTCAACCGGCTTACCGCGCTAAAAAGAAATCACTTCTCCTACCTGACAGCTGTCATGAGCATCCTCGCGTCCTCGTTCAACCCTCATTGACAGGACGATGGAACAAACTTTCGTAGACACATCCAGCAGCACAACGTCGACTTCACGACCACCAGATCAACCAGAAAACACCTTAAAAAGAAACAAAAAGAAGACATTTAAATATAAATTCTGACGAATTTCGATAAAATCAAACGGACCGCACCGAAGAGAACACAAAGCGGCAGGATAGTTTGGGCTGCTCTCGCGTCTTCAGCGACTGGCTAACCGAAAAGGCAATCTCGTGTGAAATAAAACAATTATCATCAAAAGACCTAAACCAAATCCTGAGACAGTTCTACATAAGTGTCCGAAACAGTAGTGGAGAACAGTACAGCATCTCAAGCTACATCAGTCTCCGTGCTGGACTTAACAGATACATAAATGAGCCGCCCAATAGCCGCTGCTTCAACATAATGACAGACCCTGACTTCCAGCCTGCCAACAACGTATTCATCGGTCACCTAAAAACATAAGAAGACAAGGCAGAACATAGCAACCCACCACCCACCTATCCGCAATCGGACTTAAAAAAATCAGACTATCGGAAGCACTGAACAGACACACCAGCGGGGCTGAATGCAGTATGGCTCTCGACTTCAACTGCACTTCACTCAAAGAGGCTGTGAAGGACAGAGACAACTAAAATCCGATTCCTTCACAATAAAACACAATGAACAAGGCTTAAGATATGTGACAATGTCATTTGAAAAGACTAAAATCACAACAAAATAATGGAGGCGGGACATGAAAACCTTCGTGGTGCCATGTTTGAGATACCAGGAAACCCCTTCTGTCCGTGAGATGCCTTGAACTGTATCTCTCAAAGCTACCATCTAACCTCTCCTGCCTCTTACCGAGGAAAAGCCATACATGAACTAATTCAAGAGCCCATCTGTTCACTGTCGAACCAATGGGAGTAAATTACTTATCCAGCATGATGCCCCGAATCTGCAAGCTCGTAGGCGTGACAAATAAATACACAAATCACAGCCTGCGAGCAACCGCGGTACAACTACTAAGTAAAGCGGGACTCGAAGCCAGGCAAATTATGTCCGTCACCGGGCACAAAAGCGAGATGTCCCTCAAATCCTACTGGGGTGCAAAACTCACCGACAGACAGAACTGGAGCAAAATCCTCTCCACAGCGGCTAACAAACCGGTCACAAAGCATGCCCACACAGGAAGCACAACATGACCCGAACAAGCCAACTGATTTGCAAACCTAAAAAACGCCCAGACAACAACTCGCACTCAGCAAGACACTCAACAGTGTGCCAACCAAGACTGCTTCAACATACAAGGCAACACAATGTGCGTCTTCAACTTCTACCGACAATAAGCACATCCTGAAATGACACTCTGACAGTTTTACATTAAATCAAATCACAGTTCATTTTTCTTCACTATTCAACTGTTAAAAATGTAAACGTTTATCAAATACATCTGTTAAAAATGTTTTAAAGCTTTTAAACAATTATATACAGTATTTTTAAACCTTTTAAAAAATGTTATGTTGTTATGCACTTAAAAGAATAAATATCTTTAAGCCTTTCATGTTTTAACCAACAATTTAAAGGGACTATTTTTTCTCTACTCTAGTAAAACAGCTTCCACAAATAAAATTATTTGAAAAGACACAAATCAGCCTATGTCTCTTAATTACACAGCTATCCAACTAAAAGAAACACACCGAGCTATTGTATAATAGCAATAAGGCACTCCAGGGTGTGTGTTATCGTGTAATAACGTCACTCCTGGGGTGGTGGAAGCACTCGGCTACGCCTCGTGATGATAACACACTACGCCTCGCATGATAACACACACCCTGTCATGCCTTATTGCTTAAATAACAAACATCACAGTAATTAAGTACATAATAACAGACATCACAGTAATTAAGTACAGTTTCAGGTAGTATGATACATATTGCTCAAATTAGGGAATGAAAAGGTGGGTACAGGGAGTATAGAATGGTAAGAAGCATCGGAAGGGGGGGTTACCAGCCACCAAAATAAGATAAATAAGAATATGGGGGGAACAAGAAAAAGGGCTAGGGGGCCAGAGGGCTAGATGGAGTGAGGGGGAGAAGATACAGTGTAGGAAAGGTATGTAGTAGAGGAAGAGGGAAGGTGAGAGAGCAAGGGGGTCATGGTATAGAAAAAGAGGGGGCAGAGAAGAGCAGGGAGAAAGGATATAGATACCATTAGGGTTGGTCTCCGAGGACTTTTTTTTTTTGGAACAGAATGGGCTGTGGCAAATACTGAGCAGATTCCGTATGGGCTAGAGCTAGTGACAGCTAGTAGAGAAGGCATAGGGTGAAGGAAAGGTAGAGAGGTGGCTTAGAAACAGCTGCAATTATCTTTCATTTTAGATGTAGCCAGTCATTTGAAAAAGGTGACAGAAACGGTGCTGGATAGTTTCAGTGTGGACTGGACCTGATTCCAAAGGGCTGGAAGAGCAGTTGATACGGCACGTTTGCCAAAGGAGGTGCGAGTCCTCGGCATGTCGAAGAGGATGAAGTCAGATTTCCTTAGAGAGTACAAACTGTGGGAAATGCGGATAAGAGATTTAGATAACATGGGAGCTTGCTCAGGAGTATCTTAAGAGTCCAGATACCAGCATGGAGCACACTTCTAGTAGAAAGTGATGTCCAGCCAACAGATGTGTCCAGTTCACAGTGGTGGGTTCAGTAGGGTAAATTTGTGATAAACTGCAGAGCACGTTGACAGAGGGAGTCCAATTTGTTTAGCTTTGTAACAGCTGAGGAAGTGTAACTTAAGTCTCAATAGTTGAATAATGGAAGGAATGTGGCTTGAACAAGCCTAATTCTAGTCCCAAATGGAAAAAGCGTAAGGACGTTGCACTGACAATGAAGTGAAAATGCACACCCCAGGATGATAGGCCGGGGTGGACAGCATGTCCCAACAACCATGCCCTTGCAGCTATACGATGGAGAACCCCACACACCACCTGTCTCATGCCAGTATGCCACAGCATGAAACAACTGGCTGCACTCACCCAGCCAAAGTATACCGGAAGACATGGAAGGCCACATCCAACACCATAGACCAGAGGAAGCCCCATGGCCCAGCAGAGTACATACTGATGCAGTGCAAGCACACAGGCCCCTCCCCAGGTGACCAAGACAGTTGCCCAGAGCACAAAATAAGCTGTGTAGCAACATACTGGTTGGGACGTGCTGCCTAGTTGAACAGTGCAATGATGCAGACAGCAAAGCATAACTACCACAGGAATGCATACAACCATGCCACAATGCAACAAGTTCAAGTTCAAGTTTATTGCAGGAAAAAACTCCATTGAGCAAGCTCATTCACAAGGAGGTCCTGGTGTATACATACTAACAAGACTAATATTACATACAGTAATTGTGCACTACAGAAAATAAGTGCTAATCCTATACTTGTGTTCAGGAAGTGCTCCATATCGCTTGAAGTAGGTCATCACACTCTTTCATAACATGCTGGAACTGTTTATATGGACCAAAAGGCGTGACAAGTCCTAGCAGAATAAGTTTTGGTGACAGCTACAGACATCTTTTATTTTTCATTAGATAGCTTTTTAAAGAGGCTTAGAAGAGACTACTTTAGGTAGTTTCAGAGACAATTGTAGCTGATTACTTTAGCCAAAGCAGTAATGGTACTGTGGTTAGAGCAGAAGCCAGATTGGGCTGGGTTCAGGAGTGAGAAGGTTTCCATGCGCTGTTTTAGTTGTGCATAAATTAGTTTTTGAAATCTTTAGAGAGGACAGGTAGAATAGAGATAGGTCTGTAATTATTTAGATCGCGTAGGTCTCCCGATTTAAATAGTGGGCTAATTTCCAGTACGAAAGGATGGTGGAGGATGAAATAGAAAGGTTGAAGATATGGAGGATAGGGGTAGTGAGATGAGGGTACCCAAGTTTTAGGAAAAAGCGGTTCGATTCCGTCATCCCCTGCACTTTTCTTGGTGTCTAGATTCATAAGGGCATATTCTACTTCTTTGAAGCTAGTGGGGAGTAGCTGAAAGGGACAGGCTGCTGCTGAAGGAGTGGGGTTGGAGCTAATCTGTCTATTTACAAGCACAGCATAAGGGGATGAGTTGAAGGCTAGGCCAGTGGTGACGAAGTGGGAGTTGAATTCTTCGAGGATTTGGCTACTGTTTTCAACGGTCATATCATTTTTGATGATCTTGGTTGGTAGAGGGAGGGCCACCGGTCACCCTTCGATGGACTTAAGGGTCTTCCAGATTTTCTGGGAGTCTCCTTTAGCCTGTTCTAGTGTAGTGACATAGAAGTTAGCTTTGGCAGCATGGATATGCTTAACACAGGAATTTCTGATGGTTCTAAAAGCCTGCCAGTCCACCGGACTCTTAGTGTGTCTGGCCTTTGCCCATAGCTTATCACGGGTGGAGAGAGCAGTCTTAAGCTCAGGTGAGAACCATAGTTGTGAGATGTTCCGTGTCCTGACTTTGATGACTGGCACGTGTTTATTTGCTATATGGTTAAAATTATCATTTAGGGCCATGACCGCCTCATCCGGCATTTTAGAGGGGTATATATCCTGCCACCTAACCATACTAAGGTCATTTAGGAAATTAGGTATGTGGAATTTTGTGAAAGACTGTTTGGTTATAAGCTTAGGCTGATGACGAATTTTAGCTTGTGACCTTGTACAGACTACAATTCCATGATCGCTCATATCATTGTGAAATACTGCTGATTGAAGGACTTTGTGGGGATGGGTAGATAGTATAAGATCCAGAATGGAGCTATTCACTGTGTTTACCTTGTTAATTCTAGTAGGTTCAGACACTAATTGGGTAAGGCCAAGTTCATCCCAGAAAGATTTAAGAGTGTGCGATTTGTGTGAAAGCCAGTACATGTTGAGATCCCCTAGGATTAATACTTTGGAGTTGGCAGAGGTAGTTAATGATTTAAGGATGTTAAGGATGTCCGTTTCACCACTAGGGGGCCTGTAAACACCTATAATAGTAATGCATTCCGTGGAAGGGAGATGTAACTTTAGGGATACTATTTTGTATTCCTTATATTTAGGGTTGCAGTAGTATCACTAACTGAGAATTTGGTTTTGGTGTAAATAACTACTCCCCCTTCCCAGGATCCCCTGTCTGCTCTATAAAGCTTGTAGCCCAGGAGGGTAACTTGTTGGTCCAGGTTAGATTTTTTTTGCCAGGATTCTGTGATAATGATGAGATCGGGCTCTGTATGTAAGGCTCAAGCTTGTAACTGGTCAATTTTTTGGGGCAGGCTTAGAATATTAACTAGCATTATTTTAGGACCTGGGGCTGATGCAAACTCTGTCGGAGAATTAAGCAGGGTGGCTGGGCCAGGGCTTACCTCTACATTGCCCAAGCATAATAGTAGTAGAAGTAATAATTTCTTGAGTGAGCACAGGAAAGACCTGAATGCTTTGTCCCTTTTGTGCCGCTTGCTGAAAAGTGGCAATGATGGTCTGATGCTGCTGGTATGTTTCAGTGCAATATGGCACTGTAGGGATAAGAGAGGAAGCGCTCTGAGCATCAATGGTGATGGAAGCAGGAGGTGTGATGGGGGACAATGGGGTGTAGACAAGAGAAGGGGGAGAGCGAGATGGGGTGCGGTGCATCGGCAGGGGGCTTGGCTATCTGAGTGCAGGGGGATGAATACTGGATTGGATCCTAACTCATCATTCATGCAATGTGGGCAATAGGTGCACAGCAGAAAAACAGTAGGATACTGTAGATGCAGTATGCCATGATTCCAGGAGAGGGTGAAGTATTATAGTGGTTGGAAAGAGTTTCTTTATCCTAATACATGGTGAAGGAACACTGGGAATAGGCCCAGTTGTTGGCCAACAGAGAGGTAGCAATGCCGGCTATGGGTGGGGTTAAGAGCATATTTAATGGGGCTGGGTGGGGGTGGGACAAAAATTAGAGAGGAGGGAGTGGGAAGAGTGGGACAAAAAACCAGAGAGAAGAGCCGAGTCCTTTGGGCAGAAAAAGCCTAGTTCAAAGTCCTTGTCTCCTGGCAAATTGGGGCCATTCAGTGAGAGGCACCCGAGTTCCAATTGGCTGGAAGGGTGCCATACCTTAGCTGGAGGAGAGTCCATGCTAGGCGGTGTGGTCGGTGGCTTCAGTAGTGCCGTCTGACTGGAGAGATGAGTCTGGCCATGGAGTAAGGGCTTTTCTCAGTCACGGGGGGGGGGCTGCTTAGCTTAGCTGGAGGAGAGTCTGGGCTAGACGGTGTGGTCAGCGGCTTCAGAAGCACCATCCAACTGAAGAGAGATGGGTCTGGCTGTGGAGTGAGGGCTTTCCCCAGTCACAGGAGGCCACTTAGCTGGAGGAGAGAGGAAAAAAGCAAGATTTATAAGCAACTGGGCCAGAGATAGACTGGGTTACGTAGCACAGAGAGAAAAATTAGCAATACAATAGGGGTGCTTAGTGTAGGCGCCAAAGTGGTTGTGAGTGACTTAACAACTTTAGCCTTAACTTAACAGAGCTGTAATCATTTTAGCAATAACTTCAGGGAGAAATACTTTTAAGCAAGCAATATTTTGAGTAAAGCAGGTAAGGAAAAGTCTTTTTAGTGAAAAACCAGAGAGGAGAGCTGAGTCCTTTGGGTTGAAAAAGTTCATTTCAAAGTCCTTGTCTCCTGGCCTGTCGTGGCCATTCAGTGAGAGGTGCCCAAGTTCCAATTGGCTGGAAGGGTGCCGTACCTTAACTGGAGGAGAGTCCAGGCTAGGTGGTGTGGCCAGTAGCTTCTGAAGCACCGTCTGACCGGAGAGATAGGTCTGGCCATGGAGCGAGGGCTTTCCCCAGGCACATGGGGCCTTAGATGTGCCTTTTGATAGGATTACAATGACTCGCTGACTAGGCAAATGGACAGGGGTCATGCAGTGGATGTCCTGTACCTGGACTTCAGTTAGGCATTCTATTCAGTGCCACATGGGAGACTTGGATGTAAACTAGAAGGCACAGGGGTTGGCGTGAAGGTGGTAGGATGGGTGGTGAACTGGCTGCAGGGAAAGCAGCAGAGAGTGATGGTGGGAGGGGAACTCTCATCCCCAAGGGCAGTAATAAGTGGGGTTCCACAGGGCTCGGTGTTGGGGCCAGTATTATTTGGGATATTTATTGCAGACATTTCTGTGGGCATCAAGAGCATGATCATTGAATTTACTGTTGACACCAAGATGGGCGTGGTGGTCGATGACCTAGAGGGGTGGCAGGGTTTGCAGGAGAATCTGACAAAGCTGGAGATCTGGTCAGATACATGGCAACTGGGGTTCAATGCCAAGATATGAAAGGGTTGCATTTTGGGGTAAAGAATTCAAAGAGAAAATACCAGCTGGAGGGAGTGCAGCTAGCTGAGACTGAGGAGGAGAAAGATCTGGGGGTGCTCATTACTGGAACAATAAACAACTCAGCACAGAGTTGGAAGGCAGCAGCAAGGACCACCACAATGCTGGGTTGTATCGCAAGGGGTATAACCTCAAGGAGGAGGGAGGTGATTCTGCTGTTGTATAGATCACTGGAGAGACCTCACCTGGAGAACTGCGTGCAGTACTGGTGCCCGTGCCTGAAGAGGGACATTAAACTATCAGAATGAGTGCAGCACAGTGCCACAAAGATAATCCAGGGTCTGGGGGACTTACCATATGAAAGTAGGCTGAGAGAGTTGAACATGTACTCCCTGGAGGAGAGGAGGACAGGGGTATATGATGATCAAGACCTTCAAGTACATGAGAGGAATAAACAAGACTGGTACATAAGGACTATTCAGAGTAAGGGTGGGGAGGGATACTTGAGGCCATGATATGAGAGTGGAGGGTGGAAGGTTCAGGAGGGAAATGAGATGATACGTTTTATGGAGAGGGCGGTGGCAGAGTGAAATGCACTACTGGCAGAGGTGGTATCCTGCAGAACATTGAGGTGCATCAAGAGGGTCTGGGACAGTGTAAGAGAGAGGGTCAAGGGGAAGTAAGGAGGGAGGGGCAGCTACAGAATAGATCTGCTAGCTGCAAAATTTAGTAGAATTGATAGACCAAAAGGCCTTTTTCTGCTGGCAGTTTTTGTATGTTCATATGTAATAGATTTGGCTGGCCTATTAGACAAAAGTAACAAGCGTTTGTCAATGCCGAACGTTCGCTTGCAGGTGTTTGCAGTGGTGTTTGACATGTATGGTGCTTTACCCTAATGCCTTGTGCGATTGCTGGTATTTGCACAATAAATTGTCAGCATGACCTTTTTGTTACCCCCATTGTGCGCTACATAGACGGAAACACATTTTGGGCAGGATGTGAAAATGACAGCTGTACTGCTCATAAGGAAGGTGTGGTAAAATGGCAATGTTGAAAATCGAGTGAAATATTGAAAATTCGCAAATCTAGGAGCGTGCGTGGGAACTGTGCAATGCACGCTGGTAAAACAGTGATTGTTAGGAATTTTTTCACCAAATTGTCAACATTGACAGTTTAAAACCTCTGCTAATGAACAGTGACACTGTGATTTTCTTAATGTGTCCCATACACCGAGTTCGCACACCGACTGTGCCATTGTGCGCTACATAGGCGGAAACACATTTTTGGCAGGATGTGAAAAATGACAGCTGTACTGCTCATAAGGAAGTGTGGTAAAATGGCAATGTTGAAAATCGAGTGGAAATATTGAAAATTCGCAAATCTAGGAGCGTGCGAGGGAACTGTGCAATGCACGCTGGTAAAACAGTGATTGTTAGGAATTTTTTCACCAAATTGTCAACATTGACAGTTTAAAACCTCTGCTAATGAACAGTGACACTGTGATTTTCTTAATGTGTCCCATACACCGAGTTCGCACACCCCCGCTGTGCCATTGTGCGCTACATGAGGCGGAAACACATTTTGGGCAAGATGTGAAAAATGACAGCTGCAGTGTTCATAAGGAGGTGTGGTAAAATGGCAATGTTGAAAATCTGGAGTGAAAATATTGAAAATGCAAAACTTACGACGTGCGTGAGGAACTGCTAACGCAGACCTCATAAAACAGTCATATTTAGGAATTTTTTCACCAAATTTTCAGCAAAGCCATTTTAAGACCCCTGCTCATGATCAGTGTCACTGTGATTTTCTTAATGTGTCCCATACATTGAGTTCGCACACCGACTGTGCCATTGTGCGCTACATGTGCAGAAACACATTTTGAGCAGGATGTGACAAATGACAGCTGTACTGCTCATGAGGAGGTGTGGTAAAATGGCCATGTTGAAAATCTGAAGTGCAAATATTGAAAATTCGCAAACATACGAGCGTGCGTAGGAACTGCGCAACGCAGACTCATAAAACAGTCATATTTAGAAATTTTTCACCAAATTTTCAGCAAAGCCATTTTAAGACCCCTGCTCATGATCAGTGTTACTGTGATTTTCTTAATGTGTCCCATACACTGAGTTCGCACACCAACTGCCATTGTGTGCTACATGGGCAGAAACACATTTTGAGCAGGATGTGACAAATGACAGCTGTACTGCTCATGAGTAGGTGTGGTAAAATAGCAATGTTGAAAATCTGAAGTGCAAATATTGAAAATTACGAAACATACGCGAGTGCAAGTAGAAACTGCAATGACGCTCGTAAAACAGTCATTTTTAGGAATTTTTTCACCAAATTTTCAACATAGCCATTTTAAAACCTCTGCTCATGAACAGTGTCACTGTGATTTTCTTAATGTGTTCCACACACTGATTTCACACACCGACTGCGCCATTGTGCGCTACATGGGCGGAAACACATTTTGAGTGAGATGTGAAAAATGACAGCTCTACAGCTCATAAGAAGGTGTGATAAAATGGCAATGTTGAAAATCTGGAGTGAAAATATTGAAAATTCATGAACTTACGAGCCTGTGTAGGAACTCTAGCATACGCTAGCCAAAACAGTCATTTTTGAATTCACCAAATTAACATGGTTTTTGGGACCCTATGAATGATTCACTGTCATTGCATTATTCGAGGCCAAAGGGTGATTTCACGCAGTGACTGCACAGTGCCAGCGAAATCACCCTTCGGGCCTGAATAACACCATGTCAGTGACATCATTCATGAGAAGGGGTCCCAAAAACCCCATGTTGAAAATTTGGTGCAAACATTCCAAAAAATGACTGAGATATGCAATAAAGTTGAAACCCCCTATCTAGCCCATTATACAGCTTACCGGCATTTCCTCAGTTCACGGTCGCCTTTGAAGAGTGTAGACGTGTTCCCGGTCCACCGAAGATCGTCGCGCCGGAGTCCAGAGGTAAGTATGGGGTGAGGGTGTGGGAGGCTAGGTGCGCAGTAGGTAGGTGCAGATTGTGGGAGGGGGTTGGGAGATGCCATGGGACAGTTTTTGTTTTACAGGTTTGAAAAATAGACAACGTGGACGCTTTGCCATGTTGGGGTGGGCTCCCAGCATGTAGAAGATGGCTGGGGCTGAGGTGCTGACGGGGATTGGGCACCCCATCGAAAATAAAGAAACGCTTGCCACGCTGGAGTGGGCTCCAGCGTGGCAGCAGGATGGCTTTGATAGGCCGTGGAGCCGATGGGGATTGGGCACCTGTCGGCAACAATGTTTGCCATGCTGGGGTGGGCCTCAGCGTGGCACGAAAGCTTTGGGGGCGGTAAGACGGATGTGCACGGGGGGAAGGTAGCCAGATGGTATGGTGTGCTCAGTATGGCAGCGGTGTTTTTCTTTGAAGCAGAGGAACACCACTGTCATACTGAGCTGCTGCACCCATTGGTGCAGGACTGCCACGTCTGCTCAAGGGAGCAGTGCATTGGGTGGGAGAGGCAAACCTCTAAGTGTGCTACACTCCCAAAACATTCTTTGCACATGCACGCAAGTGAATGTAAAAATTATGGTAGTATGTGATTATGCTGCTCGATACCCAGAGACAGTTTCAGGGGGGACTGTTGCAGCCCTAAAAATGGCAGCAGGGTTTGCCAAAGTTATCAGCAGAGTGGGCATATCTAGGGAGATTATTACTGATCAGGGTAGTAATTCTGGTTCTGCATTATCAAAGGAGCTGTACCAACTATAGTACTTAACATCACTGCCATAAGAACCTCTCCTTGTCATCCCCAGACAGGCTGTCTTGTTGAGTGTTGTCGTAGGGTGTGGGTGTAGACAACTTAACACAGGTAGAGACCAAAGGTAGCTTGTGGCACACAAGAACGCCTTGAGTGCCTTTTATTATAATGATCCAAATAAAAGTTCAAATAATATAACCAAGGAGGAAATAAAACACTGAAAAACTGGATACAAATCAAATCCTAGCTCACCAAGAGCTTACAGTTACTTTTCAAGGTGTAAGATAGAGTGGAAGTAGTTTTAGTCTAACTTTCCACTATCTTCTATGGTTCTGGAACAGAGATTCACCTACTCCCTTCCACTGCTATCTAACATCTGTGTCTACCTTTCTCTTTTTATAGGAATTCACAGGCCATAATTAATCATGTGGTCACTGTAGTCCGCCCCCTAATTAAATAATTACACTTTATTCTACACTAATATACAAATATTTGGGACTAGTTATAACAAGTTGATATTCTATTTTACAATTTTGATATCTTAGTTACTACAGTCTTCAAAGCAGGTTAAAAACACATATTCAATAGTTTGAAACCTTAATTACCTAAATTAGCTAATAACTATGCCCACAATGTGATGTCACTCAGTTCTAGCCCTCTACAAATGTGCTTCATTCTGGCCTGCCAGATCCTTTAGGAGAGCTTCAGTCAAGACAACAACCAGGTAATCTGTAGGGGCTTCTTCTTTAAATACTGCCTAGTACATTTGTTTAATGTGTCCTTATGTTTTCTTCATGCATGTGGATAAAAACTCAAACAAAAAGCATAACCTACAAGTGTGATAAACAGACAGACTAAACCCTTTTATTTAGTGGGACATGCTGCTTTCCCTTTTGCAGCTGAACTAGCTTGCACAACTCACATCTGACAAGGAAGACCTCTTGTATTTTAAAACTCCCGACCAGCCTTCTCAAAGCCCCACAGCTTCTCTCCTAAAGCTGTACCCGTAACAGCGCTAGTACTAGCTTTCTTAAGGAGGGACTTAATTCAGTAACCTCAACAGGGGAAAAAGGCTCATTTTATTAATTCATTCTGTTAACACGCAACAAACGTAATAAACCTCAAGCATTTTTCTTATTTGAAGTTGGGAATTCTGGAGACAGAAAGAATGAGGTAAAAAGGGGGAAAGTTAGAGAATACACTATAATGGGCGGCCACTCCATTATACTGTGAAAAAGATAGAGGATACTGCTGCAGCAGAATTTGATAGAAGGAGAGGCAGATGGGGGGGGACAGAAACAAGAGGGCAATAGACTAGAAGTCTGTCTCGAGGATTTCTAAGTCCAAATCTGGGGCAATACTGCCACAAGTGTTTTATTCAAACTCTAAAACACTTGTTAAAAAGGTTTGTGAAAGGGGAGGGAATGATTGGGACCAGTACTTACCTTACTTGCATTTTGCTTACAGAGAAGTGCCACAAGCATCCACAGGTTTTCACCCTTTGAAATGCTGTATGGTAGGCAACCTAGAGGTCCACTGGATGTAATAAAAGAAATATGGGAAGATAATACCACTCAGCAAGACTCTGTTGAAATATGTGTGACCTGAGTAAAAAAACTGACAAAATATGTTGAAATTGCCCCAAAGAAGCCCCAAAACAGCAGAAGGTGCATTATGACCACAGGGTAATATAGCAAGTTTTTGAGCCAGGTAAAAAGTCTTGATGAGGGTGGCCCATCAGTGCAGCAGTTGGATTTCCACATGAGATGCCAGCGAGCTGGGTTTGGGAACAGACCCTGGTCTCTGAAGGACCTGCCAGGGGGAGAAGGCTAGAGCATCCGATGACTGTTTGTCTTCTCCCAAGGGAGGGTGGGGATGTGGCTTGCCATGTATTCAGACTCCTGGTGAAGGCCAGGAGCATAGCATTTCAGTGAGCCCGCTGAACACAGGGGACGTTGTAGATGTCAGTGTATGCCTTGATGTCTGTGACATGCCACACCCCCCAGGAAGCAAAGTGAAAAAGCTTATTAACCCGCCAGATGATGGCTGCCAGTCCCTGCCACCACAAGTGCCCAGGGTCCCCAGGACCACCTCAGCAGCACCCAGGGACCAAACAGACAGTGAGCTGGTTGTCCCCCTGGTGCCTTCCCCCTCAGAGGAGAGGGACCCATCCAGTGAAGGGATACACTGGGATATCCCTGGGGTGGCTGCAATATGAGGCGGAGGGGGGTGAGTGCAATGGCAGGGTCCTAGGCTGGCCTGAAGGAGAGGCAAGTGGGGGAGCTGAAGGGAGGAGCAGAAAAAAAAAAGAAGAGGTTTTGATACTGTTATCCATTACAGAAAACAAACTGTTAATGAAGTAGCAAGGGCCTTAGACAGTGCATAAATGGTTTACTACAGTTAACTGTAAGACTGAGACACCAGATAGGAAAAATTCTGCCAAGATATACCATACTAACCTTCTAAAGAAAAGGGTTGCAAAAACATCTAAATGTTGCTTTGTTAGTTTTTCCAGAGACTTCTAAAGCAGATACTGATATACCTTATGACAGACTGGAACAAAACTATAATTTCTGATGCTGTAAATGTGAATGTTTCCTGACCTAATAGCTCCTCCTCCTGGGGCAGTGTGGGTGGCTGTTTGTGCTTGTCTGTGTCTGTAGGTTAGTTTTTGTTCATTTACATGTTTTTCTGCTGGGAATACCTGTGCCATTCTTGCACACAACATTGGTGAAAGTCTCTTGGACTGAATTTCTGCAAATCGCCGTCATCAGGTATCAGCTTTTTAATTTTAAATCAACTTTCTTGAAGCCTCCCCAAGGAAGCATATGCCTTACAACTAGTCTTACAAACATGGTGATGCTGGGTCCTGCAACTGAATCAACATTTTCAACATTCCCATCTGACCACTCTTAAAGCAACTGCACTTGTGGACTTTAAAGAACAAAGGAATTTTAACACATTTTGTGACTGAATCAACATTTTTGTCTGACCTTTTCCAAAGGTATTGTACTTGTCTCTGAGGACTTTGAAGATCAAAGGAAACATATAGACAAAAGTTTCACACATTGCATATGCCTACTGTCTGACCTACTCCCAAGGTATTGTACTTATCTCTGAGGACTTTGAAGAACAAAGGAAATATATAGACAAAAGGATTTTACATATTGCATATGCCCAGGCACAGTTTATCACCTTTCAGGAACTTTAACATATTATGTGATCCTGGATCTCAACAGTACTATAGTACTTCTTAAACCCTCTGACACCAAACCCTCCCAGTCTTTTTTTCCTTTTTCTCTGTACTTCATATAGTACTTAGCTATCCACCTTAGCCCACTAAATCCATTGCCCGACTGCCCTAGCCCACACACTGCTTCGCCTCTCCTGCCTCGCTAAAAATTCTTTGGCTTAGTCCCCACCACCTGTTCCTGCTCACCTCACCCTCCTTTCCTGCTATGCCAACTCCCTCCGCCTACCCTACCCCTCCACCTACTCTCACCTTCTATACTACTACCCAAACATTGTACCATGGCTTTACCTGAAGTCTTAAACAAACATCACCCAATTAATACCTGGGTGCAAAGAGCCATATTTCCTAATTGGAAACTGCCACATCATTATAACTCACTAACGATCACCCTCTACTGGGACTCCAGAAGACAATCCAAGCATCCTAAAAAGTACAAGCAGAAACTCACTCCAACCAATTATGAACTACGAATGGCATCGCTTGAAACTCCTGCTCCTCCTACTTTTAATATCTGGTGGATACACCCAAACCCTGGTCCTGTTGCACTGAAGCCACAAAACAGGGAAAGTTTGTAGTGGTCTCTCCATTATCACTCTAAATATCTGCAGCCTCCTTCCCAAATTGGCATCTCTTCAAATCTCACTGGACAAAATAACCTGATATACTAGCCATTGTGGAAACCTGGCTATCTCCCAGCACCGGATCATGCGGTCTCGCTTGAAGGCTACAATCTTTTCAGACTCGACCGGGCAAGCAAGAAAGGTGGGGCTGTAGCTATTCTACATAAAGAACAACCTCTCCTCGTCAACGCAGCTTCACCCCACAAATACTGCAGATGCAACTCCTCCCTATCAAACTGCTTCTTGGTGCACAAACAAAGTTCTCACAGTGGCCGTAGTCTATATCTCCTCCAAAAGACCACCGTACAGTATTAAGTCTGTACTTGATTTTGTTAGTCTGCAGCCCTCTGAAAATGAGCTCCTCCTCCTCGGGATTTCAACATACACTGGCTCACCTCTGACACTGGCTCTTACAAAGATGACGTCCTAGCAGCAAACCTGACTCAGATGGTAACCTCCCCCACCCGGAAAAATTACAAAACTGGTACAAGCACCCTTATTGACTGGGTTCTCACAAATCACGCTGACCGGATAAAAAACATTAAAGTCCTCCCTGACTCCCTCAGTGACCACTCCCCAGTGTCCTATACCTGGTCTAATAAATTTCTCAAGCCACCCCCCAAAGTTATAACAAGCAGAGTATTGCCTTATGGGAATCTTATCAAGTTGAAAACCCATTTCTACAACAGGACTGGACGTCAATCCTTGAATCAACTGATATTAGCAGCACTAGAATACTTAATTAAATCTTTCCAACTCTGCATGACTTATACGCCCCAGTAAAAAAACGTAAAATCAAAGTGCTATCAAATCCATGGATTACTGCCAAACTACTTGCCAAGCTCAAGGTTCGGGACCACCTCTGGGTAATTGCCAGAGACACAGGCTCACCTCACCTCATGGTACCCTAAAATACAAGCAGGCATGAAATAGATGTACCTCACAAATTAGGCAAATGAAGAGCGCCTATTTCAAAAATGCCCTTGAATCCACCTGGGGTGATGGAAGAGCTTTTTGGGACAACATCCGAAACATAATGGGTAAACAATCAAAATCGTCACCTACCATTATGAAAGTTGATGGATCCACCACTCTTGATCCAAAGTCTATTGCAGATGCGCTTAATAAGACATTCACAGACCTTAGTGGGGTCCTCCCCCCAGATTTCTTCTCGGACTTACCTGTGCCTAGCCTAGTATCACAAAACACCCCTCGTGACAAACCACAATTTTACTTCAAGAAAATCAAGGTGCACGAAGCACACAAGTACATAAGAAAGGCCTGCTCCAAATCCAGAACAAGTAGTGACACGCTAGATCTAAAAATCCTGTCTCTCACCCTGGATGAAGTAATTCACTCCCCTTGCAAAATTCTTAATCTGTCACTTTGCCAAAGTCAATTTCCCAACAAATGAAATCTGCCATAGTTACGCCAGTGCACAAAGGGGGGACAAACCTCAACAGGAAACTATCGACCAATATCAATACTCCTCCTCTCCAAAGCACTTGAACGAATAGTGGCAGACCAACTCTCTGATTACCTGGACCAAATACAATCTACTCTGTAATCAACAGCACGGCTTTAGGAAAGGACATAGTACAACAACAGCCTTACTTGATTTCTCTGGAGAAGTCCACTCAGCCCTGGACAAAGGGTGCCAAACAGGTGCAGTCTTTATCGATCTTACAAAAGCTTTCGACACAGTCCATCATGGCCTACTTACCTCCCTACTTTCTAGCCTAGCCTGGCAGAGGTCCTTGTGCTTGGGTAAAAGTTACCTGTCCAATCGGTCACAGGCTGTAAAATCTCTAATGAACTCTCCGACTTCAAACCAGTTCTCTCGGTGTACCACAGGGATCAATTCTTGGACCGCTCCTCTTTAGCCTGTTCCTTAACTCCTCCCAGATATCTGCCAGGAGAAAATAATCTTATACGCTGATGATGCTGTAATTCTCTCTTCCCAAGGATCCAAACTCCCTACGAAAAAGCCTGCAACTTGTTTTCTCTAGTCTTGAAAGGTGGTTCCTGGATAGTAAACTTGTGCTAAACCACAATAAAACAAAGCCATGCTCTTCTCCAATCACCAAAACAAAAATAGGCATACTCCACTCACCATACAAACCTCTGCTGGAATTACACTGGACCAAGTAAATACTTTCAAATACCTTGGCATCACTTTTGACCAAGGCTCACCTTGCAACCATATTGACAACACTGCGAAAACAGTGAACCAACGCCTTGGAATACTATTCGTGAACCACAATTTCTAAATCAAGCAGCATTGAGAATAGCTATACAGAGTTCCATAATCTCAATCATTGACTATGGCCTTATTATTTATGGCTCAGCTACCTCCACTGCTCTAAGGCGTAGCTCAATACTCTAAATAAGGCCTGCTGGCTCCTCACGAGGGCTCAAAGACTGACTACACGTGGATCTGTACTATGAATCAGGCTGGTTGAATCTATCAAATCGTCTTATTTATCTCATCAGCACAATGGCAAAAAATCTATCTTGGGACTGACTCCATTATGTATTCAAAACCTACTCCGACTGAATCCTGGCTCACGACCCTCCACCAGATCTGAACGCCAACCTTTCCTGGTTCGAGATGCCGGACTGCACAGGGACAAAGATCTTTCGCATACAGGGCCCGACATGGCTCAATGCGCTTAGTCCACCTACTCTATCCTCAACCTCGCTTGAAGCTTTCAAATCCATGCTCTATGCCCACCTCACCACCGCTAGCAACTGTGATTGCGCTAGATAAAGACTACTACTCCTCATGTCCATCCTCACATCTGAGGCCTTTTCCTCCCTGACTAATGAACCCTCTGGTACCTCTACTACTTCCTGTCTCCCACCCAAACTCACTCCCCCTTTTTCCTGTCCCTCTCACTTACTCTCCCGCCACCATCTTTCCCTCCTCTCTAGTCTCCTTTTGGCCTAATGATCACCCTCTCCCTGGAAGTTTCCTTAACCTCGAAATTGTCTACTCGCTTGAACCTATTATAGCTTGTTTTTCTATGAAACTTAAAACGCACTTCCTTAAACTGTTAATAGCAAATTTATGATGTAACTTTCCTGTCTGGTTTTACCTGTAATGTGTATCGTGCTTTGTTAAATGTTCTTTGTGACGTGGAACCTTTGTAAAAGAGCCCTGGCTCAAAGGTATTAATTCCTAGACTAATAAAAGACCATAGAAGAAAACACAGAGATTTGTAACCTGGTAGAGAAATTTAGAAATACTTCTGCCACAGTGCCAGGTCACACAAAAGGAGTCAAGTACATAACAGTGACAGAGAATGTTTGCCCTATCAGACAAAAGGAGCCAAGCCGTAACAGTGACGGAGAATGTTTGCCCTATCAGACAAAAGACTTACAGATTACCAGAGTAGTTTAGAGCAGACGTGGTTAAGGAAATATAAAAAAAATTCAAAAGTGTTGGGTATCACTGATGAAACTGAAAATTACTTGGTTATCACTAATAGTGACTGTAAATGAAGAAGATTATAACTATCTGCATTGATTTTAGGAAACTTAATCAAGTGTCTGCATTAATCAAATCATTAAATCATATTTTATTTATAAACAGCAGCTTTCTAAAAAACAAAGTACTTGTACATAAACTAAAACAAGCATAAGCAGTAATAAACATTCTTAAATCAAGAATTGTTTAAATCCATGAAATCGCAAATCATCTAATATAAAAAGAATCTGAAAAAGCTAGGCTAAATAAATGTAACCCCCATCCAAGTATGCCGTTTCCATCTTAACAGCACTACCTGGTGGGCTGGGTTCAGGGAGAAATATCTCACATGGCACATTAGCTAGGTTTGGATACTCTGCACAGCGGCACCCAAGTAACTCTGGACAAAGGAAGCAATAACTGTAATGTCCAATACCAGAAGTGGGATTCTAAAGTGTGGCTTTTATTCACATCCAACAGAATAAACAAAGCATAGATGGACCCCCACGGGGCTACACTCCTGGTAATGCAGAATTATAGAGATCAGAACACATCCTCATTCGCTTTAGCCCTCAGGCTCTGAAACACACTGGGCACACAGCCCGAACTTGTATGCTGCTCTGGGTTTCCCTGGCTCGGCTCCCTTGCCAGGCCTTTGAACACTTTCCATATACCATGAAAACATTTACTGGTGGCTCCCTAAACCACTTATGAGCACTTCTGTTCCATACAGGAATCTCCCTCATCAATCCCACGTCTAGGTACTTTCCTCAGGCACTAGCCAAGTACCTGAGAGAAAGCAACAGGTGCCCAAAGTAAACCAGTAGAGGTGAATTTGGTTACTACTGATGGGGGGTCTCCCACCTCTCGCTCCCATAATTCATACCCAGCCATTTCTCTGGACTGTAACTCTTCATCCTTTAAAACACTTTGCTGTGTAGATTCTTTTTAAATGTATTCACATTCAATCTACTGTCTTTACATTCCATTTGTGCTGAACTTGAACATACTTAATAAATGGCTGTGTGTGTCCATTACTCTAGACCTCCCACAGAGTTAAGCAATCCAATCCCCACATCTTCCAAACTGCACTTGGCTGTTTTTTCCTGACCCCACAGTAACAGTCACTTTAGTTTCATCTTGTTTCAGGTGAAAGCAATAAAGCAATTGGCCCATCAGCAGAGCAAACTCACCCCTTGGTTGCAGGTGCTCCACAGGCGTTATCTCCTCAAAGAAATCTCATCCAGAACATCTGGTGCCTCAGCATGAACTTAACTCAGGCAGCTTCTTTTTCTCCTAGCAGGACCAGGGGGGTTGCCCCTGGAAGCAGGCTGATTCCTCCCCCACATCCCCACAGCGATGGGGCCCTGAACCACTGAAAGCAGTCTCTACCACTTCAGTGTGCTCTTATTGTGTTCCTCTTCAGGTGAGAACACACACCTATAAAACAAAAAATAGCTCTTTGACAGAGCTTAGAGCTCTGAGGGCCTGTTTACAGCAGAGCACCTCCTCTACAGCCTGCACAGACTCTACTGAACTCTACAGAATGACTTCAATTTCCCCAACGTTCTACTCTAACCTCCAACTGCAACATTCCAGTGTGGCTTATGCAGCTGCAACAGTTCTAAATGATGTCATCCCTCAGTCTCAGCTGAGACTGAGAACAGAGTGAGACAGTGTGAAATCCATTTAACTGGAGTTTCACAAGCTGCCTTTGCTGCCTACCACTAGATCTTACTGGGATTCTAGTAACCCCGGATAACAGGGGGGGTTACATAGATAAGTTTTAAATGCAGTTTTAAAACTCTGGACAATCAGGCACTCTCTTACCCAATGATGTAAAGAATTCCAGAGGGCTGGGGCCACAAAAGCAAAAGACTGGGCCCCAGATGCCTTCAAACAGACCCTGGGAATCTCCAGCAATTCCACATCAGAGGATTGGAGAGGATGGAGTGGGGCAGTAAGAGCAGAGAAGATCTTGCAAGTAATGGGGTCCCTGATTGCGTAGGGCTTTTAGGTCAGTAACCCGACCTTGAAGGTGATCTGCCACTGTGCTGGCAGCCAGTGCAGTCCGCAGAGTACAGGTGTTATATGATGGGTCCTGGAAGTACCAGCTAATAGTCTGGTTGCCACATTCTGCACTAGCTGCAAGTGGTGGATATCAACTCCCAGTAGCCCTAAGTACGCAGCATTGCAGTAGTTAAGCAGGAGGTTATGAAGGCATAGACCAATACTGGAAGATCATCAGGATGAACCAGATGCTTCACCTGGGTGATATTCCTCAGATAGTAAAAAGAGGTCTTGGCAATGGCAGATACCTGAGATTTAAGGGTCAAGCCATTGTCAAAAATAATGCCAGGTTCTGTACCTGATTTGAAGTAGTCAGCTGAACACCTCCAAACCGAATCCTAGAGGGTTGTCCTGCCTACATACCTGCCTCCCAATGATCTGGGTCCAAAACCAGCACCTCAGTTTTAGCTGGGTTCAGCCACAGCCAGCCAGTACTCATCCAGTCCTGGATCTCGGATAGACAGTTGTTAAATACTACAATCATACGTACAAACATACGAATGTGCCAGCAGAAGCAAACCACCCTGTCTATCTAAGTCTACTCGAGTGTGCAGCTAGCACCCCTAGTTTGCTGCTGCCCCACCCCTTCCCCTTTGTCATCCCACTACCACCCCTCCCCCACCCTCACTCTCCCCTGTTCTCTGTCCTATGCCCTTTTGGAGCTGTTCACAGATTTACATGATACCACCCATTCTGCTAGGGTGTTCCATTTTGCTACACCCTCTCTTTGAAATAATGTCTCCTCATTTCCTTCCTAAATCTTCCCCCCATATTCTTAGCTCATGCCCCCGATGACCCTCCCTCTCCTTAACTTAAAGACTCCATCTGCCCCGTCGTTAATGATTCCCCTCAGATACTTGAATGCCTCTATCATATTCCCCCTATCACTTCTATCCTCCAGGGTGTACATATTTAGGTCTCTCAGCCTGCAGTCATAGTATCTCCCCTCCATTCCATATATCACTTTTGTTGTCCTCCTCTGTACCCCCTCCACTAGCCTGATATCATGCTTTAGGTATGGTCTCCAAAACTGCACACAATACTCTAAGTGTGGCCTTACCAGCGCCCTATAGAGGGGCAAGATCACCTCTCTTCACCTGGATGAAAAAACCCTCGCTATGCACCCCAGTATTTTGTTTGCTTTTGCAGCCACTCTCCTGCACTGGGCAGTGTTGTTCATGGTCCCTGTTATCATTACCCCTAGATCCTTCTCCTCCTCAGGGATCCCCAGCTTAACCCCTCCAGCCAGTATTCTGTCCATGGGTTCTTCACCCCAAAGTGTAAAACCATACATGTCTTTGCATTGAACCCCAGCTGCTACCTCTCTGACCACTCCTCTAGCTTGCTTGGGTCCCCTTGCATCCGTTTCCTTCCTCTCCATCCACAATTGCTCCAATTTCAGTATCATCAGTGAACAGACTTACCTTGCTCACCACCCCATGTGCAATGTCTGATATGAATAGCCCAAACAATACTGGCCCCAGCACAGAGCCCTGTGGCACCCCACTCATCACCGGCCTTGGAATTGAGTGCTCCCCTCTCACCACCACCCATTGCAACCTTCCACTCAGCCAGCTTGTAATCCAGTTCATCATTTTTGCCCCTACCCCTACACCAGTTAACTCCCCCCAAGCCACCCATAAGGCGCAGAATCAAAGGCCTTGCTGAAGTTCAAGTAAAGAACATCCACTGCAGGACCCTTATCCAGCTCACCCATCACCGAGTCATAATATTGTATGAGGTCAGTTTGACAAGACTTCCCTGAAATGAACCCATGCTGTCTCACATCCAGGAGGCCATTGTCCTCAAGGTACGACACCAGTCTTTCCTTTAGTACTGTTTCCATGAAAAATACTGACAGGATCACATCCTCTCTGAGCACAAAGGACATGTACAGCTGAGTATCATCTACATAGCAGTGAAAACTCAGACCGTACCGCCTGATGATCTTTCTCAATGGCAGCATATACACTGTGAACAATATGGGTGACAAGATGGAACCCTGCAATATTCCATATAATAGGAATACATCCCAGATGCCACTCTCTGAGTCCTACCCTTGAGGAAAGATCAAAACCATCTGAGGACCATACCAGACAGTCCACGGATGAGCCATAGGCGTACCAACAGCACACCATGTTCCACAGTGTCAAATGCTGCAGAGAGATCAAGGAAGACCAAGACAGAATGAGTCCTCCAATCTCTTGCTATTAGGAGGCCATTTAACACCTGAACATGGGTCGTGTTGGTACTGTGTCTCTTCTTAAATCCTGACTGGAGAGAATCATAGACATCCTGCCTAGACAAGTGATCATTTAGCTGCAGTGCAACCCCCTTCTCAATAACCTTACACAGAAAGGGTAGGTTAGAAACAGGTTTGTAGTTAGCCAGACAGTCTGGGTCAAGGGAGGGCTTTTTAAGAAGTGTCTTAACAACCACCTCCTTTAGGGGGTCCAGGAAGACCCTCCTCTCCAATAACTTCCAGACTATCTCGACTAGGACGAGGCCGATTTCCTCCATGCATCCTACAAGAAGGCACATTGGGCCTGGGTCCAAACTACAGCTGGTTGGCCATAACATCTGGACAATCCTCATAATATCAGTGATTTCTGGCTGGCTGAAATCAGACCAGGTAAACTGGGTGCCTGCCACCTCCTGCTGACCTCCGCAACTCCCATTTGAAGGAGCTGGACTGATCCCAGACCTGATGGTGGCAACCTTATCTGCAAAGAACTAAGCAAACTCCTCATATCTCTCTTGTGAAATGATTCCGCCAGACTGAAGATGAACTGGATTGTACAATTTGTCAACAGTCCGGAAGAGGTGAACTGGTCAGTTCTGCAGAGCAGCAATCTCCCTGGACAGGAACTCTGCCTTCTTATGGGTGATTGCTGATTGATAGACCCCATAGTGGCCCATCAATCAAAGTCTGTCAGACTCCAGGTCCAGCTTTCACCAGCTCTTCTCTAGCTTTTGTCCAACTCTCCTCAACTTCTTCAAGATCCCATCAAACCATGGGGACCTTCAGCGAAGTGTAGGGGTGTGAAACAAAACAGGAGCTATGGAATCCAGGATCGCTATCACTAATAATAATAATTATAATAAACTTTATTTCACATAAATGCCTTTCAAATACCAAGCCGCTTTACAAAAGATAAAAAAACAGAATAATAAAATCAGTAAATACAGTACAGGATGGTAGCAAAAGTCTAGCGAGGTTCATTCATTCGACACCATTAAAGGCCATTGCCTTATTATAGGCAAGTACTAGATTCCCTGGGTCCATGCATTCATTCAGTATACCTGATAGGTCCAGCACCGCCATTAGGCCATCTGAGGTCCCATTCCTCAAAGGGTGGTACTGCACCACCTCTGTAGCAACAGGCCTACTGGGGGAAGCCACAAAACTGAACCCTATGGTGTGATGGTCAGACCATCTGACTGCCTCCAAAGCCAAGTTGGACATCTCCATCCCCAGGAGGGACACCAAATCCAATGAATGACCACAAATGTGGGTCACCGAGGTAACAACCTGTGTAAGGCCCAATAAACTCATTAGTTGAAGAAAGTATTGCCCAAATTGCAAGAGTTCATCATTGACCCAGACATTAAAATCTCCCAGAATCAATCATCTGAGAGATAGATCCCAATACCACACAGATGATGAAGTCAGTGACTTCCTGCAGGAAAACATTACCATCTCCTGGTGGATGGTAGAGGAGAAGAATCCTGCACCTTACACCCGTGCCCATGATACATTCAAAGAAGTTGGTGATCCCCACTGGAACATCCACAAGGTTCAGTTCTGATCCAAAGCAGGTGCTACACCCCCGCTCTTGTGATCCATTCTTGGTGATATATCACATAGTACCCAGCTGGAATTGCTGAAGCCAGCACTGGACCAGCATTTTCATACAGCCAGGTCTTGGTGATGTAAGCCAGGTCCCATGACCCAACAAGATCTGCTATTAAAGCAGTCTTGTTGTTTATGGACCTGGCATTGCATAACACCATCTGAGTAGGATGAGCAACCGAGGAAGACCACATCACTTGTCTGCACAAGGTAGAGCCCTTGGGCATGGGAATCAGGCAGGGAGGACTCCTCTCCTGGACCCAGTTCATCCCATGGGGTCTTCTTGTGCCCACTACCCCAATCTGCCCACTCCTTTCCATTCCCCCACCAGGCCCAGCCCCCACCTCCTCTTTCTAGCTATCCCCAGAGTCCAACACAACCTATATGCTTCTGAGGGCAGTGGAGGATAATTAATAGGATGGCGGTCCCTGAGTCTGGTAGGGGAATAGTGCCTGACCATCTTCACACCTTCCCAGCACATCCTCACAAGCAAGCAGCATGCACCACAGTCTTCAAAATCTACTCAAATGGTCATACACTCCTCACTCATGCATTCATTACACAGCTTCACATCCTAACATTTAGCACAACCACATCAGTCAACACACTCACCCCCCCACTACCAAACTTGCAAAATTAAACTAAAATAAGTGCAATGTTTAACCAAAATCATATAGTAGCATGCACATATAACAAAGAGAGCAGTCACTATAAGGGTCTCAATTTAAACTTCAGTTTGATAGTCCATAGAGCTCCCACCTCTTCAGACATAACCAAAAAAGGCTAGTCAAAGTTCAACTCCCACTTGAACCTGAAAAGCCAACCAGAAATTAATAGGAAAACTGAAACTGTAGAGCACTCTCACTGCCAATGAGTTTAGAATGACTAAAGCAGTCTGACCAGTTGTAGTTCCAAATGAACATCTATTATGGATACCAAAATTCCACCACAAAAATCTTCTACGAGGGTCTGGATTATGGTGCAACTCCTAGAACTCAACCACTGCTGCTCTGGCACATAACTGCTGATGGCTACCTCCACAACCATCCAGAGTATGCCCAAACAATAGATGGAATGCCTACCAGGACTCAACACATGATTAAACAGCTGTCCTATGCCCAGACGATTTGGTGCAGACTTGGAAGTGTTAAGTACATTAGTACCCTCCATCTTACTAAGGGTTACAGGCAAATTCTCCCAGTTTAATAATCTAGAGACAAAACTGCATCTGCCCCTACTGTTAGATTTTGTCAGTACACAATTGTGCCTTTTGGTTTACATGGCATACCTACTACATTTTAGTAATACATGGATGTAATTATATCCCCTCACACTGGTTATTGTGCAGTTTATCTGGATAATGTTGTGGTGTACAGTCCAGATCTGAAAAGCAACCTTGAACATCTACAAGCAGTTATCCTATATATCTATCAAAAATGCAGGTCTCACTGTTAATCCTACCAAGTGTGAATTGGGAATGCATGAAACCAGATAATTGGGTTATAGTTTGGGAAATAAAAAGGTAAAGCCAGAGATTTCCAAGATAGAAGCTGTGGTTAGCAGTCCTGTCACTATAACAAACAAAAACATCTAAATATTTTCAGATCTGGCTGGTTACTACCAGAAACTCATTCCTAGCGTTGCCCAGTTAGCTACTCCTCTCACTGCACTCACAAAGAAACAGTAGGTGGCGGTAGGTGAAAAACTTGGGAAAAGTGACCACAGGACTGTCCGGTTCAAGGTGAGGGTGTGGAGGACATGGACCCGAAGCAGTGCAATGGTGCTGAACTTTAGGTGGGTAGACTTCAACAAATTAAGAAGGCTGGTGGGGGAGGCATTAAAAGGATTAGGGGATATAAGTGACGTAGACTACCTATGGGTAGTTATCAGTGACCGGATCTAGGAGGCCACTCAGGCAGGCGTACATCAAAGGTGTCAAGAAAGGGGACAGAAGAAGGAAGCTGCTTTGGTTCAATAGGGATGTAGTAGGGGCGGTAAGGAATAGGTGGAGGGTATTTAGGAGATACAAGAGTACTCAGGGGGGAAAGGGACAGGGAGGCAAGACAGCTAATTGGTAAAATCATTAGAAGGGCTAATGCAGATATGGAGGAAAGAATAGCAAAACAGGCCAGGGGAGGGAAGAATACATTTTTTAGATGCATGGGGAGAGGAGGATCCCGGACAGGGGATTGAAAGGCTGAAGGGGGATGGAGGGGAGCACTTACTTAGTTACTACTTGCCAGCAGAAACAGGCCTCACAGTCTATCAAGTCTGTTTGAATGTGCAGCTGGCACCCCACTTTGCAGCTGCCCCACCTTTCACCCCCGACACAGATGAATACCAAGTGATACTGAACCAGATTAAGCGGCTGATGGTACTTCCAGCGAATGGGGGAAATTTTGCCAGGGCACCTGAGAAATTCCCCTACTGCCTAGTAGGAGAGGTGCTGCAGGTCATCATGGTGAACAAGCAGCTGGAGGAGGAAGACATTGCTGGTGTACCTGCAGAGGAAATGATCTCCACCCCTGCAGGTCCAGCAGTGGAGATCAGAAATGCAAAATCTGAAGATTCGATATGCATGGAGAGTGAGATGGAATGTGAAGAAGAAGAGGGAGAGGAGGAGGACAAATCAGCTGATACAGAAATACAGAGGCAAAAAGTTGAGGTGTCCCGGAGAAGATATTGCTATAGTGGAAGCACAACTCAAGAAAGAGTTGGATGAAAGAAGGACCATCCTATTTAAATTATTTGCAGAAGATGATGAAAGGTGCAGACCATCCTGCCAGTATAGGCTGGTATCCCTCCAGGTGGAACCCCAGTCCCCAGTGAAGCCAAACCCCTGTGCTCTGCACCATTTTGTTAATCATCCATTGTATCGAATGGTGTGAAGTACCCTTGCCATAGACAGGCAACACCTCTGAGAAGGATACTGTGTGTGCTACAGTACTTGCCTTAGGCCCCTCCCCAACCCCACAGACTCCTCCTGCACTGCTCTAATCTCATGTTGAGTCAAGTCATTTGTCCCTAGGTGGACAACAATGTCCAGCTCAGTCTCCTGTGCAGTTGTTCTTGTGATCTTGAGGATGCGCTTCCTGTCCCTCCAAGCCATGGTGCCAGGCAGGCACCTTACTTCAGTTTTCCCTGCTTCCCTCAGTTCTATCCCCGTAATGATTGAGTCCCCCACCAGGTGCTGCTTCCTTTCCCTGTGGTGTCCTCTGCCTCCTTGCTGTGGGGCTCCCTTGCGACAGTTGTCCACAACCTCCTTAGTCTCCTCTGTGGATGCATCCATAGGGGAACTATGCTCCATCAGAATGGTGTATGGATTGTGGAGGGGTACAACTGACTGGGTGTGCCTCTGTTCCACCCCCCCCCCGAGCCCACTGTGGTCCAACTGCTGTGCTTTCTTTGCAACCTCTGACATAGTGGTGGTGGCTCTGGTGCTCCTTGGGTGGGGGAGGTTCCCTTACTACTGTCCAGTGTGGACTGAAGATGGGCAACCTACATCCTCAGGGCAGAGAGTTGTCTACAAATAGGGCAGCATCTCAGCCTCCAGAAAGACTCGTGGAAGACTGCTGCCACACAGCCATTACATTGCACTACTTCCCACGTTTGTCTACCTTCTTGTTTATCCTGTTTAATTTTTTTTTTTTTTGATGAGGATCCAAAACAAGCAACAGCAGACCAGTAGTGGAACAATAATTCCAAGAAGGTGCTTCCTGGATGGAGGGGTATGGAAAAGGATTGGGCCCGTTTACTCACAGCCCAGGAATTGATCTAGAAGGCTTTTGGCACCAGGGGAGTACCAGCAAAGGGGCAAGACTAGACAATGGAGCAAGCACTAGAAGTGGCGGGATGGTGACAGGACAAGTCAGGAAAATTAAACCCTGATATCAACACCGTGTGTTTGGATTCAGGTGCAGCAGGACAGCAAATTAAGGAGAATGAACAGATAACATGTGGAGGCGATGGGGGTCAGAACAATGTACAAGAACAGACCATAAATGCTGAACAAAGCAAAAATCTAGGACTAGAAAAATATTAACAGGAAGGGGGGGGAGGGCTCAAGCAGAAGAGTGGCAACCCCAAGGGAAAATGGACCAGAAATCCCCAGTGGGAGCAGAAGTTGGGGGAATGGAAGAAAATTAGCAAATAAATGTAGAATCTGTCTCTAGGAGAGTTGAGGACATTGTAAATAAAGCCCCTTAAGGGATACCTGTGGAGATGGTCAGATACTGCCCTTTATGGGATGTGAGCCCTGAAGGTCTAGTGGTGGTGTTTGACCTATTGGAGTTTCCTTTGGCCAACTGGAATCCAGAGGCTTATAATAAGGTTGTGACCGTAGTACTGGATTCTGTCACTCCTGCCTGTGTTAGCCCTTTCTCTCTTCACTCCCATTCCCCTTGGTTTGATGGGACCTTGAGGGAGTTAAAACAACAAGAATGAAGGTTAGAGCAGTGTTGGTAGAAATCCACCCTGATTGCCGACCTTCTTAGATTATTAGAGCATTATCAAGTCTACCAATCCACAATATCCCATAAGAAGGCAGAGTTCCTGTCTGGGGTGATTGCGGCTGCTCAGAACTGACTGGCTCAGCTCTTTTGAACAGTGGACAGGCTGTGCAACCCAACCTATCTACAGTCTGGAAGAGCATTTTTGCAGTTGGAGTGCGATAAACTTGATCAGTTCTTTGCAGAAAAGGTGGCCAACATCAGGCGGAGATCCAGACTTCACGCTCTATGGGGGATGCTGTTGATCGGTGCTTGGTCGCTGTCCCTCACCTTTCCTGGAGTACCTTTGACCGGCAGGAGTTTGTGGATGTTATATGGATTGTCCGGAGTATGCACCCTATGTGCTGTAGTTTGGATCTGGGCCCAACTTCTCCAATTATGGGTTGTTGTGACATCATTGACCCGATCCTGGCACAGATAGTCTGGTGCTCCCTTGACTCGGGTGAACTTATTAGCTCCCTGAAGGAGGCTGTGGTGACACCCCTCTTGAAAAAAGCTTCACTGGGCCCAGACTCTCTTGCTAACTACAGACTGATCTCAAACCTCCTCTTTGTGGGAAGGTTATAGAAAAAGTAGCGGCTGTACAACTGGAGAACCACTTGACCATTCATAGCATTTATGAACCTCTCCAATCTGGTTTTTGAAAGAGGCACAGTACTGAGATTGCTCTGGTTCGGGTGCTCAATGATCTCCTGATGGTGAGAGATCAGAAAAGTAATTCCATGCTGGTTCTCCTTGATCTCTCCCCAGCATCTGAGACCATGGACCATGGGGTGCTGCTTGAGCACCTGAGGTACATCTGTGGTCTGACTAGTACAGTCCTCAGGTGGTTTAATTAATTCCTCAATGGCAGAACTCAAGAGGGTTTATTCCTCAGACCCTCTATCTCTGTCATGTGGAGTCCCTCAGGGCTCACTGCTGTCCCCCATGCTGTTTGCTGTGTATATGCTGTCCCTTGGAGACATTGTGAGATGGTATGGGCTGAGGTTTCACTGCTATGCTGATGATACCCAGCTCTAACTGTCTTTCGCACCTGACCAGGATAGTGCACTGTTGGTGTTTAATAACTGCCTCACAGAAATCCAGCACTGGATGAATTCTAGCTGGCTAAAGTTGAACTCAGGAATGACAGAGGTGATGGTTGTGGATCCTGGTTGCTGGATGGGGGGTTGGGGGCTGGTCAGCCCACAGTGCTTTTTCTGGGGGGGCTCCTGGCTCCTTGCCTCTGAACAGGTGCGGGACCTGGCGGTGATGCTTGATGATGGGCTGACTCTGTAGTCTCAGGTGTCAGCAGTCAAGTCATCCTTTTACCATCTTATGAACATCACTAGGATCAAACACCTTGTTCCGTCTGGTGACTTTCCTACACTGATCCACGCCTTCATGACCTTGCACCTTGATTACTGCAACTCCCTTTACTTAGGGCTACCGGGGTTTATATCCGTTGCCTCCAGATAGTGCAGAACGCTGCAGCCTGGCTGCTGATGGGGACTTCCGGGTCATGTCATATCATGCCAGTGCTGCACGAATTGCACTGGCTGCTGATTCATTGGCAGATCACATTTAAAGTCAGATTACTGACATATAAAGCCCTACACCGGCATGGCCCTGACTACCTGAAAGAGCTTCTGATCCCCTACTGCCCCGAGCGATGGCTCCGCTCAGCTGACATGAGGTTGCTAGAAATTCCAAGGGTATCATTAAAATCTTCAGGGGCCAGTGCATTTATGTATGTGGCCCCAACCCTTTGGAATTCTCTACCCTATCAGTTGTGGGAGCGTGCAACCCTGGGGGTTTGTAAACAGGCTCTGAAAACATATTTATGGAGCCAAGCATTTATCAATTAAGCATTTTTAGCATCAGATTGTATAGATTATCTTTTAGATTGTTGTTTTATGTTACTGTTTTAGTCATTTTGTAAAGTGCGTTGGCAATTTTGAAAGGTGCTATATCAAATAAAGATTTATTATTATACCTGGGACTGAAGGGGATACAGAAAGAGGAAAGGGGGTAACCCCCAAGAGAGAGAAAACGACATACTAGGGCAACTTCAGGCCCAGAAGCAGGACCAAATGAAGGGGAGAAAGAGGAACAGGGCTGGGGGGAGAAACAGTTCTCCAATGAGAGCTAGGCAAAGGTTTCTGCACTTGTTTAATAATAGTGAACCTGCACCATGATGGAATGCGGTAAGAATCCAGTACAGAGGGGGCCTACAAGCAAATCCTGATCAGTACCGTGTAGGAGTAAACTTGGATAAAAGATTCAATGAGGTTTATGGCCTCGAAAATCTATGTTCTCATACATGTATCGGGGGAAGATGTTTTTTAAGTTTGAGGTCACCACATTCACTAGATTTTGGGTGAAATATAATAAATTAACATTTTCACCCTTATGAACTCCCTTTGTGTGTATACCTTTATCCCAGCCACCAATTAAGTAAATAACAGCAAGGATCCAGGATTCTCTGAGGGGGTTCTATCTTCTGCACTAGCAGCCCGGTGCTGAATACAGCCAGCCACAGTGTGCTTCCCAGCCTGCCCTCAAGAGCAAGGATTCAGGATTCCCTGAGGGGAGGGTCCATCTTCTGCACTAGTGGCCCAGTGCTGAACACAGCCAGCTGCAGTGTGCTCCCCAGACTGCCCTCAAGAGCAAGGATCCAGGATTCCGGAGGGATTCCATCTTCTGCACTAGCAGCCCAGTGCTAAATACAGCTGGCCACAGGGTGCTCCCCAGCCTTTCCTCAAAAGCAAGGATCCAGGATTCCCTGAGCGGGTTCCATCTTCTGCACTAGTGGCCTGGTGCCAACCTCAGGGTGTGCCCCAGCCTGCCCTCAAGAGCAAAGATCCAGGTACATTTTGGGAAAGCATCTCCAGCCCAGCTCGCAAGCCGTGAACTCAGTTGGTGGATGGTGCCTGAATTTGAGTTTATTAAAGGCTGATTCAGCACTCCATCTCTCTCTGATTGGATTCAGCTCCTGTGGATTTGAATTGCCTGGCACCTTCCCCTGGAGCTCATCTCTCTGCTGCCTAAATTTCTTTTCTTTTTCTTTTCCTATCTTTTTTTTTTTTTTGCTGACTTTTCCATTAGCAGATTATATCTTCTAGCCACTAGAGAGCCCAGTTATAAGTGCACTCACCCAATCCAATCCATGTCTTGTTTCACTTACTGTGTGATCATTCTATCCCAATTCATCAGTCTTTGCCCTCTCCCTCTTCTACTTCTGTTAAGACCTATCTCTAGCTACCTGTTTTTCCCCAGGTGTGCACAACTTGCTAGTGGTTGTCAGTTCCCTCTGACAGTGGTCACTTTTTCACTGGCACCCCTCACAGTTTCACCATCCTGCACTCCCTCCCACTATTCAATCTACCCTGACTGGTAAGCGCCCCCCCCCCGTCTACCTACAGTATGCCCACCCCAATTTCCCCTCCCTCCTTCTAATTCTCCTTCCATCGCCTCTAACACAACTGCACAAACTTCTCAGTTTAAAAATCCTGCCCCATTCAACTCCCCTATGATCTCCTAGCCTCCTCCTTCATTCTTGCTATTACTCCCTCTTCCCCTCAAATACTCTGGACTCACTTCTCCCACATACCCCTTACCACATTATTCACAGCTTCTAGTCACCTTGCTTTCCTTTATCTCCTGATTATCCACTCACCCCCCCCAACACATTATGAATACTCAGCTAGACACAAATATCCTAAACTTCCTTATACTAACACTCCTATTACTTGCCTCAGGAAATGTACATCTCAGTCTTGGTCCACTTTCTCCTCCACCCCTCCCAGCTACTACACTTCCATTACCATACAACCTTCTAACACCACCTCTGCCCTCCCAAAAGGCCTAAAGATCCTTCACTTAAATATCTGCAGCCTTATCTAGAAAATTGATCTGTAGACATTCTAATCCTAACTGAAACTTAGCTGAATACTAACATTTCTGATCCTCCATTGCCATCCCAGGCTATTCTTTAGTCAGGCAGGATAGGGCAGGTAGGGGAGGTGGAGTGGCCATGTATATCCAGTCCTCTCCCTAATACACTAGTATTCTCTTGCCTGCATTACCCTCAACTTATGAAGCCCTGGTAGAAAATATTGCCCTGCTTTCTCCTCCGCTATCTTTATTGCCAGTATCTACTATCACCCAGGTATCAAGCCCTCTGAATACATTGACCTCATCACCTCTATAGCTTCTGTCTCACACAAAGATGAGCTATGTGTACTAGGTGATGTAAATCTAAGCTGGCTGCCATCAACCACTTCTAAGACATGACGAGATATCTCTGCTCTAAATCTCTCCCAACTCATCCAAGAGCCTACCTGACTAAATCACGAAATCAAAAACCACTCACTGTTAGACTGGGCTCTCATCTCCCACCTTCACTGAGTCATCAAGTCCGGCATCCTCCCAGATGCCCTCAGCAATCAGAACCTTATATTCATGGTCAGGAAGATCCACAGACCTAAACCACCACATAAACTCCTCAACTCCACTCTTTCAGTTCCCTTGACTTAAACCCTCTCCTCAATGATATATCCAGTTCTGATTGGTCCCCAATTGTATCCACCACTTCCATCGACCAAGCTCTCACTTACTTCAAAGGCAGATTTATAGCTGCCTGGGACTTCCGTGCCCCATTCAAATGCACTACTGCCCAAGGTATCCATCATACCTGAATTAATGACCTGCCTCAGGGAGCATGTTGAAGCATGGAGAAACTCAAGGCCTCTCAGCTTTCCACAGCCATTACTAACTACTGCAGGCAAAGAACGCTTGTACTAAAGCAATCAGACTTGCCAAGTCTGAATATTTTAACTCCTCTTTCCTCAATAACATAAACTCCCCCTCCAAATTTGGATACGTAGTCCACTCACTATTCTCCCCTTCCCCACATCCCAACCCCCATGCTTAATATAAACAAAACACTAGAGTCTGAACCTTGCATAGTGGCTCAGGAGTTCAACTCCTACTACACCTCCTGTGCCTCAACCCTTATAAAATCCATCCCCTCGAACCTCTCCTCCATTCATTCTCCCTCTACTACCACTCAACCCCCCCATACACCACCCTCTTTCTCATTCTGTCCTATCTTCCCTGAGGAGACAATAATGCTCTCCTCTCTCTCAATCCCATCAAAGGCTCCTCTCCGATTGAATTTGACCCTGAACTTCTCTACCTCTCAGACCCTGATATTGCTTACCCTCTCTCTCTAATTCTGAATCTCTCCTTTACATCCTCCTCCATCCCTACACCCTGGAAACATGTGGTGGTCCTCCCTCTCCATAAGGTGGTGATCCTTCCTCTCTTGCCAACTATCATCCAATCTCCCTCCTTCTCGTCCTTGTTAAGCTCCAAGAACACTTAGTCCTGTCTCAACTGACCTCTTTTCTTGCTGTCTTCTCTTTCTTCACCCCGTTCTAATCTGTTTTTTGGAAGAACCATTCCACTACCACCACCCTTCTTAGACTCACTTACTCCATCCTTATCAGAATAGACAATGGCCTTCATCTTTGTCGACCTCTCCAGGGTTTTTGACACAGTCTCCCATACCCTCTTTCTCAACTCCCTTACTGCTGCTGGTTTGTCTACTCCTGCTCTTAACTGGTTTAGAGATTACCTCACAGGCAGAAAATAATCATTCAGGATTCAGAATGCAATCTCTCCACCCCTCCCAATCTCCAAAGGAGTCCCACAGGGCTCTGTGCTCAGCCTCATCCTTTTCTCCAGCTTCCTAAATGACCATCCCTCAGTCTGCTCCCCATCCTCTTCTATCCATATGTATTCCGATGACACCAACTTGATCACCTCTGGCAAAACCACTACTGATGCAGCAACCACTCTTCAGCATGACTTCCACCAGGTCCAGCTCTGGTTTGCCTCACATCAACTATTCATAAATGCCAAAAAGACAATCTCCATGACCTTTGGCATTAGGCAGAGACTCTCTAGGCTCCACCCCTTACCCTCTTTCTGCACTCTTGATGGGACAAACCTTAAGGACATCCTCTCTTTCAGATACCTTTGGGGTTTGGCTGGACCAACACCTCAGCTTCTCTGGCCACACTGACGCCTTTCTGAAAAAAGTGTTCATCAAGTTTGGAGCCCTTTACAGGAACCGTAGGTGCATTCCTCCTGCAGCCCAGTGAGAACTTGTCCAGAAGATGATCCTCCCCATTTTTGACTACTATGATGTAGTCTATGGTTCAGCTCCCATATCCTCCTTCACCAGATTGGACTCTCTTTTTAACTCCTTCTGTCGATTTGTTCTTGACACCCCATTTCAAACCCATCATTATGACCTTTGCCATGCCCTGTCCTACCCCCCTACTTGCTAACAGACGCTTGGCTCACTATGCCAAGCTAACTTCCAAAGCTTTGGCTTGGTGTACTTCCTTCCTACATCTCATGCTTCCTTCCACTCCCTCAGATCATCTGACACTCTCACTGTGCTAGTCCTCTGTTGTACTACCCTCATCAGCCAATCAGGCTTCTCCCATCGCTTCCTCAAAATCTGGAACTCCTTCCCGCCTCAAATATGACACTCATTCTCCACCCACTCCCTTGCCTCTGCCTTACATACCTTTCTCTCTGCTAGCTGCTACAATCCTCCTTAACTTGTTCCCCTATAGGCCTGCTTCAGCGTCATGCCCACCTCTTTCTTGCAACCCCCCCACATCCTCCTCCAGCACCCCTTCCTTCCCACATTACTCCCACACCCATTCCTTCCTCTGCACACAACCTTACTCTCACTACTCACTTGCTGTTGCTTGACTTAGCCCCCTGGCAGGGTTCTCTTGCATCCTGGAAGGGTCCAGAACCAAGGCAAACACCTTCCTCACCTCCTACTCCCATCCCATTCTTTTCTGAAAGGGCTGGGTCTCAGACTCTCTTCTCTCCCACCTCTCTGTCTTGGTCCTTCTGAAGCCTACTTCCCATTGCTGCCTACTTCCCTCCTGTCATGCTCTACCTCTGCTGCCTACAACCTGCTTCATTCCTGTCATGCTCTACCTCTTCCTTGTGCAGGATGGGTTCACAGCATACTGGAAAGGCCAGACCCCAGCAGATCCTCCTCTTTCATCTCTCTTCCTTCCTGACATGCTCAGACTCTCACTGCCTATAACCAGACCCTTCTCCTCCACCCTTTGCTTTCCCCTCCTCCAAATCCCCCCTTCCCACCCTCTGCTCTCTGCCTATATGCCCCCACCCACCTTTCCCGCTCCTTCCTAGCCATAGTTATTGGTTAAACCCTAATTCACTTACAGTCAACCTTGCATTTTTGTTACACCTTGCAAATTTTGTTCTATCTATGTCTGTCCTCATAATCTTGCCCTAGTTCAACCTCCTTGTATTCTATCCAGCCATCTTCTAACTACAAAGCTCTGTCTCACCAAGTTTTTGCCAAAGACATTTGTGCTATCGTATCTATCTAGTTCAAGAATGTTAGCATTGTATCCATCTAGTTCATAGCTGTTAGCATTCCTCCTTTTCAGTACTTCCGTATAGTTTGCTCACTTTATTGAATGTAACCAAATTGCATATCTGTATTGTGTACCAAATCTCTGTATACTATCCTCATGTTCCCCTACTCCCTAGGTCTCACCCAGAGATGAGCAGCTTGTCGCTTAGCATGCCTTCCTGGCAAAACATTTCAATAAATAAAATAAAATAAAAAATGCTCTGACATGAAGGGGTATAAATAAGTAAAACACTGTGCTGGATATGGCACAGATGTAAGGTATTAAGTGCACCTGAAACTGTAATAGATGAGGAACATTTGTGGACTGGAGCATGGAAATTCAAACTCAAGCTCAGGCAGATGGCGGAAGGAGTAATTTGCCTTCCAAACAGTTGTTTTGTGGGAGAAGGACAAGGGAGTTGTGTTCATTGCAGGGCAGCATAAAGCATGTCTTAAGTGCAGAGACCAAACACCTCTGGCGAGCATGTGTGACAAACTCAGGTGTGGAATATGTAATGGGCTGGGGCATATCAGTCAGCAGTGCACAAATATAGTAAGGTACAACTTGTGCAGGACAGCATAAAGTATGTTATAAGTGCAGAGAGCAAACACATCTGACCGCGGCAGCAATGGATCTACTCCTGCTCTCTCCTGGAGCAGAAACAGCCGCACGAACACCAACAGGCACTGCGGCCTGAACCCCCCCCCAGCACACTGCTGGCAGCGGCAGCAACAGATCTACTCCTGCTCCCTCCTGGAGCCGAAACAGCTGCACGGATGCAGACAGGCACTGAGGTAAAGGCTTACCTCTGCTCCTTCTCAGGAATACTGCAGTGGGGTGCTACCTGAGTGTAGCCTTAAGACTTGTAACTTTATGTCCCCACAGGTGTACTGATTGTTTTTCTGGCTATGCTTTCTACCTGCCTGTACCTGCGTTTTTCATGTAACAGCTAGGATACTTTAATTCTAAGTACAGTATATTTAGAGTTAGTTCTCTTCTGTTTGGGGCTGTAAACCTGTAGTTTTTTATTACTAGACGGAATTGTTTTTGTGAGACTTACCTGTTCTCTACTGGGTGGCCATGCTAGTAGTCCTGCGCATGCGCAGTTGGGGCTTAATTGGGACATAGCCCATGCATGCGCAGAACAGGGACTGATTGTGAAAGAACCCTTCCTGCTGCATACTAATTTCTGGTTCCTTTGTTTGTGTTCCTTATAGGCTGGCCCCCAGCACACTGCCAACCGCGGCAGCAACGGATCTACTTCTGCTCCCGAAATAGCCGCATGGATGTCAACAGGCACTGAAGTAAAGGCTTACCTCTGCTCCTTCTCGGGAATACTACTGTGAGGTGCTAGCCCGACGACGCTGCACGTCATCTGCCCCGCCTGCCCCAGCCACCCACCCACCCAGGGGCGGCCCTCAATTTATCGGTCCTCCCCATTACATCACTTCCTGTTGGCCGAGATACCCCACTTTCCCATTTGCAGGTTACACCTGTTAGCCACTAGAGGTCACTGTGTTCTCTGCTGTTAAGCATCTTGCCTAGCTAACCCCCACTCTATCCCCATGTCTTCTCTACCAACCTATCCCACTCACTCACTCCTCTCCACCTAACCACCCCTTTCTCTCTCCTCTCCTACTCCCTGGCCCCCAATATACTACACCCACTCTTCTCCCCAATCCTGTAACCTCAGGGCACCCAAAACCCCCTACTCCACACTAGCCTACAGCTATATTGGCCACTAGGAGTCGCTATTTAGCATCCCATTTTTGGGCCCTCACATTGCCGGTGGGCTGCACCTGGACCATGGAGAATCGGCCCTACCCTGAGCTATCCCCTGTTATCTCTGGTGAGTCTTGAACCTGGCACCTTGGACACCAGAGGTGGGGCCACTACCACTGTACCAAAGTGGCACTAATGCTTATCGGTAGGTTGCTTACCCTCTTCTCTCATTTCTTATTACTTGCCTGCAAACCTCCCCTGAAAATGCCTACTTACCTCCTACTGACTTGCCTCACTCTCCTCCTCCTCCAGAGGCCACCATCTAACCCTGGTGTCCCTTCAACCCCGCAGTTTCACCAATCTAGTGTTCCCATCTGCCCTCTTATGCTACCCTCCTACTGGGCTTCTGCACTGCCACCTTCCTTCACTACTCTCCCCATGTGTTCTAGCCCATGACACCCACCACCTAGACACTACCCTGCTTCTCCCCATGCTTCTACTGGTGACTTCTCATTCTAGCTTTCCCAGTTTGTGCCCCCCTGCCTACCCCCTGCATCTCGAAACTCCTCTACTCCTCCTATTGCACCCAGCGCAAACACACCTTCCACCACCCCCTGTCCAGGGCTGTTCTTATCCTTCTACTCCTGTCAGGAAATATACATCCTAACCCAGGCCCTGCCCACAATAGCTCATCTGTCGAATCTCCTGGGCTTCATGTTGCAACTATGAACATCTGTAGCCTCCTTAAAAAATTCAACTCACTCCAATGTTGGGTTACAGTCCATAAACCTGACGTTATTTCTTTAGTGGAAACCTGGCTATCAGAATCTACCCCTGACTCCCTGGTCTCACTCCTGGGCTACTCCCTTTATCGAGAGGACCGTGTTGGTAGACGGGGTGGGGGCTGTGCTATCTATATCAAAGACTCACTCATAGGGCTAGCCCTCCCAGCCCCTGTCCTTGATTTCGGGGCTCAGGCCCTAACCCTAAAACTGACCCCTGATCCATCAAGGGGTTCCCTCTATCTGACGACCGCTTACATACCTCCAAAAAAATCAAGCGCTGGCTCTGGTTCCTCTAATTGCTTACCTTACCTCCCCGTGCCATTCCTCTGATCAAATCCTTGTGGGTGATCTAAATATTAACTGGCTTAGCCCCACATCTTCTGCTACCAGTGACACCTTTACATCTATTGACCTAACACAACTCGTTACCCATCCAACTAGAGTGAATCCTAGAATGGGCACAAGCACACTTCTTGATGTGGTCCTCACCAACCGTCCTAACCAAATCCGCAATATCCAAGTCCTTGCTGATGGACTTAGTGACCACTCCCCTATTCTCTTCTGTTGGTCAACCTCCTTACCCAAATCCACAGCGCAGTCCACCCTTCAGTGGCGGCTAAGACCAGGTGGGCTGAAAAGCCTTAAGCAACTCCTAGCCCATATTGATTGGTCTCTCATACAATACGCCCCTGATATTGATACGGCTCTAACCTTTTTCACCCAAACCTTTAGCAAAGCCTGCGACATTTTTGCACCACTAACTGCACTCCGGTCCAAAGTACGGCATGCCCCCTGGGTTACACCCCCCTCGCGCCAACTTCTTAAGAACAGGGATAACCTATGGCACATTGCCACGGAAACTGGCCGCCCTGCCGACAGTCAGGCTTATGCAGCTGCCTGGAACAAATGTACCTGGGCCATCTGCAAGGCTAAGGCTGATCACTATCAGGCCTCACTCACCTCATCCTGGGGGAATGCTAGGACCTGCTGGGACAATATCAAACAACTAAATCGTGGCACACATCCCCCCACCCTCCCAAATCAACATTGAGGGCTCTGTCTCCACAGACTCAGCCCACATTGCCAACTACCTCAACAAATCCTTCACTGACCTTAGCCTTGTTCTTCTGAGCAACTTCTTTGACCCTCCCTCCCTATCTGACCCTATTCTCACATGCCCCAGGTTCCACCTACACAGGGTTACTGCCCATGAAGTCAGACCCTACCTAATCAAGGCCTTAAAGAACAATACTATTGGCAGTGACTCCCTCAATCCCAATCTTTTCCATCAGGTTCTGGATCTGGTTATCTCCCCTATCACCAGCCTCTTCAACAAATCTCTCTGCCTGGGGCAATTTCCCTCTGCCTGGAAAATTGTCACAGTCACCCTCATACACAAGGGTGGTGATAGATCTTTTTCTGGTAATTACTGGCCAATCTCTATCCTCTCTCCTCTCTCCAAGGCCTTAGAAAAAGTTGTGTCCTCCCAAATCTCGGAGTATCTAGCCAAATACAGCATCCTCTGCCCTGAACAGCATGGTTTCTGTGCTGGCCATAGCACCAACACCGCCCTTCTTGAGTTCTCTAATTTTCTACACTCTTCTCTGGACTCTGGCTCTCTAGCGAGCACAGTGTTCATTGATTTATCAAAAGCCTTCGACACTGTCTCCCACCCCCTCCTGCTGGATGCCCTCAGCCACACAGACTTTGCTGCTGGGCCTGTCTCCTGGTGCTCCAGCTACTTGTCTGCCCGCTCACAATGTGTTAAAATAAGTGGGACACTCTCCAGCGCCTGTCCTATCCACTCTGGTGTCCCTCAGGGCTCCATTCTTGGGCCCTTGCTCTTTTCTCTTTATCTCAATACCCTGCCAAGTGAATGTACTGGTAATCTCTTACTTTATGCAGATGATGCCGTTATCTTTGCCTCAGACCGTAACCCTATCACCCTTCAGGACTCTTTGCAATTATCTTACAATGACGCTGAAACCTGGTTCAAAGAACATAGACTCGTAATAAATCTTAAAAAAACTAAAACAATGCTCTTTGCCCACCCCCAAAATAAAGCAAGTAATTTTCCACTTCAGGTCCTTGCCAGTTCCAAGTTCACACTCGAGCAAGTCTACTCATACAAGTACCTAGGGATATCCTTCGACCCCGCTCTCTCATTTCATGCCCATATCTCTGCCGTTGCCTCAGCCTCCAACATTCAGCTGGGTATCCTTTACCGCCATAAAAACTGTCTCCCCCCTGACACCCTCTGACTCACAGTCACATCCTCTGTACTATCCCTAGTAGATTATGGCTTGCCAGTTTATGGGACCACTGACCAGACCTCCCTAAACAAGATCTGCCTCACCCTAAATAAGGCTTGTAGGCTAATTACCGGGGCGCCTAGACTAACTCATACCTGCCACTTATACACCCTGGCTAATCTGTTCGACCTAGATGAACGCCTCAGATACCAAACCTGCCTCCTAACTAAAAAGACTCTCCTTGGGCTATCCCCACTAGGGTTGACTGCCTCTATCCACCAAGCTAACTCATTAGCGCATACCCAAACCTCCTGCAAAACAGCACTGTAAGTACCAAGGGTAAGAACCTCACAAGGGCAAAGGGCATACTCCTATAAAGCCCCCTCCTGGTATTACACTCTCCCTTTCAGTATCACTGATGCTCCCACGATCTCTCATTTCAAAACCACCCTTCGAAAACACCTATTTACTACGCGCAGCTGTGGCTGCCCCTAAGTTTATTCCAGCTCAATTACTCTGACAAAGCCCCTTGAGGGGCTGCACTAACCCATTGCTTATCACTATCTATGATCCTATACACTTCTCCACTAGTCTCTACAATGATTATCTCTGCATAGTTTTCGCCACTGTTATCTTGCTGTACAAATTGTCTGTACCTACTTGTGCACTGCCAATCCTGTATTACTGAAATGTAACTTTTCTAACTACTCTGAACCAACATGTGCTGGCCAACTCCTGTAATTCTAAAATTGTATTCTGTCCAATGTTCTCATTCCTTACAAATTTTTTGTACTCTGTTTATTGTAAAAGGTTGTTTTCACTGTTTTTGTCCTCTCTGTGATGAGGTACCTTTGTAAATGAGCCCCTGGCTCAAAGGTTGTAAACCGATGTTACAATAAATAAATAAATAAATAAATACATCTGGCCAGCATGTGTGACAACCTCAGGTGTGGAATATGTAATGGACTGGGGCATATCAGCCAGCAGTGCACAAATATAGTAAGAAACAATCTGTGCTGGACAGCCTAAAGAATGTCATAAGTGCAGAGACCAAACACATCTGGCCAGCATGTGTGACAAACTCAGGTGAGGTGTTGACACAATTTAAAGATAGAAGGAGGGCGGTTCAGGGGCAATGTGAGGAAGTATTATTTCACAGAGAGGGTAGTGGATGCATGGAACAGCCTTCCTAAGGAGGTTGTGGGGTCTAAAACTGTGGGAAAATTCAAGAATGCATGGGACAGACATAAGGCAATTCTTGTGGGGGGTAGGAAGAAATAGGCTGTTGGTTAACTAGGATCTGCGGCCTATCCTGTAGGTAGGGAAATGGGCAGACTAGATGGGCCTAGCGGTCCTTATCTGCCGTCAAAGTCTATGTTTCTATGTTTCTATGTGGGATATGTAATGGGCTGGGGCATATCAGCCAGCAATACACAAATATAGTAAGGTGCAATTTGTGCAGAGAACAGGGCCATGACTTTCGCAGATGCCTATAGGTGACCCACAATAAACTATACCATATTAAACAAAATGAGTTTATCACAAAAGCACAGCAAAAATAGAAAGACCCCCCCACCTCAGATGCACAGGAGACAGAAGAGCAAACATCTAAGAGTACCTCAGCACAGGCTGAGAAAGAGGAACAGTCCCCAGTGGAGGCAGTAGCCCAAACAGAACAAAAGAATATGCATACAGAACCCTCTATTATCGCAAGGGACAATCCAGACTGGGGAAGGCCTGGAACAAGTAAAAATGTTCAAAACTGCATAGAAGATGAAACAGTACAAACACCCATTCCTTCCAGGGAGTGGACCCCCCCACTACCACGAAGGAGTAGGGGATTGAGGAAACAAAAAGAAACCCTTGTAGAGATGGAAACTGAGAACCCTTTTGAGGTATTAACCCACTGCAGTGGAGGAAGTTCAGATCAGGGAGACCTAGATTCTGATCCACCCTCCTCCCAGCCAACACCACAAGAAAAGAACCTGGCAGGGGCAAGGGAGAATAAACGGAAAAAGAAGCAGAAGAAAAAGAAATGAGAGGATTAAAACTTATAGGCATAAATGACTTTTTTATGTCTATCTTTAAACACCCACAATTTGATAAATGCTGATAAAAGGAAAGCCATTGTAGGTTGCAAGGCTTAAATATAGACATTATTTTTTTTTTATAAGAAACATGGTTCTGAACTTTCACTGACATAACACAAGATCAGAGGCAATGGGTATGGGGAGCATCGTATTGGTCATGTGGAGAGGGCAGGGCAGATGGGGTGGGAATTCTTTTCATAGGCAAAGAGTTTAATTTCCAGAAAATTATAGTTCTGATAAATGGTAGAGCAATGGCTGTAGATGGAATATGGTTAAATCGGCCAAGTCATTTTGTGGTAGTCTATGGGGCACAAACAAAGGTGGAAAGAGTACACATGTTGGAAGATATACAATCGTAAATAGCAACAGCAAAATATGTTTACATGAGGGGGAATTTTAATTGTTCAAGGGAGACGTTAACACGCAGAACACAGGGGAAGAAAGTATATTATGAGTCAGTGGCCCTGAAAAAAGTATTGAGACAGCTAAGTTACAAGACTGTAGCAAGGAGGCACATCCAAAAATGAATCATACATATGTAAGAAGGACTTTAACATCAAAAATAGATTATAGTTTTGTGTCAAAAAGAATACAAATACTCCAAACAAAAGCACTGCCAGTAGAATTCTCAGAACATACGGCAGTTAAGACAACTTTAACTACAGACACAGGAGTTTATATCCCTAAATATAGGTGGAGAATGAACACTGAGAGCTTGGCCCTAGCTGAGGTCCGCTTAGGAATGATAGAACTTTTAATAGCTAGAGCATCAACACTATCCCTATATGAAGATGTGAGGGAGTGGTGGCTAGATGCCAAAAAAGAGATTCAAAAGTAGATGCAGGATTTTGGGAAAAGAACAGCAAATACAAAGGGACTAAACTACATGGATTAGAGGACACAACTTTATAAACTGATGCCAGTTTCAGGACAAAACAAAAATTATCTAACTGAGCAAATAGCCAAGATAAAACAGGAAGGCCCAGATATTCAAAAGTGGCACATGGTGCAACAGTGTTGCACCATACTTATTACTAATCTTGACGCGATATTCAAAAGAAACATAGAAACATAGAAGTTATGACGCAGATAGGGACCGCAAGGCCCATCCAGTCTGCCCATTTCTTTTCTACCTTATAAATGTGCCATCGCCTTTGCTCTGTCAGTGGCCTATCTAGTCATACTCATTTGTATTGCTCCCTTATGCCTATCCCATGCCTGTTTGAAGCCCTGCACTGTATTCATAGCCACCATTTCTTGAGGTAGGCCATTCCATGCATCCACCCCCTTTCTGTGAAAAAGAATTTCCTCACATTCCCCTTAATCGCCTCCCTCTAATCTCATGCTGTGTCTTCTTGTCCTGCTATTTTCTTATATTTAAACATATTAGACTCTTTCACCTTATTAATGCCCTTAAGGTGTTTAGATGCCTTGATGATATCACCTCTCTCCCTCCTTTGCGCAAGGTATACATATTGAGCTCTGTTAATCTGTCCTCATAAGTCTCTGATGCAGTCCCTACCATTTTGGTTGCCTTCTCTGGACTGCCTCAATTTGGTTAATGTCCTTGTGAAGGTGTGGCCTCCAATACTGCATGCAGTACTCCAGATGGGCCTAACCAGTGTCTTGTAAAGAGGATTATTACCTCCCTCTTACGACTTGTGATACCCCTACTAATACACTCCTAACACCCCCTAGCCTTACCTACTGCTTTAGAGGTCTGCTTGGATGATTTCAGGTCATCAGTGATGATGATGATGCCCAAGTCTCTTTCTTCCTTTGTGACTGCTAGCAACTCACCTCCCAGCCTATAGGTGGCTTCAGGGTTTCTCTTCCCTATGTGCATGATCTTGCACGTCTTTGCATTAAATCCCAGTTGCCACTCTTCTGACCATTTTGCTAGTTTGTCCAGATCTCTTCTCACTCTGCCCACCCCATCTGGATCATCTACTCTGTTGCAGATCTTGGTGTCATCTGCAAACAGACATGCCTTACTCTTTAGTCCATCTGCAAGGTCACTAATGAAAATGTTGAAGAGGACTGGCCCCAGGACTGATCCATGAGGTACCCCACTTGTGACTGGCATCTCTTCTGACTGTATACCATTTACCACCACTCTCTGTTTTCTGCCCGTCAACCAGTTTGCCACCCAGTTGACAAACTTCTGACCCACCCTGAGCCTACCCAGCTTATTTATCAATCTTCTATGTGGAACAGTGTCAAAAGCTTTGCTGAAGTCAAGGTAGGTGACATCAACTGCTCCCCCTTGGTTTACCACTCTGGTTACCCAGTCAAAGAAATCTATGAGATTAGTTTGACAGGACCTTCCTTTTGTAAACCCATGCTGTCTTGGATCCTGTGCCCCTATGGATTCCAGGTGTTGCACTATCCTTTCCTTAAGGAGTGCCTCCATAATCTTGCCCACTACTGAGGTAAGACTGACTGGTCTGTAGTTCCCTGCCCCTCCCTGCTACCACTCTTGTGGAGGCGGGATCCATAAGCCCTTCTCCAGTCTTCTGGTACCTCTCCTGTGCTCAGAGACTCCTAAACAGTTCTGCTAATGGCTCTGCTAGTTCCACCTTTAGCTCCTTAAGTACCCTGGGATGTATGCCATCAGGTCCCATTGCCTTGTCCACCCTGAGCTTAGCAAGCTCTTGTAGGACCCTTTCTTTTGTGAAGGGAGTAGTGCTCACCTCTCTCCCCCCTGTGTCCATGGTGCTGAGCTGTGGGCCCTGCCCTACCTTCTCTTCAGTAAATACTGAGCAAAACATCTATTTAGGATAGATGCTTTCATGGTCCTCCTCCTCCACATGCTCCCTTTTCTCCTTTAAGCTTAGCAATACCCCCTCTGGACTTTCTCCTTTCACTAATGTATCTATAGAAAGTCTTGTCACCTTCTTTTACTGTTCATGCTAGTGTTTCCTCAGTTTGGGACTTTGCCTGCCTTACTGCCTTCCCTGCTTCCATTAGGGCAGTTTGGTATGCCTCCCTATCTTTATCCCGCTGTGTTCCCTTACATTTCCTGAAGGCCAGCCTTTTGACTCTGACTATTTCTGCTACTGTATTTGAGAACCAAAGTGGTTTCCTTCTTCTTTTGCACTTCCTTTTCTGTCTAACACAATGGGATGTTGCTTCAAGTATTGCATCTTTAATGCTTGCCCACTTTGCCTGTACCCCCTCACCTGTGTTTCTTTTTGCCAGGGCTAGCTTAACTCTGTTGGCCATCTTATCAAAGTCAGCTCCTCTGAAGTCCCATATTTTTGCCTTGGAATGGGATGATTTAGATGTAGTAGCCAAATTGAACCATATCATGTGATGGTCACTGGCCCCCAGGTGACCTTCTACCTGGAGATCTGTGATCCCTTCCCTGTTAGTCAGTACTGGATCTAGGACAGCCCTGTCTCTTGTGGGTTGTTGTATCAGTTGTTTGAGGCCCTCCTCCTGCAGGGAATCCACTATGTGTCTAGTTCTGGCAGATGTTCCTGCTGGCATTGACCAATCTGTATCCGGCATGTTGAAGTCTCCCATTATCAGAACCCCCCCCCTTAGCTGTCATGTTTTGTATATCATCTAACAGTAATGTGTATGTCCTCCCCCTGGTCTGGGAGCCTGTAGACAACCCCAGTTCTTATGGCTGTCCATTTCCTGTTTCAAGGGTGACCCACAGTTCTTCTGGCTCCTTATGTGTATTCTGAATTTCTGTGGCTTTGATATTTTCATTGACATACAGGGCCACCCCCTTTTTTGCACCTCAGTCTCTTCTGAACAATACATAGCCAGGTATTGAAGTCTCCCAGTGTGGTTACTGGTAAACCACGTCTCACTAATTGCTACTATGTGCAGTTTAGCCTCTGACATTATTGCCTGCAGGTCTGGGATCTTATTTCCCAGGCTGTGAGCATTTGAGTACATGATTTTCCATTGGCCAGATTTCGGTGCGTTAGTTGTTGGGTGAGGTTTGGCATTGCCCCTGTGCACTGTATGGGGAGACAAACCGTTTTTCTTACCTGGTGATGCAAATGAACTGCAAACATGCTGAATCCCTGTTTGACCACTAGCTGAGAGGGGAGGGGTGTTCTTCCCATTCGACGTATAGGGTGCTGCACCCCTCTCCCCATTTGCTAGTTTAAATATTCTGCAAAGACATCAAACTTCTGCCCCAATGCACTGACTCCCTCCTTAGTCAGATGCAGTCCATCAAATTTAAAGAACTTTTGCTCCCAGAACTGTTGCCAGTTCCCTACAAATCTGTGTCCTTTTTCCTGGCACCAGCCCTTGAGCCACGTGTTTAGCTCCCCTATCTCCCCTTCTCTGACCTTCCGTCCATCTGCCCTCCTCTCTCAGACTGGCAGGATCTCAAGGAAGGAGATGCTGGATGAAATGGATGATAGTTTGTCACCCAGCCTGGTCAGGTGTTCCTTGGTCTCCACAACTGACTGGCTGGCGAGATCATTAGTCCCTATGTGTACTAGGACATCAATGTTTTCTCCTGCTTTGTGAACAATTTTAGCAATGCGGTCAGTGTCTCTCCATGCTGATGTACCTGGGAGATGTCTAACCATTACCCCCTGGCTGGAGATGGGTATCAACTCCCCGAATAATGGAGTCTCCTATGATCAGAAGTTTTTTGAATTCCCTTTTTGCTTTTTTTATTTTGGTTCCTGATTTGGGTGAGTTTTGTTGTGCTAGCTCCTGTGCTGCAGTATCCTGCTCTGCAGTGTCTTCTGCCTCTTTGTTTGATTTCAGAGATAGAGGCAGATACCTGTTTGTAGTGTTTACATGTTTTTTGGAGGTAATATGTTGGAGAGCAGAGAGTGATGGGGCACCTGATTTGCCCCTCCTAACCACCTGCCAACCTCCTGGTCCAACTACCCTCTGCGGTCAAGGTTTTTCTGTTGGATGCTGGGGAAATGGCGGGTGGTCCTTATAATGCATTTCCTCTTGAATATGAAATTTGAGGTGTGCAATCTCTGCCTAAGCTGCCCGAAGCTGAGTCCTAAGATCTCCAATGGCCCAGCATGTAGGACAATGTCCTAAATCCTGTAAGACTGTCCTTCTGAAAATTGTTCCACAGTACCTGCAGTTAATGATATCCATTCCAGATAAGTTGCTGGGTTTATAACCTAGTCAGAGTAATTAGAAGGAAAAAAAATGCAAGTAATGGTTTGCTTGTGTTTTGTTTTTGTTTAACTTGTTATAACAAGTTAAATTACTAGTGCCCCTGTGAATAAGCTCACCTTGTGGATGCCCCACTGATCCGCCCCTTCCTGCTCTGCCACAAGAAATGTCACAACTGTAGTACCCTATAAAAGGAGTGTAGTGTGGGGTGGTTGGGGATGGGGTGGGGTGGTGGGTGGCTGGGCCCTTCCCCTGCTGAAAAAGAAGAACCACGGATGAAAGAACAAGGAGGTAAGAGCAGAAACAATCAGTCAACAACAAATGCAGTAACCCTGAAAGCTTATCCTAATGTTAGATAAAACTGTAAAACCTGTAAAGCACCACCTGTAATAATTTCAGAGAAGATATACCCTGTAAGAAACACTTTGCTACAGAGAAAAATAAAGCAGTAACAGAATATATACCTTGCAAAACAGAATTTGAATCAGAAGATTACAGCAGTAATCTGTTAGCACACACCTGTAGGCACACCTTGTAATAATGCAGAAGAAGGTATACCAGCAACAACAATTTGAATCAGAGAAAAATAAAACAATGAAATGTTAGCAACAAACAGTAACAATCCCTGTGAGTAAAAAGGAAAAACAACACCACACAGTAAATCTGCTTAGCCAAAAGAAGTCTTAATCCTTTTCCCTTGCTCTGGTAAGGTTCTCTACTCTGCCTTTCAAGCAGTCTTGGAAGGAAAGAGCTCAGGTGAAGCTAGGTGCCTTGGCCAGCAAACCAAGTCTTCTACTCCAAGATATCAACTAACCTGACCTTTTAACCCTTCTTTCTGTTGGAAATTACTGACAGTTTGCCAGCTCCACCCCTCACATACACACCTAATTATTTGGAAGAGCTGTGGGAGGAAAACAATTAGCTCCTTCAGTGTGAGAAGGAGACTGAAACACCTCTGAGACAACAAACCTTTTCAACAAAAAAAAAAAACAAGAATAAAATAAAACAGTGTCAAACAGTAATTTTGTTTAGCTCAATGATAAAAAAGTCACAAAAATGTAAGCTCCAGCTGTAATAATTTCAGAGAAGATATACCCTGTAAGAAACAATTTGCTACAGAGAAAAATAAAGCAGTAACAGAAGGTATGCCTTGCAAAAGACAATTTGAATCAGAAGATTACAGCAGTAATCTGTTAGCACACACCTGTAGGCACACCTTGTAATAATGCAGAAGAAGGTATACCAGCAACAACAATTTGAATCAGAGAAAAATAAAGCAACAAAATGTTAGCAACAAACAGTAGCAATCCCTGTGAGTAAATAATAAAAACAACACCACACAGTAAATCTGCTTAGCCAAAAGAAGTCTTAATCCTTTTCCCTTGCTCTGGTAAGGTTCTCTACTCTGCCTTTCAAGCAGTCTTGGAAGGAAAGAGCTCAGGTGAAGCTAGGTGCCTTGGAAAACTGCACTGCACAAATCCCAATGCGCCGGAGCGCATCAGTAATGTATGCAGGCACAGGTAGGGGGGTGTGCCCATGCATAACCTGCACAGCCTGATATTCAGCCCGGGATGTGCAGAGCCATGCATGCGCAACCCTTACCTGCACCAGCACAAAGTTAAGCCAAAAAAAAAAAAAGGAACAACTGATGGCCACCCATAGGTGAGCTGCCACATTGCAGGGCACAACACGGCAGCTGCCACCTGTGGGTGGTCACCTGAGTCCCTGCTGCACCTGGCAGTGCCCCCATGCCCCATGATGGGCATATGTTTAAATAAACTCCCCCTCCCATATCCCTGGTGGTCCAGTGGACCAAGTGCTGCCCAATTGTGGGCATCTGTTTAAATAAACCCCCCGTCTGATATTCCTGGTGGTCCAGTGTACCGATTTCTGGCCCAATCATGGGCATCTGTTTTAAGAAAGAGACCCCCCCCGGTCCTATATCCCTGGTGGTTCAGTGGACCGATTTCCACCTGATCATGGGCATCTGTTTTAGGAAAGAGAACCCCTCACTGGCCAACATCCCTGGTGGTCCAGTGGACCACACTCTGCCCGATCATGGGAAACAGTACAATGGAAAATGTCCTATTACCCTGGTGGTCTAGTGTACCCCCTCCCCACCGCCCACTGAGCCACGCCCTCCCCATCAGCTGGCGGGTGGCAGCACCTCACCACCTGCCGCCCGCAACTGACACCTCAGTAGGGCTGCAGGTCCATTGGTTCACAACATGAGCCAATGGCGTACGCATACCGTACTACACATTTCAGCTATGTGGATAGAATCATTCACATAGCTGGAATGTGTAGTATGGTTGCACGCCCATTGGCTCCGCCTGAACCAATGGGCATGCAGCCCTACTGAGGTGTCAGGCGCAGGCGGATGGTGCTGCCGCCCACCAGCTAACTGGGGGCAGGACAGTGGGGCTCAGTGGGCGGGTGGGGAGGGTGTACCCTAGACCACCAGGGTAATAGGACATTTTCTGTTACTGATGCCCGTGGATTGGGCACAGTGCAGTCCACTTGACCACCAGGGATGTTGGCCAGTGGGGTTCTCTTCTTAAAACAGATGCCCGCGATTGGTGGAAATCGCCCACTGGACCACCAGGGATGTAGGACGGGGGTTCTTCTTAAAACAGATGCCTGCGATCGGTCGGAAATCGGTCCACTGGACCACCAGGGATATAGGAAGGGGGGAGTTCTCTTTCTTAAAACAGATGCCCGCAATCGGGTGGAAATCGGTCCACTGGACCACCAGGGATATAGGACGTCTTTTATCTTTACAGATACCCGTGATCAGGCTGCAGGGGGTGTTGGTCCCTGACGGCTGCTGCCTGGCAGGGCGCCAGGCACAAGTCATTGGGGATCGGTGCACCTGCATGCAAATGTGATGCAAATGGAGCCATGATGACATGCAAATTGTCCCATGTGTGCCTTGCATAAATTATGGCCCCATTTGCATGTCACCTTTTGAATATCACAGGTGCTGTGAATGGCGCAATGGCACTTGCGCTAGCGCATCTCCATGCTCCACTCTGGCCACTTGCACTGGCACAGTGCTACTGTGCCATGCACAGTGGGGGTGGCCAGGATTCAATATTCAAAGCTGCTGAGCCATGGCACAGCTCCTTTGAATATCGCCCAGGCCACACCCCTGCGCAGCCAAGTTGAGCTGCACCCAGGCTTGCGCCACAGCCTGGCACAGTTTAAATATCCAGGCCAAAATGTTTAAAGTTCAATATAATAGAGCAAATTCATGATATACAGAGCTAAGTTGTGGAACAAAAAAAAACACCTTTTGGAGATCCATGCATAGCTTGCAAAGAGAGGAAAAATAAAGCACAGTTCTCGGCATTAATAGATTCTAAAGGGGAAAAGAGGGAAAGTGCAGCAGGAATAACAGAAGTGGCAGAACTCCATTTAAAAAAAAGTTACTGAAGCAGAAGACACCCCATTAAGGGAAACAGAGGAGTATTTTGGGAGGTAAACCTCCCACAGATAGGAAGGGACTGAAACATAGAGAAAGATATACAGCGTGAAGCGATTTTCAAGTTTCTTAAGAATTTAAAACAGGGGGTATTGCCTGGAGAGGATGGCATCTCAAATAAGTGGTATTGAATGTTTCCAGAGATTTTAGCTGTAGTGTTAGGCAAAGTCTATAGGTATTTACCGTCCCAGCAGAGTTTATCCAAAGAATTCACCCTGGAACTCATCACCTACTTGCATAAAGCAGGGGACAAGAAGCAAATAGACAATTGGAGGCCCACTTGCCTGCTAAATGCAGATTTTAAGATATTATCGCTCATTTTACAAAAGAGATTGAAACAGATCTCTAAAGAAGTGACTCACCCAGTACAGACATGTGTCCTTCCTGGCAGACACATACAAGGAAATGTAAGCATTATTAGATACATGCATGGATACTGTACACAACAACAGAAAAAGGGATATTTACTTTCATTAGACCAGCACAAAGCTTTCGATAAAGTTAATCATCAGTGTTTGTTCAAGGCACTGGAAAAATACAGACTGGCCCTAAAATTTATGGAGTGGACAAAGTTATTATATAGGAATGCAGTAATTGCACCAGTAATGACAGGAGGTTGAGGAAAGAGATTTAAAATACAGAAAGGGGTGCAGCAAGGATGCCCCCTAAGTCCGGTTCTGGACTTGTTTGCATTAGACCCTACTGTATGGAAAATTAATGCACACCAAGGCATAAAATGGGTAAAACACACGAACTGCAGGATAGTGAAGTTAAATGAATCCCCTACATGGATGATATATGTGCATTTCTCACAGAAAAACAGGGGGTGGAAATACTAGTATAAGAATTCCAGAAATTCAGCAGAGTATTGGGGTCCAAATTGAATTTACAGAAAAGTAAAAGTGTATTCATGGGTGAGGAAGAGAGAGAGAATATAGGAGGAATAGATATATCACAGACAGAGGGGTAACCTTTGGTCCAGGGGAGATAGCCAAAGAAAATTAGGAAAGAGCTATAAGAAATGGGGAAGCAAAAGTGGAAAGGTAGAAAAACTGGAACATTTCTGAACTTAAGAAGGTTCACGTTATCAAACAACTTGTGTTGCTCTGTTTTTAATATATATATATGGTTTTTCCCCTACCAAAAGGTTTGGAAACAAGGGTTTATAGGGCTTTTTTTCAGTTATTGTGGGAGAGCCACCTGAGCCCCATCAAGAGGGAGATAACTTATTTACCAAAAAATAAGGGAGGGGTGGGGATGATCAACCCAGTAGTTTTTTCAATGTATGTTCTGGGGTGCGAATATTAAACTGATGTTTTTAGCAAAAAGGATGAAGGCCACAGTTTGGTTAAGGCGATCTTTCCAGGGGGTACCTGAAAAGTGGGGAAATGTAATGCCCAAAATCACCACAGCAGTTAAGATGGAGAAGGCATTTATAATATCTTTCAAAAAACCTAAGTGGAGGATAACAGAACAAATGATAATACAAAGACAAAGCCACAATTGTATCAACGGGTTATGGAAAATATTGGGTCACTTGAACCGACTTTCAAACATTGTACTGAAGGAAAAAATGAACTGGTGTATAAGCAACTGATTAATAATAGGGTTCCACAGAAAATGTGGGATAATCAACAGCTGATTATAGACGGAAAAGTGGGGGTAAGGGGCAATCCTAAACACAAAGCTAGAGAAGAATAGAAATGTGTGTACCCTGAATGCATAAACCAGGTAGAAACCCCAGAACATAGTTTATTAGATTGTTCGTATACAAGAGAGTTATGGAAGTATGTAGCGGTCAGGTAGACGATGCCATGGGAAATTTCCCACAATTACTAAGTAAATATAATGCGGGGACATTAAGTGTTTTTTTTTTTAATACTGAAATACTATTTATGGCAGAGCAGGTGCCAGTTCTTGTTCCAGCAAAAAATAATGCTATATCCAGTGTATGCCACCATTTGGAAAAAGCCTCACAAGCAGTACATACAAATGATTTATACGTGCACCCTAGGGCATGGTGGAAAGGTTTTTCATATGTGATAAAATATGCATAAGTGGGGGTAGAAATGGGGGCAGTGGGGTTCAGTTCTTTCAAAAATGGAGGGCAAAATCTAAAAGGGAATCAGGTTGAGGAGGAAGAAAAGGGGTAAAGTGGGAAAGGAAATTTTGTAATAGCTGGGGCAGGGAAGTGGATGTCATGGTTCATTAATTTTACATATGAAGAGTAGGATGCAGGGTATTGTTTAACAAATATGACTATGGAACTGTCACTTTCTTTCCCTCTACTTTCCTTTTAGAGATTCTTAAATATTATTTAGGACAGAGCTGATGCCATTTTTTTTATTTTCAACAGCAGCCCATATTGTATGATGTCGTCAGGAAAATATGTGAACAGGCATTATTGAAAGCATATAGAAATAAAGTAACATTTCATCCTGTGATGGTGTAGTGGAGGAGGCCCACTTTTTTGGAAAAATATGATTGAAGAAGGAGGAAGTTTTTTTTTCTTTTTAGAACTAGCCATTATGTTTATACCCATCATCTAGTATTTTTACCTGAGATGTAATTTGGTATCTTGATTTTTATGGAAAAATTTGGCTTTTAGCATTATTGTGTATGATTTTGTTATATACTTAAGCAATAAGGTATGACCAGGGGTTATGTTAATGGTCTGTTAATCACTCTCTAGGGGAGTAATGTGGCACGAGGCATAGCCGAGTGCTGCATACTCCAAGAGGGTATTTAACTGGTCATTAACATAACCCCTGGGAGTGTCTTATTGCTATTATAATAAAAATGTCTTTCTAAATAGTGTTAAACCTTGTTTAGCATATGGTTAAACTGTACATGTATGTTAATAAAAGATTAACATAAGGCTGTTAGAATGTTTATAACCAATCAGAAAGCTCCATTTCTCAGACCCTTTTTATAATTGCCAATAAAAACTCCCCTACTCTTTTCGATAAGTGCCATGGGATCTTTAACATCCAGCTGAACTACCACCAGAACAGGCAGATGGGAAAGTCAGTTTAACATCTCATCTGAGGGATGGCACAGCAGAAGTGCAGCACCATTGTCATGCTGCATGACAGTGTCAGTTCTGGGATATTAACTCAAGTGCCACAGGTAGGAATTGAACCCACAGCTATTTGACAACTCTCTACCAGGTGTGGGAATTAAACCCACAGCCCTCTGATCTCTCAGTCTCAGAGGTGAGTGTGCTACCTATTGAGCTACTGAGACTTGGAGGGGGATAGGGAGAAGGCAGAGGGCCTGAACAGGTATTTATGCTCTGTATTTGTGGAGAAAGGGGGGTTAGAGGGCTGGAGTTGGAAAAGAGCGGGCAGCACAAGGATGATATTGGATCCCTTCACCATGGAGAGAGTTAGGGAGGAACTAGCCAGCATAAAGGTAGACAAGGCCATGGGACTGGATGGCCTGCATCCAAGAGTGATTTGGGAACTAAGAGAGGAGTTGGCTGTACAATTAATGAGGCTGTTCAACCTGTCCCTGGACATTGGTAGCATGCCAGAGGACTAGAGAAAGGCAATGATGGTTTCAATCCACAAGGGGGGCAAGGAGTTGAGGGAAAATTATCACCCCAATAGCCTAACTGCAGTGATGATGAAGGTCATGAAAGCACTCATTAGTGAAAGGGTAATGACGTACATAGAGACTAACAGTCTACAGGATGACAGAGAACATGGGTTTACTAGGGGCAAATCATTCCAGTCCATTTTGATTGAATTTTTTGACTGCATGATGCAGGTAGTGGGTATAGGGGGTGCAATGGATGTGGCCTACCTGGATTTCAGTAAGGCCTTTGACACCATACCCCATAGGAGACTGGTCAACAAATTAGATAGTATGGGGGTAGGGGCCAAAATAACAAGATGGGTGGAACACTGGTTGGCAGATAGGAATCAGAGTGTGGTGATGAATAGGGTGCACTCAGGGATCGGGCAGGTGAAGAATAGAGTTCCCAGGGGATCAGTGTTTAGTTCCCTCCTGTTCAATATCTATGTTCAGGACATCACAGAAGGCCTAAAAGGGAGGGTGGCCCTCTTTGAAGATGACACAAAAATCTGTAATAGAGTTGAATCCACTGTGGGGGGGGGGGGTGGAGGACATGAGAAGAGACCCGAGAATTTTGGAAAAGTGGGCAGAGACCTGGCAGCTAAAATTCAGCATCAAGAAATATACTGCTATGCACCAGGGACACAGAAATCAAAGGACCAAATACATGCTGGAAGGGAAGAGAGTCAGTGCGACAGAGTATAAGAGGGATCTGGGGATAACAGTCTCTAGCAACCTCAAGACAGGGCATAATGAAGTGGGGAAAATTATTAATTTGAATACATCTGGGAGAAAAGGACAAGGGCAGTGAAAGCTAGTGGGTAGAAAAGAGTAGTGAAAAAGCATTAACACTTAAAAACAACTACAGCATAGTATTTACAAAGGAGAAGGGGGTGAGATACCCAAGGTCATTGAAAGTGCAGGAACTGAGGTGGAGGGGATGTGGATGAGGTAATAGAAGGAAGTAGTGTCCTGTAGGGATTGAGGGCCACTAAGAGTGGACAAGGCGCCAAGGCCATGATGCGTCCAAGCTGTAGTACTGGAGGAAGCAGCAGAGATCCTAGCAGGACCTCAGGAAGTCCTGTTCAGATCCTCATTGTGGTCAGGGTGTGTACCTCTGGATTAGAGGATGGCTCACATGGTACTGCTCAGTAAGCATGGAGACATTGATGAACAGGGGAACTATAGACCTATTATCCTCACAGCCATTGCTAGGAAGTGGCTATAGACAATCCCGAAGAAAAGGTTGGTGTCTGTTGTAGATAATGGGAGACAGGTCAACAACTATCACAGTTTTCTCACTGGAAGGTCCTGTCAGACTAGCCTTGCTGAAATGTTAAGAAGTGGTAAGTGTGACACTTTGCCAATATGCTTGTTTTTATTGTATCATATCTGTGATATAAATATATGTTTCCTTGAATTTCTGCTTGAAAGTATGGCAGTCAGCACAAGGAATCGTGGAACCTTGGATTTTCAAAAAAAAAATACTGTTCTCTCTCTGAGTGGAAAATCTAATTAAGAGCTTCCTTTAGAAACCAGTTTGTATAGGTTGTAAACCAGCCACTTGTATAAAGTATTGCATTTTATGACCTATTAGGAGAAAATCAACTTCTGACACATACCTGTTACATTTCTCACCACTAAGAGAAATAGCTCAGGAATTTTTTCTGAAGATCAAAGAGGTAATTCTGACCTGCCATAAAGCAGGCTCACTAATTAAAAAAAATTATATATATATATTTTTTTTTTTATGGGATGCTTAGCAACATGCAGATGCCTGAGACCATTTGGTATACAAGAAATGTGAGTTACCTCACAGCCAGCATCACCCCTGCTCTGTAACCTCACAAGCTGGGTGAGACCCTTATTTCCTATTGATGGCCAAAGCTAAGTGCTTTTTATCTCTGGACTCCTGAAAGAACACACTCTCTAGAAGCACTTCTGTTAGATAATTCAACCTCTACTATTTATCAGTTGAAACTAGGGTAGGATTAAATACTCAGTGATAAAGCAGTTTTGTTTAAATTGTCCATTTAATTTGTATGACTGTACCTAAATATTATATGTTCTGTATTTTGTATTTCATCTACTATTTTTAATTTTAGTGACTTTGTTTTTCTTGAAATCCTGCCTGAGTCTTTTCCTCAATTTGAATCTGAATGCTGGGACAGTGTTGATAATTCTTACAGAACTATCATCGACGCTCTGTAATATAATAGTCCACTGAGAAATGGGTATGGCAATTATGGGCCACGACCTTCTGCTATCCTATAACCCTTATTATAACTGTTACGTGCTTGCTGTGTGTTACCATATGCACCAAGGTAAGAAAAGTACCTAGGTCTCAACTGAGTCAAAAGGGGAGTTGTGAACCAGGTTGAATGCTTACTGGGTTAAGTAGTACACTGCATTTCCCTGAAGAGGGTGTGATATTTAACCTGTTAACTGTGCATGATAGTGAAAAAGGATTCATATTTGACCTCGGGACTTGAAACTGGTAGTTGTTCAAACCCAGAACAGACAGAAGGGTTACTCGGTTTGTCTCCTGTTCACATACTGCACTTCAAGGTTTGGGACTGTAGGAGCAGAGGGCCTGACCCCTGGAGTGTGGTTGTGACAGTAAGTAAGCAGTTAGATGGGGGCCATGCAGTGGATGTCCTGTATCTGGAGTTTAGCAAGGCTTTACACTCAGTGTCATATGGAAGGTAAGGGAGGAAGCTTGAAAACACAGAGGTGGGTGACAATATACTCTGATGGGTGGTGAAATGACTAAGGAGGATGCAACAGAGAGTATTGGTGGATGATGAGCTCTCATTCCTGTGGAAGGTGACAAGTGAAGTTCTGCAGGGCTCAGTGCTGGGACCAGTGTTATTTGGGATATTGATTGCTGACATTACAGTGGGTATCAAGAGTAAGATCAGTCTGTTTGCTGATGACACAAAAATGGGAGTGGTGGTGGTTGACCAAGGGGGACAACAGGGGTTGCAGGATGATGTGACTAAGTTTTAGATTCAGTCAGACATCTGGCAACAGTGATTCACTGCAAAAAAGTGCAAACAACCCAAAACGGAGCTACCAGCTGGGTGGGGTGTAGCTTGCTGTGATTGTGGAAGAAAAGTATGTGGGGCAATCATAACGGGTTCAATGAAAAACTGAGCCCAATGTTAGAAAGCGGCAGCAAAGTCCAACAAGATACTGTGCTGTATTGTCAGGGATATATCTTCAATAAGGGGGAGGTTAAGCTACCATTGTATAGATAAGTAATTAGAACCAAATCAGCAGCACCAATTATAATACTGAGGTGTGTATAAGGATGCCAGAAGATATACAATAAGTTGTTCAATGTGCTTACGCAACTGGTATGATGTATGCTTGTGTGACTTAAATACATTGTGGCTATTTGCCTCTCTATCCATGGAATCTACCACCCTGTAGGGGTACGACGGTGAGGAAACCTAGTGAAGGGTTCCACCCCTATAGGTGCCATGGGAATGATTCTTTTGGCTAAAGGTAGTGCAGAAAAAAGTCCAGAAAGAATACCTGAAAGGGTGTCGAGCATCAAAGGAGGTGAGAAGTCAGAAGATATTGAGGGCGGGAATAGAGGTCAATAGATGTAAATGGGAAGGACAGGGGAGGAACGGGAGATGATGAGGAATATCAAGTGGAATGGAAACTGACATGGGGCAGAAGGTGATACTTTCTAAAGATAAAGAGAGAGAGAGAGAGTGCATCCAGGGCCACCATCTAACTCCATCCAACAGCAGAACCTAACTAAGGAACCTATGAGAGCAGTATTCCTTTCTAAATATTATGACCATTGGCATGGAGGAATGGAAAAAACCCTTTGAGGAGGAAATCTCTGGGGATCCAAGGGCTGGATCACCTTTCCTCCAGGCTGAAGTATGTTTTGGTTAGTGACAGCTCAGCTACTGCAATTTAGAGTTGAGATTGAGGAAAATATTCCAATTTAGAGGAAGCTCTCAATCTGACCTTCCAACAGGAATACTGTTGAGGTTTATGAGTAACGTCTCTGCAACTAGATGCCCAAAAGCAAAGGAGGAGAGAAATGACCGTTGAGGCAATCAGCCAGCCTACACAAGCTCACAAAACAGACAAGGTGAACCAGAGGTGGTCAGATGGAGAAGAGAGGGTGCCTCCAAACCTGCACAGGTAGCTAAAGGGACTCCGCTGATGAGAAAAGCTCCACACCTCACAGCTTGAAGTCATAAATTCTACATCCATAGGTGTCACCAAAATGAGGGACAACTGAAGGGCCACCCGGAGCAAAGACATTCTCATTATGGGCCAGGGAAAAGAACCCCACTCTGAGCTTCACATGCTCTAGATGTGGACTTTGTGGGTGCAGAGCAAAACCATCAGCTGTGGGCTAGCCCCGAGCCACGGGACAATGGACAGGAGGGCATGTCTCCGAGTAGAGACGTCGAGTTGAGATGACATAGGACCCATATGAAGGATATGCTTGATTAGTTGATGGGAACGAGTAAACCTACAGAAAGGTCAGGCTGAATAAAGGAGACAACAACGTGGGTATTGAGGAGGCTGAATGTGATTAGTAACCACAGGAGTGCATGCCAACCAGGACCACTGAGAAGCCAAATTAGGAAGGGATCAAACTACATAAAAGGTAGAAATTAGAACATCTGGGCAAAGCCTGCAACCGATGGATGAGGTATGAAGTACCAGGTGTAGAGATGTAGGAGCTACAAAGTCAGAATGAATGAGTGGAGGTTTGAGAATAAACATACAAGATATGATAAGGGAAGCCTTGATGGACAGCATGGTACTGTAGAAATGGATTGAACAGGATGAGTGGGAGAGAGGATGATGTCTGGGAGAAGCCCACAGCCTACAATGAGGGGAGAAATTGGCATAGGAAGAGGAGAAAGTTGAGAATGGATGGATGATGGATGACAATTGAGGGAGAGCCTTGAAGGATGGTACGGTTAAGGTCAGATGAGAAATGGATGATGTATGAAATGGATTGAAAGCCTGGAAGGCTAGGTATGATGGCAAGTAGGGTATAGGAAGGATGAGGTTTGATAATAATGGAAGTTGATGTGGCATGGAGGATATGCGAATTGAACAGTCCAGAGTGTAGGACTAGGGCAAGAGAAAGATACAAATAGGTACAGTGAAGGCAGACTAGGAAAACACCCCCAAAAGAAAGCATGGAATGAGGAAGAAGAGACAAGGGTCAAGGGATTGGAGGAAAGTGAGGCAGGCTAGCAAGTAATAAAATAGCAGAGGTGAAGCAGCACCACAGTCAGGAGTCACTAGCCAAGGAAGAAAAACAGCAAGATAGAAGAAGGGAAACTGCATGAGAGGAGGGATAGAATGGCTGGGCAAGCCTACAGCCAACTGTTGGGGTACAAAGTACCAGGAGAAGAACAAAGTATGGTGGAGGGAGGGATGAGGTTCGAGGTGAATGCAGACTGACATGGAGTGGAGATATGAGTTGAGTAGTCCAAAATGAATGACAAGGAGAAGAAAATATGCACTAGGTAAGGTAAAATTAGGATAAGAAAATCACCCAAAAGAAAGCACAGGGGCTAGGTTGCGGTCCAGAGGGTAGCAAAGAAACTACATATGGTAAGGTACTTCGATGCAAGGAACTGGTGAAACAGCAATACCACAGGGAATGGACATGTAATGTGCATGATAAGCAGATGGCAGTGGTCCTAAAAGAACTCCCAGGTCACTGCAACAGGGAGCCTTTGAAAACAGTGCAAGAAAACCAACAGGAGTTAGAGGAACCAGCAGCCATGGGTGCAGAAGGAGGCTGGGTATGCAGGCACCAACCAAAGATGGAGAGAAAAATGAACTGAAGGGACTCTCGGGCTTGCAAAGTGGCACAGTAATGGAGCCAGGGAATATACATGGACCGATAGGGATGATGGTCAAAACTGCACAGAAGGTCATGGCTGAGTCTGGGATGTGGAGTGGCTAGCCAAAGTTTGAGGGAATGAAGTGCAGGAATATATGAATGAGGCAGAGAGCCAAGTTGGAATGGTGAGGTATAGAGGAGGATTGCAATGAGAGAAAATGGAGCTGAATAGAGAGAAAAGCTTTGAATCAAGGTAGATGTAGTCTCAATGTCTGGATAAGGTACAGAGGCCAATATGGAGCAGGAGCATGAGGGGTGGGGAGGATTGGTAGGCATAGGCACAGAATGGGATGAGAAAAACAGCAACGTAGGAGCTGGCATGGCTGGATGACAGAATACTCAGAAAGAGCAAGCAAGGTTCATATTAGAGGCAGCAGCAGGAAGGAGGGCTCCTCCCAAAAAGAAACAAACATGAGGCAAGACAGAATTGAAATGGGAGAAAATGAGGAAACTACAAAGAGAACAGGGGGGAAAGAACTGTAGGCCACAAGGGAGAGCAAAGCCATGAGATTGAAAATGATGTGGCAGAGAATGAGAAGAGAGAGAGGGAAGGCAAGGCAAGGCAAACAAAATGGGGAATGAACAGCATGAAAAGGCTGTCGCATGAGTGGCAGGCAGGTGAGAAAGGAGAAGCTGGAGGAGTCAGTGGCTGAAGGAGCAGCAAGACACATTAGTGCAGAGGAATGGGAGAGACAGGAAAGGAAGTGAAGAAGGGTGGTGCCTCCGGTTGCAATGAAAGAAATTAATCCTGGACTAGCCAGAAGGAGTGGCCTTTAAAGGCCTGATGGGGAAGTGATTTGTTGCTCTGCACACTGAACTACAGGCACAGCCTTGCAAATAGAGGGGGTGCAATGCAGGAGAAAAAAGATGATGCAGGGTCTGGTGCAGTTAGCATATGAGAACAGACTAGACTAAGGAAATTAAATATGTACTCTTTGTAGCAGAGGAGAGACTGGGGGGATATGACTGAAGCCGTCAAGTACATGACATGCATAAACAGGAGGGGAAATGAGGGATAACTAAGTATATGCAATGAGACTGAAGGGAAGGAGGGAGGCTCAGGATGGAGATGATATGACACTTGTGTACGGAGAGGGTGGTGGCACCATGGAACATGTTGCCGGCAGAGGTGATATCATGCAGAACTGTGAGCGACTGTGATAGGAGGGGGGAGTGAGGGAGGGTAAGCTGATGAGAATGGGGGCTAGCAGTAAAATCAAGCAGACTTGTTAGACCTTTTGGTCATTTATCTATTGGCAAAGTTTGTATGTTCATACAGCACCCGATGGCCCCTCTGCAATGTTACCAATGAAGACATTGAACTGTACTTATCCAATGACTGATCCCTGCGGTACTCCCCTGGTCACCCATCTCTAGCCATACTAGATCCCATTTACCAACACCTGCTGCCTTCTGCATGCCAGGCAGCTTGTAACCCAATTTATCACCTGATGTTCTATGCCCAGGATACTCATATTGTTAACCAACCCTCTGTGTGAGGGATGGTATGGAAGGCTTTGCTGAAATCTAGTTAGGCAATGTATACCACCCCTACCAGATTTACAACCCTAATCTTGCACTCACAAAAAGAACAACTCTGATTCAATGGACAAGTCCTGTTGTGAATCTGTATTGCCCCCGATGCTGGGTGCCACTGGATTCCAGGTGTGTCACTGTCCTTTCTTTCCCCAGTGTCCACATTAACTCACATGCCACTGAGACAAGGTTAACTAGCCTGTAGTTCCCTGGTTACTTCCCACTGCCACTTTTGTGAAGTGGGACTGCATGCGCCCTCCTCCAGTCCTGTAACCACACTTGTGCTGAATCCCTAATACAGGTCTGCCATAGGTCCTTCTAGTTACCTTCACAGCTCTGCCCCCCCAACTGTGGCCCTTGACCATCGGTCTATAAGAAAGGTGATAACGGAAATGACTATCGACCTATAGCTATATTATCAGTATTGTGCAAAATAATGGAAAAGTTAGTATCAACCCAGGTCACCGAATTTATGACGAAGTATAACCTTCTCTCGCCTATCCAATATGGATTTCGCAAAGGCCATAGTACCACCATGGCACTACTCCACTTGGTAAATGATACTCTAACTGCTGTTGACAATGGACACCTCACAGGGTCTGTTTCCATTGATCTCACAAAGGCGTTTGATCTTGTTGATCATTCTCTTCTTTTAGATAGTCTCTTAGCCCTTGGTTTCTCTCAAACCTCGGTAGCCTGGTTCAATAGCTATCTATGTGACAGAACTCAGTCTGTTAGATTTAACTCTACTGTTTCCAGCTTGATGACCATTAACCTAGGTGTTCCACTGGGATCAATTCTAGGTCCCCTTCTCTTCCCTATTTTTATTAATAACATCTCATTACATATCCCTGAATGTTCGGCTATACTGTATGCGGACGACTTGGTCTTATACTGTAGTAATAAAAATATACACCATATTAACTTGACCCTCACTACTGCTTTCAAATCTATTAAGTCATGGCTCTTCCAACACAAGCTCATCCTTAATGCTAAAAAAACAGTTATGATGCTGTTTCTCTCTGCATCTAAATTAAATAACAACCGGGATCTCTTTAAAGTCGCAGGGCAGGATGGGATGACTCTAATTTCAGTTCGCTCGTTTAAATATCTAGGAGTACTACTTGATGAGAATCTTAACTTTGACAATCATATTATGTCTACTTGTAAATCAGTTAATGCTAAAATTGGTGTAGCCTATAAAACCAGATACATCCTAACGCAGCCAGCAAGATTAGCCATAGCCTGGGGGATCTTACTCCCGTCTTTATCTTACGGGGTTGTCACTTATCTCAATGCATCCACAACTTTCCTAAGGAAGTAGGACACCACCTACAACAGCATATGTAGGTATGCCTCAGCTTCTCCCTGGTCGAAACATCACTGTTTGCTTTATGCTGATCTGAACTGTCTGCCCCCTTCTGATGCTCGTACTCTCGCTCTTAAATCACTGACCGATTATATCATCAGAACAAACATCCCGGTGTTGCTGGCCTCCCTATTAACTCTGCTGCCCCCCCCTCCCATGGCCTCCAATTGGCCAATAAAGGATTGTTGAAAATACCAAGATGTAAATCCAACAACGGCACACTTGCCTTTTCTTACTCAGCGGCCAAACTATGGAACTCCCCACCTCTGGAGATTCGCCAAACCCCGACACATATCCTGTTTAAAAGTAATCTTCACTCCTTCCTATTTAACCATGTCTCCTGTACCTACTTCAAACCCCCTCGAACCTGGCATAAATCTCCCTCTCCTGCATACCCCTAGCTGCTATATACTATTTCACTATCTACCTCTTCTAGCTCGGACTGTAAGCACTTATGTGGTATGCTTTGTTATCTGTGTCAAACTGCTCTCAATCCAGTGCTTTGACTCTCACCACCCCACCCTGTTTTGTCATCTGTCCATACCAGGGACAGAAATGATATTTCCCTGGCTGGCTCATTCACCAGCTGCCCGAGTCCAGTCCCCCTGCAGAGATTCAAGGATGGACATGCTTCTGACAGATGTAGCTGTCCAGGTGATCCAACACACGTCCAGCCTATTGAAAGCACCCAGCACCAGGATTTCACACATAGCCACCATATTAGGAATTTCAGACAGTAACACCCTCTCCACGTACTCCCACTGAGCCCGAGCTCTGTGGATCACCACTACACATATGGGTGTGCCAAGTACTATTTCAAGGGTGACCCACATTGTGAATTTCAGACAGTAACATCCTCTCCATGTACTCCCACTGAGCCTGAGCTCTGTGGATTACCACTGCACGCATGGGTGTACCATGTACTATTTCAAGGGTGGCCCACATTGTGAATTTTAGACAGTAACATCCTCTCCACGTACTCCCACTGAGCCGGAGCTCTGTGGATCACCACTGCACATATTGGTGTGCCATGTACTATTTCAAGGGTGACCCACATTGTGAATTTCAGACAGTAACACCCTCTCCATGTACTCCCACTGAGCCTGAGCTCTGTGCATCACCACTGCACATATGGGTGTGCCATGTACTATTTCAAGGGTGACCCACATTATGAATTTCAGACAGTAACATCCTCTCCACGTACTCCCACTGAGCCTGAGCCACATTGCCTCAGCCTTCCCCATCTTCATTGTAGTTTAGTAGCCTTTACACCTTCTCTAAGGGAAATGCCAGTCCCCCCGTCACTCTGGAACAGGGTATGGCCCTGTACATTGAGGTCACAGCAGTAAATAGCAGAGTAACATGGCTCTGTTATTGCTGTTGTGTCAAGGTATACATCCATCATCAATGCTTGTAGGTTTGGAATAGTGGCCATTTGTGATCATGCCCCCATATTTTAAACACAGCCCTCACTCTGTTCTTGTTTCATCAACCTTTCCTCTTTCCAACACCCTTGTTTTCTTGTTCATGTGCACCTGGTGCACCTTTCTCACCCCTTTTACACTACTGGGCTGCCCATCACTACCCATTTCAGCTGTTGATGAGGGAGATACAGATGGATACCCACTGATAGAGAAGTAGAATAAGAAGAGTAGAAATTTGGGCAGGAAAAAGGGTACCATCCAAGACTGTCTTGGTGAAGTAACATGTTGTCTGTAACAAAGACCTGAACTGCCACCAGTACATACAACTGGGACCTCATCCAAAAGACAAGATCTCAGGAATGCAATGCACATCTCACACATGGTGCCATTGAGAGGGATGGGAGTTGTCACTACAGTTCAATTTACCAATACATCTACTTTGGAGCCTGCCATCCTCAGACAGGCAAACCAAGTGTGGCCACTACCTGGGTCACACCTGGGGGGACCGTTTACCATGGCCATCAACCTGGGTCCCTGGGAGAAAACATTTGCTCACAATTATGCTAGGTGTGTACTTCTGGTCAGGGGCACCCAAGTAAATCCAGACACAGTGGAAGCAATAACAGTACTGTCAAAACCAGGTTGGAATTCTAGAGTGTGGCTTTTATTCACATACACAGAGAATAATCACAAAGCAAAGATGTACCCCCACAGAGCTACTCCCACTGGTAATGCAGATTACTAAGGTACAGAGAACACACACAGTAAGCCCTCAGATTCTGAACTGGAACAGCGAACACTCTGGTTTTGAATGGATATTGGCACACATGGCCAGAACTGGTGCACTTCCCTTGACTAGGCACCCTCGGCCAGTACCAGGAGACTTTCCCCTATTTCATGAGGAATTACTGGTGGCACCCTCGACCACCAAAGAGCATATAAAGGCTCAGAGAAAAGCCAACCCAAGTCTAGGTAAATTATTTTCTTCGGGCACTGGTCAAATGCACTGAATGAAAACACAGGTGCCCAAACTGAACCCAGAGAGGTAAACTGGTTGCTCCAGATGGGGGGTCTCCCACTTTTTGCTCCCAAATTGATATTTGGCCATTCATCTGGTTAACACCCTCACAGAAAACTTGCAGATGCTATCTTGAAATGTATTTTACATTTAACAAACTGTGCTACATTTCACACTTCTGAGGTGTGATGAAGTTAAAAGTTTTGTAATTGGCAATGTCTCTTCACTAGACCCCTACTTTAGCAGGCACTTTTAAATCAGACATGAACTAAAAGTTCTGTACTTGGCAAGTCTCTCTCTCTGCACCCCATAGTAGGCAGACCATTTTAAACAGAAAACAGTCTAGGTGACAGAGTCCCTTTATCAAAGAAAACTGAGAAGGTAGTGGATGCATGGAACAGCCTTCCTGAGGAGGTTGTGGGGTCTAAAACTGTGGGAGAATTCAAGAATGCATGGGACAGACATAAGGCAATTCTTGTGGGGGTAGGAAGAAATAGGCTGTTGGTTAACTAGGAACTGCAGCTTATCCTGTAGGTAGGAAAATGGGCAGACTAGGTGGGCCAAGCGGTCCTTATCTGTTGTCAAAGTCTTATGTTTCTATAACTCACCACAGGAATGCAGGTGTCCAAGGACTTTTCCACACAAAAGTCTTGGGTACCCTCAGAGCAGATGAGTCTCAGGCAGCTTCAGCACAGTCCGGGCTGGACCAGGGGATTGTCCCTGAATCCTGGCATCCTCCCCATCCCTCCGGGAATGGGGCACTGGAAACCCCACTTGGAAACAGTTTCCACCACTTCACTGTCTGCCTTCTATGTTCTTCTTCTAGGGTGAGAACAAACTACCCAAACCACGGTGGTAGCTCTCTGTCAGAGCCAAAAACTGAGGAGCTGCCTAGGCTGCAGCCTCCTCCTGGAACTTCACTCTTCAGACTACTGAACTCTAACTCAACATTCTAAAGCTATCTTCCTAGCTAGCATTCCAATGTGGCTTATGCCACTGTGACAATTCTATGGTTATCATCCTATAGCTCAGCTGAGACTGAAACCAGAGAATAACAGTGTGAAATCCATTTAACTGGCATTTCACAAGCTGCCTCTCCCTACCTGCCACTGATTCTAAGTGGGATTCTAGTAAACCGTGTGTTCGAGGGGGTTATACCCACCCTCAGCCAGGAAAATGACTGTCCCCAGTCATTACCTACCTGGTACCAGGCCATCCTTCCCCTGTGTGTTGACTATGGGGAGGTAGCACTACCTTCTCCCCTACCATGTGCCAGGCATAGGCAGAAAACACTAAGGGCCCAGAGGCCATTGGCTGATGCATCAGCCCCTACACTATAATCTTACTACAGTAACCAGTGACCCTGGAAGAACTGTCCAGAGTACAGCCCTAACAAATCAGCACTGCGGCCCCTACGGCTGGTCAGAACCACAGCCTACCTATCCCCCAGCCCGCTAGAGAAAACCTATCTTACCAAAACAAACTTGCCCAAAACAGGGTAATCTCCCCCCATCCTTGGATAACTGTAAATCAAGCATTGAGCTAACATTATGCATGAGCATTACACTCCCCCACTCCTCCACAACACCACCTGTGGAAGGAAAAAAGGTTAACACATGTTAACAACTACACAACACTTTAAAGCACAGAATAACTCTGATGAGTCCCTCCAATCATCTTCGTCTTCTCTTCTTTCTTCATTAGGATCCACCTGAAAGAGAAAAGAAACAAAAACACACTCCAAATCTGCAAACACAATACACGACCATAACCCTTACAATCAAAACACTAGAGAATCCAAAAAAATGTTTTTTAGAAAAAGTAGAAAACAGTAGAAAATATCAACATTATGCATAATACACCTTTTGGGGGTGGAATGCCCTAAATGTCCCAACTAGTGACAAACAGTGCCTGAAGACAAGGTCCACGAAAGTCTCTCTCCTGGGCAGGAGCCCGGTGAAGCACAGTTCCTTGAACTACTGTAATCCCAAAGAGGAAAGTCTTTGTGGACAATTCAACAGTCTGTAGTCTGCCAGGTGTAGGATGTGTATTGCAATGTCAATAAAGTAACAAAAGTCTGGACTTACCAGTCCCTTGAAGAACGAAAAATGGAACAGCACCTGGACCTCCAGCTGATGACTCTCCCTGGCAGCATTTTTTGGATACAGCTGGGTGGAAATCTTCCAGAAACAAAAGGATGGACATCTGGAAACTGCTGGGTGATGTCATCACTGGCTGACATCATCTGGGAGATGCAACCTTGGAATAGGAGAGGAACAGCTGGACTGATGTCATCCGAAATCCCAGGCAATTAATCAGGAAACAGCTGGGTTGATGCCATCTAGGAAGGCCAGGCAATGGAACTGGAAAAGCACACTGCAAGGCTGATGAATCTGGATGCACCTTTGGATCCTGGAATACCAGACTGGTGGGACAACATGGGTATGGCAATGACTGGATGGCAGCACTGGCTACCACTGCTCTGCTTTCCACTTGGTAAGCATGGGCACATTCACAGAATGCTGGTTACATTGAGGGTAGTGCCACAATGAGTCAGGTGCAAGAATTATTACCCTGTCTGGGCGCTCATAATTCACATTATGGAAAGTTTAATTTTCCTGTTCATCCACATAACGTGCAATGTCCTGCTGACCTTCCAACACTTGAGTTTGTCTCATATCACTTTGTCTCTAACATATTGAGTTGCACCTGGATGCAGAATTTTGGTTGCCTCTTCCACTAGCCAGGCTCTCCTGCTTTTCTCAATCTCCTCCCAGACTCTCAGAGGAAAGGCAGGAAAGGACATTCCATAGATCTCATCTGCCTTCCTACGAACCAGTCTTTCCTCCTTACTGATCTTCATCAGTCTGTGACCCCTGACCTGGCTTGGGGCGGCCAGTCCTGGTTCTGCCAGTGTCGCATACTCAAAGCTACATAGAACTTGTCCCTGACCCCTCCTTCTGGGGGCAGGGCTGTGGAGTCACCAACTTCTTCTTCTGATTCCTCTGGGGCAAGAGCCTGAGGCTGTGGACTAGAACCTTCAATGTAAAAATACATAGCTCCCTCCTCCTCCTCTTCCTCACTTAGGACCTGGGCCCAGGATTGAGCAGTAGTCTTCACTCCTGAGACAGTCCAATCTTCACGGGACATGGAGGTAGACACCTCCTAATCTAGGGTTTCTTGAACCTCGTCTTCTTCAATGAGGCTAGGACTAGGACCCTCTCTCCATGGGTCCACTGATTCTCCCTCCGCACTGTCCATCTGCAACACAGGCATGGAGACATGACGAGGACTCTGCTCTGCCAGTACATTTACACCCTCTTCCTTTGTGCCACACTCTGCTAGGCCTCTCCCAACAGGTTCAATCTGGTGCTGTGTGCTGCTAATTGCAGGATCTTGAAGCTTAGTCCACGTGGGACCCAATCGAATCTTAGGTGCACTAGTTAGACTTTGCTTCTCTAAGCACCCTGAACAGTCAGGAATCATGAAAATGTCCCTTCCAGCCTTGAGGCACAGTATGCATACTCTCAGAGGGTATCTGGGAATTGCAACATGAGGACGCAAGCGTCCACCGTAGAAACATTTCTCTATTTCTTTCAGGTGGTAACCTCTTCAACTATCATAGCCCGGGCATGATCCAGGTGGCAGGATAGTCCCAATGACTGTAGAAAAACACACAAAAGTTCACTGTTATCACTTGGAACAGTCTCAGAAAATGGCTCCCTGCTGCTGTGTTTACTTTACTGCCCCACCCTGTAATGGCAGCAGCAGCACTCCTGGCACATCAACATTCTGCATCTGACTCAAGTCACTGCACATCCAATTTACTGCATACTAATAAATTTTACTCAAACTGCACAGACTGCACTGCTTTTCTTCCCCAGCACATCTATATGATTTTCTAGGACTTTAATATTAGCTTTCAGTTTTACTTGCTTAAAGTTACTAAAGCCACAATACTGTATTTCTTGAACAGGATTGCCTGTTTGTTGCAACCTCTCATACAACTCAGTCTCTCTGGTTGCTCAGAAAATGACACTGTTGCTGAATCCATAATACATGCTTACAGTCCAATGCTCAGCATTCTTGCTTGGGTTTGATTACTTTACAGTCATTCTTTGCAAAAACAATCACACTGTTTACACACACACATACAGCTGGCTTTAGAAAAATCACACATAGTTTGAGTTCAGTTTTGCTGAATGGTATTCACTGAATCAGTAGCTGGCTTTTTGATGGAAAATCTCAGCCTACAGCCAATCCTGGAAGGCCTCTGAGTTGAAATGGGCTGGCGATCCCACCGATTGTCCCTATGAACACCACGCTTTCTCCCCAGTCTTTTGGAATACGGGTTGAGCCCGATTTAGTCTGTTGTTTTAACTTTAAGAATGTCTTCAGTCACCATGACTATCCTCCTGGTAACCAGATTGCACACCACTCGTATTCTCCCTCTCGAACAGTGGGCAGCACTCTGAAGCTGGCTTGGGAGTGGGACTGATTGCAGTCTCAGCAATCACTCGACGCCATGCAAATGAGCCTATGTCTTCTTGTGCTCTTCTCTTCCACGGTGATCATTGAGCAGGCAAAATTTAAACTGCAAAACAACTTTTTTTCTTTTCAACTGTAACTCCATGGTGGGAGCACCATTTTGAACCATTTTTCATGGCTATTTCTCTAGCGACTCCCCCAGTTCACGCAGCAAGCATTTTAAACTTTCAGGGCACAATTGTCTCTCTGTTTCCCATAGTTCACAATGCTTTTTCCTGTCACAACTTGAAAATTAAAGCTAGTAAACTTTTTATTTTTGATGCAGGATAAGGGGCACACACAATCTGGCTTTACAGCTCCTTGGTAAATGTTGACACAATCAAAACAGCACAAGAACAGCAGGCACGCAGCAGCACATATGCATGGCACTTCTCTGGGCAAACTCCTTATGTGCAAAGCTTCCAATTTTAGGCTACCAACTGCCAGATAGGCAAAACACTAGCCACAACCTGAGCAAACATCTCTTGTTTTCTCTCAAATTCAAAACACATCCTCAGCAGTGCCTCCATTTTGTAACCTAACCCCACTGGCTCCCCTTGTTCAACTAGCAGGGCTGCTCCTCTCACACATGGTGCCATTGAGAGGGATGGGGTAATCACTACAGTTCAGTTTAGCAATACATCTACTTTGGAGCCTGTGATCCTCAGACAGGCAAACCAAGAGTGGCCATTACCTGGCTCACACCAGGGGGGACCATTTAACATGGCCATCAACCTGGGTCCCTGGGAGAAAGTGTTTGTTCACAATTATGCTAGGTTTGTACTTCTGGTTAGGGGCACCCAAGTAAATCCAGACACAGTGGAAGAAATAACAGTACTGTCAAAACCAGGTTGGGATTCTAGAGTGTGGCTTTTATTCACATACACAGAGAATAATCACAAAGCAAAGATGGACCCCCACAGGGCTACTCCAATTGGTAATGCAGAATACTGAGGTACAGAGAACACACACAGCAAATCCTCAGGTTCTGAAATGGAACAGTGAACACTTTGGTTCTGAATGGAGATTGGCACACACGGCCAGAACTGGTACACTTCCATTGACTAGGCAATCTCAACCAGTACTAGGAGACTTTCCCATATTTCATGAGGAATTACTGGTGGTACCCTCTACCACCAAAGAGCACATAAAGGCTCAGAGAAAATCCAACCCATGTCTGGATAAACTATTTTCTTCAGGAACTGGCCAAATGCACTGAATGAAAACACAGGTGCCCAAACTGAAACCAGAGAGGTAAACCAGTCGCTCCAGATTGGGGGGAATCTCCCACCTTTTGCTTCCAACTTTATACTCAGCCATTCATCTGGTTAATAACACCCTTACAGAAACCTTGTAGATACTATCTTGAAATGTCTTTCACATTTAACATACTACATTACACACCTCTGAAGTGTCATGAAGTTAAAAGTTCTGTAATTGGCCATGTCACTTCACTAGACCCCAACTTTAACAGGCACTTTTAAATCACACATGAACTAAAAGTTTTGTATTTGTCAAGTCTCCCTCTGGACCCCATAGTAGACAAACACTTTTAAACACAAAATAGTTTAGGTGACAGAGTCCCTTTGTTAGGGAAAACTCACCACAGGAATGCAGGTGCCCCAGGGCTTTTCCACACAAAAGTCTCAGGTACTCACAGAGCAGATGAATCTCAGGCAGCTTCAATACAGTCCAGGCTGGACTAGAGGATTGCCTCTGAATCATGGAACCTTCCCCCCAATCCCTCTGGGGATGAGGCACCGGAAAACCCACTTGGAAACAGTTTCAACCACTTCACTCTCTGTCTTCTATGTTCTTCTTCTAGGGTGAGAACAAACTACCCAAACCACAGTGGTAGCTGACAGAGTCAAAAACTGAGGAGCTGCCTAGAATGCAGCATCCTCCTGGAACTCCACTCTACAGACTACTGAACTCTAACTCAACATTCTAAAGCTATCTCCCCAGCTAGCATTCCAATGTGGCTTATGCTGCTGCAACAATTATATGATTACATCATCCTCCAGCTCAGCTGAGACTGAAACCAGAGAATGACAATGTGAAATCCATTTAACTGGCATTTCGCAAGCTGCCTCTCCCTGCCTGCCACTGATTCTAAGTGGGATTCTAGTAACCCCTGGGAACAAGTGGGTTACATTAGTAAATAACCATTTTCTTGAAATAGTGCCTGGGTGTCTTCTCAGTTTCTCTTTGCATGTGAAGTGCCCGTATTTTTAGTCTGACAACTGTTTAAAAGGCTTGATGGTGTTACTAAGCTTGGAAAAGGTAAGAATATACCTAAGGTCTCTTTTAGAGTTTTAAGGGCTCATTTTGGAGACCTGGCTAGGTGCCCCTGGCAAAGGGTTGTATTGCAATCCCTGAAGAGGGTACATATCTGAGCCTGTACATTGGGTATGCTAGCATAAGGTTCACAGTTTGAATCCCCCCCCAGAACTTGAGGCTAACAGATTATTCAGACCCAAAGCAGACAGGAGGGTTACCCTGTCTGCTACCTGTTCACACTATTGCACTCTGAGGTTTGCACTGTGGGAGCAGAGGGCCTGACCTGTGGAGTGCATTTGTGACACTGGGATGTAAGTTTGCTATCCAAGTGTCTTTTGTGGGAATGCCATCAACAGATTTGTGATGTAATGTGTAGGCACAGCACCTTACAATACTTTGTATGCTGTGATTTGCTGCTAAGCCACCAACACACAGATACAGAGATTATGTGGGAGACACTGGGGCCCTAGATAACAGTATTCTATCTCCCAGATGGCCAGGTGTGCTTAGCGCCTCTTTTATACATAGAATTATGCACAAGTACAGGCCTGAACAATGTTGCTCAATCAACAGAGAAAAATGCGAGGCTTTAGTACTCCATTCTCAGGGTGTATTTATAACAACTAGGTGTCGAGCACTGCTGAATAACCAGAATTGCTTTGATGATGGTTTTGGCTCAGTACAGGAAAAAAATGATGGCGGTGAAAGCAATTACTGTGAGATACTGGAATGTGATGTTCTCTTTTATGAAATCTCAAATAGACACTACGTAGCAGACTGTCCATAGTGAACCCAGTATTCAGCAGTTAGCTTGATTATTATGGGCAATAGGATATGATGACTTCCCATGAAACTACTGCCATGAAACTGTTGACGGAGAAATGGGAGCAATGCTGTGATATGCACATACAGAGTCACACTAAATGGAGTAAGGAGGCAGTGTAGGGTTTGAATCCAACATCCCCCACTTGCATACTGTGTGACTCTAAGCAAGTAACTTAACTTCCTTGTGCTCTTAGGTCACACCTGTAAACAAGCTTTCAGCTTAGAGTGTCTCTTCCAGTTTGAAAAAAAAATGGAACAGGTGCTGGATCAAAGATCAGGGTAGGCAATATGTGAATATACAAAACCTTTTATAGGTACATCAGGGAGTGTAGAAAGACAAAGGGAGGGATAGTGAGGCTGAATAGAAAGGACAGTGGGTGTGCAGAGAGGGGCAGAGAAAAAGCAGGATACTGAATGAATACTTCTGCTCAGTATTCACAAAAGAGGAGGAGGGGGAGGTGCCTAATCGAATTAACAGAAGCACTCTGGATAGGGGTTCAATCCCAGTCCTTTCACAGAAGAAAGGGTTCTGAAAAAAATCCTAAAACTGAAGGTGGACAAAGCAATGGACCTGATGGAATTCATCCCAGAATTCTAAAAGAGTTAAGGAGAGAACTAGTGACACCACTGACTACCCTTTTTAACAAATCATGGGAGGATGGTGTGGTACGTGAGAAATGGAGGAAGGTGGATATGATTTCCCTTCACAAAAGTGGGAGCAAGACAGAGGCAGGAAACCACAGACCTGTCACTTTGACCTCTGTGTTAGGGAAAGTGATGGAATCACTTCTGAAGGAAAGAACTGTTGAGTACCTAGAGGCCAGTGGGGCACAACACCCATGGCAGCATGGGTTCACAGCGGGAAGGTCATGTCAAATGAATTTAATTGATTTCTTTGACTGGGCGACAAAAGTAGTAGACTAGTGAGGGGCTGTGGACATGGCCTACCTAGACTATAGCAAGGCATTTGACACTGTCCCACACAAAAGAACAGCCTGGGAGTGGGTCCCAGGGTGGTAGCCTGGGTAAAACATTGGATGGACAACAGGACACAGAAGGTAATTGTAAATGGAGTCCACTCTGAAGAAAGAGGGGTTACTAGTGGGGTACTGAATGGTCCAGTACTTTGTCCAGTTCTAATGTCTTTATAAGTGACGTTGCAGAGGGACTGGAAAGAAAAGTATTCCTCTTTGCAGATGACACAAAGATCTGCAGCAGGGTTGATACACAAGGACACGTGGAAATGATGAGAAGGGACTTGGCAAGGTTGAAGGAATGGTCAGAAGTATGGCAGCTTATTTTCAATGCAAAAAAGTGCAAAATAATGCTCCTGGGAAACAAAAACCCAGGGGAAGATTACACAATGGGGGAAGGTAGTAACAACGACAAAAATGGAAAGAGACCTGGGGGTAATTATATCAGATGACCTTAAGGTTAGCAAGCAATATGAGAAGGCAGTAGGAAGGGCTGGGGGGATACTGGGATGTATAGGGAGATGCATCATCAGCAGAAAACAGGAAGTTGTTATCCCTCTGTACAGACAGTTGGTGAGGCCCCATCTGGAGTATTGTATCCAGTTCTGGAGACCTCATCTCCACAAGCACATAGACAGGATGAAGGCAGTCCAGATGAGGGCAACTAAAATGGTGCAGGGTCTGCAAGAGAAGCCATACAAGGAGAGACTAAAGGAGCTTAATATGTATACCCTTGAGGAAAGGAGGGAGAGGGGGGCATGACAGAAACTTTTAAGTACCTCAGTGGAATAAACAAAGTCCAAGAGGGTAGCATCTTTCAGAAAAAGAGATGTGCTAGAACAAGGGGACACAATTTGAAGATATAGGGGGGACAGCTCAGGGGCAATGTGAGGAAGAATTTTTTCACAGAGAGGGTGATGGACGTATGGAACTCCAGCACTACCACCATCCTACTCCAGGCCAAACAAAGTGCCTAGAACATGTCGCAGTGGGTAGGAACATGCCACTACTGTGACTCATCAGAGCAGTGGATTTGAGCCTGATTGGGGTGAAGAGAATGGTGCCACTCTTGCCATTGCCACCCATGCTGTTACCAATGTGGGTTAGCACAGTCCTTTGACAAGTCTGTTAAGACACTCGGAGAGGCATGATGCACAGGTTAGTCCCCACACAAATATGACCTAATTAGCAACAAATGCATGTAGTAGACAGTGGACATAATTTAATGCCTTGGTGTGTGTGAGAGTCTAAGTGGGCAGCCTGCTATATTGACCTGGCGGGTGCCACAAGGTCATCACACTGAACTGTGTCACAATGAAGTATGGAAGCACAAGTTCAAAACCGTGATATGAGTACTAACTAACACACAAGGATCGGCCACAGGGACATGTACTTTGTTGCTGTGGGCACACCAACAGCATAGTGATTTCATTCCTATTTGTAAAGTAAGTAAGAAATGCTGATAATCTAGAAAATCCTATGATTCAGCAGCATAAAGTATATTTGCTCTAAATGCAGGCTATGTCCCTGTCCATACAGAGGTTCTCACACTTGTCATTTTGTAGCTTTGGCAGCTGTGCTGGGAGGGGGGCTTTCCATCAGTGTGATTCCAACATCCTAATTGTTATGGGCAGTCAATACAGACAGTACACACAAGCCAGTCACCCCCACCCCACCATGGAAGCAACATCAATACTGCAGATCAACACAACTAAAAAGAGTATACAGCAGGGACTCAATCCTTTCGTAGTGTGAAACAGAATACCCTTGTTATCCATTATTAGAGCAGCATCTTTGTGCCTGCTGTCGACAAAGAAAACTGAGCAACACTTGCTGTTGCCACCCATGCTATGGCAAATGTGGAATAGCACATTATTTGGAAAAGAGAGTGCTGGACACGTGGGGAGGCATACTTCACAGGTTGGTCTACACACAAATATGTCCTCAACAGTAAAGAATGCATGGTGTGGACATAACAGCAGGCCATTAGACTAAGGTATGGGATGCCTGCTATACTGGCTGGGTGAGTTTTACAAGGTATTCACAATGAACTTTGGCACAATGAAGTCTGATGCCAGTAATGTGGAACACACAAGGATCGTAAAGAACAGGGATACATACCCTGAGGCCGTGGACACATGATCCATGGTGTAATTTTGTCACTGTAAGTAAGGGATCCTGCTAAGAAGGTACATGGATGCAGAAGCACAGTTTAGGCTGCTTCTGCCAATAAAGGTTCATGCCGTGCATCATCAGCAGCATTGCAAAAACCAGTGGGACACTGAAAAAAGTAACTCCAGCAATGCATTAGGTACCACTGCTGTGTTTAGGTGTGCATTATGATATTCAAGGAGGGGGGCTGGGGACCAGGTGATGACCTCCTGCATAGCCACTATCAGGCATGGATTAATGGGCTGGATATTGTTGACAGTCTGTGAGCAATAACAATATTTTTAGCAATATCCTGCGCATCTGGTTCCATGCACTGTTTGAGGTGAGCCCTGCTTTTGGGACTACCTGTTGCAAACCAATGACTCAATTGTCATGGTGCAATCAAGATAGCTGAAATAAGAATATAGAAAGTGACATCAGGCACTGTTATCCACCACATCACAGTGTGCAGAGTTCAGTGATGAGGCTGCGGGTAACAGATCACAGATTTGTGTGTGCTGGCAATCTGCAGTCAATGCTGCACACCCCAGCGGCAGTAAATGATGGCAATGCTGGGTAAGACACTGTAGAACATAAAACAATAAACCAATACCAGTCCATACTGCCAAGTCTTCTTTTCTGATGTACTCGAATGGATCAGAATTACTGCTGTGGCTGCCAGAGGGGCTGCTCACATCGCTGGTGGCATAAGGATTGTCACTATGGTATGCTCTCCTGACAGCAACACCAACACGACTTACATCGCTGTTGACAAAATTGACAGTTTGCTGACAGGTCACTGTGTTAGTGCACCTGAGACAGGGGCACACAGTCTCCCGGTCTTGCATGCCCTCCCTGAATCAAGTCAGACTCAGAGTTGATCATCTTTAGTATGGGGTTGTGGGGGGGGGGACAGAGCCCCCACCTTGGGGGTTCAGAGGCAAAGTCCCCCACTAGAAAAAAAGGACTGGGAAAGAAATGGGATTTATATCAACAGCAACTTCCAGTTGACTTAAATCCCACTGCTGTGATGCTGGTCAATAAAAGCGCTGTCGAACCGGTATCATAGATCCCATCCCTATAGGGATCAATTATTTATTTATTTATTAGATCATCGGTTTACATAACTTTGAGTCACAGACTCATTTACAAAGGCACCTTGTCAAGAGAGCAATACATCACAACAAACAAAACAGTACATTACATAATGCTTAGATTAAAAATGCAACCAGTGTTACAGGCATTCACTGGCGGTACAAGCTTGGTAATAGACAGATCACAGTAGTCATAATATAGGTACACAAGTACCACGTCAGGTAATAACCAGAGACATTTTATTACATTAGTCAGCAGATGTTGCCTGAGATCCCAGGCGTATACAGCAAAAGTAGACAAGGGCAAACTGAGCCTAGGGATGAGGGTAAGGGGCAGGTCAGGGATTATGTGCAGTTGCAGCAGTGAGTGCTTGTCAGATGGCTTCTGAGGGAGACCTTGAAAGGACCAAGCTTAGTGGAGTCAGCTATGTTGGCTGGGAGGGATTTGAACCAGGAGGGAGCCCGATAGCAAAAGGATCTCTGCGCCATAGAGGTCCTTACCCTGGGGATAATAAGGGAGGTCGACAGTGCTGTGGGTGGCAACTGAGGGGAAGGCATGCTGCAAGGAAGTGGTGACCCCAGGGGGGAGCCCTAGCAGGGTCTTTTTCACAAGAAGGTAGGTTTGGAAGCAGAGTTTTTCTTTAAGGTTGAGCAAGTTGGTGGTGGAATGCAGCAGGCATGTATGGGAGCACTTAAGGGCTCCCAGCATTAGTCTGCAGGCCTTGTTTATAGAGAGCTGGATTCTTTCAAGCACAGTGTTGTCGGCTGCAGCATAGATGGGCAACCCATAGTCGATTAGCACCAGGACAGAGGAGGTAATTGCCAATCTAAGGGCGTCTTGTGGTAGGCAGTCCCTAAGGCAGTATAACAGTTCAGTCCTGACATTGGTGGCAACAGAAAGGGCATTAATATGGGAATGGAAGTAGAGTGCCAAATCAAAGGTAATGCCCACATACTTGTAGCAGGAGACCTGCTCAATGGGGTTTAGTGTGCTAGGCAGTATCACAAGTGGGGCACCACTGGCTTTGCTTTGGCGATGTGAGAAGAGCATAGCTTTGGTCTTTTTTAGGTTCAGAACTAGCCTTTGTGATGTGAACCAATGCTCAGCTCTATCAAATGCTTGTTGAAGGGTGGCCTGGAGTGTGTTGGGGTTGGGGTCAGAGGTGCAGAACACAGCGTCGTCCACGTAGAGGAGGATCTTACTTGGGCATTCCGAGGAGAAGGAGTTGAGGTAGAGACTGAAGAGGAGAGGGCCTAAAATGGAGCCCTGGGGAATCCCAGAGCAGAGAGGTCATGTGTCAGATAGGGTGCTATTGATTTTTACACACAGTTCTGGCAGAGAGATAGCTGGTGAACCATGCAAGGGGCTGGGGGAGAAACCAAGGCATTTGAGGGAGTCAAGCATGAAGGGATGGTAAACTGTGTCAAAGGCCTTGGAGAGGTCAATGAACACAGCACCGGAAGGACATCCAGCATCAAGAGCAGAGTGCAGGAAGTTGGAGAATTCAAGTAGCGCAGTTGTGGTGCTGTGACCTGCATGAAAGCCATGCTTTTCAGGGCACAGGATATTGTGCATGGCTAGATATTTGGGAAGCTGGTTGGCAACTACTTTTTCAAGGGCCTTAGAAAGTGGGGGGAGGATGGAGATAGGTTGATGGTTACCCGGGGTCGCTCGATCGCCACTCTTTAGGATGGGAGTGATGATGGTGGTTTTCCATGTGCTGGGGAACTGCCCCAAGTACAGAAAGCAGTTCAGCAGCTCGGTAAGCCATGGCTGTCAAAAACTGGCATTGTGTTATTGTCAGAGTAATTCCTGCCAGTGCAGAACTAATAAGACTGTCCTCATATGAGCTGGAAAACAACATTTTTGCAGAAGCTCTGGCCATGATAATCACTGTGCCCACAAACTGTGACCGTGAACAAATTGCAGTGACCAAGAAGGGATTGCTACTATTAATAAGAGCGCAGGTCCCCCAGTCATGATGCAGTTAAGGTAATGAGTGGCAAAGGCCACAGAATGTTGGCTCTAATACACAAAATTAGACTTCTGGGTATATGACAGGGAAAAATTAATTAAAATTCATAAACCAGACAAAGCAACTTATAAAACACATTGCAAGCAAGACCTATATGCAGTAAACATTCGATAGGTGCATTCACAAATAACAAGTTTGTAAATCATTTTAAACAATTATGGCTACATTGGATATAGCTACTATTAATGAAAAGAGTATTAAGGTGTATCACAAGCTGTTACCAGTAATGACAAACCTTTCCTCTTTAAATTGTCCAATTCTGTTCCTGCAGGACACAAGAATTAAAATATGAAATAAATCAAGCAACGAGATTGTGGATAAAAGACCCTTTCTACTGGTCCAGTGGACTTGAGAGATGTAATGATGTGGGGATACTGTTCAATGAGCCTAACCTAAAACTGACCAAACTGATAGAAATGATGCCTGGTAGAGCGTTGAACCTAGATATAACATACAATGCATAAAGAATAAGAATAATAACGCAATATGCCCCTCAAAATAAAGTAGCCAGGGTAAATCTATTTAAAGACATTCAACCTTATTTTCACACTTACAGAACAATAATATGGGCAGTATCATATTATAGAATCCTATCATAGAAGCTTAATGGCAGAAAAGGACCAAACTGGCCCATCTAATCTGCCCTTCCTCCTACACCTCCATCTCTCTGCCAGCCCCTGTCCTCCCCCGATACTCAGACTCATATGCTTGTCCCATGCCCTCTTGAATTCTTCCATTGATTTAGCCCCTACCACTCTATCTGGTAAGACTGTTTTAGGGCTCCACCACTTTCTCCATGAAGAAATGCCCTCTCACACTGCCCCTGTATCTTTTTGCTTGCAGTCTTAGGATGTGCCCTCTAGGTTTGTCCCCCTCCTTCCTTAAGTAAACCCTCTTCGCCCACTTTATTGAGTCCCGTTATATATTTAAAAGTTTCAGTCATGTCTCCCCTTACCCTTCTTATCTCCATTGTGTACAGATCCAGTTCCTTATACCTCTGCTCATATGACTTTCCCTGCATCATCTTGTTTGCCCTTCTATGAACCCTCTCCAACACATCTATATCCTTGCAGGAATGTGGCCTCTAGAATTGAACCCCATACTCCAGGTACGGTCTCACCATGTCTTTGCAAAGGGGCATTATCTCCTTCCTTCTACTAGTAATGCCCCTGCCTATGCATGCCAACACTCCACTGGCCTTTTCTGGCACCCTGATACATTGGATACTACCTTACAGTTCGAGAGACTATGATCCCCAGATCTCTCTCCTGTTCTGTTTCTTTGATTTCCTCCCCACCAAGGGTATACCCTGCTCTTTTGTTCTTACTCCGCAAGTGCATCACAGTGCATGTCTTGGCATTAAATTTCAGCTTCATGTCCTAAGCTATTTTTCAATTGTCCTTAAATCCTTCCTGGTGTCCTCCACCCCCACCCCGGGTGTCCACCCTATTGTATATCTTCATATCATCAGCAAATAAGCACACCCTCCCCCTCAGATCTTCAGCAATATCACTAATGTAGATATTGAAGAGAAGCAGACCCAAAACTGAGCCATTTGGCACTCCATTCTTCACCCATGCTGTCCCGGAGTGCACCCCTTGTAGCACCACCCTCTCTGATTTCTTACTGATAGCCAGGCCTCCACCCAGCTTGATATTTTCCCACCCAACCCCAGGCTTTCCATCTTGATTACTGGCATCCTACAGGGGAATGGTGTCAGAGACCTTACTGAAGTCCAGGTAGGCCATTTCCACCCCCTGGTCAATCGCCTGGGTCACCCAATCAAATAACTGAATTAGGTTTGTCTGGCAAGACTTCTCCTTCATGAAGCCATGCTGTCTGTTGTCCTGCAAGTCACTTTCTCCAGGTAATCCACCATCCTATTTGATCTACCTATTATAGATTTCAGTTGTGGAATAGCAAAGTACATTAGAGGTCTAAAAACACAAAAACTGTATAGTGACACTGCCTAAATGAAGTTATGAAAACTATCAAATTAAAAGATGACTTTAGACAAATACACCCAACTGGGGGAACACATATTTCAGAGGGTCCTTGTCAACATGAACTGACTATGTGTTAGTCTCTGAACACTTAAATATAGTATCCAGTCAGGTAATTAGTTATGAATGTACTGATCATAGGATGGTACAATGTACTCTGCAGTGGAGGCAGGCTCCAACTCATAGAACAGGAATACCGCAAATAAACAATAGCCTTAAACACAGAATACATAATCAAAGAGTGGCATCAATTATGGGAAGTGAGATTATTAGTTATGTGTTTTATAAGATAGAAACCTGGTGGGAAGATAGTAAGAGAGACAGAAGTAAACGATTTAGTGCATAAATGGGAAACAAAGCAGGCAAAGAATATCTAAAGCAGCTGCAGTTAAGAAACCAGTTACAAACCTTAATACCCAGAACACAGTCTGAGAGACTATAATGCACAGATTAATAACATACAGAGTCTGAGAGATTATAATGCTCAAATTAATAGCATACAAATAGTCAGAGATTATAATGCACAAATTAATAACTTAAATAGTCTGAGAGATTATAATGCACAAATTAATAACTTACAAAGAGTCTGAGAGACTATAATGCACAAATTAATAACATACAAAGAGTCTGAGAGACTATAATGCACAAATTAATAACATACAAAATAAAAAGAAAGACCTGCGATACGACAGAGCACAATCCCTCTTTCAGGAAATGTTAGTTGACAGACAATGTACAAAATAAACCTCTGATCCATTTAAAGATTGCAGCACAAGAACAGAAAAGAGATCAGTTCAGGCAGGTTACCCATCAGAGGGGCACATACAGTAGCAGTTCTGGAGACCCAATCTCCGCAAAGACATAGACAGGATGGAAGCTGTCCAGAGGAGGGCAACTAAAATGGTGCAGGGTCTGCACCGGAGGACATATGACGAGAGACTTAAGGAGCTTAATATGTATAGCCTCGAGGAAAGGAGGGAGAGGGGGGACATGATAGAAACTTTCAAGTACCTCAAGGGAATCAACAAAGTCCAAGAGGGTAGCATCTTTCAAAATAAGAGGTGTGCAAGAACAAGAGGGCACAATTTGAAGATGGGGGCGGCTCAGAGGTAATTTAAGGAAGTATTTTTTCACAGAGAGGGTTGTGGATGCATGGAATGGCCTTCTGGAGGAGGTTGTGGAGTCAAAATCAGTGGTGGAATTCAAGCATGCATGGGATAGTCATAAGGCAATTCTGGGGGTTGGGGGTAGGAAGAAGTAGGCTGCTGGTTAACTAGGATCTGCAGCTTATCCAGTAGGTAGGGAAATGGGCAGACTGGGTGGGCCAAGCGGTCCTTATCTGCCATCAAATTCTATGTTTCTATGTTTCTAATAGTCACTAAAACAGGAATAATGGAAGCCATTGATAATTATATGGAAGAACAATTTGGAACTATTGCAAATGTGCAGAATAACACAGAATTATTGAATAATCTAGAGATTCCTAAATTAACACAAAAGGAACACAACAGTCAAAATGCACCTATTACTACAACAGAAGTACTGAATGATATAGGAAAATTAAAAAAAATATATATGATACTGTACCAGGGAAAGATGGGCTTACTACAGAATTTTACAAAAAGAATTTTAAGATAAACTGGCACCTGTACTAGCAAACCTGTACAACTGCTGTTTAACTGGAGGACAACTACATCCAACACAGTATGAGACTCTGGTAATATTAATACATAAAAAAAGAGACAAGGTAGACCTTGGAAATTATTGTAGACTACTAAGTTTATTGAATACAGATAATAAAATCTTATCTAAAATACTGCAAGAAATATTAGCAGTAGTAGCAGGTAAATTGCTGAGTCCTCATCAAACATGTTCAGTCAAAAACAGAACAGTTCAAGATGCACTAGTGTAGGTAAGAGAATTGTTCATGAAAGAGAATCAGGAGAAATAGTTGAGGTACTTGTTTAGCAATGACCAGGAAAAAGCTTTTGACAGGCTCCCATATGAATATTTGTTTAAGATGTTAGAAACCTGCAGTATCCACCTCACATACATAGGGTGGCTCAAAAGTCTTTACTAGGATGCAAGCATCACCCCATACATTAATGGATGGGTAGGGGAAAAAACAACCGATTTAAAAGGGGAGTAAGGCACTGCTGTCCTCATAATCCTCTACTATATGTGTTTGGGCTAGAGCAGCTATTATGACTAATACAGAAAAATGACAGGATCATAGGTATATCCCTCAAAACATACACACCAGCAGTAAAAGTATTAGCTTATGCATATGGCGTGGTAATCACAATTCAGAAATATAGAAAAGAACAAGAAATTGCACAAACACAAGAGCAATTTACAAGTGCATCAGATTCTAAAATTAACTACACTAAAGATGAAAGCTGCTATATCAGTACAGTAGGTAATTCACCTACAAAAAAGTAATGCAGGTGTACCAATTCATGATCAAGATATTAAAGAGCACCTGTCATGGTCTTGTTGATGTTCATGCATAAATTACCCCTTCTTGCATTGAATCTGGAATGATATTTCATTACTGCCCACTGCAGTTAGTTTTTGCATTCTGAGGTATTAAAAACTGCAGGGTGTACCAGAGCTTCTATTTCAAGCCTGGTGTTGCTCTGGATTCAGGGTCGTACTGCTGACATCATTATAGGGCAGAGTCAATTTAACAAAAAACACACATATTAACAAGGCATTTAGATTTTGACATAATGCATTGCTCAGGGAAGGGGGAACACAATATGTACACTGGGTACTGGTAATTTTCCCTTGCAACAGTGTTGCAACTGCACAGTACTGCACAGTGCGAGTCACTCCTCTGCCCTAGGCAAGTACTGCAGGGCTCAAAAACAAATGCAAATTATGGGAGGCAGAGTAAACCTTGGCCATAAATAACAAATGCACACACTCCTTCAGGTCTAGTACTGCATATAATGACTACAGGCTGTAACGTTGTGGACCATCATGAAAGTTGCTCTTTAAATTAATAGGAATTACATTTGGTAAACAGCAAATGGCAGAAAAAATTGGGAATCCTGCCAGCTTGTGGCAGGGCATAAGTTAAATCAGTGGAGAAATAGAAGAATCTCAAAACTAAAGTGAGGACTGCTAATAAAAAATGTAGTCATACCTTTTTTTTTTCTATGCGAGCTACATATTTCCTTTTCAGACAAAGCTTTTAAGTGTATTTTTTTCCAAGGGATTTTGGTGGAGAAGGCTGAACACAATAAAAACAAACACTGCATACAGGACAATAAAAGGAGGCTGTGGTGTGGTGAACCCAACAGCTTTCTTTTATAGCATATTCATTAAATATAACATTGGCACAGCACTCTGATCAATTGAGAAATATAGACTACAGAGGTTAGGTGATGGTTAGAACCCTATATAGTAAATTAGCAAGCAAATAAATGTTGAGTACTGGAACAACATAAATACCTGACCACATGACAGACGTCATAAAAATAAAACAATGGAAGCTCACTATATATACTGTGATGACTTACAATAGGAAATGTTTGTATCAGGAAATCATAATGCCCAATGTTCTGGACCCACTAGAAATACCACAGTGCCCCAGGAATGACACAGACAAGGTAGTGAGATACCTAAACAATAACAGAATCCCAACATTTACCTGGGATGCACCTTGGCTTAGTATACATGGGTGCTTGGGAGTATGTGGAACATGAAACATAGGCAGATAACTAAATGTTACTGTTTAAGAGAAAGCCGCATACAACAGGTGGAGACACAGGAGTACCTGTACTTACAATGTCCCTTTATACTACAATTTTGGAAATTCTTGGCGCAACGGTGGTGTAAACCCCTGTACAAAAAAAAAAAGGTTACACAGAAATAGTATTGGCATTATATGACCACAAATGGGGAAAATATGCTCTAGATTCAACATAACTCGTAGAAGCCCTCTAAAGTATTGTATATGGCAAGACAGATGTGTTTGGATATTTCAGCAAAATAAAACCTACTAATAATTATTGAGAAATGTAGAAGTTGAACTGTTGATGATTTATAAACAAGAAAAGAAGACAATACCTTATTTGTACATAGGAAAAGATGTAACAATATTAATGTCTTAGATACAGGTTATGTAAGTTTACATTATGGGATTATACAAGTAGTAAAGACTGTGAAGGTAATGATACTATGTGAATAATGGTAATTTCTTAGGAGAGGAAGAAATGCTGTATGTAAAATGGTGTAATGCTTTAACTATTTATTAGGTGTAAAAAATAGTTTACTTTTCTAATTTGTTCTTGTTCCTTACAGAGAATAGTTCTTGTTAGGTCTTTTATTCTGTTTTTTTAACTTATTCTTTTTATTAAGATCAGTTCAATACACAATTCAAACAGTCAGATCCAGCACCTTTTATTCTGTTTATCATTTGTCAAGTAATGTGACTGCATTCTGCAATGGTTGTAACAATCAATAAAAAAGAATCCCCATCTCTTTTCATGAAATGCCATGGGATCTTTAACATCGACCTGAACAACCACCAGAACAAGCAGGACCTCGGTTTAATGTCTCATCTGAAAGATGGTACCTCAGAAGTGCAGCACCCCCCTCATGCTGCACTACAGTGTCAGTATCGGGATATAACCCAAGTACCTGATGTTGGGATAGAACCCACAGCCTTCTGATTTTCCGGCCTCAAAGGCAGGTGTTCAACCTGTTGAGCCACTGACTGTAAATTTTGAAATAATGCAACCTAATGCTATGAAATTTGGCACACTGTTAGAATACCCATAACCAGGTAACCATGCTAGCCTTAATACCTCTGGTCCATATGATGGCAAAGGTATGTGCAGACAAATGCTTTCAAGAAATTTTCTACAAAAAATAAAATGACAGTTTGGCCATCTATAATTTTGATACAATCCATTTTAATGTCATGAAATCTGGCAAATCATTAGAAGACTTATCAATAAGGCATGCCAAATTTAAGATCTCTGGACCAGTATACTGCTGTAGGGTATGCAGACACAGATTCTCATGAAATTTCCCTCAAACAATAAAATGGCATGCTTTGAACACCTATAATATTGACACAATCCATCCTAATTTCATGAACTTTATAATGTCGCTATAAGCCCTCCCAGAAAGTTAGCATGCCAAATTGCAGAGCTCTAGCACAACAAATGATTGAGTATTGACCAAATTACAATTTAAATTCTATGAAATTCTGATGAAATTCCACAAACTTTTGGAGAATTTCATTGACATTCCATGATTTCTGAATTTTCTCATTCTGCAAAGCTCTACTGTTGTGCAACATTCTTGTTAGATTGAGCACAGTTATACTGTTTCTCCTTCAAGTGTACTGAGTGTTGTTTTCTAAGTAAACCAATTGTTCCATTCAGCATATTTATATGTAAGAGAGAAAGTTTATTCTGCTTGATCAAAGATCATTACAGTATTTAAATAACATACATAAACATCCACATTGCATGTATCTAGGCTAAAAATGTTTTTTACAGATCATGTACAAAATTCCAACTCAGCACAATAAATATTCACTATTAGTGTGATAAGATTACAAATTCAACACAATCTAATAATTAAAATAAATATCTATATGGTTACATTGCCATGTGAACCTACTGATATTTTATCAGGTTACGCTTCGTGAGCAAAGATGCTGTTACATTGAGCACATTTTGTATGGTTTTTCATGTGAATCCGCTGATGTACTGTTAGGTTACCCTTCCTCATGAATCTCTTGTTCCATTTGGTACATTTATGGTTTCTCCCTTGGTTAGGGACTCCAAACGTTCAAGGATTTTTTAATACCATGATGAGAATGGACCCCATTCTTAAGCCAGAGCATATTCAAAAATCAGGAACTCAGTTCTACATCATTCTTTGATTTTTGCCGAGAGTGCTCTTCTCAGAACACAGTGTCCCCAAGATGGCTTATTTTTGCAGTTCATAAGGTGTCACAAATATTGGTAGCATATTTAGATGTGCCTGAAAGTTCTGTTTGATTAGCCTGTCTGCTCCAATCACTAAGGAGATGATTTGTGTGCGCTTATTCCACATCTTTTTGGTTTTTGATTGCATTGTGAACTACCTGATGCTTCATGAAGCTACTCTTATGTGCAAAACATTTGAGGCAATCAGCACATTTATATAGTTTCTCTCCCGTATGAACCCACTGATGTTGCATGAGACATCTCTTGTCTGTAAAACCCTTGTTACATTCAGCACATTTATAGGGTTTCTCCCCCGTGTGAACTAGTTGATGGAGAGTAAGGCTACTCTTTTGTGTAAAACATTTGTGACATTCAGCACATTTATACGGTTTCTCTTCCGTATGAACCCGCTGATGTCGTATGAGACAGCTCTGGTTTGTAAAACCCTTGTTACATTCAGCACATTTATAAGGTATCTCCCCTGTGTGAACTAGTTGATGGGACATAAGGCTAGTCTTTTGTGTAAATCTCTTGTGACATTCAACACATTTATAGGGTTTTTTCCCCATATGAACCTGCTGATGTTTTCTGAGGTTACACATCTGTGTAAAACTCTTGTGACATTCAGCACATTTATATGGTTTCTCTCCCGTGTGAACCCACTGATGCTGCATGAGACATCTCTTGTCTGTAAAACCCTTGTTACATTCAGCACATGTATAGGGTTTCTAACCCGTGTGAACTAGTTGATGGCGCATAAGGCTACTCTTTTGTGTAAAATTCTTGTGACATTCATCACATTTATATGGTTTCTCCCCTGTGTGAAGTCGCTGATGTTGTACAAGGTTATCCTTTCTTTTAAAACTCTTGTGACATTCAATACATTTATAGGGTTTCTCCCCTGTGTGAACCCACCGATGTTTCACAAGGGTACTCCTGTGTTTAAAACTCTTGTGACATTGAGTACATTTATATGGTCTCTCTCCCGTGAGAACCCGCTGATGTGGCATAAGAGTACTTTGTTTTGTAAAACCCTTGTTACAGTCCACACATTTACAGGGTTTCTCCCCCATGTAAACTAGTTGATGGCACATAAGGCCAGACTTTTGAGTAAAACTCTTGTGACATTCATTACATTTATATGGTTCCTGTCTGGTATGAAGTATCGGATGTTGTATGCAGCTATCCTTTTGTTTAAAACACTTGTTACATTCAGCACATTCATATGGCTTTTCCCCCTTGTGAACTTCCTGGTGTATTATCAGGTTACTCTTCTTATCAAAGCCCTTGTTACATTGAGCACATGTTTCCTCCTCCATGTGAATTTGATGATGTTTTCTGAGGTTTACTCGTGCTGTAGCCCTCTTGTTGCATTCAGCATATTTATATTTCCTTTGTTCTTCATGAATCTGATGTTGTACAGAAATAAGATGAAGGTCATGGAAACTCTCCCCATACTGAGGATACGGACGCAGTTTCCCTGTTGTGTTACACAGCTGGTATTTCCCAAGTGATGGCTGCTGGCTCCAGCTTTCACTGTACTCAAGGATCCTGCTGACTAAAAATAATATTTTATTAGTATTTTCTAACACCAAGGAAACAAATATGTCACATATGTTTCCTTACTCTTTCTTTGAGCTGCAACAACTATCTCAATATTTAAACACAGGAATGTGCTTTTAAAAACATTCCCATTATAAAACTACTTTGGATTAATGATTATTCTGGTAACATTTCAAATTCTTATGTTTTATTGATTATAGTCAAATAATGTGTCTGATAAATTCTGGCTCCTCATTTCATAGAATCTAGTCACAGGCGGTACCAAAACATGGCAGGAGGGTAATGGTGACTAAAAGTGGAAGAGTATCATGAAAATTAAATTGAACCACATGATAAGTCCTCCTCCCCACACAAAAAAATGCAAAGTTCCATTTTCAAAATGCAGGCAGCAGCTAAAGTCTGATAGTCACATACAACTGCAGTTACCCTGAGAAAAATACAAAGTTTAGATTTTTAAACTGTGAACTGTAGCCTGACAGCATTTTATATAAATGCTGAGTCCCTTTTCCAGAGCAAAACAACAACAAAAAAGCAGGTTTACATTTTCAAAATTCAGACAGTAGGCAAACAGAGTAAAATACAACTGCATGAGTTCCCCCAGTGTTCACCTTTTAAAAAGCAGACAGTATTTTGCCAGAGTAGAATTTGATTCCAGTTAATTCCCAAGTAAAGAGCAAATTTAAATGTTTTCAAATTCAGGAAGTAGTCAAACAGAGTCAAATAAAAGCCCCTAAACCATTGTCTCTAAATCATGCAAAGCCCTGAGGTCTGCTGAGCACCTCCAGCTTGCACTTGCTCTTTTTATGTTTAAAGATACAGGGCCAGATATTCAAAGGGATTGCACCAGCGCAATATTCAAAGAAGGGACTTGTGCAGCGCAAGTCCCGATGCACCAAGGTGCAAAGATAATGTATACAGTGCATCTCAAGGGGGCGTGCCCATGCATATGTGGCACATCCCAATATTCAGCCTGGGATGTGTAGTGTAGCTGCCAGCACAATCCTGGGATGCACTGCAAAACAATACCCAAAGTTGAGCCTGAAACAAATGGCTCAAATGGTGTCCACCCACAGATGAGCTGCTGTACTGCATGGCACAACACAGCAGCTGCCAGCCATGGGTGGCCACCCGCCAACCCAGAACACCTTCCACAAGCAACCATTTAGTCACTGGTAGTCTAGTGGCACCAATGCTCTGATCTCTGTATCACAAATACCACCCTCCCTGGTAGATTAGTGGCACCCCCCTCCCTCCCAATGCTCCGACCGCTGTATCATAAAGAATACCACCTCCCTGGTAGTCAAGTGGAACTCCCTTCCCTCCAGATGCAGTGATAATCATATCATAAATAATAATACCCTCCCTGGTAGTCTAGTGGAACCCCCATCCCATAGCTGCATTGCCCCTAAATTGATAGTTACCATTCCCTGGTAGTCTGGCAGTAACCCCACCCACCATATCTCGATCACCAGCAAGGCTCTGTAGATCATGCCTGATGATCCAGTGGCACCCCCACCCACCCACGGGGATGCCCTACCACCCAGTCCCCCCATCATCAGCGAGCAACATCAAACCAACCTACATACCTCCGCAACTGCCAGCTAAATGACAGCTTACAGTAGCAGCAGTAAGCCCACTGGATCCCACTGTGACCAATGGGCTTACAGTGCATACTGTAATAGTCATTCAGAGATATGTGAATGGAGTCATTCATTCACATATTTATGACTATTACAGTATGTACTGCAAGCCCAGTGACCCACAGTGTGGACCAGTGGGCTTACAGCTGCTACTGTAAGCTGTCATTTGGTGGGCAACAGCAGAGGTATGCAGGTGTGTTTGATGCTGCCCACTGATGATGGGGAGGTGGGGAAGCTGGGTGGGCAGGGTGTCCTATATGGGTGGGGGTAGGGTGCCACTGAACCACCAGGGTACAATTTACAGAGCTCTTATTGGCAATCGTGGATATGTGCAGGTTGGGGGTTACCACTAGACTACCAGGGAATGGTAACTATCAATTTAGGGGCATCATAGCTATGGGCAGAGGGGGGCCCACTAGACTACTGGGGAGGGTGATGTTATGTATGATATGGCAATTGGAGCATCGGGAGGCAGGGGAGTTCCACTAGACTACCACGGAGTGTGTTCTTATGTATGATGCAATGCTCGGAGCATCAGGAGGGGGGGGTTCTACTCGACTACCAGGGAGGGTGTTCTTATGTATGATACGGTAATCAGAGCATCTTAAGGTGGGGTCCACTAAACTGTCAGGGTTATCTTAAACAGTTGTGTATTGTGATCGTGGCTATGTAGAGGGTGGGAGGTACCGCTAGACCCCCTCAGGCAGCACCACATACTGTGCAGGGCTCCATGTGCATTTCGCTGGCCAGCCCTGCACAACTCATGCAAAGCCATAATGACATGCAAATGGCCCTATTTGTGCCTTGCATACATTATGGCCCATCTGTATACTGCTGGCTAAATATCAGGATTTTTCACACAGTGTAACTCTGTTGCACTGGCACAGTTCCCATTCCTGGTATTCAGCCCTGTCTGGGGGGGTGCGCTAGTGCATCCTATTTCCACAGTGCGCATTACCTGCTATATTCAGAGGAGATGCACCATGGCTCATCTTCTTTGAATATATCCCTGAGTTGCACCAGTGCAATTCAGTTGCACTATGTCACCACTTGTGCCATTGCCAGGCGCATTTCTGAATATCACAGCCACAGTGTTTTTGCAGCATTTGTAGGTGATACTGCTTCTTTCTTACTTTGAGTGCCTCTCCACAATTTTGTCTATTCATACCTTCAGCTATTAGAGAAAGCATCAATGATATCGTGAGCATGGCTCCACATTGTATACTACTAACATGTAACAGCAGATGTCTCCTCCTACCCTGCATCCAGTTAAAGATCACAGATGGATTTGGTGTAAGTGAAGGAATGTGGGCCACAAAGTACCATTACTGGGAAAGGTTCATTGGGGGAAGTTAGGAATAGGAAAAGTGCAGTGGGTTAAGGCTCTGAACTGCAGATCTAGAGACTTGGGTTTGAATCCCATAAGTACATACTGTGTGATCATGAGCAAATCACTCAACTTCCTTGTGCTCCCAGGTCACATCTGGAAACAAGCTTTGACTTAGTGTGCTACTACTGGTTAAACAATGTTTCCTTTTCCTTCCCATGGTACAAACATGTATGACGGTAATATTGGCAATACAAGACCTTCAGATTTCCCATTACAGAGCAAATGACATTATTTTAAGCATGGATCAGCAAGAGCAACAAAATGTGCAAGACAGCAAGCACCTAGTTTCAAGGTTCATCAATACCATGGCAATTACGAATATGTCTCCTGGTACTCACCTAGAGTGGCCCAACAGGATCATCAAGGAGTGGAGGCTAATGGTATGGAAGGGGAAGAGTCTGATATTGGTTGCAGGATTATAGGTATTTAGAAACATTAAAGTGGATGGCAGAAGGAGACAGCTAGGTCTATCTAGTCTGCCCATTTGTTTTAGATCTATTTTGACACTCTAGTTCCCTTTGTAGTCAAGACTCCCTTGTGTCTATCCCATGTGTTCTTGAATCCTCCCACAGTGTTGACCCCCACAACCACTTGGGGCAGATTGTTCCAGGCATCCACTACACTTTCTGTGAAAAAAAAACAAACTTCATTGTGTTGGTAGAGAACCTCCCTCCTTGCAGCTTGAGGTCACGTCCTCCCCTGGTCCTGGACCCCTTCTTGAAGTGAAAAATTTCCTGTACCATGTTAATGCCTTTGATGTACTTTATTATTTCAATCATGTCCCCTTTCTCTTTCCTCTCTGCTCCAGGGAGCACATATTCGAGTATTTCCTTGTAGGATGTGTACTGCAGACCCCGAATCATTTTTCTCACCTTTCGCTGTACTGTTTCCATCCAGTCAATGTCCTTCCTGAGGTGAGGCCTCCAGAACTGGACTCCATAATCTAGTTGAGGCTTGACCAGTGATCTATACAGCAGTAGTACCACCTCTCTGCTTCAGCCCATGATTCCCCTCCCAGTGTAGCCCAGCATTCTGTTAGCTTTCAGTGTTGCCTTCTCACTCTGCTTACTAACCTTCAAGTTATCTGAGATTATGATTACCAGATCTTGTTCCTGGTTTGAGGCCACAAGTCTTTCGCCTCCTAGATAATACTCCTTTGCTAGATTTTTCTTTCCTATGTGCATGACCTTGCACTTCTTGGTGTTAAACCTCATTTGCCACACTCCAGACTATTCCTCTAGTTTCTTGAGGTCAACTTCCATCTTCCTCACTCCTTCTGAGGTGTCCATCCTGTTACATATTTTGGTGTCATCTATGAACAAACACACCTTCCCTTCCAGTCCATCAACAATGTCTGCTATAAAAACAGTGAAGAGCAGAGACCCCAGTACTGAGTCCTGGGGAACCCTGCTGGTCACCCCGCTTTCTGTTGACTGCATCCCATTAACCTGCATCCTCTGTGTTCTGCCTTGTAACCAATTTTGTACCCATCTGATTACTTCTGGACCAACCCCTGTGTGGTCAAACTTCTTTGCCAGTCTTCTGCGTGGAACCAAGTCAAAGGTCTTACTAAAGCCTAGGTAGACCACATCTACTGCCCCACTGTCGTCCACTATTTTTATAGCGTAATCAAAAAACTCCAGCAGATTTGTCTGGTATGACCTACCTGCTATAAAACCATGCTTTTTAGGGTCTTGAGGGATACTAGTTTCGAGGAATGCTATGATTCTCTGTTTGAGTTGTGTGTTCATTAGCTTTCCTACTATAGACATGAGGCTCACCTGTCTGTAATTACTAGTCTCTTTGCAACTGCCTGATTTGTAAAGTGGAACCACTATTGCCTTTTTCTAGTCCTTGGGGACCACATTGTTCTTCAAGGATTTTGTGGCTAGAAGTGCCAGAGGGGTTGCTAAATGTGCCCCCAGTTTCTTAAGGATTCTGGGGGTACATATTGTCAGGTCCTATGACTTTGTCTGCTTTTAGTTTATTTAGCACCTCTTGTACTTTAGCTTCAATAAAGGGACTAGTGTCTACCTCTGGTCCTGGGGTGTTTTGTTTTTCAGGGCTGGGTCATCCCCTGAGTCCTCTTTGGTAAACACCAAACAGAAGTATTTGTTGAGGATTTCAGCTTTGTCTTGGTCATGTTTGTTGCATTTCCCTTCTTCAGAATCAATCTTTACTATCCCTCTTTTGCCTTTTTATGTTCTCTAATATATCTAAAATGATTCATCTCCTCCCCTTTGCCCTTTTTGCTATCTTTTCTTCTATCTGGGCTTTCTCTCATTTCTTCCTTGTATGACTCCCAGCCATTCTCAGATTTGGTTTCCTGGTATATGCTGTATGCCTTCTTTTTTTTGTTTGACTGTGGTAGCCACTTCCTTGGAAGACCACAGAGGTCTTAATAAGAGACTTACCTGGTTTGATGAAGAGGCAGCAACATGGGAGGACAAACGGTTCCAGATGGTGGATAGCTTGCAGTTAATAGAGGCTTGGCCTAAGTTACTTTTATATAGAGGAACATGAAGATAGTAGTTTTCATCAGATCTGAGTGAGTAGGCAGGGTTCATTGTGGGAGAGAACAGGTATGCTAGATATTTTGGTGTTTGTTAGATCAGTAATTTGCACCCATGAGAGCAGTGTGCATCATCTGTCTTTTAAAAAGAGGGGGTCCAGCACAACTCATTGCAGTAGTGATCAATAGAGATCTGACAGGATCCATTCAAGCTGCACAAAATCAGGGAGATGGGGTGGAATTTTTCAATTGTCCTGGAACCAAACCATATGGATACTATCCACATATCCAATGTGGACATTTTGGTTTATGACAAGACAGTTGTCCTGGAACCATTTCTGGATGGCAGGGAAGTCCTGTTGGAGGGTTCCTCAGTGGAGGAGACAGAGGTGCCAGATAGCTAGATTTTGATATCATCTGCATATATAAGTATGCTGCTGGCTGAAAGGAGCAGGGGAGGTCACTGATGAATAGTGGTGAAAAGCAGGGACCCCAGAACTAATCCTTGAGGGCCCCTAAGGTGGACCAGTAGGGTGAGGGAGGTGTGCAAGCCTGGCTTGATGGACTGGATGCAGTTCTCCAGCTAGGAATGAAACCATGCTATGGCTGTAGAGGAGACACTGGACTCTGTTAGTTTGAGTAGGGCCGAGTGTGGTCCACAGTAGTGAAGGCCTCTGGAAGATCCATAAACATAGCCCATGTGTCCAGTCACTTGTCTGGGTTGGAGTGTATGGTGTTGGTGACCCTGAGCAGGGAGGTGAAGATTGAGTGGTTGGGATGGAAGCCTAATTGGTATGGTGTGTTAAGTAGTTGGATTCCCCACAGTGGCTGGACAGCTGCCTGCTGATGAACCACTTGAGTGTTTTGGAGAGGATGAGTAGGAGTAAAATTGGGTGGTAGTTACAGGGGGAGTCGGTTGGGCCACCTTTTTGTAGCAGTACCACTAATGCATAATTCCAGCTTCATGAAGGTGGGAGCCAAAATCATGTGGGAGCAGGGGGACTAGCTGGAGTGGAGGCCAGGAGCAGAGGGAAGGGCCACATGTGGGTGAGCAGGAACAGGGGAGAGTAAGGAAAATATTTAGCTGGTGTTTAAGGGCAGAGAACGAGGCATATGGAGAGGGGAGCTGGTTCCAAAGTGAGGGGAGAAGACAGAAAAAAGCAAACTGCCCATCAAAGGATTGAGGGTGAGGGAGGGAAAATGTACAACTGAAAATGGAGCAGAGGAAGTTTGAAAAGGAAGGGATGGGAGACAGGATTGAGGGTAGCCAAGAAGGGAGGGAACCAAACTAGTATTCGAGATCAGAAAAGCGCAGTGGCCTGGTGATGTGAGGGGAGAGGGAGATGGAGAAGGGAGAGGGAGGAGTAGAGAAAGCAGTGATGAGAACTGGAGGGTGAGTTTGTAGCAAAGTGACAGAAAGCACTGCAGAGCGTATCCAGTCTGATGATATAGGAAGAGGGAGTGGTGCCATTCACCATATCCATGTAGTCAAAGACCAGGAGAACCATCTTGGTGACCAATACAGGCAGAGCTGAGGAGAAAGACATTCCTTGTTGTAGTACAAAGCTCTAGCGTTGGGGCAGAGCTTGGCATGGATGGCATTAATGTAGACAGAGAAGTCCAGCGTGTTATCTAGTCACACACTTGATGTATTTGAAGGCGGGGACAACTTCAAGAGGGGTGCAATCCAGTGTGGAGAATCTGTCTAGGAGAGAGAGCCTGTCCAGTTTCTGGCTGCTGCAAAAGGTCATGGACACTGTTTTCTTTGTGTTGACCTAAAGCTGGATGGTGTAGAACCAGCACAGTACACAGTGGAAGTTTTGCTGGAGCAGGCCTTTCACAACCATGGTTGAGTGGCTGAAAAAGTAGATGACTGTCATCTGTTTACATGTATATATGTCACTTGGCACAGGTAAGGGCAGATCACTGAGGAACACAGAGAAAAGAACGGGACTGAGGATGGAGCCCTGCAAGACCCCAGCCTGGATGGAAAGGGAAGGGGACAAGGTGCCTCAAACATGTTCGGACTGTTGGCAGACTGTGAGGTAAGAATGGACCCAGTCAACAGTGGAAACTTACAAGCCAGTAGAGGTCAGCTTGACCAGCAGGAGATGGTGGGACACTGAGCCAGAGGCTTTGGCCAGGTAGATGAAGACAGCTGTGTGATGGGTCCCTGATCCAGCCAGTGACATGCAGGAAGAAGGAAACTGTGGTGTGGTGATTCCTAAAAGCAGACTGGAGGAGGGAGAGGAGCAGAAGTTAGCCAGCCTGGCATAGACAAGCTTCTCTTGCAGCTTTGCTAGAAAAGGGGGAGGTAAGAGAGAGGCCAGAAGTTATTAGCTGAGGTGAAAGAGACCCCTTTGTGCAGAGGCAGAACCTTAGTAACCATCTTAGACTGAGGAACAGCACAGAGTGAGAAGGATATGTTCAATAGGAGAGTGAGAGGAGAGGGAATTGCTGGTGCAGAGATCATTAGAAAGTTTGGGTCCTGCCCAGCTGGCCTAGACTTAAAGAGGCTGCATGAAGAAACAAGCATAGAAACATAGCAACTCTCAGCATATAAGGACCGCTAAACCCATCCGTCCTGCCCATAAGCTCTACACTTGTTTGCATCCTCTGAACCTATCTGGTCAATGGTTTTTCACTACTCCTTCCAACTGTAAAGGTTCCCTTATGCCTTTACCAGGTGTGTTTAAATTACTCCACTGTGCTCACTCCCACCACCTCCTGTGGAAGACTATTACATGTGTCCACCACCATCTCCATGAGGAAAAACTTCCTTACATTTCCCTTTAACCTGATACCCTCCAGTTTCATATCATGCCCCCTTATTCTTGTACTCCTCATACATTAGAAGATGTCTCCCTTCTGCATCTTGTCTATGCCTTTAAGGTACTTCAAGCAGGGAGTGATGGGACAAAGCTGAAAGCCCTTAACTGAATAGTGCAGAGATGTAATGGGAATTGAAGAGCAGGAAGAGAATGCATGGGAGTGGAAGAGGGGAGACACAGGTAGTGAAAAACTCATTGAAGTGAGCAGCAACAGAGGGAGGGTTGGAGACAAGTGAGGCATCCACCAGGAGAACAGGGGGAGCAGACTGTGTTGGGGGTCAAAAAGAGAGTGAATATCCTTCCAGAATTTGTTTGGAAAGTTAAGATTATGCTGGAGTTCTGATATAAAATAGCAGGCCTTTGTGGCAAAGACTGCCTTTGTACAAGAGTTCCTAAGTATCCTGTAGGACAGTAGGTCAAACTGGGTGTGGGCAGTTTACATTGGGCCCATGCCTGGTCTCGGAACTTACACTGATCAATGATGTCATGTGTAATCCAGGGTTGGTGAGAGCTTTTTACCCTGCATTTTTAATGGGGGTGGGTATGTTTGTGCTGGACTAGTGTCGCGAGGGCCAGACTGCTGAAGCCCTCCCTGCAGCACAGCATAGCACAGTAGGTACGGATCTCCGGCGGTGGTTGAACACCATGCTGCTTTGGGCACAATCTGCTGCTTCTCTGTAAAGCAGAGGAAGCATTTGGCACCCTTTTTGCATTTGAAAATTGGACTCCTGCATTTTTGTAAAGACAAACTTGGACTCCTGCTCTAACCATAGTATTTTCTGTCAGCGTAGAAGTGGAGATAGTCTCTCACACTCAACAATTCTGTGCATTTGTGGGCAATTACCTGCACCTAAGTTTACTTTAAATTAATTAATTGAAAGTATGGTTATAGTTCTGCATGCCTAAGGACTGTATGGGATGTTGTTTAACTGGTGCCATTTTTCCCTACTACAATCCGGTTTGTACTTATGGTGCCTCAAGAGGGTTAAAGACAGGGAAACTGCTTGAGTGAGACTCCTACCAGCAATGCACCTTTCTGCTGACCTGCAGGCTGTAAGATTGTTTTAACTTAACTATTAGCAACCTTTCTGCTGACCTATTTGACTCAACTGTGTTTTTTTGTTTGTTTTGGTTTTCTGTTTGTTTAGCAAGGTATTTTCTCTGTTAAATTGTTGTGTAGGACATCTTGCTGACAGGAAGGTCAAGACTCATCATAGTGATGGGTTAGAACTTTAAACTGATTGTTTCGAGAGGGCACAGTTTGGGTCCAAACCCCCTCCTTCCTCTCACACCACCCACCCCGATATTTCCTTTATACCAGGGGTTCTGACATAATTTCCTCAAGAGGGCAAGGTGCATACCATTGTCATATTCTTTCTAGCACACTGCACTGACAATATAAGCATACATATTATATATAATATATATATATATATATATATATATACATACATACATATAACAAAACAATCACTGAGAAACAAAAGCAAAAGAAAAACTTATACAGGATAAACACGAAGGTGGACAGACGTGGGAGTAGTACAATGTACTGGCTGTGGGGCAGCAGTCTTCCAGGAGTCTTTCTGGAGGCTGAGATGCTGCCTTATTTGCAGGCAACTCTCTGCCCTGAGGGAGGAGGCTGCTCGCCTTCAGGCCACACGGGACAGTAGTGAGGGAACCTCCCCCACCCAGGGAGCACCAGAGCCATCACCACCACTGCCTCAGAGATTACAAAGAAAGTGTAAGAGTTGGCCACAGTATGTTCAGAGAGGGTGAGGGTGGTGGAAAAGAGGCACACCCAGTCAGTTGTACTGCTCCATAATCCATACACCATTCTGATGGAGCATTGTTCCCCTATGGATGCACCCACAGAGGAGACTAAGGAGGTTGCAGACAATTGTCACAAGGGAGCCCCACAGAAAGGAAGCAGAGGATACCACAGTGAAAGACAGCAGCTCCTGGTGGGGGACTCAGTCATTAGGGGGACTGAACTAGGGGGAGCAGGGAAAACTGAAGTAAGGTGCCTGCCTGGCACCATGGCTGAGAGGGACAGGAAGCGCATCCTCAGGATCACGAGAACAGCTACACGGGAGACTGAGCTGGTCACCATTGTCCACCTATGGATGAATGACTTGGCTCAACATGAGATTAGAGCAGTGCAGGAGGACTTTGTGGAGTTGGGGAGGGGGCTAAGGCAAGTAGTACACATGGTATCCTTCTCAGAGGTGCTGCCTATCTATGGCAAGGGTGAGTCAAGGGTACTTCGCACCATGGGATTCAATGAATGGTTGAAAAAATGGTGCAGAGCACAGGGATTTGGCTTCATTGGGGACTGGGGTTCCACCAGAAGGGATACCAGCCTATACTGGCAGAATGATCTGCATCTGTCCAGGAAGGGAACAAGTCTTCTGGGCGATCGTTTTAAAGGCTTCATTGGCAAGCTTTTAAACTAGTCAATGGGGAAGGTATTGATAAGCAGCAGGGGATTCCCAGCCTCCCCCTACAAAACAGGGTACTAAATGAGGTAAAGACCAAGGCAGAAAGGTCAAGAGGGAGCAGGACAGGGGTAACTGGAGAAAGCAAAGTCAATGAGGACAGGGATGGTGCTACAAGAGGTAAAGCCATCAAAAATGGAGAACAATGAGTACCAATGCCCATAGTCTGGGTAACAAGCTTCCTGAATTAGTGGCCTTCATGGAGGAGGAATGTCTGGATATTGTGGCAGTCAAAGAAACATGGTACACACAGAATCATGACTGGGACGTAGACAGGATACACTATCTACAGGAGGGACAGGGAGGGTAAGAGAAGAGGAGGAGTAGCTCTCTACATAAGGGAAGGAATCAAAGCAACAGCACAAAAGGGTAAACAGGGAGGAGAGGAAGCACTGTGGGTCAATTTGGAGACAGGCAATGGCACCACAATCTGCACAGGGGTTGTATAAAGACCTCCATCTCAGGGGGAGGAAATGGACAAGGAAATGATAGAACGTATTCTTAGAATGGCAGAAAAAGGAGAGATATTGCTAATGAGGGATCTGAATATGCCAGATGTTAACTGGAGTGCATTTGCAGCAACTACTTCTAAGAGTGGGGTCATTCTAAATGCCCTACAAGGGGCATGTCTTAGACAACTAGTATTGGAACTTACTCGAGAGGGAGCAATTTTAGACCTGGTACTTTCAAATGGAGATGGCAAGAGAATCACAGATTTAGAAGTGGGTAGCCATTTGGGAACTAGTGAAAATCGAACAGTATGGTTCACGATAAACACAGCAATAGAGTCAAGCCATACAAAGGCAAAGGTACTGGACTTCAGGAGGGCTGGCTTTGCCAAAATGGGTACGTGCCTAAGGAATGCATTAGCAAATGGGTAGGAAGGAGGGCTGGAAGAACAATGAGGAATAATCCAAACTGCCATCACAGAGACAACAAGCCTTTGTGTGAAGCAAATCAACAAATCAAACTGAAAGAAAAAGCCACTATGGTTCTCAAAAGAGGTGGCAGGGAAGGTTAGGGAGAAAAAGATAGCATTTAGAAAGTATAAGGAAACACAGAAGGAGCAGAACAGAGAAACTGTATCAGTTAAAGCAAAAGGAAGTAGGAAAGGCAGTCAGAACAGCAAAAGCCCATACCGAGGATAAGATAACCAACTCAGTTAAGAAGGTGGATAAAACCTTTTATAAGTACATCAGGGAGTGAAGGAAGACCAAGGGAGGGATAGTCAGACTTAATAAAGGTGAAGGGATGCTCAGAGGGTGACTGTGAAAAGGCAGAGATACTAAACAAATATTTTTTCTCAGTAGTTATAAATAAAGAGGGGGAGGTACCTAAACCAAACAATAGAAACATGCTGTATATGGGGATTGATACCAGCCCTTTCATAGAAGAAAAGGTTCTGAAGGAATTCTTAAAATTGAAGGTGGACAAAGCAATGGGGCCTGATGGGATTCATCCCAGAAATCTAAAAGAACCAAGGGTAGAACTAGTGACACCACTGACTACCCTCTCTAATAAATCATGGGATGATGGGTGGTACCTGAAGACTGGAGGAGGGAAGATGTTATTCCACTTCACAAAAGTGGGAGCAGGGCAGAAGCAGGAAATTACAGACATGTTACTTTAACCTCAGTGATTGGGAAAATAATAGAATCACTTCTGAAGGAAAGAATTGTTGAGTACCTAGAGGCCAGAGGAGCACAGGACCCAAGGCAGCATGAACTCACAGCAGGAAGGTCACGTCAGACGAATCTGATAGATTTCTTTGACTGGGTGACCAAAGTAGTAGATCAGGGAGGGGCTGTGGACATGGCCTACCTAGACTTTAGCAAGGCATTTGACACAGCCCCAATCAAAAGATTAATATACAAGTTAGCCAGCCTGGGAGTGGGTCCCAAGATGACAGCCTGGGTTAAGAATTGGCTGGAGAACGGGATACAGAGGGTAATAGTAAATGGAGTCCACTCTGAAGAAAGGGGGGTTACTAGTGGGGAACCACAGGGTTCAGTGCTAGGACCAGTCCTCTTTAAGGTCTTATAAACGGAGTTGCAGAGGGACTGGAAGGAAAAGTATGTCTCTTTGCAGATGACACAAAGATCTGCAACAGAGTTGATACACAAGGTGGGGTGGAAAGGATAAGAAGGGACTTGGCAAGGCTGGAGGAATGGCCAAATGTATGGCAGCTTAGATTCAATGCTAAGAAGTGCAAAATAATGCACCTGGTAAACAAAAACCCAGGGGAAGAGTACACAATGGAGGATGAGATACTAACAACAACAAAAATGGAAAGGGATCTGGGGGTTTTCATTATCAGATGACCTAAAGGTGAGCAAGCAATGTAAGAGGGTAGTAAGTAAGGTTGGGGGGGGGATACTGGGATGCATAGGGAGAGGCATCACCAGTAGAAAACAGGAAGTTGTTATCCCTCTGTACAGACAGCTGGTGAGACGCCATTTGGAGTACTGCATGCAGTTCTGGAGACCCAATCTCAGCAAAGACATAGACAAGGAGGTGGCAGTGAAGGGTCAAGAGAAAATGAAAGCATTCAGAAAGTACAAGGAATCACAGAAGAAGCAGGACAGAGAATTGTATCAGTTAAAGCAAAAGGAAGCTGGGAAGGCAGTCAGAACAGCAAAGGCCCGAACCAAGGAAAAGATAGCCAACTCAGTTAAGAAGGGGGATAAAACCTTTTTTAGGTACATCAGGGAACGAAGGAAGACTAAGGGGCGGATAGTGAGGCTTAATAAAGGGAAGGGGGTGGGCAGAGGGTGACAGTGAAAAGGCAGATATATTAAACAAATATTTTTTCTCAGTATATACAAATGAAGAGGGGGAGGTACCTAAACCAAACAAGAGAAACACTCTGGATACAGAACTTGATACCAGCCCATTTACAGAAGAAAGGGTTCTGAAAGAACTCTTAAAACTGAAGGTGGACAAAGCAATGGGGCCTGATGCACAAGGTGGGTTGGGAAGGATGAGAAGGGACTTGGCAAGGTTAGAGGAATGGTCAAATGTATGGCAGCTTATATTCAATGCTAAGAAGTGCAAGGTAATGCACCTGGGAAACAAAAACCTAGGGGAAGAGTACATAATGGGGGTGAGATACTAGCAACAACAAAAATGGAAAGGGACCTGGGGGTAGTCATATCAGACGACTTAAAGATGGGCAAACAATGTGAGATGGCAGTAAAGAGGGCTGGGGGGATACTGGGATGCACAGGGAGAGGCATCACCAGTAGAAAACAGGAAGTTGTTATCCCTCTGTACAGATAGCCGGTGAGACCCCATCTGGAGTACTGTTTGCAGTTCTGGAGACCCAATCTCCGCAAGGACATAGAAAACATGGAAGCTGTCCAGAGGAGGGCAACTAAAATGGTGCAGGGTCTGCACCAGAAGACATATGAAGAGAGACTAAAGGAGCTTAATATGTATAACCTCAAGGGAAGGAGGGAGAGGCAGGACATGATAGAAACTTTCAAGTACCTCAAGGGAATCAACAAAGTCCAAGAGGGTAGCATCTTTCAAAAAAAGAGGTGTGCAAGAACAAGGGGGCACAATTTGAAGATGGGGGGGCGGCTCAGAGATAATGTAAGGAAGTATTTTTTCACAGACAGGGTTGTAAATGCATGGAATGGCCTTCCGGAGGAGGTCGTGGAGTCAAAAACAGTGGTTGAAGTCCAGCATGCATGGGACAGTCATAAGACAATTCTAGGGGGTGGGGGTAGAAAGAAGTAGGCTGCTGGTTAACTAGGATCTGCAGCTTATCCATTAGGTAGGGAAATGGGCAGACTGGGTGGGCCAAGCGGTCCTTATCTACCATCAAATTCTATGTTTCTATGACAAGATGGAGGCAGTTCAGAGGAGGGCAACTAAAATGGCGCAGGGTCTACACCAGATGACATATCAAGAAATACTTAAGGAGCTTAATATGTATAGCCTCGAGGAGGGAGAGAGGGGACATGATAGAAACTTTCAAGTTCCTCAAGGGAATCAACAAAGTCCAAGAGGGTAGCATCTTTCGGAAAAAGAGTTGTGCAAGAACAAGGGGGACACAATTTGAAGCTAGAGGGAGGAATGGCTCAGAGGTAATGTGAGGAAGTACTTTTTCACGGAGAGGGTTGTGGATGCATGGAACAGCCTTCCTAAGGAGGTTGTGGAGTTAAAACAGTGGCGGAATTCAAGAATGCATGGGACAGGCATAAGGCAATCCCAGGGGGTGGAAGTTGGAAGAAGCAGGCTGTTGGTTAGCTAAGATATGCAGCTTATCCATTAGGTAGGGAAATGGGCAGACTGGGTGGGCCAAGAGCTCCTTATCTGCTGCCAAATTCCAGGTTTCTATGACCTGCAGGCTGAGTAAATTAAGGCAGGATTGTTTTAACTTAATTGTTAGCAAATCACTCAGCCTCAGTTGTTCCGAATCTGTAACTAGATCTGTAACCTTCCCCTTTCCATGCACCCCCCTACCCTTAGGGCTAGGAAAGGGCCTTTACCTGCTTTAAACAAGTGTCTCTCCTCAGATTCTGCTTTGGGGATGGATTGGAGGCGCCTTCCCCAATCCATGGGCAGACGTTCGCAAGGGCCAGACTGCTGAAGCCTTCCTTCCACCACAGCACAGCACAGCACAGTAGGTACGCATCTCTGGCGGTTGAACACCACGCTGCTTTGGGAACAACCTGCTGCTTCTCTGTAAAGCACAGGAGCCCCATCAATGCTGCGCGTTGGCTCCCCACCGCCTCCAACCACCACCCTTGGTCATCTCTCCCTTATATGATCAGACCGCACTCCATAAAATTCGCACTACTCTGAATAAGGCCTGCAGGTTAATTACTGGAGCACCTAGGATGACACACACCTGTCTACTGTCTGCTAAAGCGCTGGTACTTGATCTCGACGAGCGCCTCAAATATCTTACCTGTACCCTTACAAAAAAGACCCTCCTTGGGCTTTCCCCACCAGGATTGACCACCACCATACGCCCCTGTCCCACTAGTTCATACTGGACCTCTGGGAAAACTCTCTTGTTATCTCTAGAGCTAGGACCTCTCACGGCCAAAGAGCCTTCAGCTTTAGGGCCCCCTCCTGGTTCAACACACTGCCCCCCTCCATCTCCGAAGCTCCAACTATATCGTGCTTCAAAACTTCCTTACGTAACCACCTTATTAACACCCGATGCTATAACTGCCTCTAGTCAAAGCTGTACTCAATACTTATGACAAAGCTTGTCCTTAGCAGCTTAGTAATGACATAACTCTGGTATTGTTTGCATCCATCCTACCTGTACCAGCTTGTTTGTATCTATGTCTTAATTTTACTGTTATACTTATGTGTTGTACTGCTATACTGTGTATTTTGGTTTGTCTTACTGTGACAAGGTACCTTTGTAAATGAGCCTATGGCTCAAAGGTTTTCCAAACTGCTGTTTAAATAAATAAATAAATAAATAAAATATAGGGCTGAGGCTGAGTGCTGCAGCAGTCAGCCCACTTTTCCACTAGCAGCTTATATCCAATAGCCACTCGAGGCAGCACTGTACTGCTTCTCCAATTAGTGTCTCCGCCTATCCGTGGCATACCTTTTTTTCTTATTTATCTCTCCTACCAACTTTACTGTGCCATCCAATGCAATTTCCTCTGCTTCTCAGCACTGTACTGCTTCTCCAATTAATTTCTCCAGCTATCCTTGTATACCTGTCTCTCTTTTTTCTCTTTTATCTCCCCTACCAACTTTATTACTGTGCCACCAGGGGCTACTTCCTCTGCTTCTTGAATCTCTGGCATCTCTGTCTGCCCTCAGCTCATTATTTCTTGTTCTAGAATGCTCACATTAATCTTCACCTCAATCATCCTCCTCTACCAGGGACTGCCTAGTCCTTCACCTGTAGTTCAACCTGCTGATGCCACCCCTATGTAACTTCAGCTCACACCTACTCTCCCATTCACAACAGCTCACTTGTCCTCCCCCTACTCATCTCCCAGCTGTCACCTTCCACTATCACCCGCCATGTCAAATTACGTTCTTCTCCTTCCCTACTCTCACCTCCCTGACCATTCCTTGTTCATGCGGCAAATCTATTAAGAAGCATCATGCCAATATTAGCAAGCAGTGAGTGCATGCCCTCCTCAGAATGTTTGCTCTACTGCTTCTAATTTCAGGCAAAGTACACCCCAAGCCGAATCCCTTCTCCCACAACTCTAGCACCTCACACCATGGGCTAAGAATGGCTGCTATGAATATCTGCAGCCTGCCCAAGAAGATGGCGCCACTACAGTGCTGGATACTGCAGCATCAACCGGATGTGCTAGCCCTCATGGAAACCTGGCTGTCAAGAAAGACCCCTGACACTGTAGTCAGTCTCCGAGGCTCCACACTTATTAGAGTCAACAGAACTGGCAAACGAGGAGGGGGGTGTGCATTTTACATCTGAGACTCCCTGTTATGCCATAACCCACTGGTTCCCTCCTTGGATCACGGGGCACAAGCCCGGACAATAAAACTCACACCAGACCCCTCCAGAGCCCCTATTTCCATTACCGTGGTTTGTATCCCACCAAGAAACCAAGTCACAGTTTTTCAATCCATGGTCAGCTCTATCTCCAGCTTCCCTCCCAAAACTGAGCACATTATACTAGGGGTTTTTAATGTGAACTGGCTGTCAAGCTCGGCCTCCACTATAAAAGACACTCTTTCTGCTCTACACCTGGCTCAGTTTGTCAATCAGCCAACCAGGGTGAATCCCAGAACTGAATCTTGCACCCTGATCGACCTGCTACTCACCAATCGTCCAAACGAAATTTCTAACCTGGTTGTCCTTCCAGATTCATTAAGCTACCACTCCCCTATCCTCTTCACCAGGTCATGTCAGTGGCAAATACCACAACCAAACAATTTTACCCGCCACTGCTTCCAACCAGAAGGCCTCATTAAATTAAGGAGACACCAAGCCCAGTGTGACTGGTCCCCTATCAGCCACTCCCCTTCCATAGATGGAGCTCTGGATTACTTCAGCCGCACATTCAACACTGCTTGTGATAGATTTTCCCTCATCACAAAGGTTCAATCCAAAAAATGTAATGCCCCCTGGGTCTCTCCAGCCCTACTTCAGCAACTAAAGAAACATGACAATCTCTGGCACAAAGCAATTGCTTCAGGGGTGCCGGCAGACAGGCTCGCCTACAAGGCGGCCCGCATTAGATGCACCTGGGCCATAAGGATGGCCAAATCAGACTACTATAAATCTACCCTTGCCTCCTCCTGGGGAATGCAAGGTTGTTCTGGGACAACCTAATAGAACTGAACAGAAAAGCCAGGATGCCACCCCCCTCCCAGCTAACTGTCAACAATGATTACACCTTGGACCCACCTACCATGACCAATTGCCTAAATGCTGCATTCTCTGATCTGAGTGCAATCCTTTCAAACAACTTCTTCGACCCCACCTCCACAACCCCCAAACCAAACAATGCCTACCCCACTTTCCACCTCAGGGTTATTACTATGAGGGAAGCAAGGCCATACCTTGCAAATGCCCTTGGGGGTTCAAACTACTGTAAGACTCCTTTGATACGAAAATCCTTAACTTGCTGCTAGACTCTGTACTCTCACCTCTGCTTGATCTCCTTAACCTCTCCCTATGTCTACAGCAGTTTCTAACCGACTGGAAGATGGCAACTATCACACCAATTTTGAAGAATGGTTACCCTACCTCACCCAATAATTACCAGCCCATCTCCATTCTTCCACCCCTCTCAAAAGCCCAGGAAAAAATTGTTGCCACCCAACTCATCGACCAGTTGCTTGCACACAACATACTATGTAGAGAACAACATGACTTTAGAACAAGGCATAGCACAACAGCTGCCCTCACCGAGTTCTCTAACTCACTGCACAAAGCCCTGGATAAGAAATACCTAGCAGCAGCTGTATTTATAGACCTGTCGAAAGCTTTCGATACTGTTTCACACACTTTGCTCCTAAATACTCTCCGCCTCACCGGGCTATCCCCTGGACCCATCATGTGGTTTGCAAGTTACCTATCAGATAGGTCCCAACGTGTGAAGATAAACAACACTCTCTCGGCTTCTATGCCTGTCCACTCTGGGGTCCCCAAGAGTTCCATCCTTGGTCCATTATTTTTCAGCATCTTCCTGAACACCCTGCCAAAAGCCTGCCCAAGTAAACTTCTGCTCTACGCAAATGATGCGGTACTGTTTGCCACCCACCCAGATCCCACAGTCCTACAGTCCTCCCTGCAACTTGCCTTCAACCACGTTGAAAACTGATTCACTGACCACAGACTGGTGGTCAATGTAAAAAAGACTAAGCCAATGCTCTTTGCCCACCGGCAAAACAAGAACTTTGATGCCCAACTAAAAATCTTTTCCAAAGCCCTCCTCCCACTGGAACAGGTCCATACCTATAAATATGTCTGCCTTAAATTTGATCCCAGCCTCTCATTCCACCCACATATCAATAACCTCTCCTCAGCCATAAATATTCACACAGGACTACTGTATCAGCATAGAGACTACCTGCTGCCAGAAGTCCTCAACCTTACGGTCACCTCCTCTGTTCTCTCTCTAGTGGATTATGGACTAACCATATACATGGCCGCTGACCACATGGCTCTAAATAAAATCCACTTAGCCATCAACAAAGCATGCAGACTCCTCAGCGGGGTGGACAGGCATACCTACAGCTGCACCCTGCATCCCCTAACAAATATCATCACTCTAGATGAAAGAGTCCATTACCAAACAAATCTCCTCACCAAAACAAAATTCAGCTAGGTCTAACCCCCTTTTGGAGTTTCTGCCTCCCTCTGCTCTGTTCCTGCCTCAGCTAACACCTGCTCAGCTAACAAACTGTTATGGGCTGTCCCCAGGGTTTTGTCCTCACTAGCACAAAGGTCTTTTTACTACAGAGCACTGCTATGGTACAATGAGCTCCCTACGGCCGTTATCTCTATCACCAGACTAAGCCCATTCAAGATAGCCCTCAAAGACCACATATTCTCCACCTGCCACTGCCAGTGCACCGGTTAGTACAAGCTGCTACACAGCACCACCAACACCTGGTTACCAGGCATTGGCCAGGCCTGCCCGTCCTGTCTCAGTAGTAAAGCTGGGATGCAGGTGCCAGCAAGTGCACATAGACCATCAGTACCACCTATACCTCAGGGAGTAAGCTTGGGCTAAAGTGTTTTGTACCCTACTAATGTTAATTCTCAACACAAGACTGACTATGTAAATGACAAAGACAGCATTCCAAAAGCTTCTTAAATGTATAGGCCACACCCTCCTTACTACCTGAACTGTACATTGACACTTACATGCTCCTTAGATGGACTTGTATAGCTACCCAATTGTACAGACACCACCCTCATCGTTGTATGTACTGTTCATATCCTGTGTTTCCTTTATCACGTTGTATCATTGTATACGACATGGTAATTTGATGTTTTATATTATGTTGATGTTTTGTGCAATGACGAGGAGCCTTTGTAAATGAGTCTTTGACTCAAATGTTGTAAATCCGATTTACTCAATAAATAAATAAATAAATTTGCCATGGAAAAGAGAGTCGGTCACGTCAATGTTTGGGGCTAAGTAGATGGGGACCAGTCAATTGCAGCAAGGTCTTCTAAGAATGTGCTAGCATACAGTGACTGAAGGGACCTTGACCAGCTGTACCTAGAGAAGGAAGGAGGAGGCCTGACTTTCCTGCTACAAAAGGTCATGTAATGGTCATTGAAGGTGTCAGTGAGAGTACCCACAGCAATGATACGATGGGGCTGGTGAGACAGTTCTCAGTCAAGAGGGGTGTGGTTGGAGGAGGTGGGACTGAGCTGGGTGCTTTTGGTAATCATTTGGGAGAGGTTTAGCAACTCAGTCCTGTGTGAAGCAGGCATGGTGGCCGGGGAGAGCCAATTAATATTGAAGTCCCCAGAAGAAGAAGCACACTGGAGATAACATGAGAGGCAAGCACAGTGAGAGAATCAACCAGGGAGGATGGAGAGATTTTAGGAGACAGCAGAGGGGAAGATGAGCTTGGTCAAGAGGAGATCATAAGAGGAAGGTACTGCTTCTCAATGAACAATGGAACAGGACAGGTTTCCAACAGACATAGAGGGTGACACTATCACTCCATTTACCATGGTCCTGCCAGAAGAGATGGCAATCAGGGAGAGCCAAGGCAGAATAAGGTATCCTTGAGGAGAGCCAAAATTCTGAGCTAAACAGAAGTCAAGTGAATGTTGACAGATCCGGACACTGAGGAGGTCCCATTTTGGTGAAAGGCTCCTAGCACTGAAATGGAAGATGCTAAGGCTTTTAGGAGAAGAAGAGGAGGCATTAGGCAGGGTTGGGAATCCACATCAGTAGCAAGGAGTTATTGGATAATGAGAAGCAGGAGGGAGTGGGACTTGCACCTCTTAGAGCAGAGGAGAGTGGAGGGGACAGAATGGGAGAGGAAGGTAGGGGAGGGAGACAAGAGTTCAGTAGAGGAACTGAAGAGGTGAGAAAACGGACCAGGTTAGAAGGAGGGGAGTGGGGAAGAAGGAGAGGCAAGAGGAAAGGGGAAGGGAAGGAACTGTGCAGGGGATGGAGGAAAGGGCCAGAAAAAGGGGGTAGGAGGCGAGGGTGATAGAGGATAGGTTGGGGAAGGAGTAGGACAGGGAAGAGGGAGGAGAGGGGATAAAGGCGGGGGTGATGAGGTAGCAGAATGGGGTAGGACATGGAAGAAGGAGACAGGTAAAAAAGATTTGGTACATGATTTTAGGCAGCTAAGGTGATGCTACTACCAAAACGATTAATTTAGCCTAAGCAAGGCAGCAGTAGGACTGAAAAATAATTCCAGATGAGGCCAGCTAAGTGACTTAAGGAAGTTAAACTAACAAGACAGGGTTACCAAAAGAGTACAAGCACTGAACTTATAGGTTTACTAGCTAGGCTGTAAATTCATACAGCAACTAGCAATAAACAATGAAATTGTGAAGTAACCCAGATAGGGTGATACAGCACTTTACTAAATTACAGTACCAGCAGATAACACAATAAACAGTTGACAGTTATTAAACTAAGTAGATTAATACATTCAACATTTGGTAGTACAGAGTATAGAATGGGGTATCCCAAGAAATGTGCTGTTCATTTATTTACAGTATTTGTCATACTTGGATACAACATCTTTGAGCCACAGTAGCTCATTTACAAAGGTTCTTCATCAACAATATAATTTCAGTAAGGATTTCACATAGTTCAGTTTATATAATATATATATATACATACACACACACACACACACACACACACACACACACACACATATATACATACAATAGGGGTGAGTGGTAAATGAGTGAGATAAAACAGTGTATCATCCACTGCAGTGTGATATTTTTACCCTCTGCTCTACTGTGATGATATGATACATTTACACACACAGGTCACAAAAGGTCACTGATATCATCACCCTAGGCAGCTTTCCTCAGCATGCAAGAAACACCTGTGCTGTTACCATAGACACAAATGCAGAACTATCGGAGAGGTCTCACTGCTGCCTACAGCTAATCTGTAGTGAGCATTAAAACACACCTACACCCCAACTCCAGCTCATTACTGTGATGCCTCAACTTGATGCAGCCAGAATTCCAAACAGCACAGCTTCACAGAACAGTCTAAACTACTGCCTGCAGCTAACTCAACTACCACTGAAACACACTCTCACTTGTTCCTCAAACTCTGATTCTCACCTATTACAATTACTGTGACAATTTCAACTTCACTGCAGCCATAATCCTAAAGAGCACAATTTCACAGAATACTCTGCCTGCAGCTAACTTAATTACCACTGAAAACAGTATCAGCTGTTGTGACACTCTGCCTCTCGGTTCATTACCATTACATGCTCTTAGCTTCACTGCAGCCAGACTGCTAAACAATACAGCTTCACAAAAGTATGTTTCTCATTCCTATCTGAAACTAACTCATTTAGCATTGCAAAACACACTCATGTGTTTCTCAGAGTTTATAACACTGCCAGCCCATTCAGAAAAGCTCACACACAGAATGAGCAAACACATTAACAGGAACAGAACACAAGACAGCATAACAAAACTTCTGAAACTCTTGGCCCTATTGTATATATCGAATACATGATGGGCAGATCATGTGCTATGGCAAATATTGTCACTCCTGCATCGTGAGCTTGGATATCTCACTCTGCAGGAGTGACAATATTTGCTATATCACACTCATGACCATCATGTATCCATACATATATATATATATATATACACTCTCCCAATATATTCAGAACAGACAATAGACACAAGATGTGTCTAAAAAGAACAGCACATGGATATGGCATTGTCAGTATATATAATGTCATAATATATTCACACGATACACACAAAATGTGACAAAAGAGAACAGCACAGATTAGATTAGGATTAGGCAAGAGGTTGCAATTGAGGATGCGGGGTTAAGAGTATAAAAATAATAATACCACCTTGATTTATTACACGCTCTTCCCTGAGTATCAACGCACTGTACATCCATAAAACAATTAAAACCATAACATTCTAAAATCAGACATCCATCTATATATATATATATATATATATATATATAAAACACAACTGCAATCATGTGACTTAAATTAAAGAAGATCTCCAAAGGGGAGTTTGAATAAGTAAGATTTTAAAGCAGTTGAAGCAGTAAGGAGAGCAGCAACTTCAAGAGTGGTGTCTGGTGGAATGGTGAGGCACTATGCAGTGGTGGTGAAGTATCAATGGCAGTTGCAACTGGTGTTGGGTGTGAATAATTGTTTAAAGCTTTTCTTGAATTGTTCAACTTTAGGAGTACCTATTAGGAAACCATAGTGGTGCCTGGATAGGCAAATGGCGTAAGGCTTGGGTAGTTCCGCGATATAGGATGGTCAATGAATTCCTGGTTGCATTTCTTGTGTAGTGATGATATGGGAGTTGAACAAGGAGGTTCTGGATTCCTGCTGGTGCAAGGCCTAACAGTGCTTTCATCCCAAGAAGGCATGTTTTGAATGTTATTCTGTCCTACAATGTGTGACATATGGTCTGGGCATAAAGGGTGCAAGTGTGGTTTAGCCTATCTGCACCAAGAATGAATTGCCAAGCCCTATTTAGGGCTACTTTGATCCTGTTGAGGACATCATTAAAGCAAATGAAGCAAGCTGTAACAAAAAGTACAAAAATGGCAGTAGACAATAAAGCCAGTCAGAAAGCAAATAACAACAACATGAGTTAGCAGTTAAATATAAAATGTGGTATATGGGAAACCCAGATATGAGGGTTACTCACCTGTAACTGCAGTTCTAGGAATTATATATGGAGTACATCCACACTTCTGTCAATGCTCCTTTCCCTTTATGGACCTGGCCAAAAGGACTTCAAGCTAGCTCTACTCACCCACCCAGGTGGTATACTCCTCAGCACTGTCCTGTGATATCAGATCTTGCATGCTGGAAGCAAGTCAGGCATGCCACTTGCCAGTGGAGGTCTGGTGGGTTGTATGAATGTATACCATATACCACTCCTAGAAAGTATCATTTTATGTAAGAACTTACCATAACAGTAGATCTTTGAGGAACTGTCTCTTGCAGTAGGTTATTACTCTTGGGAGTTCCACCAGGTGGTGCTATCATATGGCAGCTTCTTCTAGCAGTCTTCCATAGGGACTGCACACATGACATCACTTTCTCAGGTGGCGTGTAAGTATAGGTGGCCCCATGTATCCTCTGTTCTCCACCGGTTGCAGCACACTAAGGCAGGACCGAAGAAAACTGAGGGACCAAGGAGTCCCCACCCCAAAATCCTGAGAGCAGGTGACCATGTGCAAAAAGTAGGGGGACAGAGGGCAGGATTGTATCTGCTGCAAGAGACAGTTCCTTGAAGATCTATTGCTATGGTAAGTTCTTACGTAATGATACTATCTTCAACGGACCGATCTCTTGCAGTAGGTTATCATCATCTTGCTATCCCTGGATATAAACTATACAGGAGGGACAGAGTAGTTGGGAAGGGGAAGGGATGGCAGTTTATATCAGGAAGGGAATAACGTGCATGAGGGAGGAGCTGGAGGAAGGGGAGGTGGAGGCATTATGAGTTCAGTTAAGGTCCAATACAGGGAGAAAGGTGAGGCTGGGGGTGGTTTACAGACCACCCAGTCAAGATGAGGAGAGAGACAGGGAACTGATCTCACAAATATTGGAAGCTGCGGGGAAAGTAGAGATGGTAATTGTGGGGGACTTCAACCTGCCCAAGGTGGACTGGAGCATACCATCCACAACACGTGCTAAGAGTCAGATGATCCTGGAAGGACTGCAGAGTGGGTTCCTGACTAATGGCACCACTGAACCAACAAGAGCTGAGGCAATTCTTGATCTGGTGTTCACAAATGGGGAGCACATATAGGAAATAATGGTCAGGGAGCCACTGCATGGAAGTGACCATTGCACAGTGTGGTTCCAGTTGGGTATGAGCAGGGAAAAAATCCCAACTAAGACCAAAATCTTGGGTTTCAGGGGGGCAGACTTCAGGCAAATGGGCAAGGTTCTAAGGATCCATCTGGTGGGCATCAGAGCAGATATGGGGTGGACCAAAGGTGATCCATCATTAAGGAAGGAATACTGGTTGCCACAGATGAATGCATTAGGCTAAGGGGGAAGGACACAAGGGCCAAAGTGCTCAGCTGGTTCTGTTCTGGGTTTGTCAAGGCAGTAAGAGGAAAGAGGTTGGCCTATAGAAAATTCAGGAAAACCAAGAGAGGGGTAGACAGGGAAAATTGCCTAAGGTTGGCTAGTGAGGCAAATAAGGAAGTCTGGTGAGCAAAGGCACAGAGGAAGCTGCAGATAGCTGAAGGAATTATGAAGGGGTAGAAGGCTTGCTTTCACTAGATAAGTGAGAAAAGGGATTGTTAGGCTTAAGAAATGGGTGGAGTGGTTGGAGGATAATGGAGGAAAAGCAGAGATACTAAATGAATACTTCTGTCCTGTCTTCACCAGAGAGAAAAATGGACCAGTGCCTTCAGGAAGGAAAAGAGGAGTCGGGGGTGGGGAGGAGAACACAGATATTAGTGATAGAGGAGGATAGAGTGAGGGAGGGTCTGCTGGCACTAAAAGTAGACAAATCACCAGGCCTGGACAGAGTACAACCAAGGATACTAGAGGAACTGGCCGAGGAGCTGGCAGGGCCACTAGCAGACCTATATAATAGTTCACTAGAGTCAGGCATGGTGCCACAGGACTGGAGAACAGTGCATGTAATGTCCCTTCACAAAAGCGGTTCCAAGGATGATCCAGGGAATTACAGACCAGTCAGTCTGACCTCCATTGTGGGCAAGCTCATGGAGACCATACTAAAGGAAAGGTTGGTGGAATGTCTAGAGGAGCATGGTCTCCAGGATGAGAGACAGCACGGGTTCATGGGGGAAATTGTGTCAGTCAAATCTGACTGACTTCTTTGACTGTGTCACTAAGACAGTAGACAGGGGCCAAGTGGTATACATCCTCTATCTTGATTTCAGCAAGGCCTTTAACTCTGTGCCCCACAAAAGGTTGATCAGGAAGTTGGTGGATCTTGGAGTTGGGGAAAAGATGGCCAGATGGGCGGAAATCTGGCTGAGGGACAGAACCCAGAGGGTGGGGGGGGAGAGTTATCTAGTACCAGAGAGATAACCAGTGGGGTCCCACAGAGCTCTATGCTGGGGCCGGTGTTGTTCAATGTCTTCATCAATGACATTGGGGATGGCAATAAAGGCAAAATGTGCCTATCTGCAGATGACACCAAGCTCTGTGGGAGAGTGGAGACAGCTGAAGGGATACAGGAACTACAGGAAGATCTGGAAAAGCTGGGGAGGTGGTCCAGGATCTGGCAGCTTGTCTTCAACGCCAAGAAATGTAAAGTTATGCATATTGGAGCCAAGAATCCCAAGACAGAGTATTACCTGGGTGGAATCTGAGTATCTGCATCAGAGGAGGAGAAGGACCTGGGAGCGATGATCACTAGTGACCTGAAGCACTGCACAGTACAAGAACACTGCAGCAAAGGCAAGCAAGATGTTGGGATGCATAGTAAGGGGGATCAGTAGTAGGAGAGAGGAGGTTATGCTGCCCTTGTACAGGTCACTGGTAAGACCGCATCTAGAGTATGGAGTTCAGTACTGGTGCCCACACCTCAAAAAGGACTTTAACCTGCTGAAGAAAATCCAGATGAGGAATACAAAGATGATAGCCAGTCAGCAGGGTAAGGCATATGAGGAGAGGTTGAGGGCACTGAACATGTACTCCCTGAAAGACAGGGGAGAGAGAGAGGGGGCATGGCTGGGACCTTCAAATACTTGAAAGGGATAAATAAGGTTGATAAGGAGAGTCTCTTTTAGCTGAGTCGCAACCATATCACATGGAGGCACAGTCTTAAGCTGGAGGGTGGGAGGTTTAGGAGGGAGGTCAGGAAGCGCTCCTTCACAGAGAGGTTGGTGGGCACTTGGAATGCACTGCCAGAAGAGGTCATCTTGTTGAAGAAAGTGGGCAGCTTTAAGAGGCTGGGATGAACACATGTATGTAAATTGAAATATCTATTAAAAACTATTAACAGAAAAAAAAGAGAGGCTGGGATAGGCATGGGGGAAGGTAAGGATCATAGGTAGGGAGGATGGGAGGAGTGGGGAGGGAGGGCAGGGACATTAGCTCAAGCTGTGGACCCTGCACTACGAGCAGACTTGATAGACCAAATGGCCTTCTGCTGGCTTCTTTGTATGTTCATATGTACTCTTGGGAGAGTGCCAAGCAGTTATTTCCAAAAGGTAGGTCAGCCAGGGCAGAAAGCAGAGTAAGATGGTGCAACCAAAGGGCAGACCATAGTACAAAATAGTCTCCAAGCTGGTGGAAAAGAAAAGATGCCAGGCTAAAGGACCGGGACTGGGCAGGCAAAAGCAGAAAGGAATGTACGTCGGAATGGACAGAAGGGAGGCCACGTACAGAGGCCAGGTGGCAACCACAGAGGAGTGCGACACAAAAGCTCAGAAACAGCCGGTATATCCCTGGACAGGGACAGCGTCAGAGACAGTCACAGATGTATCAACTCAAACCACATCTGGTAGGGCAGAAAAGCCTTGGGTGAGGGAGGACAGCATACACCAAGTATGTCACAGAAGTAGGAGGCCATGCACAGTGATTCATCCTGACGAGGCAGAGGTCAACAGGCCATGGTCAAACAGGCATATGTAGTAGAACCCACCAAGTGCAGAGAGCACAGGCAAGCAGTTGAGTGTAGCAGGGCAAGAAGCACCAGGCAGACCACAGCAAGGAACAACTAAAGGGGCTCCAGGAGGGAGAGCAGCATGAAATCCAACAGAACTGCAGAGAGGAGGGAAGTGACCAGGATGAGGAAGCAGACCTCCAAAGACAGGGTGAAAGGACTCCTGGGCACCTCTGAGGCATATGGAAGGAGGCAGAGAGCAAGCTCTGGAGAGTGGTCAAGGAGGAGGGGAGGGCCCGGCCCTCTCAAAGGAACAGGCATGGAATGGAGAGGCAGATGAAGCAGCCCCATGAGAGGCTCTACCGCAGTACTGAGCAGCACCCTGGGAAGAGGTCAGGAATGGGGTGTCCTGGCAGCAGAGGAGGAAGACGGGAACTGGGGGCATGGAAGGGGTCCCAGACCGACCATCAGGTGTGACCGGATGGCAGTGACAGAGATCCCAGAAGTCAGAGTACCAGAACCACACCACGGGGCACCTCAAAATAGGTGATGGCAACCAACAGGTGCACGCCAGGAGCTGACCTCGACATGTAAAGCCAGGTGTGGTGCCACAAAGTGATGGCAATGGCAGACAGATGGGCAAATGCAGCCATGGCATCACAGCCTGAAGGAATCCAGTTTCAAGAAAGCATGGAAATGGTGTACAGGGGCAGCGGCTACAGGGCCAACTCCCGGGAGGAAGGCAGTGGTGGGGAGAAGGTGCCAAAGTGGAAGTACACTAGGCACAGAGGCACTGGAGCATACGGCTCGCACAGTGAAGATCGCGAAGCAACAAGGCACAAAAGGGTAAACCAGCATGCCAAAGCCAGCACAGCACTGGGAAACCACATATGTGGGGACAAGAACAGGCATGATGGGGCCAAGTGTACTGGGCAGGTACCCCGAGATGCCCGCAGAGGCAGCCACAGGAGCAGTGGCAAACAGGGAAGGCCCGACGGGGCGCTGCACAGCCAAGAAGACCATGCAGGGTGAAACTGAGGGGAAGGGGACAATGTCAAAGCCCATGTAGTTGCAGAAGTGGCCCCCTGCAGGGAACCCCAGAGCTGGACCCCCAGGCCAGGACCTCAGAGAACAGGAAAAGGAGAGGCCAGGCAGAGATGGCTAGAAAAAGGCAGGGGGACATCCCAACCCCAGTGCAGTGGCACTGGAGGAGGGAGGAGGGGCAAGGAATGAGGGGTGAGACCCAGGAACCCCATCCAAGGGCACAAAAGAAGGGGTGCCTGAGGGTCAAAGGAAAGATGACTGAGGGGAGACCCCCAGCAATGCAGGAATAGTGCACCAGCACCAGGACGAGCAGGGAGGGACATAGAAGGGGACCCCTGGGCAGGTGAACGTCCCGAGGTGCAAAGCCATGCCATCAATGTGGGGAACCAGCCCCATGGAAAGGAATGAAGGAGAGGATGCCCTGTAGATGAGGAAGCATCCACATCAATGAGGAATGAAATAAGGGATGTTCCATTAACGGGGGAAGCAGCCCCATCGATGAGGAATGCAAAGTAAAATATCCCGTCGAGGGGGAAAGCTGCCCCATCAACAAGGAGCATTCTGTCAATGGGGAAAGAGTCTCCACTGACAACAAAGAACGATCGACATGCTCCATTTATGGGGGAAGTGTTCCCCTTGATAAAGGGAAGAGCAAACAGCATGCTCTTTCAACAGGGGAAGCTGCTCCATTGACGAGGAACATGCCGTCGATGGGGGAACAGTGCCCGTCGACAGGAAATGTCCTGTAGAGTGCTCCTTCAACAGGGTATAGCCCATCAACAAGGGTATGAACAATGTAGGCTCTGTCGATGAGGGAAGCTGCCCTGTCGATGAGGAATGCCCCATCAATGGTGGAGGAGCCACTAATGATGGATAGTGTCTGAGGGAGTATGAGGAATGAGAATCCTGCTTCCTCCAATATCGGGAATGTAAGCCTTGGGTTGGGGAACCCTTAACATGGTTCCCTGAGGTCCATTCGGACAAGGCTATCTAGGCAGCTAGAGATGAAGACCCAGACCCAGAAAGAGTGCTGGATCCAGGAGCAGCTGGAATACTGTGAGTGGTTCACAGGCCTGCTGAAAACAAGGAGAGCCAGAGGGGTACTGTGAGTGGTTTATAGGCCAGGTATCAGAAGCAGAACAATTGGGTCCAAGTTCACTGAGCTAAACTGAGCTAGCTGCTGTGTGAGCAGAAGCCGGCAGGAAAATGAACAGAGGGTACATGGGGCTGTCCACACTTATACTTTGCCTGAGGAAGTGACGTCATGTGGGTGGCCCCTACGGAAGACTGCTAGAAGAAGCTGCCGTGCAATGGCACCACTTGGTGGAACTCCCAAGAGTAATAACCCACTGCAAGAGACTAGGCCATAGAAGATCTATGGTTACAGGTGAGTAAACTTCATTTCTAGGATTGTGGATATGGTGTACTGCTCAAACATCTGGCAGACTCCAAGCAGTTCTCTGGGAGGAGGGGATAGGGTGCACACACCCCCTACTGGTGTCAGCGTGGTAACACATCCGCCTCTGGACCAGAAGGTCTTCAGTTCTCGTCCCACACTGGGATGGACCTGCACCTAAAAAATTGCTGGCATATAAGTGCAGTATTGTGGGGTGCTGTACTGCTGGGGTGTGCCGTCCTTCGGATGAGATGTTAAACCGAGGTCCCTTCTGCCCATCCTGGTATTGTCCTGGTTGGTGTCCAGGTGGAAGTAAAATAACCCAGGGTGCTCTTCTTGGCCAACATTCCCCTTCCCATAAACCGGTTCATGCAATTATCCAGGCTGTGTGTGGGTGATGATGTGCGATATGGTCACCACAACATATTCAGTCACTTCACTACCAGTCTAGCATTGCTTGTAAAGCGCTTTGGGATACACTGTGTATGAAAAGCGCTATACAAATGCTGATTCTTCTTCTTCTACTGTGGAAAAAGAGACTGGAGAACTGAGGCCCCAAAACCAGCATTCCGATACGACTCAAGGTATGATGTGGTAGTGGGAAATAAAGGTGAGTGATGACTTCCTGTATCAGGAAATCCCTGAAACCAGCCACTGAGGGAGTGGTATGTCTGAAGAAATGAGCCCTAAGCCCAACGGGAGGTTCCCTACTAGCCGACCTATAGTAGAGGTTGATGCAGGAAACTATTCATGTGCCAATCATCTGCTTAGCTGCTGGTGTGGCTTTAGCATAGCTGACAAAAAGCTGGCTGACCTCACCCTGAATTCTAGCAGTCCACTCCTTATAAGCGAGTGCTCCCTCCTGTCCAATGTACGGAGTCTGTGCTCAGCCTCCGAGGTTGGATTGGTAAAAGTATACCAGGAGATACATTACCTGGTAAAGGTGAAACTCAAACAACTTTTGGGAGGAACTTCAGGTTATGGCAGAGGACAACACTGTACTTGTGGAAAACCAAGTAAGGAGACTCCAAAGAGAGCACCACTGATCTTTCAGGTGGAGGTGATAGCCACCAAGAAGGTGCTCTTCCACAACAGGTGAGAAATGTGACACCTCTGCATTTGTTCAACTAAAATGGTGAGAGGCCTGCATCATAAACCCTATGAGGAAAGACTGAGGGACTTAAATATATACTCCCTGGTGAGCAGAAGGGAAAGGGGGGACAGGCCTGAAACCTTCAAATACCTCAAGGGGAAAAACAGAGTACAGGAGGGTACCATCTTCCTGTAACCCCTAGGTGGCACCACACCCAGTGTTACACCCCTGCCTACTACCCTGGACATAGGCTAAGGGATTTGGGTTCACTATCTAATAACCATTGTTGAATACTTTTACGCAATGCCTCCACTCAGGGTGCTTTATGTGGGTGAGATGGTGCTGGCTGTAGCCCCCTGAGCTGCTGCACCACCCGTGATGACCATTTACCTTCCCCAGACATGCCCCAATACATAGTTCCCCACATTTCACATTTTGAATTAAAGACTCTCTCCAATAATATGCTCACACAGGATTTCAAACAACAAATAAGATATTTATTTTGGGGGTAGTATAGGAGTTAGGAAAGGGAAACAGGAGGAGTAGAGGTCATCTTATCCTATCGTATTCACAACATATACAGAGATTATTTGGATTTTGCTGGTGAACCCTCCAGCTGGGTGCCTACCTATTAACAGGCAGACATAAATTACATTTTACTATTTGACTTAAGACATACAGATCCCTGGCTATCTAGCTGCTGACAAATCAGATATTAAACATAATTATTGTTAATACCCACATTGGTACCAGTCCCAGATACAGCAGAAACCCCGCAATCTCATACCATACTGGTTAAACATATACCACAGTCCAAGATGTTGCAGGCCTGATGAAGTTGCAGCTGGTTGAGGTGGCCGGTTATTAATTTGAGGGTGGGGGCAACTTGGAAACAGATTCTTGTAATGCAGCCAAATACTATTTACAACCACAACAGGGACTGCCCTACACTTTAGCAGACAAAGCAGGGATTGCCCTGCACTCGCAGATTTCTGAACATTCAAGGACAAACTATGAGGATCTCACATCCAGAGCATTCAGCACAATATTTGAAAGTTCCTTCCAAAGCAATCAGGGTGCTACTTTTGTCAAGCATCCTATATGCAGTTCAAATACAGTCACATCCAGTACTTTATATACCAAAAGGCATCCATCCAGAGTAAGTTGACAGCGACACTTTCATCAAGTATCCCATATACTTTAGTTACAGGCAGTCACATCCAGTACATTCTATATACCAAGAACATTATTCACAGAGTATTACCAGCACATCTAGACATTGTATACTATAGGGCCTTCTGTCCCATGAAGTGGCAAATGCATCTTGGCAGTCAACTTCATAATGGCAGGACTCTAACCCACAGCTTCACGACTTGCAACACATTTATATGATTCACTAAGCCCAGCATCTTGCTGCACCTGCAACTTAGCCATTTGGGCCACAGACAAGATGCATCCATTACTTGAACTAGGCAGTCTCTTATGGGGTTGGTAGCCCAGATTGATAACTTCCATGCTTCACACTTAACAGCACACATTTCTCAGTGGGGCTTGGGGCCCCCAAGATTACTTGCTTAGTTTCTCCCTCACACCGGGGGGATAAGAGGGTACTCACTCAGGTCCTCCATGGGTCTCATCCACAATCTAAGGCATCCTGAAGACTTCTTCAGCTCTCTCACTGCTGAGGTACTCGGTCAGCATTCTCACCGCTGCATGATGTCCTCTGGTCTGGACTGGTCAGCGCTCTCACCTGTGCTGGACATCTGATCTTCCGACATCTTTCCCCAACATGGTAGGGAGGGCTAGCCTCTGGAGGACAATACTGGCAACCTCCAGACTAGCTGTTGCAGAAAGCGCAATTACTGTAACTGGTAAACTTTTACTTAAGAAAATAATAAACGCCCCCTGAAGACTAAAGGGGCTCGGCTTAAGTGGCTCAGGCCTGGTGGCATGGCTGGGGCCTCAGCCCCCACCCCTGTGGGGGCTCCCAGCAGGCTGCAGCCTGCCCTGGCTGTTCTCTCTCCAAATCTCTCTCTGAATCTCTCTCTCAGTCTCCAGACAAACTGGCAACATTGTCTCTTTATAGAGCTGACTAGCCTGACTCCTGATTGGCAGCAGAGATGGGGTGACATGTCTCCTAGTTGCTGAAGGACCTGTCAATCAGAACATTCGAGGCACAATTGGGTTGTAGATTTGGCGCAGAAAATAATGTCCCTGTAAGTCCTCATAAGCACTTGAGTTCTTACCCAAAAGATGCAGTGAATGTCCCACACGTCCTGGCTTTCTATTGCTGCAATTCCAATTGGCTGTACTGCTGGCAATGGCTGCTTAACCCACTGTCCCTTATAGCAGATTAGATACAGTCCTGAATAATGTCCTGGTGCAGCCAGAAAGAAATAATTAATTGCTCCAAATGCCCCACAGTTCTGCAGCGTAAAGGCTGTACTTGCAGTCGCTGCACTGATGGAAAATGTGGCTCTTTTACTTTTCCTGTCACTACTGCACTTAGCAAGCTCCTCCAGCAGCAGCTGACAGGCTGACACATAAAGAGTCCCAAAATACTGGAATTTCCAGGGAAACAGTATTTATTTTAAACTTAAACACTTCTCCCCACATGTACGGTCATTCCCCGACATGCAGCAACAGGTTTCATTGTTTAAAACATTTAAATTCTTTACTTTTCATCTGGAGCTGAACATAGCTACCCTGGAGGCAGCCAGACACACTGTTATGCATTATTCAGATGACTGGGGCCCCTGCACAGGCATACTCATATGAGCCCCGGTCAAAACTCCTTTAATTTTCATCTGAGTGGTCCCCCAGCAGGCTGTCCATGGTCACCAGGTCCCAATTAGGTGGAAGGGATCCCGGGACCCACAGCACAGTCCCCAAAGTGACCACAAAACAAGTGGTTCCACATCAAAGACGCTTTGCATGCCAACGCGACTCCCGCTGCCCTGGAGGCAGCATTTTTGAAGCGGGAACTTGCGGTCAGCATTTTAAGCCCTGAGGGACTGGATTTTCATTTGACTGCAAGCTGGGGCACACACGAGGGCAAACAGGACCTGGGAAGCCAGAAAAATTAGGGGCCAAGTCAGGAGAAGCCTGAGAGACAGCGGGAGAAGGACAGAACAAAACGGGCTAAGGTAAGCCCAGGCTGGCATTTCTAGGAACCCCATTTGCAAGGGGGTTACATTCCAAATTGGGCTCAACTAGCAAAGACACTGCATGGCAGTGCTACGGAAGGTGTTACAGCACTACTGCACTATGGGAGGTTGCGTTTAAGTCCCACAGTGTAACCTTGGGCTCATCCATCCAAGACACTGCAATGCAATAACAGGGGAGGTGTTACTGCACTATTATAGACAGCTTTTTAACTGAACAGTGTAAACTTGAGTACACCCAGCACAGACACTGCAGGGCACTACTAGGGGTGGTGTTACTGCATGGCTGGAGGTTGCGTTTAAGTGTCACAGTGTAACCTTGGGATCATCCTTCACAGACACTGCATGGCAGCACTGAGGGAGGGTTTGCTACACTATGGCAGGCTGTGTTCAAGCCCCACAGTATAACCTTGGGCTCAACCATCAAACATACAATCATCCGTCACCGATACTTCAAGGCAGTATTAGGGAGGGGTTACTGTACTGTTGGAGGCTTGTTTAAGCCCCACAGTGTAACCTTGAGCTCAACCATCAAATACAAAGTCATCCATCACAGACACTGCAAGGCAGTACTAGGGAGGGGTTATTGCACTGTTGGAAGTTATGTTTAAGCTGCACAGTGTAACCTTGAGCTCATCCCTCAAATATACTGTCATCCATCACAGATACTGCAGGGCAGTACTGGGGGAGGGGTTACTGTACTATTGGAGGTTGTGTTTGAGCCCCACAGTGTAACCTTGAGCTCATCCCTCAAATATACTGTCATACATCACAAATACTGCAGGCAGTACTGGGAGAGTGGTTACTGTACTGTTGGAAATTTTGTTTAAGCCACACAGAGTAACCTTGGGCTTAACAGTTAAATACTGTATACTGTCATGTGTCACAGATACTGCAGGGCAGTACCGGGGGAGAGGTTACTGCACTGTTGGAAGTTGTGTTCAAGCTGCACAGTGTAACCTTGAGCTCATCCATCAAATATACTGTCAGCTATCACTGACAATGCAGGACAGTACTGGGGAGATGTTACTGCACTATTGGAGGTTGTATTTAAGCCCCACAATGTAACCTTGGGCTCATTCATCACACACACACACTACAGGGCAATACTGGGGGAGGAATTACTACACTACTGGAGGCTGTGCTTACGCCCTACAGTGAAACCTCGGACTCATCCATCATAGATACTGCAGGGCAGTACTGACGTAGGTGTTACTGCACTTCTGGAGTTGTGTTTAACCCCACAGTGGAACCCTGGGCTCATCCATTACAGACACTGCAGGGCATTATTTAGGGAGGAGTTGCTGTATGATTGGAGGTTGTGTTTAAGCCTCTCAGTGTAACCTTTGGCTCATGCATCACACACACACACTGCAGGGCAGTACTAGGAAGGTGTTTATGAACTACTGGAGGTTGTGTTTAAGCCTCACAGTGTTCCTTTCGGCTTATCCATCACAGACTCTGAAGGGCAGAAACAATGGTGTGGGTTACTGCACTAATGGAAGTTGCGTTTAACCAGACAGTGGAACCATGGGCATATCCACCATACACACTGCAGAGCACTACTGGGGAAGTGTTACTGCACTAATGGAGGGTGTGTTTAAGTCCCACAATGTAATCTTGGACTCATCCATCGCAGACCCTGCAGCGCACTACTGCGGGATGGTGTTACTGCACTATTAAAGGCTGTGTTTATGCCCCACAATGTAACCTTGTGCTCATCCTTCAGAGACACTGCAGGGCACTATTGGGGGAGGTGTTACTGCACTACTGGAGGTGGTGTTTAAGCCCCACAGTGTAACCTTGTGTTCATCCTTCACAGACACTGCAGGATGCTAATGGGGGAGAGGTTGCTGCCCTATTAGATGCTGGATAAAAGTCCCACAGCAGAGCTGTTGACTCTTATATTGCTGACACAGCATCTCAGTACTGAGGGAGAGGTTGCTGCCCTATTAGATACTCCATGCAGTCCTTATCTGCCGTCAACTTCTATATGTTTCCATACAGATGAGTACGAATAGATAGGCCACTGACAGAGCAAAGGCCGATGGCACATTTATAAGGTAGAAAAAGAAATGGACAGACTGGATGGGCTTTGCAGTCCTCATCTGCCGTCAACTTCTATATGTTTCTGTATGTTTCAGAATAAAAGCCCCACAGCAGAGATGTTGAGTTTTACATCAGTGACACTGCATAGAAGTACTGCGGAGGGGCTACTACAGTAGTGCATAGGAGGCCATTAAACAAGCTGAGAAATATGGGTGTGAGTAGGACAGCAGTGCGGTGGGTTGGAAACTGTCTGGATGGCAGATCACAGAGGGTGGTGATATAATGGCTGTCACTACACAGAGGGAATGCTGACCGGCGGAGTGCAACAGGGATCAGAGCTGGGTCTGGTCCTCTTCAAAATCTGGATCAGTGATTATACATGACATAGAGGGGATAATTTCCCCATTTGTTGATGACACAAAACGCTGTAACAGAGTGGACATGATGGAGGGAGTGGATATAATTAGAGACCTGTTGAAGCTTAAGGAATGCTCAAGGTTGTGGCAGTTGATATTTAATGCAAAAAAGTGCAGACTAACGTACATGGGGAGGATACTGCATGCTCCAAACAGGAAAGGGACCTAGGGGTTATCATCTCTCATGACCAAAAGGTTGGGAATCAGTGCAACAAGGTAGCGGGTAGTAGTAACTATTGTCCTTTTTTTTTTTTTCAGTTTTTTTTGACTGGGTAAGTGCACTAGTCAAGTCCTGCCTATTTTCAGGCACGACCCAGGGGAGGGGGATACAGATGAATGCCAACTGACCTTGAACCAGATTAAGCTGTTGTTGGTATTTTTAGTGAATGAGGGAAATTTGGCCAGGACACCAGGGAAATTCCCCTACTCTTTTCGATAAGTGCCATGGGATCTTTACCATCCACCTGAACTACCTCCAATCCAGGCAGATGGGACCTCGGTTTAACCTCTCATCCGAAAGACGGCACCTCAGAAGTGCAGCACCCCTCTCATGCTGCACTACAGTGTCAGTACTAAGACATTAACTCAAGTGCCAGATGTGAGAACCGAACCCACAGCTCTCTGATCTCCCGGCCTCAGAGGCCAGTGTACTATCTACTGATCCACTGACACTGTCCTAATGACATTACGGGTGGCGAAACAACAAGGGATGTCATCCGGTGAATCAGCATGCAAACAAAAAGTATCAACAATATTTCTAGTATGGAGGTAACAAAATCCATTTATTTCATACCTCCAAAAAAGTGAAAAAAACTGGAATTTGCTGTCATTTGTAGCTGATTATAAAAAATCTTAACGGCATCTATGAATGAAACACCAGTTACTTGGTAGATATTTTTGTACTGAACAACGTTTGGCTCAAAGTGCCATGCTATCACTTTAAAAAAAAAAAAAAGCTATTTGCTCTTGTTTGTTACAAAATGTGAAAAAAAAATGATTTTGCTTTTTTGTTGCTAATTATAAGAAAACTAAAAGGTGTATATAAATGAAACACCACTCATTTTGTAAATATTTTTGTTCTAAACAAATGTCACGCTTACATTACCATGCTATCATGTTGTGTTTTAAAGTTATCTACATTTGTTTGTTGAAAAAGTGACAACTGAATTTTCTGCTGCTTTGTTTTTTGCTAATTTGAAAAAAATAAAATGTTTTCTCTCTGCTTTATTAGTTTTACAGGCACCCTTCTAAGCTGAAACTGTATAATGTGAAGGCCAATCCTGTGTAATATCCCTCCTGTCATTGTATTTCACTTGATAATCTCTTTGTTATCTCCCATTGTGACCCTTTCTCAGGTTGCACTGGAAGACGAGCATCTTCTTGCTCAGCGTGCCTTTCCTGGTGAAACAATTTCAATAAATAAATAAATAAAATTTAAAGCTGTATAGTTTTGACAATTAACTATGTTAAATATCAAAACATACAGTTCGAGCATTCATCACCACATATGTTGTTGACACCATAATTAAGAAGCAAAGTCGATTTATTACATGTTAAAACAACAAGCATTTGTCAATGCCGAATGTTGGCTTGCTGGCATTGGCATTGGTAGTGCAAGAGTTAGACAGATGCATCATAGGAATGGCAGTGAAGTATTGAACTGATGCCAACCCACCCCCACCCTGCAGAGAGTGACAAGCATTAGGGTGTCCCTTTGGGTGTTTGGTAGTGCAGTGCGGGAAAACATGTCGGGCAGGATGTGAGAAATGGCAGCTGCACAGTTCATAAGGAGGTGTAAAAAAATGCCAGTGTTGAAAATGTGGCATGTAAATATATCAAATTTGCGAAGCTACTAGGGTGTGGGGGAAATATGCAATGCACGCTTGCAACACTGCCATTTTATGGTTGTTTGGCACCAAATTTTCAACATAGGCACTTTAGCACCTCTGCTCATGTACAATGTCACTGTTATTTCCTCAAAGTGTCCCAAGAAGTGATTTTGCACAGCGACCATGCTATTCTGCGCCGGAAGCGCGAAAACACATTTTGGGCACGATATGTCAAATAATGACTTTGTTCATCAAAAGTGTGGAAAAATGGCAATGGTGAAAACCAGACAGAAAATATCACAAATGCACGACGCGATACAGCGTGCATGCAATCTACAATGCATGCTCAGAATACAGTTATTTTATGGAGTATCATCACCAAATTTTCAACATAGGCATTTTAGGTCCTCTGCTCATGAACTGTGTCACTGTCATTTTCATAATCTGGCCCAAACACTGATTTCCCACAGTGACCGCGCTTATTGTGTGTGCCAGAAGCGCGGAAACATTTCGGCAGGATGTGAAAATGACAGCTGTACTGTTCGCAAGGAAGTGTACAAAATGGACAATGCTGAAAATCCGGCAGTAAAATATTGTGAATGCGTGAAATTCGAGCCTGCGTAGCAACTACTTAATGCGCTCGTAAAACAGGCATTTGTTGGATTTTTCCGCCAAATTTGGAACTTAGGCTTTTGAAGAGGGCACCATGAACACCGCCACCGTTATTTCGTATCGGTTTCAGGGTGATTTCGCAGTGACTGCGAAATCACCTCGAGGCCGATAAACGCCATGACAGTGACATAACTCATGAGGAGGGCCCCAAAACCCCATGTTGAAAATTTGGTGCAAAATTCCAAAATGTCTGAGATATGCAACAAAGTTGAAAAACTCTATCTAGCCCATTATACAGCTTACCAGCATTTACTCAGTTCGTGGGTCGGCTTTGAAGAGTGCAGATGTGTTCTGGTCCACCAAGATCATCGCGCCAGACTCCAGAGGTAAGTATGGGGGTGGGGAGGCAGGGTGAGCAGTGGGTGGGTGCGGGTTGTGGGGGCAGGGAGAAGCGCTGTGGGACCGCTTTTAATTTGCAGGTTTAAAAAAAAAAAGACAACAGGACATTTGCCATGCGGGGTGGGCTCCAGCATAGCAGAAGGATGGCTGGGGGCGTGGAGCCCGGCCAGGGACTAGTCATCCCGTTGGCCATGGCCTCAGAGATTGCCCGCGCTGCAGTGGGCTCCCAGCGTGGCACCTGTACTGGGGAGGACAGTGAAGCCCGGCCGGATTGGGCACCCCGTCGGCCATGGCATCAGTTGTCACGCTAGGGTGGGCTCCCAGCATGGCACCCTGTACTGGGGGGGGCGGCATGTAATAAAGTGGACATAACTTCCAAACAAAGTGACGCTGCATGACGAGCTTGTCTCTGATTGCAGCGGCACTTTGTTTACAAGTTTTGTCCACTTTACATAATGTTGGTGTCAATGCTAGCATGCTGGCTTATTGGGGAATGAGGGACGCACCTACTGATGCGTGCCCTGCATTCGCCCAACAGCAGCCGCACCCCCAAAGTTGCACTTCTCCCAATATGTTGACTGCTCGGCAAGCACGGCAAGCTAACATAAAGACAGCACCTGCTCGATCGTGTTTCTGGTTCAGGAGGACCCTTTCTCAAAAGTCTTTGAGAAAGGGTCCTGCTGGCCCAGAAATGCGTCAGGCGGGCGCTATGTCTGTTTTTTGTTTTAGCATGTAATAAATTAACTTTGCTTCTTACTTACAGTGTCAGCAACATATGTGGTGGTGAGTGCCCGAATTGTGTGTTCTGACTGTGCCTTTATTTCGTAAGCACCATAGCCTAGTGCACACTCTGTTCTCCAGTTTGTTGGCTATGTTAAATGTAGTTACTGTATGGTGCATACCTTTAAGGAGATCCCTATTATGTAACATAAGTAAAGTTCTAGGTTAATTAATGTCAAAGTTTTCTGTATAGCCATTTGGCTTGCTAGCTGCCCTTTTCTTTTCCCCCGTTTATGATTTTGCTATGTTTCTTGTTGTTATGAATTGTAGAACACAGCAATTTAGGATATGGCATTTTCTATTTCTACTTTTATTCTAGATTTCACTTTGATTAACTTGATTGGTGTGCCAATGAAACGGTGTCATAGTTAACACTGCACTGTATATCCCTTATGGTTCACACCCCTAGAAGGCTTGTAGCCAAGGCACTAGGGGCTTACACTGGTGGAAGAAACTACAAAAAAAGTTGTTGAAATTGTTGGCTGTTTGTGGTTCCATGGACTGCTCTGGTTGGAAACCAAGTACCAGAGCATAGTTCAGAGGACAGTGCAATACCTGAGGGAGCAAGGGAGGAGGTACTGGTTGAAGAGCAATGTAGGACCAGATTGGATCAAATGAAGGAGCCAGAGGCCTGACATGATCCTTTGCTAACCTGTGTGGTACAGGAAGAACCTTACCTGATGGCTGATTAGGGGTCTGTGCCTCCACAACTGGAGATATACCTACAGGCTGAAGGGTATCCCTGCTGAGGAGCAGCAGGGATGTACCATGATGGTTACAGGGTATTTTGTGGGCTCGGCAGAGCTAACCAAGTCTTACATTCATCAGCATGTTACCTACTGAGTAGGAGGTCTACCTCTGAAGGAGCGATCTTGAAAGGGTTTTCTATATGTAGGCTTCACCCAAGGTTGCGATATAGGCTTCCAAACAGACTAAAGGGTATGACCCAAGTCTTGCAGGGCTTTCAGAATGTTTTGGGCCCATGGACCTAAGAGTTTATTCCTGTGACAGGGAACAGAAAGGATAGATTGTTGTACATCTGTCGAGATTCCTGAGACCCTCAGCCATGTATGGCATCCAAGGCAAACACCTGCTGAGGAGTCTCTAGATGAGGAATAAATGGCATAAGAGGTAGCGCTGAACAGGTGGCAGCAGATGGCCATCATGAAGGGTCTCCTGAGACTTGGTCAGATGAAAGGGATTGGACCAAACCTGGAGTAACCTTAAGGAGCTCCTCCCAATATTTGAGGAGGTGGCTCATATAAAACAGAATACAAATGGACATAGTAGTGTTACCCATGATATCCAATATCTTGGAGTCAGCATCCATGAGCATACATACGTAGTGGTCTAGTGGATCAATCATGAGCTACAGTTAGCAATCATATAATCCACCTGTGGAGGTGGAAAAAGATAAAGGTGGTCTACTGGAACCCCAGAAAGTCTGTCCACCTTGCGAGGTATTGGTGGGAATCTGGAACAGTTGTTGCCAGGCAGTCAATATGGCCCCACAAAAGCATCTGCAAGGGGAAGGACAATATGTTGGGGCCATTTGGAATACCAAGCTATTGGACAGATTGTTTTCAGGAGATATGCAGTTACTGGAGGAGAACAGGGGAGCATCTGTAGAGAGGTCCCTTGAAGGGAAGATGACTCTGAGGAGGACACTTGGGTTCTGTAATTCTGATCCATCTCTTTCTCCTTCACTGTTAGGTCTGCCATATCCCTTTCTGGTGAAAATATGGTGCCAAATTGTCCTCCCAGGGATAGAACCCTGGTTGGGAGAGGGTGACGGCTTGGACCACAGCCACCAAGGAGGATTGGACAAAAACCTGGCTGTCCGTCATGGTCAAGTGACCCCCCAGAAGAAGAAGAAGAGTCTGGGACCACTGATGGAATGGTGCAAGAGACCCAGCTGGCTGTTGGCATTAAGGGGTGCACATAAGACCCCAACACCATGGTAGATGGAGCTGCCATGATATGGCTCCCATCCAAAGAAGTTCGAGGCAAGCCAATGATCATTGACGTGAACACCGTTGATGAGGCAGTAAGGCTGAGCCACCATTGTAATGAGAACCATCAATGACAAGGCCATCGTCAAGAAAGCAGAAAAAGGTCAACCGTTGATGGGAGAGCAGACAATCAGCAGAAGTACCATGTCAAGGAAGAAGCCAGAAGGGGAAGGAAGGAAACACATTCAATTCAGTGATTTAGAGTAATTGGTAATTGTTATTTTTCTTTTAAACTCAGATTGTGGGCTTTTAGTGACATTGTACTTTCTTTGTTGTCTTTACTTAGAAATGTTTTTGGGCTGTTGAAAATTTAAAACGTAGTGGTGGTGTAATTCTGTGCTGTCTTTCATTGCTGCAAATTTTATCTTGGCTTGTCTGACTGCCCTGTAGTTGGGTGAGGGGTGTTAATTGTCTGGCCTCTGACCTCAGCTACATGATAACTGGAGGTGGGGCTTAGTCAGAGTTGAGGTAGCAAGTGAGTTTTATTTTCTCAGAAGAAGCCAGAAGGGGAAGGAAGGAAACATATTCAATTCAGTGCTTTAGAGTAACTGGTAATTGCTATTTTTCTTTTAAACTTAGATTGTGGGCTTTTAGTGACACTGTACTTTCTTTGTTGTCTTTACTTAGAATAGTCTTTGGGCTGTTGAAAAATTAAAACATAGTGGTGGTGTAATTCTGTGCTGTCTTTAATTGCTGCAAATTTTGCCCCCCCTTCCCCCAACTCTTAATTATATGCCCTGTTAAATCTGATTGACAGGAGCTAAACACAGGGCATAGTAAGGGTGTGAAGTAGAGAGGCATAAGGGAAGAGGCCCACCCTCAGCACAACAAGTGTTTTGACTCATTTATTTATTTACTGGTTTCTTTTCTTTTTTTTAGAAAATTATCTGAGGATCAGTGGCAGGATTTTTAGGACAGTAAATTAATAAAAAGGGAACTAGGAGAGCTTCAGTAGCAGACAAGTAGTGGAATAGCAGTATAATTGCAGTATAATGTGGGGAGTGGTACAATACAGTGGCTGTGGGGCAGCCATATTCAGGCAGACCTTCTGGACACTGAGGTGCTGCCCTATCTGCATGCATCTCTCTGGACTGTGGGATGAAGTAGCCAGACTCAGAGCGGAAGTAAACTGGGACAGGAGTATCATCACCCCTATCCAGAGACCACCCAGTCCAATGCAACTGCCTCAAAGGATGCCGAGAACGAGGAGCACTTGGATGACAGTGGGCTCAGGGAGGGTTAGAGCAGTCAGGCAGAGGCACATCCCAGATCCTATTCCACTCAAGAACTCATATGCCACACTCGCAAATGAGGACAACCAAATAGAAGTACCCAGAGAAGTGGAAGGAAAGGATGTGGAGGTTAGCCAAGGAAGTGACCTCAGCGGGGAAAGCAGTGGACCCCAGAGGAAGAGGAAGCGAATCCTGGTGGGGGATTCCAACATAAGAGGGATCCAGCTAGGAACACAGGAGGGGGAGGACAGGGAGGTGAGGTGCCTACCAGGTGCCACGGCATGGAGGGAGGGATGGAAGGAAGATCCTGGGGATCACTGGGAAGGCAAGACAGGAGGGTGAGCTGGATGTCATTATCCACCTAGGTACTAATGACCTGGCAAATAGGAGCCAAAGGAAGTTCAGGAAGAGTTTAGAAATTGGGAGGGTCTCAAGCAAGTAGTTACTTCTGTCACTTTCTCAGAAGTACTACTCATGAGAGGCAAGGGAGCATAGAGTGCATGCACCAGGAACCTTAACTCATGGTTGAAGAACTGGTGCTGTGAGGAAGGGTTTGGATTCATTGGTGACTGGGGACCCACCTGGAGGGATGGAGGTTTGTTCAAGTCTGACTTCCTGCATCCATCCTAGAGGGGGATCCAAGCACTCAATGATAAGTTTAAATGCTACATTGACAAGCATTTAAACTAGCAAAGGGGGGTGGCAGACCAGCAAGGAGGGTACCTACTTACTCACCCCCCATAGCTAGCAGTGTAACCAGTGAACCAGAATAGTGGCTATCTCTGCAAAGCAGTTTGCAAAAGATGGAGATTAGTGCCCAAGAGGTGGATAGGCAGAAAAGGAGCAAAATTCAGCAGAAGGGCAGACAGCAAGGAGAACCAGGGATATAGGACAACCAAGGAAGGGGCTGGAGTAGAACAGCGAAACAGTCAAGGGAGGTAAAATCATGGAAAGCCATGTGTGCAAATGTCAGGAGCCTTACCAACAAGATGGAAGATCTGGAGGCTGTCATGGTGCAGTCAGACCTGGACATTTTGGCCATCACTGAAACCTGGTGTAATGATCATCATGACTGGGAGATGGCCATACCTGGCTACAACATATTCAGAAGAGACAGAGCAGACAGGAATGGAGGAGGAGGAGTGGCACTGTATGTGAAAAATGACATAAGGGCCACAGAGATCCAGGAGGAACAAAATGGGGGAGAGATAATGTGGGTTAAGCTGGAAAGGAAAATGGGGACAGCCATCCGCACAGGTGTAGTCTATAGACCACCAGCCCAGGAGGAAGAAACAGATAGGGAGTTGATGCTAACCATCCAAAGGATGGCAGACAAGGGTGAGGTAGTACTGGCTGGAGACTTCAATATTCCAGACGTGGACTGGAGCATCCCAGCAGCAGCATCAACTAGGAGCAGATTTATCCTGGACTCCCTTCAGAGTGCCTTCCTCGAGCAACTGGTCATGGAACCAACTCAGCAGAAGGCAGTACTGGACCTTGTGCTCACAAACAGTGACAGTGTGATGGGGGTAACAGTGGGGGAGCACCTGGGGAACACTGACCACCAGTCATTGTGGTTTGAAATCACAGAAAGAGCAGAACTGAACCACACAAAAACACGTATCCTGGATTTTAGGAGGGCAGACTTTGGGAAAATGGGGAGATACTTGAAAGAGGCATTAAGGGGAATGGGACAGAAATCAGGGGTTGAGGAACAGTGGGCAGTATTTAAAATGGGGATTACAAGAACAACAGAATTATGCATTAAGCAGGTTAGCAAGAGGAAAAGGAAGAGGAGACCATTATGGTTTTCCAAAGAGGTAGCAAAGAAAGTGAAAGCCAAAAGATTGCATTCAGGCAATATAAAAGACACAGGCAGAAGGCGTATAGGGAGAAGTACCAGGAGAAGCAAAGGAGGCAGGGAGGTGGGTAAGGGAAGCCAAAGCTCAGACAGAAGAACATATTGCAAAATCAGTGGGTAGAGGGGCAAACCTTTACAGGTACGTAAGTGAAAAAAGAAAGACAAAGGGAGGGGATAGTGAGACTGAAGGGGAGGATGGGGCCATGTGGAGGATGACAACAGTTAGGGCTGACATATTGAACAGGTATTTCTGCTCAGTCTTTATTGAGGAAGAGGAGGTAATGGGTCTGAAGGAGTACAAGGTGAGAATGGTGCAGAAATGGACGCAAGTCCCTTTACACGAAAGGGTCCTGAAGGAACTGTGGGCAATAAGAGTTGATAAAGCAATGGGGCCAGATGGGGTGCACCCAAGGGTCCTTAAAGAACTAAGAGAGGTAATGGCTGAACCTCTGGCTATCCTGTTTAGCCGATCACTGGAAACAGGGGAGGTACCCAAAGACTGGAGGACAGCAGACGTAGTCCCCTTATACAAAAGTGGGAACAAAGAAGAAGCAGGGAACTACAGACCAGTCAGCCTCACCTCGGTAGTGGGGAAAATCATGGAAGCACTACTGAAGGAGAGATTGGTGGAACATCTGGTTGTCAATGGACTACAGGACCCAAGGCAGCATGGTTTCACCAGGGGAGGTCATGTCAGACCAACCTCATTGAATTTTTGACTGGGTGACTAGGTAGGTGGATCAGGAGGGCAGTGGACATGGCCTATCTGGACTTCAGCAAGGCCTTTGATACTGTGCACATAGAAGACTATTACACAAACTGGGAAATATGGGTGTGGGCAGGACAGTAGTGTGGTGGGTAGGTAACTGGCTGGGTGGCAGGACACAGGGTGGTGGTAAATGGCTGTCACTCCACAGAGGGATGAGTGACCTGTGGGGTACCACAGGGATCAGTGTTGGGACCGGTCCTATTCAACATCTTCATCAGTGACATTGTGCAGGACCTAGAAGGCAGAAATTCACTGTTCGCTGATGACACAAAGCTCTGTAACAGAGTAGATATACCAGAGGGTGTAGACAGAATGAGAAGGGACCTGCAGAAACTTGAAGAATGGTCAGGGGTTTGGCAGTTGAAATTCAATGCAAAGAAGTGCAAGATAATGCATATGGGGCACAAAAACCCTGGCACAATATATCAGTCGGGGGTGAGGATATAGCATGCACCAAGCAGGAAAGGGATCTTGGGGTTATCATCCTGATGACCTCAAGGTAGGGAAACAGCGACAAGGCAGCAGGTAAAGCAAATAGATGCTGGGATGTATAGGCAGGGGCATCACCAGCAGGAAAAGGAGGTCATAATTCACTATAGAAGACACTAGTGAGGCCCCACCTGAGCACGGTGTACAGTTCTGGAGACCATACCTACGTAAGGACATAGACAGGGTAGAGAAGGTTCAGAGGAGGGCAACAAAGATGGTGCATGGATTGCATCACAAGTCCTATGAAGACAGGTTGAAAGAACTGAACATGTACTCCCTGGAGGGAGGAGGGAGAGGGATATGATAGAGACATACAAGTATCTCACAGAAAGGAACAGGGTGCAGGAATACACTATTTTTAAGCGAAAAAGATGTTCCAGGACTAGAGGGCATGGGATGAAGTTGGAGGGAGGACGATTCAGAGGAAACATGAGGAAGAATTTCTTCACAGAACAGGTGGTGGACAAGTGGAACACCCTGCCAGAGGAAGTGGTGGGGGCTGAAACAATCACGGGATTTAAGAATGCATGGGATAGACATAAAGGAATTCTGGAGGTCAGGGTTAAGGGGCAACAGACTTCAAGGAAAACATAAACTGAACTTACAAGCTCAAATGGGCAGACTGGGTGGGCCATAGGCCCTTATCTGCTGACACTGTCTATGTATCTATGTATCTATGTCAAATGGGAGAGCCATCAACAAGCATGACAATCAGCCCAATATTATGTTCTGTTGATGGGAGAACCATCAATGAGAAGGCCAAATGTCCCAAAATATGTTCCATCAATGGGAAAGCCATCAGAGCAGCAGAGGCCATAGTCAACAAGAAGATGGTTCAAAAGACATTTTGTCAAAGGTAGCGGTGGAAGGTACAGCACAACAGTGGTCATCGACAGAGGCACTGTTGACGATGGGAGGGACCCACCACTGTCGCCAGTGGAGAGAAGATAGGGTGTCAGTGGGTCTCTCCTCTTACTTTTCTTGAGTTCCCATCAGCACCAGATGATGGCTCAAAAGACTGTTGGCAAGCAGTGGTGTAAGAGGTCACCAATGGAGGAGCTGTCGATGATGGAAGGGAGGGACCCATGATCACTGACAGTGGAGAGGAAGATCCGTTCAGTGGGTCAGTTCCACTACTTTCCTGAGATCTCATGAACTGTGAAGAGGAAGAGGGTAATGCAGGGGAAACAAGCCTGGTGCTGTGAATGCTTCCTCCCAACCCAGGATTCGTCGATGACAGGGGCTCACCCCTTCGAAACCCCAAGAAGATAGCAGAAGAACTCTAGGTGACTTCTTTGGTGACAAACTGAAGAAAGCTGGTACTCTTGGAGGAGAACTTGATTTTGACTCGGTCGCAGTTGCAAAAGAGCTAAGGGGTATCAGGGGACTCCCCTTTATAAATGTGCAAGAGCACATCAGGTGACAGGAAGGGAAAGCCCTGGAAGAGACTGATGGAAAATCATCCAGAGGAAGGAATGCCTTTAGCTGGATATCCCATGTGTTATTGCCTGCCGTAAGAGATTGACTTGAAGAAGATCTTCCATTAATTGCACTGCAGGGCATTACTGGCAAATGATTGCTGCCCTACAGCAGGTTTGGATTAAGTGCTACACAAGAGGCAATGGATCTTCCTTTGAAGGCACTATACTAGGAGAATGGCTGCTGTCCTGTTGCAGGTTTGGATTAAGTGCTACATCAGACCATGGGTGTAGCCAGGCATACTCCAAGCACTCCATGGTGTGCAATTTAATTTAAGGGGGGTAGCAAATAGGCTCTGAACTGCTTCCTTTTTCCATGAAAGCTAACAAAGAAAATGTTGAACCTTTCTGTAATTTTTATTCATAGGAGTCAAAACTAGGAGGACTGGTCACTAATATTGTCTTTGCATCCCAAGGACAGTGCCACTTTACAGGCTTTGGGCTGGTATGTGGGTGTCTTAGGGAGCAATGTATGGCATCTGTATTTACCCATGCATGGCAACAACCATTGTCATGAGATACAAAAGTTGCATTTATTGAGGCCTTGATTATAAGTATTAAAAATTTAGTAAGCCTAAAGAAAAGTTCAAGAGAGTACCTTACCAATGTTAATACCAGGACAATCATTCCTGAACTTTTAATTTACTCTCATCGGACTTATTACTATTTAGCTTTGGGTTTAGATTTGGGTAAACTAGATGACTATGGTCTCCCAGAGTTAGTTAATTGAGGTTTGCATATTTGGGGATGTGTTAATTTTAAAGTGGCTTGACCATTTTGAATTATCACAAATTGTGATCTATATATCAGTTATAGCATGGACGTTCTCATAACCCCTTGCTTTAAGGGGATATGAATAAGTGGACTACCTACTTAAATATCGATTTAGTATTTTTCCATGCCGCTCATAGGCTTAATTTCTAGCAACTTTGTAATAACACTTGTTACTATTAGATTAGTATCCCTCCAGGACGTATCTTAAAGCAGTAGAATAAGTAACCTATAGAAAATTTTAGAGGGGTGGTGTCCTCAGTGTGTCCAGAATGTAATTAACATTTGAAATGTCTCTGCTTGGAATGTAGTGTATGTATATGTACATTGAAAACAATAAATATAAAGTTTAAAATAAAAGTTGTATTTATTGTACCAAATGAGGCAACAACCACGGTCCTGGTGTACATTTGTATATTTACTGGCTACACCCCGGGTAGCACAACCTAACAAGGGGGTAGCCGTGAGTCCACTTGGTGTGCAGATCTGAAATCCCTGGCTACACCCCTGCATCAGACATGTGTGCGCTTGCATAGCTGGCACAGCAGGACAGTACTGGAGGAAGGCTGCTGCAGTATGGCAGGTTTGGGTTAAGTCCTACACCAGATAAGTGGGATGTTCCTTTGCTGGCACTACAGAGCAGTACAAGAGAAGGGTTGCTTTTCTACCACAGGTTTTACTTAAGTGCAACACAAGAGATGGGAGATTTTGCATTGTTGGCCCTGCAAGTTGTTACTGGAGGAAGGGTTGCTGTCCTACTGCAGGTTTTGGTTAAATTTACACCAGAGATGTCTTATCTTCCGTTGCTGGCACTACTGGATGGTACTGGAGGAGAGTTGTTGCCCTATTGGCGGTTTGGGTTACATGCTACACCATAAACATAGGATCTTCCATTGTTGGCACTGCAGAACAATACTAGGGGAACAGATGCTGTCCAGCTGCAAATTCAAATTGAGTGCTACATCAGATATGTGGGCTCTTCTATTGTTGGCTTTTCAGGGTGGCAATGGAGGAGGGTTGTTGCAATACTGCAGGTTTTGGTTAAGTCTTAAACCAGAGACATGGACCTTCCATCGTTGGCATTGCAGGGTAGTACTGGAGGAGCATTGCTGCTCTACTGCAGGTTTGCGTCACATCCTACACCAGCAGCATGGGATCTTTAATTGCTGGCACTGCAGGGCAGTACTGGATGAGGGTTGCTGCTCTATTACAGGTTTGGGTTGACTTCTACACCAGAGACATGGGATCTTTAATTGATGGCACTACAGGGCAGTACTGGAGTAGGGTTGCTGCCCTATTGCAGGTTTGGGTTAAGTCCTGCACCAGCAAGGTGGGACCTTCCTTGACTGATACTGTAGAGGAGTGTTGGAGGAGGGATGCTATCCTAGTGCAGGTTTGGGTTAAGTCCTACACCACTGATGTGTGCTGTTTCATTGCTATACTGCAGGGCAGTACTGAGTACTGGAAGAGGGTTGCTGCTCTACTGGAGGTTGGGGTTAAGTCCTACACTAATAAAACACAGACGCTGCCAGCAGAAAAGGTCTTTCTGGCCCACCTAATCTGCCCTATAAAATCCCCTTCTTACTGTATTACCGAAGACCCTACTTGGTCTCTGGCTCACCCCCACCCAAGCCCTGCAACTAAGGTTCCCTTGTGCCTGTCCCATGCAATCTTGAATCCTGCTACCATTCTGGCACCTACTACCTCTGCTGGGAGTCTGTTCTAGCCACTCACCACACCTGCTAATGAAGAATAACTTTCTTGTAGTTCCTTTGAACCCCCCCCCTTCCACCTTCAAATCATGGCCCATCGTCCATGTGAACCTTTTCATAAGAAAGATGCTATTTTCCTGTACTCTGTTGATACCCTTGATGTACTTGAATGTCTTTGTCATGTCTCCCCTTTTCCATCTATCCTCTAGAGACCACATATTTAATTCCTTGAATCTTTCCCCGTAGGACTTCATTTGCACACCATGGCCCAGATATTCAAACTGCGCCATTCTGAGGCGCAAGCCCCTGCGCTGCTCAAAATAGTTGTGCAGGGGTGTGGCCGGGGTGATATTCAAAGGAGCTGCGCTATTGAGCAACTCCTTGAATATCACCCCCCACACAGCACTTCAAGATGGCGTGAGGAACTTGCACACCGGCAGTTGCCAGAATTAGTATTAACTTATGTGGCGCAAGTACCATTGCGCCATGCCTAAATTATATTCAGCAGGACATGCAAACGGGCTTTACGGTCCACTGGACCACCAGGAGATATTCGGATTGGGGAGGGTTACATCCTGCCCACGATCGGGCACTGGGGGTTCTGACGCCTGCCCGCGATCGGCTGTGGAGATGTGGGCGGGGGTTCATGTAACTGTACTGCCCGCGATTGGGCTGTGGGATATGTGGGGGGTTTGTAACTGTGGATGCCCGCGATCGGGCTGTGGGATATGTGGGGGTTTATGTAACTGTAATGCTCGCGATCGGGCCGCAGGAGATGTGTGTGTGGGGGTCAGGCATTTCATGCCCGCGATCGGCTGGTGAGGGGCACAGGGACCCAGCGAAGCCAGCTAGGTGGCAGCTGTGTTGCACCCTGCAATACAGCAGCTCATCTGTGGGTGGCCCTCAACTTGATCCTTTTTTGGCTCAAGGTTGTGCAGGCGCAGGTTGGGTTACGATGCATTAACTCTGCACAACCCGACTGAATATCGGGTTGCGCAGGTTATGCATGGTTCCTCCCCCTCCTGTTGAGCATGCATTCATTTGCATTGCTCTTTTGCGCAACCTGTTGCCAGTGGAGCAACTGCCTCCTGCTGAATATCGCAGAATGGCGCAATGTAGGACTTGCGCATGCGCAACCCTGTTGTGCATGGAGCAACCCTTTTGAATATCTGGGCCCATGTATCATTTTGGTAGCCCTCCTCTGTACTACCTCCACTAGATCAATCTCCTTCCTGAGATGTAACCTCCAGAACTGGATACAGTACTCAAGGTGAGGCCTCACCACTGCTCTATACCAGGGTAACAACACTTTCCTATTTTTGCTGGTTATCCCACTCACTATAAACCCCAGCATCCTACATGCCCTTTGTGCTACCATTTCATGTTGCTTTGTTACCTTCATGTCATCCGATATGATAACAACAAAATAAGAATTGGACATTGGAATTATCATCTCCCTCCCCCCCATGGCACACTGCCCCAGGGATCTGTGCCCCAAGTGCATAATTTTGCACTGTCTGGCATTGAAGTCCAGCTGCCCATACCCTTGACCATTCTTCCAACCTCTTTAAATTCTCTCATGTTTCTAGCACCTCTCCGGCCTCACTGTTTGCAGATTTTTGTCACCTGCAAACAGGCATACTTTCCCTTTCAGCCCCTCTGCAATGTCACATATGAAGACACTGAAGATGACTGGTCCCAGAACTGACCCCTGTTGTTACCCAATTGTTCTTCAGCTCTCTTCTGGGTGGACCTCATTTCCACCACTCTCTGGCTTCTGTTACTCAGTCAGTATTGTACCCACTTAACCACCTTTGGACCCACTCCCAGACTGCTTAGCTTGTTTGCTAGTCATCTGAGTGGTCAGTGTTGAAGGCCTTACTGAAATTGTGGTACGCCACATTCACTGTCCTTACCTGATCTATGTCCTTGATCACCCAGTCAAAGAAATCAATCAGGTTTGTATGGCAAGACTTCCCCCCTTGTGAACCCATGCTGCCTTGAATCCTGCAATCCATTAGTCACAAGTTATTCCAGAATACTTTCTTTTAGTAGTGCTTCCATAACTTTGCCCACCACTAAAGTTAGGCTTACTGGCCTATAGTTCCCTGTCTCTTCCCTATACCCACTATTGTGAAGTGGGATGACATCCACTCTCCACCACTCCCCTGAGACTACCGCCCTTGTCCAACGATAGGCTGAAAACAGTCACCAGTGGTGCAGTAAGCATCTTCCTGTGTTCTCTCAGTTTTCTGAGGCACACCCTATCTGGCTCACTGCCTTATGAACCTTTAGCTTCTCTAGTTCCTGGAGTACTTTCTTCTCTGTCAAAAGACTAGTGTCCACTTCCTTTCTTATTATTCCCCTTTCTCCTATCTGTGGCCCATCACCTACCCCCTCCGTAGAAAATATTGAGCGAAAGGGTGTGATCTTCAGTTATTAATTGCAGGGTAGAATTGGAGGTGAACATATTAAAAAGTTCAAGCACTGAACCATGAGTCACCCCACTTCTCATTTTCCTAAACCCTGAATGAGTTTTAATTACCACCACCCTCTGTGTTCTTTCCATCAGACCATTGCTTCTCCAGCCGGATAATCTCTCCCTCAGTTTCAGGTCCCTCAGCATCTTCACAAGTCTCATGTGCAGCACAAAGTCAAATATATTGTTGAAGTCCAAGCAGTGGGCTGACCTTTGTTCACTGCCTGCGGCACTGAGTGAAAGCAGGCAATAAGGTTCGCGTGGGACATCCTTCCCTTAACAACATGTTTGCTTTACTTATGTCTTTCTGACACCACCATTATCCCATCATAATCCATACAACCTGCAACCACAACTGTACACGTTTGTCCTCTTCCTTTGAACCCTTTCCTCGACAAGTTAGAAAAATCCCATATTTTATTTATTAATTTTGTTAACTGGGTAGGTCCACTGAGCCATAGGGATCCCTTTCTCACGGCTGACACAGAGCTAATGACATATAACAATCAGACAGCACATTGTCAAACTACATGATCAGGTAACAGTCAGATATGACATAGTTAATATATAAGATCAGAGAAAACACATATAATATACAAGATCAGAGAAAACATGGCAAAACATGAAATACCAGCATATAACAAAGTACAGTATTAATAACAATCTTTGGCTATCCAAGGCAGGGAAAACAGATCAATAGGAGTACAAACATGAACCAGGCTAGGCAAGCAGACACAGTTACAGTATAATAATACAAGTAAGAGTCACAGATTATGGCAGCAGAGGCAGCACTCCCAACAGGACAACTCTGAGACCTTTCTTAAATCGACCAAGTGAGGAACAGTTCTGATGGGTAGAAGGTACAGAGTTCCACATTGTACTATCACTCTGTAATTTGCTCAGTTTTCCTTTGTTTTTGTTTACATTTCTTCCACCTGCCATGTTGAAAGCAGCAGTACTAGACAGGCAGCCACCATATTTACTGTGGCACCACAAAATTGGAAACTGATTAGGTTACTTGAAGCAACTTTCCTTCCCCTTCTGGATTATGCAGCCATAATTTAAAAACAGCAGCTCTCCTACTAACCTTTATAAGCTAGATGTCTCTTATTACTGTGCCCTAAGATTCAAAACTAATGCACCCTCCTGAACCCACCACTGTGTTCTGTATTCTTTAGTAGGCTGGACTTCACTGGCTTCCAAAAGGATGCTTCAGATCTGTTACTGGGCCTATAAAGCAATGCTGAATGAACTACCTACCTAGATAATGTCCCCATTCTAGCAATCCAGCAGTTGTTACTCACTTAGGAAAAGCACCAGTATCCTGTTAGTCGTGCCCAAATTCCACACTCGCTGTGGTAAAGCAGCTATCCAAAGACACTATTCCATTAGCCTGGGACAAACTCCAGACATTGATAAGGTTCAGCAAGTTAGAAGCCTTGAATCTCTTCAAATCCCTAGCTAAAACAGCTGTCCAGGAAGCTTGCAAATGCTTTTCAAGTTAGCACTCCCTCAATGGTTTTTACCTTATACGTGAGCACTTACACACATTCTTTGGTTTCCTTCCCCATACATTTGTGCATCAATCTTTTCTATTATAATTGCGTAAATGTTACATTCCAGTATGCCAAGCCTGTAATCCCTTTGTTACGTGTAATATTCCAATATGTAATGCCTGTAACCCAATCACCACTGCATGCTTTCCTATTACTAGAATGTATGTATCAGGTAATCTTTTACACTGTCGTGTGTTGTTTCTATCAAATTCTGTATTTTTGTACTTGTATTATGTTGTCCTTGACAGGACTGCCTTGTAAATAAGCATGCTCAATGGAGTTTTCCTGAAATAAACTTAACAGCAACAAAAATAGAAAGAAACCTGACGGTAGTCATATCTGATGATCTAAAGGTAGGCAAGCAATTAAGAAAGCAGTAAGGAGGGCTGTGGGGATACTGGTGTGTGTAGGGAGAGGCATCACCAGTAGAAAACAGGAAGTTGTCCCACTGTACATACAGTCTGTGAGACCACATCTGGAGTACTGCATGTAGTTCTGGAGACCCCATCTCTGCAGGGACATAGACAAGATGTAGTCAGTCCAGAGGAGGGCAACTAAAATCGTGCAGCGTCTGCACCAAAAGTCATACAAAGACAGACTGGAGGATCTTAATATGTATACCCTCAAGGAAAGAAGGGAAAAGGGAGACATGATAGAAACTTTCAAGTACCTCAAGGAAACCAACAAATTCCAGGAGGGTGGCATCTTTCAGAAAAAGAGATGTGCAAGAACAAGGGGGCACAATTTGAAGATAGAGGGGGATGACTCTGGGCAATGTGAGGATTTTTTTTTTTGTTTTACAGAGAGGGTAGTGGATGCATGGAATTGTGTTCCTGAGGGGTTGTGGGGTCAACAACAGTGGGGGATTTCAAGAATGCATGGGACAGACATAAGGCAAGTCTGGTGGGGGGTAGGAAGAAGTAGGCTGTTGGTTAACTAGGATCTGCAGATTATCCAATAGATAGGGAAATGGGCAGACTGGGTGGGCCAAGTTGTCCTTACCTGCCATCAAAGTCTATGTTTCTGTTTCATGTAAACCCCAAGGTATTTAGTGGACTCAGCTACAGTACATCTGTAAGCATTCTGGAGGAAGTAGAGAGAGCAAATGGGTGTTAACTGGTGAAACCCACATTTCTAGGGCCAAACAAAATTGGCTTGGTGTGCATTGAGACAGCCAGGATCACTAGAACATCTACAGAGAAAATCGTCACCAGCATACAGCATTACATATACTCATTATCTAGCTGTCCACTTACTGCAAGTAGTGTCTTCAAGCTGCTCCTTCTGTGTGACTTTATTCTCATCCGCATCACTACATCTGCATTCCTCTTCCTGCACAAATAGCAACAGCAGTTCCTCCTTTGGGATGTTGTATCCTGAGCATTACAAAGAGCAACACTGGTTAATATGAATATCATTTACAACATCAGCTAGATAAAGATAAAAAATGGACAAATTAGGGAATGCCTGAATTGCACCTGTAGTTGCTCATACTTGAAAATGGACAGATGATGGTCCATAACCATATCAGTATTCTATCACAAATTATGGATAAAGATTTTGCTATTTCTGAAGCCAAGTTATTACTATCTATACTTTTATATTCCTGTACCCAAAGTTCTCTCCGTATCTACATATTCTAACAGGCCCTTTTGTTCCCATACTTACATATACTTGCACCCCCTGTTGTTACCAGTCTTACTGATCATTTCTGTACACTTGGTGTATATACTTGGAGTGTACCATACAGGAGGAGAGGTAAATAGCCTTTTGTTTTCATCTATCTCAGAATTAAAGCAATCATTTGGAAAGCCTCGATTCATGAATGCATCAAAGTCCATCTTTAAAGAGTTGCATGTTTCTTTGGCTATCAACCTAGGGCTGCTGGAGGTTGATATCCATCGCTTGCAGCTGGTGTAGAACACTGTGGCCAGGTTATTGACTGGGCTGTCTTGGTCCAGCCATATCACACCTGCACTGGCTGCCAGTTCAGTGGCGAATCTCCTTCAAGGTCGGCTTGCTGACCTATAAAGCCCTACATGGACAGGGACCGGGTTACCTGCAAGAGCTCCTTTGGCTCTACCACCCCATCCAACCACTCCGCTCTGCTGACAAGGGATTGCTAGAGATTCCCAGGGTTCATCTGAAGACCTCTGGAGCCTGTGCATTCACTTTCGCAGCTCCTACCCTGTGGAATTCTCTATCTCATCGGATAAGGGAATGCCTGACTGTGGACAGCTTTAAATCTGCTCTGAAAACATTTTTATTCTCTCTTGCTTTTATTGATAATTAAGTTTTAATTGTTGTTTTTATATATTTTAGTGTTTTAAATTGATGTAAAAGCACCTTGATATTTACTGAACTGCACTTATTACGAATGAAGATTATTATTATTATTACTTCCTCTGGTGATAAATTATATATGTGTATGATTGATTGTGTGGAAAATATCTTCCTATTATTATTTTCAATTTGGTATTTTTTGTTTGTTTCACATGACTTCTTGCATGATGTGCCTCTGAGCAAAACGTTACATTTAAGACCCTCACTAAATCATTGTCCTTATGCAAGTTACAGAACAGAAGAATATCCCCTCCGGTTCTCCTCCTGGGTAGACTATTCAATGACAGACTTTCTATTCTCATATCATATAACATGGTTTCACTCAACCCATTATTTCTGCTGCCTTGGACTTACCAGGGATCTGTAGAGAGATATGATAATGCTACGCAGTACTACTAATGAATCTCCAGCCAATGTGTTGTGCTGACATCATCATGTCCCTTGCTGTGCTTGAGTAATGAGTTAATGTGTTGAGGATATTTGTTATTGATTAGCTGAAGGTCCCTTTCCTAAATTGTTTAGCCAACTTCTACACCCACCATGCAATACTACATTTGGGGGTCGTTTTTGCCAGTATGCATAACCTTGCATTTCTGCACTGAATCTGAGCTGCCAGACCTTGGGCACATTTTTCCAGTCCGTGCATTTCCCTTCTCATAGCCCTAATCCCATCCTCCATGCCCACCCTGCTACATATTTTTGTTTCATTTGCTGATAAGTTAACCTGTACCTATATCCAAAGCCCCCTGTTCTCTGCAGCAAACTGATGTAACTTCCGTGGCAGGGACTCTGCACTTTTGTTGCACTATTAAGTCAAGTTCTATGACAAGGTTTAAAGACCTATGGCACATTAATATATAAATAATACAGAGTCAGCGTTACAGTCTTGGGGGACCCCGGCAAGGATGGCCTGTGAGGTAAATCCCCAACTTCTACCACATAAATGTAAGTTACATAATTTCCCTTAAACCTTCAGTTTTATTCTTTTGCTTTTCAGAAGCTGTTCTGGCTCTCCATATTTATTTAAAGCTATTTAGGGCTTAGTGCTATGTCATGCAACATTAACTGCTACTGTCAGGCACCCCCTCAATGTACTGGTGACAAAGCAAATAGCTGCTCTCCAAAGGACAGGTTGAAGTAGCCTAGCCATGGAGCACCCAAGACTCTCCTCCAACTCTGTGAACATCTAGCAGGGGCCCCATGCACAGCTGCAGCTGGGGGGTGGCAAGCCATTGGTGCACACAGAGACTGCCACCTGAAAACTACCACATATTAAAAATATAAAATATTAAACATCTGCAGTGTCAGCATTATGTCTTTTTCTCTGTTTATTTCATGCTTTCCTTGTTTCGTTATCACATGTTGAATTAATAATCTTTAGCGTGGTGGTCATCTTTTTACATTGGCTTCACTTTTTTTCTTTCATGCGCACCTCACTCCCCAAGCCTAATGGCTCATTCTTACACAACTGCCTGTGAGACGTTCTCACTTGTTCACAGTGGCCAGATCGGTTTCCCCATGCCAACATGTGAACCTTCTCATTTTGGTAGTTTTCCATTGCGTGGCATTGCCACCACGATCCCTCTTTTCCTGGGTTTGTGGAGTGGTGTAGGTGGTTTCCTGTGCTATCTGAACAGTCAAACCATCTGCATCACTACAAGTCCCCACCAACCCAACGGTGACCGGAACAACACCTACACTGCTGGATAGTAAAGGGCACTAAAAACCTTGGTGCCATGTGAACATGTCTATCATTTTCTTATTTTTTTTTTTTTAATGATTTGAAAGTGGCCATGTGGTAAGGGACAGTGTGAATGAACCTTAAAAGATCTGACATCTGCAATGCTATCTAACCACGTGCTGTCCTACAGCAGCTAATCTCAGTATTACACCTAATCATGGGTTGCCCTCATGGAACCTTGATGCACTACTACTACTGGCCTAGTAGGGTGACTCAGCTAGCTTTCTGTATTTTCCTTCTGCCTCTGTAGTCTTGTTGTGTGTGTTTTTAAATCAGGCAAACTTCACCTTCCCCTGAAGGAAAAATGGCAGCAGTGCTCCCACCTTCACTCCAGACCAAAAGGCTGCAATGCTCTCTGCTCTCTTCTTCCTTCTCCAAAACCTAGTAAAAGAAAAGTTCCCCCCTGCCCCCACCGCCTACCTAATGGCAGTATTACACTAATACCATCTCCTCCCCCAATCTACATAACAGCAATAATAATCTCTCCTCTCTTCTCTTCCTGAGACCTAATCACAGCAATGCTCTCTTTTCGCCTCCTTCCCCACAATGGTAGTAGTGCTCTCTGCAACCTCCCCACCCAGACCTAATGGCAGATAGATATTTTCTCCTCTGCACAACATAATCCTGCCACCAAAAGCCTTGCCTGATCCCAGCTTGTAAAATCCAGTGTAGTCCACCTCTGCCATCACAGCACCACTACCCACCCAGGAAGGAAAAAGATGGTATCTGCAGTGCTCTCCAAACAATTCTGTCACAGAATGCTAGCACATTGATGGCTGGCTGTTAGACGAGGAAGAGATAGGGCTGCCAGCATACTTCTCAGCCTTTCATCACTCAAGTGTGTGACAGTATGTGTGATAAATGGGCAAAATGTGTGACACATCATCAAAAATGACATTGCAAGCTCAGAACACAGTCTAAATATGTACACTTATGTTACTGATGTTTGCTGATAACTGAGTATCATAGATTATTATGAATTTTTGCACTGAAGTTTCAGTGGGCAATGTGGATTATCCCTGGTGCCTTGTGAAACAGAGGATTTCTGACAGGTAAAATGAGTGATGTACCTTGTAATGTGTGACAGTTGAGAGGTATGGCTGCCAGTTAAATACAGCCAAACTTTGATTCATTCAAATTGGGGGTGGGCTACACTGGATTTATTCTTTGGTCACCTTACCTGGTTATAAAAGAATGGAAAAATAAACTCACTACTGTATTGAATGATCAAGCTATTTATGCTTAACAAAAAAACCTTAGAACCTGCACTGATGCTCTGAGTAAATCTAGCCAGGTGTCTGTATTTAAAACTTCCCTAGTTAACTTCTGGCAGAGATCATAAAGAGAAAGGAGGCAGCTGCTAGAACTCCACTACTGGAACATTCAATTAGGGTAAAAAACAAACAAATAAAAAACAAGAGTTGGTGTGCTTGCCTGAGTTGGGGGAAGGGAACTAATATCTGTGCTGTTAGCCAGGTGAACAGAAAGGCTGTAAATTAGGGTGTGTGGCTTAGACAGCAGAAAGACAGGTGTCTGTATTTAAAACTCCCCTAGTTAACTTTTGGCAGTGAGCAGAAAGAGGAAGGAGGCAGCTGCTAGAACTCTACTACTGGGAACTTCAATTAGGGTAAAAAACAAACAAAAAAAAACAAAGAGTTGGTGTACTTGTCTGAGTTGGCGGAAGGGAACTGTTATCTTTGCTGTTGGCTCGGCGATGAGAAAAGCTGTAAATTAGTGGGTAAGGCCTATATACCTAGACAGTGTCGGCAGATAAGGGCCTATGGCCCACCCGATCTGCCCATTTGAGCTTGTAAGTTAAGTTTATGTTTTCCTAGAAGTCTGTTGCCCCTTACCCCTGACCTCCAGAATTCCTTTATGTCTATCCCATGCATTCTTATATTCTGTGATTGTTTCAGCCCCCACCACTTCCTCTGGCAGGGTGTTCCACTTGTCCACCACCCGTTCTGTGAAGAAATTCTTCCTCATGTTTCCTCTGAATCGCCCTCCTCCAACTTCATCCCATGCCCTAGTCCTGGTACATCTTTTTCGCTAAAAATAGTGTATTCCTGCACCCTGTTCCTCCCTGTGAGATACTTGTATGTCTCTATCATATCCCCTCTCTCCTCCTCTCCTCCAGGGAGTACATGTTCAGTTCCTTCAACCTGTCTTCATAGGACTTGTGATGCAATCCATGCACCATCTTCATTGCCCTCCTCTGAACCTTCTCTACCCTGTCTATGTCCTTACGTAGGTATGGTCTCCAGAACTGTACACTGCATTCAGGTGGGTCTCACTAGTGTCTGTATAGCAGAATTATGACTTCATTTTCCTGCTGGTGATGCCCTGCCTATACATCCCAGCATCTTATTTGCTTTACCTGCTGCCTTGTCACACTGTTTCCTACCTTGAGGTCATCAGAGATGATAACCTCAAGATCCCTTTCCTGTTTGGTGATGCTATATCCTCACCCCCAACTGATATATTGTGCCAGGGTTTTGTGTCCCATATGCATTATCTTGCACTTCTTTGCATTGAACTTCAACTGCCAAACCCTGACCATTCTTCAAGTTTCTGCAGGTCCTTCTCATTCTGTCTACACCCTCTGGTGTGTCTACTCTGTCACAGAGCTTTGTGTCATCAGCTAACAGTGAAATTCTGCCTTCTAGGTCCTGTGCAATGTCACTGATGAAGATGTTGAATAGGACCAGTCCCAGCACTGATCCCTGTGGTACCTCACGGTCACTCTTCCTCTGTGGAGTGACAGCCATTTACTACCCCTCTGTGTCCTGCCACCCAGCCAGTTACCTACCCAACACACTACTGTCCTGCCCACACCCATATTCCCCAGTTTGTGTAGTAGTCTTTTATGTGGCACAGTGTCAAAGGCCTTGCTGAAGTCCAGATAGGCCATGTCCACTGCTCTTCCCTGATCCACCTCCCTAGTCACCCAGTCAAAAAATTCAACGAGGTTGGTCTGACATGACCTCCCCCTGGTGAAACCATGCTGCCGTGGGTCCTGTAGTACATAGACAACCAGATATTCCACCAATCTCTCCTTCAGTAGTGCTTCCATGATCTTCCCCACTACTGAGGTGAGGCTGACTGGTCTGTAGTTCCCTGCTTCCTCTTTGTTCCTGCTTTTGTATAAAGGGACTACATCTGCTGTCCTCCAGTCTTTGGGTAACTCCCCTGTTTCCAGTGATCGGCTAAACAGGATAGCCAGAAGTTCAGTCACAACCTCTCTTAGTTCTTTAAGGACCCTGGGGTGCAACCCATCCGGCCCCATTGCTTTATCAACTCTTATTACTTCCAGTTCCTTCAGGACCCTTCTCATGTAAAGGGACTTGTGTCCATTTCTGCACCATTCTCGCCCCTTGTACTCCCTTCAGACCCATTACCCTCCTCTTCCTCAGTAAACACTGAGCAGAAATACCTGTTCAATATGTTGGCTTTACTGTTTTCATCCTCCACGCAGTCCCTATCCCTTCCTTTGTCTTTCTTTTTTCATTTATGTACCTGTAAAAGGTTTTGTCCCCTCTATCCACTGATTTTGCAATGTGTTCTTCTGTCTGAGCTTTGCCTTCCCTTACTGACCTCCCTGCCTCCCTTTGCTTCTCCTGGTACTTCTCCCTATCCCCTTCTGCCTGTGTCTTTTTGTATTGCCGGAATGCAATTTTTTGGCTTTCACTGTCTTTGCTACCTCTTAGGAAAACCATAATGCTCTCCTCTTCCTTTTCCTCTTGCTAACCTGCTTAATGCATAATTCTGTTGTTCTTGTAATCCCCATTTTAAATACTGCCCACTGTTCCTCAACCCCCTGATTCCTGTCCCATTCCCCTTAATGCCTCTTTCAAGTATCTCCCCATTTTCCCAAAGTCTGTCCCCCTAAAATCCAGGATACGTGTTTTTGTGTGGTTTGGTTCTGCTCTTTCTGTGATTTCAAACCACAATGACTGGTGGTCACTGCTCCCCAGGTGCTCCCCCACTGTTACCCCCATCACACTGTCCCTGTTTGTGAGCACAAGGTTCAGTATTGCCTTCTGCAGAGTTGGTTCCATGACCAGTTGCTTGAGGAAGGCACCCTGAAGGAAGTCCAGGATAAATCTGCTCCTAGTTGATGCTGCTGCTGGGATGCTCCAGTCCACGTCTGGTATATTGAAGTCTCCAACCAGTCCTACCTCACCCTTGTCTGCCATCCTTTGGATGGCTAGCATCAGCTCCCCTATCTGTTTCTTCCTCCTTAGGCAGCAGAAAGTCAGGTGTCTGTATTTAAAACTTCCCTATTGGTTGCTGACTCCATGGTGTCAAAGGAAGGGGTTCGTTCGGCATGCTGGCAACCCCGGTTCAAGCCCCAAGCACGGGCACCAGGAGCGGAGACTGGCAGGGAGGGGTAACATAAGCATCCACTGGCTGCTTCCTTCCCGGGTGATGGGTTTCACATGTCACCCTGCAGGCAGACTGGTGGTGTACTTGGGGGACGTGATGCCTCAACACGCCCCCCGTTCCACCCACTCCATGCTTGCGCAAGGCTGAGAACTATGTGGGTGGGGCACAGAAACATGGAAATGTATGCCCCCAATGACCAGATGACGAGCATCCAGTTTCTACCACCCGAAGCCCAGGAGTCAGCCCAGAACCTGCCCCACAGGTCCTGGACTATGTGCTGCTGGCTGCCAGACCTTTTTCCCTCAGAAGAGAGGGACCCTCCTGGCAGAGGGATATGCCGGAGTATCAGGTAGGCTGAAGTTGGGGTAGGTAGTGGTGGCAGGGGGTTGGAGGGTGGTAGGGTAGGCACTGGCACTTTGATGGAGTGGCCGGTAGGGACACTGAGGGAGGAGCATAAAAAAAAATGACATAGTTAGCTTTTGGTAGAGAGCAGCAAAAGGAAGGAGGCAGCTGCTAGAACTCAACTATCGGGACCTTCAAAAAGGGTTAAAAACAGCAGCAACAAAAAAAAATAAGAGTTGGTGTGCTTGTCTGAGTTGGGGAAGGGAACTGTTATTTATTCTGTTAACTAAGTGGAGAGAAGAGCTGTAAATTGAGAAGGTGGGTTAGACAGCAGAAAGTCAGCTGTCTGTATTTAAAACTCCCCCAGTTAACTTTTGGCAGAGAGCAGCAAGAGGAAGGAGGCAGCTCCTAGAACTCTTCTACTGGGACCTTCAATTACAATAAAAAACAAACAAAAACAAAACAAGAGTTTGTGTGCTTGTCTGATTTGCTGGAAGGGAACTGTTAGGCAGCAGAAAGCCAGATGTCTGTATTTAAAACTTTCCTAGTTAGCTTTTGGCAGAGAGCAACAAGAGTATGGAGGCAGCAGCTAGAACTCCACTACTGGGACTACATAGCCCTCATCCCTACCTCTCCACCCAGTTCCACTTTTATAGGCACTGGATTTGACTGATAACAGGCACTTCCTGTTTGGGAGAAGGAAGGGAGTGATGATCATACAGGCACCAAAGACTCACCAGCCTAGAAGGAAAAGAATAGCTTTTCCTCACCCCCTAGCTGCTGGAGGTGTGTTTCCGAGCAGGTAAGAAGCAGGAGACTACTGAGGAATACAGGAACTTCCTGTCCCAGAACAGGAATGTCAGGAGTTGTAAGGGCACGGAGACAGAAAGAAAGTAGGTAGAAAGAAAAAAACAACAACAACAAGAACAAAAAGTAAATGGAGAAAGGAAAGAGTCAGCCTACAAAACAACAGTCAAGGGGCCACAAATAAGACATGATGGGAGTGGCATAGAGCAGTGGTTGTGGAGCAGTAGGATTCGTGGGATCACCTCTCCCACCCAGTGATCACCAGGGTCACAGCCTCAGAGGTTGCCAAGAAAGATGAGTGGTTGGATCACAGTGGGCTCAGGGAAGGTGAGGGTGGTGGAACACAGGTGCATCCCTCCAGTTGTACCTCTCCACAATTCATATGCCATTCTGGCACAGCATGGTTCCTTTATGGAGGCATCTGCAGTGAGAATAGGAAGGGTGCTGGGAACCTCCACAAAGGAGACTCATGGGGGGGGGACTGGATCCCACAGGGGAAGGAAACAGCTGCTGGTGGGGGACTAAATTGTTAGGGGGTAGAACTGGGGAAGTTAGAGGAGAGGAAGGTAAGGTGCCTGCCCAATGTCATGGCTTGGAGGGACAGGGAGCGAATCCCCAGGATCTCAGGAGCAGCTACATGGGGGAGGGAGCTGGGTGTCATTGTCCACTTAGAGACAAATGACCTGGCTGGGAATGGGATCAGCATGGTGCAGGAGGAGTTTGTGGAGTTGGAGATGGGCCTTAGACAAATAACAGACATGGTAAACGTCTCGGAAGTGCTGCCTGTCTATGGCATGGGTCAGGCTAAGGTTCTCCCCACCATGGGATTCAATCAATGATTGAAAAACTAGTGCAGAGTCAGGGTTTTATTTAACTCTAAAAATTGATGAGCATTTTGCTCATAAAAGCGCAAAATCTTTGTGAAAATGCATAGCTTTTGCCTCACTGTGTTTATAAAACACAGCACTTCTAGAACATCTATATAAATACTTTCTGTACAGTTAGTATCATCCAAAGGAAAAAACTGCTAATCAGTTATATAAAACCCTGCAGAGTAGAGGGTTTTGGCTTCATTGGGGACTGGAGGTCCACTGGATGTATAACTGATATGAAGAGTAACTGGATCTGGCACTTTGGACCTCACTGTAAAAGAGCTTAGGCTCAGTGGAGTTATCCATATTCATTATTTTATGAAAAAAAAAAATTACCTACCTACCTGGAGGGATACAGGCCTATACTGGCATGATGGTCTGCAGCTGTCCAGGAGGGGAACCAGGATACTAGGTGATATGTTTAAATGCTTCATTGGCAAGCTTTAAACTAGCTAAGAGGAGAGGCACTGAAAAGGAGCAGGGAATTCTCAGCCCCCCCCAAACAAACAACAGGGTAGTTAGTGAGGTAAATACCAAGACAGAGAAGTCAACAGGGAGAAGGGCAGGGTAAAATGGAGAAACAGGCAAAGACAGTAAGGACAGAGATGGGGCTAAAAAGGGTCCAGCCATCAAAAAATGGAGAGCAATTATTACCAACACCAGTAGTCTGGGTAACAAGCTCCCTGAACTAGTGGCCTTGATGGAAGAGGGACGCCTGGATATTGTGGCAGTCACAGAAAAATGGTATACAGAAAACCATGACTGGCATGTCAACATACTAGGTTACACAATCTACAGGAGCGACAGGGAGGGTAGAAGAGGAGGAGAAGTAGCTCTCTATGTAAGGGAAGGGATCAAAGCAATGGAACTAAAGGGTAAACAAGGAGGAAAGGAGGTACTGTGGGTCACCATGGAGACAGGAAATGGCACCATAATCTGCACAGGGGTTGTATACAGATCTCTGTCTCAGGGGGAAGAAATTAACAAGAAAATGATAGAAGGCATCCTTAGGATGACAGAAAAAGGGAAGATATTGTTAATGGGGGATCTGAATATGCCAGAAGTTAACTGGAACACCTTTGTTACAGCCACATCCAAGAGGAGGGTCATTCTCGATGCCCTACAGGGGGTATGCCTCAGACAGCTAGTGTTGGATCCCACTCAGGAGGGAGCAATCTTAGACCTAGTACTCCCAAATAGGGATGGAGAGAGGATCTCAAATTTAGAAGTGGGTAGCCATCTGAGAACAAGTGACCACCAAACACTATGGTTAACAAGCACAGCCATAGAGTCAAACCATACAAACGTGAGGATACTGAACTTTAGGAGGGCTGACTGTCAAAATGGGAGAGTGCCTCAGAAAGGCACTAGCAAACAGACAAGGAGGAGGGGTGGAGGAACAATTGGGAAACATCAAAACTGTCATCACAGAGGTAAGAAGCATTTGTGTGAAGCAAATAATCAAAAATGAAGGAAAAAACACTGTGGTTCTCAAAAGAGGTGGCAGGGAAGGTTAGGGAGAAAAAGATAACATTCAGGAAGTATAAGGAATCACAGAAAGAGCAGAACAGAGAACTGTACCAGTTAAAGCAGAAGGTAGCGAGGAAGGCAGTCAGAAAAGCAATGGCCCAAACCAAAGAAAAGACAGCCAACATGGTAAAGAAGGGGGATAAAACCTTTTATAGGTACATTTGGGAGTGAAGAAAGATCAAGGGAGGGATAGTGAGGTTTAATAAAGGAGAGGGTGACAGTGAAAAACCAGGGATACTTAACAAATACTTCTGCTCAGTACTCACAAAAGAAGAGGAGTGGGAGGTACCTAATCCAATCAATAGAAGCACTCTGGATAGGGGGATTGATACCAGTCCATTTACAGAAGAAAGGGCTCTGAAATAACTCCTAAAACTGAAGGTGGACAAAGCAATGGGGCCCAATGGGATTCGGCCTAGAATTCTAAAAGAACTAAGGGGAAAACTAGCGACAGCACTGACTTCTCTTTTTAACAAATCATGGGAGGGTAATGTGGTACTCAAGGATTGGAGGAGGGCAGATGTGATTCCACGTCACAAAAGTAGGAGCAAATCAGGGGCAGGAAACTACAGACCTGTTCATTTGACCTCAGTGGTAGGGAAAATGATGGAATTACTTCTGAAAGAAAGAATTGAGTACCTAGGGTCCAGCAGTGCACAGGACCCAAGGCAGCATGGATTCACAGCAGGAAGGTCACGTCAGACAAATGTAATAGATTTCTTTGACTGGGTGACCAAAGTAGTAGACCAGGGAGGGGCTGTGGACATGGCCTATCTAGACTTCAGCAAGGCGTTTAACACAGTCCCACACAAAAGATTAATAAACAAATTAACCAGCCTGGGAGTGGGTCCCAGGGTGGTAGCCTGGGTATAAAAATTGGTTGGACAACAGGACACAGAGGATAATAGTAAATGGAGTCCACTACGAAGAAAGCGGGGTACCACAGAGTACTGGTCCTGGTCCTTTTTAATGTGTTTATATGTGACATTGCAGAGGAACTGGAAGGAAAAGTATGCCTTTTTACAGACGACACAAAAATCTGCAACAGGGTTGATACACAAGGGGGGTGGACAGGATGAGAAGGGACTTGGTAGGTTTGGAGAAATGGTCAAAAGTATGGCAGCTTAGATTCAACGCAAAGAAATGCAAAACAATGCACCTGTGAAACAAAAATCCAGGGGAAGAGAACACAATGGGGAGGGTATTAACGACAGCAAAAATTGAAAGGGACATGGGGTAGTCATATCAGATGATCTAAAGATAGGCAAGTAATGTGAGAAGGCAGTAAGGAGGGCTGGGGGATACTGGGATGTATAGGGAGAGGCATTCACAAGTACAAAACAGGAAGTAATTATCCCTCTGTACAGACAGTTTAGGAGACCCCATCTGGACTACTGCATGCAGTTCTGGAGACCCCATCTTCGCAAGGACATAGGATGGAGGCAGTCCAGAGGAAGGCAACTAAAATGGTGCAGGGTCTACATCAGAAGCTATATGAAGAGAGACTAAAGGTGCTTAATATGTATACCCTTGAGGAAAGGAGGGACATGATATAAACTTTCAGGTACCTCAAGCGAAACAACAAAGTCTTTCAGAAAAAGAAATGTGCAAGAACAAGGGAGCACAATTTGAAGATAGAGGGGGGACGGCTCAGAGGTAATGTGAGGAAGTATTTTTTCACCGAGAGGGTTGTGGATGCATGAAACAACCTTCCTGAGGAGGTTGTGGAGTCAAAAACAGTAGGGAATTCAAGAATGTTTGGGACAGACATAAGGCAATTCTAGTGGGGGGTAGGAGGAAGTAGGCTGTTGATTAACAAGGGTCTGCAGCTTATCCATTAGGTAGGGAAATGGGCAGACTAGCTGGGCCAAGCAGTCCTCATCTGCTGTTACATTCTATGTTTCTTTGTTTATGTTTCTACTTGTCCTTCAGTGACATTTCTAATTGTGATGCAGTGGGCCTGAAATCTGTCTTGCTTACCTTTGCATATTGTCCTGGAGCAACATAATAAATGTTAACAATTTTAAAAATGTTTCCTCTGCAGTGTCATTATGACTTTCTGTTTTCTCAGCTTGTTTTTCTCTTCCCTCATTTAGTTTCCATGTTTTACATAAATAATCTTCAGCTTTTCAATTTTCTTACATTGGTTTCATCTTTTTAATTTCTTCAGTCTGTCCTGCATGCTCTCATTCTTTTCCTGCCCCAGCATTTTTTTTATTTCCTTAACTGTCCCTTTTCTTGCATTTTTTGTAATTTACATTTTGCTTCTGTAGGCACCATAGTTGACCAATCAGGTTGGCAACCTGAACCTCACAGCCCCGTCCACAGCAACCACTTGTGCTCTAAATATACTGCATAAGGAACAAACTGCGCCCCCCACCCGACAGCACTTTACCCTTTTATGAGTTTAGAACAGGTGAAACCCACCTCTGCCCATTTCAATTCCACCACTTTCAAACATGCCTTGAGAGTGCCATTGAGTGGTCTTGTACATTTAAATATATGCCACCATCAAGCCCAACACTGTACAGTGATCCTCTACCTCTTCCTGTCCCAAAGTATTGTAAAGTTTCCTCTTAGCCATTACTCTGCCCCCTCACAAAATAAGAAATACCAACCCTGCATATCTAAGCCCTAAAAGTCATGCCACCCAGAACCTCACCGAGTCACTCTGATTTTTATATTGGCACCCTTTTTTGGTCCAAAAGTGTATGACAATCCTCTGCCTCTTCCTATTACTGCTGGGCCTGAGTGCTGGATTCCTGCCCCCAGTACAGCTTTGTGTGGGCCCTACAAAGCACTTCTGGGATAAGAAAAAGCATTCTGTCCCACTAGCAGTGACAGGAAATAGAAACATAGACATAGAAACATAGACTTTGACGGCAGATAAGGACCACTTGGCCCACCCAGTCTGCCCATTTCCCTACCTACTGAATAAGCTGCAGATTCTAGTTAACCAACAGCCTATTTCCTGCAACCCCCCACTATAATTGCCTTATGTCTGTCCCATGCATGTTTGAATTCCTCCACTGTTTTAGACCCCATAACCTCTCCAGGAAGGCGGTTCCATGCGTCCACCACTCTCTCCGTGAAAAAGAATTTCCTCACATTACCCCTGAGCCGTTCCCCCTCTAACTTTAAATTGTGCCCCCTTGTTCTTACACATCTCTTTTTCTGAAAGATGCTACCCTCCTGGACTTTGTTGATTCCCTTGAGGTACTTAAAAGTTTCTATCATGTCCCCCTGTCCCTCCTTTCATCAAGGGTATACATATTAAGCTCTCTCAGTCTCTCTTCCTATGGTTTCTGATGTAGACCCTGCACCATTTTAGTTGCCCTCCTCTGGACTGCTTCCATCCTGTCTATGTCCTTGCGTAGATGAGGTCTCCAAAACTGCATGCAGTACTCCAGATGGGGTCTCACCAACTGTCTGTACAGAGGATAACCACTTCCCTTTTCTACTTGTGATGCCCCTCCTATGCATCCCAGTATCCCCTGGCTTTCCCTACTGACTTCTCACATTGCATACCCACCTTTAGGTCATCTGATATGACTACACCCAGATCCTTTCCATTATTTTTGTTGTTAGTACCTCCTGCTATTGTGTACTCTTCTCCTGGATTTTTATTTCCCAGGTGCATTACTTTGCACTTTTGCATTGAATCTAAGTTGCCATATGTCTGACCATTCCTCCAACTCTTGCCAAGTCCCTTCTCATCCTTTCTACCCCCTTGTGTATCAACTCTGTTACAGATCTTTGTGTCATCCGTAAAGAGGCATACCTTTCCTTCCAGACCTCTGCAATGTCACCTATAAAGGCGTTAAGAGGACTGGACCCAGTACTGAGCCCTGAGGTACTCCACTGGTAACCCCCCTTTCTTCAGAATGTGTTCCATTCACTATTACCTTCTGTGTCCTGTTGTGCAGCCAGTTTTCTACCCAGGCTACCACCCTGGGACCCACTCCCAGGCTGGCTAACTTGATTATTAATCTTTTGTGCGAGACTGTGTCAAATGCCTTGCTAAAGTCTAGGTAGGCCATATCCACAGCCCCTCCCTGGTCTATTACTTTGGTCACCCAGTCAAAGAAATCAATTAGATTTGTCTGTCAAGACCTTCCTGCTGTGAATCCATGCTGCTTTGGGTCCAGTGCCCCGCTGGCCTCTAGGTACTCAACAATTCTTTCTTTCAGAAGTGATTCCATCATTTTCCCCACCACTGAGGTCAAACTAACAGGTCTGTAGTTTCCTGCTTCTGCCTTGCTCCCACTTTTGTGAAGGGGAATCACATCTGCCCTCCTCCAGTCCTCAGGTACCACCCCATCTTCCCATGATTTGTTTAAAAGTGTGGTTAGTGGTGTCACTAGGTCCTCCCTTAGCTCTTTTAGGATTCTAGGGTGAATCCCGTCAGGCCCCATTGCTTTGTCCACCTTGAGTTTTAGAAGTTCTTTCAGTACTCTTTCTTCTTTAAATGGACTGGTATCAACCCCACTATCCAGAGTGCTTCTACTGTTTGGTTTAGGTAACTCCTCCTCTTCTTCTTTTGTGAATACTGAGCAAAAGTATTCATTTATTATCTCTGCCTTTTCACTGTCTCCCTCTGCCCACCTCCCCTCTCCTTTATTAATCTTCCCTATCCCTCCCTTAACCTTTCTATGTTCCCTAATGTACCTATAAAAGGTTTTATCCCCCTTCTTAACTGAGTTGGCTATCCTTTCCTCGGTTTGGGCCTTTGCTTTTCTGACTGCCTTCCCCACTTCTTTCTGCTTTAATTGATACAGTTCCCTGTCATGCTCTGTCTGTGATTCCTTATACTTTTTGAATGCAGCCTTTTTCTCCTTAACCATCCCTGACACTTCTTTTGAGAGCCATAGTGGTTTTTTATTCCGCTTTGTTTTCTTTATTTGTTTCACACAAAGGCTTGTTGCCTCTATGATGGCAGTTTTGATTTTTCTCCATTGTTCTTCCACCCCTCCTTTCTGGCCATTTGCTAATGCATTCCTCAGGTATTCACCCATTTTGCCAAAGTCAGCCCTTCTAAAGTCCAGTATCCTTGTATTTGTATGGCTTGTCTCCATGGTTGTATTTATTGTGAAGCACACTGTGCAGTGGTCGCTTGTTCCCAGGTGTCTACTGACTTCTAAGTTTGTGATCCTCTCTCCATTTGAGAGTACCAGGTCTAATATTGCTCCCTCCCGAGTGGGTTCCACCACTAGCTGTCTAAGGCATGCTCCCTGTAGGGCATCGAGAATGACCCTGCTCTTGGATGTGGCTGCAGTCCATGTTGCCCAGTTAACATCTGGCATATTCAGGTCCCCCATCAACAGTATCTCCCTTTTTCAGCCATTTTGAGAATGCCCTCTATCATTTTCTTGTCCATTTCCTCCCCTTGAGACGGGGGTCTGTATACAACCCCTGTGCAGATTGTGATGCCATTCCCTGTCTCCAATGTGACCCAGAGGTCCTCTTGTCCTCCCCCTTTACCTTTTAGTTCTGTTACTTTGATCCTTTCCCTTATGTAGAGAGCTACTCCACCTCCTCTTTTACCCTCCCTGTCCCTTCTGTAGATTGTGTACCCTGGTATGTTGACATCCCAGTCATGGTTCTCCGTGTACCATGTTTCTGTGACTGCCACAATATCCAAGTGTTCCACTTCCATCAGGGCTACTAGCTCTAGAAGCTTGTATTCCAGAATACGGGCATTGGTACTCATTGCCCTCCATTTAATGTTGGCTTTATCCTTTTTTACCCCATCCCTGCTCTTATTGCCCTTGTCCATTTTCCATTTACTCCTGTCCTGCCCTCTGTCAAGCTCTGTACCTCAGTGTTTACCTACTACCTGCCATGCTTTGCGGGGGGAGGCTTGAACTTTCCTGTTTCCTATCAGCACCTCCCCCCTTGGCTAGTTTAAAAGCTTGCCACCGAAGCCTTTAAACCTGTCACCTAGGAGCATGTTTTCCTTCCTGGACAGATGTAGACCATCATGCCAGTATAGACCTTCATCTCTCCAGGTGGACCCCCAGTCCCCAATGAAGTCAAAGCCCTGTGCTCTGCACCAGTTTTGCAACCATTCATTAAACTGCATGGTGTGCAGTACCCTAGCCTCACCCTGCCATGGACTGGCAGCACCTCTGAGAAGGTTACCGTGCTTGCTACCTGTCTGAGGCCCCTCCCCAACTCCACAAATTCATCCTGCACTGCACTGATCTCATGCCTAGCTAGGTCATTTGTCCCGAGGTGGACAATGATATCTAGTTTCCTCTCCTGTGATGCTGCTTCTGCAATCCTGAGGATTCGCTTCCTGTCCCTCCAAGCCATGGCACCAGGCAGGCACCTTACTTCCCTCTCCTCTCCCTTCCCCAGGTCTACACCCCTAACAATTGAGTCCCCTATCAGAAGCTGTTTCTTTCCCTTGTGTTGTCCCTTGCCATTCTTTTGTGGGTCTCCTTGTGGCTGTCCCCAGCATTCTTCTTGGTCTCCAATGAGGGTGTCATCATAGAGGAACCTTGATTTGCCAGACCGACATATGATTTGTGGAGGTGCAACTCGGGGCGCTCATTCTCTCCACCACCTCACCCTCCCAGAACCTACTGTGGTCCATCTGCTTTTCATATGGCAACCTCTGAGGCAGTGGTTGTGGAACTGGTGCTCTTTGGGTGGGGAGTCCTCCTTAGTCCTTGCCAGTTCAGCCTGGAGGTGGGCAACCTCCTCCCTCAGAGCTGACAGTTGCCTGCAAATAGGGCAGCAACACAGGTTCCAGAATGTTTCCTGGAAAATTGTCCCCACAGCCAGTGCATTGCACCACTCCCCACATGTCCCTCTTCCTTATAATATACAATGAGTAATATACAATTTTTTTTTTTTTTTTTGGTGTGTGTGTATACTTACGCTTTATGCACTGTGTGGTAATCAAGAATATGACAGTTCTGCTCCAAGACCTGTTGAGGACGTGATGTCAGAACCTTGGCTATAAAGGAAATGCCACGCCTGGGGTGGGTGGGTAGGCCACAATCACTGGTGACTGTTAGAAACAATCAATTACACCACTGCTCTACCACCCTGGTGAGTACTGCCCTTTATAGTAAGTCAACCAACACCACAATGTACTAGACCACTGGTCCTACACAAACCACTCTACTGAGTCCAGGGATAAAAACAAACTCACTGTTCAGCCAGCAGAACACTTCCAAAATATTGCACAAATATCCTTCCAAATCCTATGTGTCTAGCACAGAAATCAAGCAACTTCAGTTGTATTACAACCCCTCTGGTTATAAAATTACTACACTTTAATGGAATCCTGCAATTCTTAATGCCAATAAGAAAATAATGAAACTTTCTGTAGAAAGTGTAGCTTACCTTCCTAGTCCCCTACAATATTATGTTTTACCAAGTTACCAGTTCCTCAAATGCGTTCTAGTTTGTTCTCTGCAGTACAGCCAATTTCTCAGCTTCCAAAAGGAACAGGCAGGTCCTCTGACTGACTTTACTCTGTGTAGTATGCCTAAACAGAACAGTGATACAAGCCCCACCCAGAATCAATTGATTGACTAGTGACACCTGTGATGTAAGCAGGCCTTTCAGTGAAGACCATTTGCTATGTCTGCTTCTAATACACACACAAACCCTTTATCTGAAACCAGGGATAAACTCACTGCTTAGCTAGCAGGACACTTCCAAAATATTGCACAAATATCCTTCCAAATCCTATGTGTCTAGCACAGAAATCAAGCAACTTCAGTTGTATTACAACCCCTCTGGTTATAAAATTACTACACTTTAATGGAATCCTGCAATTCTTAATGCCAATAAGAAAATAATGAAACTTTCTGTAGAAAGTGTAGCTTACCTTCCTAGTCCCCTACAATATTATGTTTTGCCAAGTTACCAGTTCCTCAAATGCGTTCTAGTTTGTTCTCTGCACTATAGCCAATTTCTCAGCTTCCAAAAGGAACAGGCAGTGGATCATCATGCAGCCTTGGACCAAAAATGGGGTGCTAATAAAAATGAATAGGGCAACTCAAGGGGGCTCTCATTAATAGATGAGGATTGTTTGAGGGGCTAAGATGGTTGGGGTGAATTTTAGTTCTTATAAAACAAGTAGGCAGAGGAATCGCTTGAAAGGAGTGGTGTCAGTCTGTCTATCTTACCTGGGCAATTTCTGTGGCCAACCCAAAATTCTATGGCCAGACCCAAATTCTGCATGCCGCAGAACCACAGAAAACAGGAGGCCTTGCCTCTATGCCCTCTCTTATGCTGCAGATCAATATACTGGAAAGTACCTGTCCAGGTACAAAGCCCTATGACCCCCCCCACTCATCACTTTAATAAACCCGGAATTAGTTCCATTTACCAAACCCTCAATGTTCTCTCCCCCAACCCAGTGCTTATCTGGCCAGATATGCTCTCACCCAATCCCAGCCTCTCAGCTTCTTCACAAGTCACATGTGCAGCACAACATTTGAAGAGGTTGCTGAAGAACACTTGAGTGACTGAAGAACAGGGAACATCCACAGTCTGTTCCTTACCCACAGACTGCAATGCTGAATTAGTCGATGAGGCTTGCATAGAACAACCTCTCCTTAACAAAGCTGTGCTACTTTTTATGGCTGCATGGGCAGAGCTGTACAGATGTTATGCCGTCATCATATAGGAGAACAGGGGGTTGGCTCTGGAAAGCGACTCTGTGTTCCCCAACAGTGCTTTGACAATGTCATGACAGTGCTGACTTTACAGCAGCTGTCCTCCACAATGGAGCTCCCTTCCACAGAATGAGCTCCTCCTTCTCACGGCGCACTACTTTGTAGGCGCACTTCTGCATTCACTGTGCATGCATGAGTATTGCGCATGCACAATGTTGCTGCCACCGCCATGTTTTGAGGGGCAACCGCTCGCCGCCCTGAGGGGGAAGCACATCTGGCCCCCAGTGTCTCATTTTCCTTCAACCTCCTCAGCCTTTTGAGTACCATATCACCTATAATTTATACCATTTCCAACTTCTGACTGTTCTCCTCCTTCAACTTTCCACCTTCCTGTACTATGAATTCTGAGATGAAGCATTCATTCAGTAGGCTCACCTCCCCCCCTTGTCCTTGCCCACCCATAATGTTCTTTTTTGTAGCCTAGATAGCTCTCTCTTCAGTCTATCGTATCTAAAGATATCCACCATCTTGAGCTCTTGCATTGTTTTACCACACTGATCCCGCTTCCCTTACCCTGTTCTGGAAAATTTTCCTGTTCTTCCCTGTCTGATCCAGTTTGCAATTTGGAAAGCTGTCCTCTTAGCAACCTACAGCTTCCCTCATCTCATTTGCAAATCGCACAGGTTTCTTGTGCCTTTTTGCTTTTCCCCACCTTTTTCATGTAACATCTGGAAACATCTAATACTGCATTTTTAATTGCCTCTTAGCTAGCTTCTACCCCATCCAACTGCTATACCCTGAAGCTTAACCTGCAGTAATCCCTCCATCATCACAAAATCCACCCTCCTAAAGTTTGGCGCTAACACCTTGGTCCAGGGATACTGGGTCCAGAGGGTTATATAAACATGTGAAGAACTGCCAGCAAAAGAAGGCCATTTGGTATATGTAGTATACTCATACTGCAGGGTCCTCAGCTTAAGCTACTGACCCTGCCCCTTCCCCAAATCTTCCGTCCTTTCTCTCTGCTCCTCCCTCGATCATTATTTTCTCCTGACTTTATCCCAGTCTCTCTTGAAGCTCTCTACCATCTTTAATGAGACCATCTCTTCCTGCAGTTCATTCCAACAGGCCACCACTAACTCAATAAAAAAATTCTTGCTAGCCTCCCTTCTAAACCTTCCCACTCCAACTTAAGTCTGTGTCCCCTCATATTTTGGTTGCCACTTAGCTTAAAGAGACCCTCCTTATCTACATTATTTATCCTTTTAAATACTTGAAAGTCTCAATCATATTCTCTCTCTCTCTCTCTCTCCTCTCTCTCTCGCTCTCCTCTCGTCCGGGGAGTACATGCTCCAATCCTCCAACCTCTCTTCATATATTTTATCCAGCTGGCCTGTGATCATCTTTGTTGCCCTCCATTGGACTGTCTTCAGCAGGTTAATTTTTGCAATATCCGTAATATCCTTCTTAAGGTATGGTCACCAGTACTGTACACCATACTCCCAATACAGCCTCACCAGTGACTTGTACAATGGCAGTATCACTTCCTACTACCTACTGCTGATCCCTTGGCAATGCAGCTCAACATTTTATGTGCCCTTGCTGCTGCTTTCCTACAGTACATGGAGTACCTCAGGTCAGTAGTAATCATCACTCCCAGATCGTTCTCCTCCTCCTTACCAGACCCCTCCCAGGCAGTAGTCTGTCCTGGAATTCATGGTCCAGTAGGCATAACTTCACATTTCTTTACACTGAAGCCAAGCTGCCAAATCCTGGACCACTTCTCTAGTATTCCCAGATCCTCCTTTAAGCCTTGTAACTCTTCCGCTGTGTCCATCCTCCCATAGATCTTAGTGTCATCCAAGAAAAGGCAGATTTTTCCCTTGATGTCACCCCAGTATCACTGATGAAGACAATGAGCAACACTTGACTGAGCACCATATGTAACTAGGATCACTCAACTCCCAGGCGCCTTTGATCTTCACTTCCTCAATGAAATAATGGTTTGAGAGTACCAGGTCTAGGCTGGCCCCATCTCTACTATGTCACCTGACATGTAGTACAATGAAGAAGTCCTGAAAGTCATCCATCGATGGTTGGTTTGATGCATTCTTGCCCACATTTTGCAGGTTGAGGTCTCCCATCTGGACCATGTTCCCCATCTGTACAGACTTCTGCATTCTTCCTCTCAACAACTTGTCTCTGGCCTCAATCTGGATAAGGGCTGATAGACAACACCCAATCTCAATTCTCCTTGCCACCATTAGCTATACCTACAGTCCTCTCCACTCCTCCAGCATGTGCATCTTAGTGGTTCCCAGGGCTGGGCAGAAGACATCCAGGGATCACACTTTTGAACCTGTGGGTCCTACCCTGTGGAACTCACTTTCCACATCCTTGAGGGTAGTCTCCCTTGGTGGAGGCCTTTAAGAGGGGTCTTAAGATTCATTTATTTAGACAGACTTTTAATATGATCTAATTCTCACTGGCTGTTTTAGTCAAAAGCTGTATTTAAGCCATTTATTATTAATTCTGAAAATTTAATTTGCTATTGTGATACTATGTCTCTTTTTTTAAATTCAGTGATGTACAGCTCACACAGCCCCTGGGATTGGGTGATCAGCTGTAAATCTACTACTACTACTGTTACTACTACTACTACTGCAACTGCTGTTAGTACACTGCTACTGCTGTTACTACTACTACTGCTACTACTACTACTGCTACTACTACTACTGCTAAAGCAGAAAGAAGTGAAGAAGACAGTCAGAATAGCAAAAACCCAAACTGAGGAAAAACTAGCCAACTCAGTTAAGAAGAGGGATAAAACCTTTTATAGGTACATTAGGGAGCATAGAAAGGTTAAGGGAGGGATAGTGACGATTAAAAAAGGAGAGGGGAGGTGGGCAGAGGGAGACAGTGAAAAGCCAGAGATACTGAATGAATACTTTTGCTCAGTATTCACAAAAGAAGATGAGGAGGAGTTACCTAAACCAGACAACAGAAGCACTCTGTGTAGGGGAGTTGAGACCAGTCCATTTACAGAAGAAAGAGTCCTGAAAGAACTTCTAAAACTCAAGGTGGACAAAGCAATGGGGCCTGACAGGATTCACCCCCAGAATCCTAAAAGAACTAAGGGAGGACCTAGTGACACCACTGACCACACTTTTTAACAAATCATGGGAAGATGGGTGGTACCTGAGGACTACAGGAGGGCAGATGTGATTCCCCTTCAAAAAAGCGGGAGCAAGGCAGAAGCAGGAAACTACGGCATCCCGTGATATTAGCATGGGAATAACTGCGAGTCAAATATAGTAAGTGATAAATAGTGAAAGTGATTACCGTGACATGTTAAAAATAGCGACCGCGCTAAAATAGCTAAAGTTAGTGTATGCCAGCAAGACATAATAGCGATAACAGGAATGATGAGCGTCAAAATAGCAAAAAGAATAGAGAAAAGAAAAAACACAATCTTGAGACTTTTGACCACATCTTCTATTTCATTTGCATAGTTTAAAATCCGTCATCTCCGCATTTCACAGCTGAAATTGGAAGCTATATGCTAAACCTCAGAGGTAATCATACTGGTTCTGAGTCACGTACTATGTAATAATCTTCTCAATGCGACTGTTTCAATCCTTGTACTTTCTTTTCGGTTCAGAACTGCTAGCCCCTGACACCAACTGCTCTACTGTAAGCTCTGTCAGCCTCTGTTCCTCTTTTAGGCAGTTGATCATCCTCCACAAGCTGGGATGGCAGGATCCAAGACGGCTATTGAATCCCTGATGCCATCCTTCAATGGCATTATTTGTTCTAGCTATGCCTCTGGTCATTGCACAGTAGCAGTTCCACTGCACAGCTGGAAAATGAGCAATTCTTCTGCCAGTATGACCTCTCTGTCTTCCAATCCAGGTGGTCTCAAAATAATCGAGTAGTAGCGTCAGCAGTTCCTCATTGGCCATAAAAAATTCCCACTCTCTCATGTCGTGAAAGGTTGATACCACATTATCAGGAGGAATGAACGCTAGTGAAAGCAGCATTTGGAGGTGTAGGGAGAAATCAACACCTGCACAGTACCTTTCTTGAGGTGGAACTGGGGGGGCGGTCGCCCCTCCTGGCTTCCCCAGTGAGAGTAGTGGTGGCCCACCACCATCTTTATTCACTGTTTGGTGTCCATTGTGGAGCCATTGATTGACTGAATGGCCCCCAGTGGCTCCCAAATGCTTACAAATCTGGCTCCGCTACTGATCAGGGTACTTCTAGATCCTTCTCCATACAGCCTGTGCATAGTGAAAAAAACAGCCTCGGACAACAGTTTTGGGGAATACATCACTGAATGCCTTCCAAGCGGATTTTTGAAATCCATAATTGCTGTTTCAGGGGACAATGCAGTGCACAGCTCACTAAGTGTTTATAACACCCTTGCATAGGCATTACTTTTTCATGAACTCATGATAACATAGACCGTTGCAATAACTTTTCCTGACCTAATGCAGTGCAGTGTGTACAGCTGCTCAAACAGAGTTGGGCAAGATTTAAATGTGCCGTCAAGCATCCAGTCGCTTGACTCCCTCAGTAGCTGTTTGTTTCCCTTGGTTGCAAAAATCAAGAATCTGTCCTGCTCGCTCCCACTGTCAAAACATAAGAAAATGTCACCAGACATTGCTAGTATAAACTCTCTTGTTATTACCAGGTCTTGTACAGTAGCAGGAGTAGCAGGAAAACCTCTCTCAACCAGTCTTATTCTCTGCACTGTTCTCTTGATTAGGGGGACTGCAGGTAAATGACCAGCTAGAGAATCATTAGCTGAACCAGTACACTGCACCACCACCTGTGAAGTGGTCTCAATGCTACTTCTAGCTCTTTCCTTATGTTTACCATAACTCTCCTGGCACCCACATCCCCAGCATCGGCAACATGGGTGTGAGTCTTGCATTCCACAACAACCTCATTACCCACTGCGTGGATTCAAGCTAAGCAGTTATATTTACGTGCATCCACACACAGCCAGTATATTTTTTTCGGTGGTTTCCTTGTCCTTTCTGTACAGATAACCATGGAACAAGGCTAAGGGCCTACCTTTTTGGCTGTTAATAAGTTCAAGTTCCATTGCTCTATCCAGTATTAGAGACCGAAGCACCAGTAACTGCAATTTTAAACAGTACTCATGACCACACCATTGGGAAGAGGCATTATGGGGCCAGAACTGAGACAAGGCATTCTGGGTGAAGGCATTCTGGCAGCAGAATTACTGGTTACCCATGGCGACATTTAGGAAGACTAACAGGGAAAACTAACTGGGTTATAGGTAGGATTTTGAATACAGAACTGCATCCTTGTGAATTTAGAAAATGGGAAAGGCATGATACCAGATCACTATAAAGCCATGATTGTTAATTTGTGGTTCACTGCACTTTACTGTCACCATATTGACACTTGCTAATTATGAATCGCTAACTTTTACGTTGCGATTAAGCGATCGTGATTTTCACATGGAACCAAAACTACAGACCTGTAAGTTTGACCTCAGTGGTAGAAAAATGATGGAATCACTTCTGAAAGAAATAATTGTTGAGTACCTAGAGGCCAATGGGGCACAGGACCCAAAGCAGCATGGATTTACAGCAGGAAGGTCATGTCAGATGAATCTAATTGATTTCTTTGATTGGGTGACCAAAGTAATAGACCAGGGAAGGGCTGTGGATATGGCCTACCTAGACTTTAGCAAGGCATTTGACACAGTCCCACACAAAAGATTAACAATCAAGTTAGCCAGCCTGGGAGCGGGTTCCAGGGTGGTAGCCTGGGTAGAAAACTGGCTGCACAACAGGACACAGAAGGTAATAGTGAATGGAACACATTCCGAAGAAAGGGGGGTTACTAGTGGAGTATCTCAGGGCTCAGTGCTGGGTCCAGTCCTCATTAACATCTTTATAGGTGACATTGCAGAAGGTCTGGAGGGAAAGGTATGTCTCTTTGCAGATGACACAAAGATCTGTAACAGAGTTGATACACAAGGGGGGTTAGAAAGGATGAGAAGGGACTTGGCAAAGTTGGAGGAATGATCAGTCATATGGCAACTTAGATTCGATGCAAAGAAGTGCAAAGTAATGCACCCGCGAAACACAAACCGAGGAAAAGAGTACACAATAGCAGGGGAGGTACTAACAACAACAAAAATGGAAAGGGACCTGGGGGTAGTCATATCAGATGACCCAAAAGGTGGTTAAGCATTAGCAATGTGAGAAGTCAGTAAGGAGAGCCATGGGGATACTGGGATGTATACTGAGAGGCATCACCAGCAGAAAATAGGAAGTTGTTATCGCCCTGTACAGACAGTTGGTGAAACTCCATCTGGAGTACTATGTCCAGTTCTGGGGACCCCATCTCCGCAAGGACATAGACAGGATGGAGGCAGTTCAGAGGACAGCAACTAAAATGGTGCAGGGTCTGCAGCAGAAGCCATATGATGAGAGACTAAAGAAGCTTAATATGTATCCCCTTGATGAAAGAAGGGACAGGGGGGACATGATAGAAACTTTCAAGTACCTTAAGGGACTCAACAAAGTCCAGGAAGGTAGCATCTTTCAGAAAAAGAGATATGCAAGAACAAGGGGGGCACAATTTAAAGATAGTGGGGGACGGCTCAGGGGTAATGTGAAAAAAACATTTTTTTTACGGAGAGATTGGTGGATGCACGGAACCGGCTTCCTGGGGAGGTTGTTGTGTCTAAAACAGTGGGGGAATTCAAATATGCATGGGACAGACATAAGGCAATTGTAGCGGGGGTGTTGCAGGAAGTAGGCTGTTCGTTAACTAGAATCTGCAACTTATCCAGTAGGTAGGTAAATGGGCCAGTCTGGGTGGGCCAAGCGGCCTTATCTGCCATCAAAGTCTATGTTTCTATGTTACTACTACTACTGCTGCTACTACTACTACTGCTGCAATTACTACTACTACTGCTACTGTTTTTAAGTACTGTCTTTGATGGGGAAGGGACTCCCTCATTTGTTACTTTGTGCCTTACCCCAGCTAAGATTCCCTTTCTTTATATGTCTAAGTCTTCCTGGATGCACTGCTCAAATCATTTCACTAACACAACTACAATGGGTAAAAGAAAGCAAAAAAATGGAAAAATAAAATCACACTATTTAGGATCACACTACAAAAAAGTTAAGTAAAGCAAAAAGGGGAAAACTAGAAACACCCTATCTAGGGTAAGGGTACAAAGTTAATTCCAATAAGGGTAGTGAGTGAAGAAATGGGAATTTAGGGAGGGTGCGGTGCAGTGGTTGCAGAGTGTCAGTTTTCAGAGAGACCTTCTAGAGACTGAAATGCTGCACGATCTACAGGCACTTGTCTGGGCTAGGAGGGAGGTTTCTGGACTCCAGGCTGAGCTACAGTAGCTAGGATTCATGGGCCCTCTTACACCATCCAGGGGTCACCAAGTCTACCACCACCACTGCCCCAGAGGAGGTCTAGAAGGAGGTTCAGCTGGATTGTGGTGGGCTATGCGAGTGTGGGGTGGGAGGTTCAGAGGCACATTCCTCTGCCTGTGCCCTCTGCCTGCTACAAAACTCATTTGTCACTTTGGTAGGATGGGATAGCAAGGAGGAGGAACCCACAGTAACGACATGGGAGGATGGGGTGTTCCCCTATGGGGAGACCCCAAGGTGGGAGAGGAAAGGACCACAATACAGGAAGAAGCAACTTCTGCTAAGGGACTTGATCATTAGAGGGTTAGATCTGGGAACAGAAAGGGATGGAGAGAGGGAGCTGAGCTGCCTGCTGTCCCCCAAAGAGTAGAAAGCAGATGCTAAGCATTGCTCGAGTGGGGGGGGAGCTAGATGCCATTGTTCACCTGGGGACTAATGAGCTGGCTATGGATGGGGTTGGGTTTGTATAGGGAGATTTTAGGGAGATGGGGAGGAGATTTAGGCAGGCAGTGCACTTGGTGGCTTTTGCTGAGGTGCTGCAGGTCTATGACCTCGGCAGGGGGGGGTGTAAAGTTCTCCACACCAGGAACTTCAACTCATAGTTGAAGGAATGGTGTAGAGAAGAGGTGCTAGTCTACACTGAAGACTGGGGACCAACCTAGAGGGATCAGGGCCTAGACAGGGGTGATGGGCTGCATCTGTCTTTTCATTTCATTTTTATTTTTCATACTTGTAAGCAGGATGAGCAAAACTGCCTGTTTTCACCAGCGACAAGTCACAAGACATACTTAAGCTTACAAAACAATACAAACCTACAAAATATTTAAAAAGAATACAAAATTACATAAAACAAACAAATGTAACAGTCATATATTTAACTTAGACATGTGCACACATCATGATTCAGCATCCAGTATTTTAGTCTAGTTTAAAAAGACCACACTGTCATACTCTATAATATTAAAAGGTAATGAGTTAAAAAACATAGCAGCCCGATATAAAGTAGATCTCTGGTCGAAAGCTGTACGAAACAAGGGAGTTTTATATGTAAATTCTGCCTGAGATCTAGTACCACTAAGATTAATAGACCTAGGAAATAATAATGAAACTACAGAAGATATAAGACCATGCTTTACCTTAAACATAATAGTACCCAATTTGTACAACATTCTGTTTTTAAGGGATAAACTTTGAAAACATTTACACTATAAACACTGATGTGTTCGAAATGGAATATCCAGCACAAAGTGTAAGATGGAATTGTACGTTACCTCAAGTTTACTAAACACATTACAGGAAAAGGAAGAATAAACAATAGTACCTTAATCCGAGACACGTAACGAAAAAACCGTGAGCAAGTAAAAACAGAGATTCTCTGGCCAGAAACTGCTTAACTCTATAACGTGAACCTAATCTCTGAGGAAGAGTTTTCTTTAAACTGTTCAAGTAAGGCTCAAAAGTTAATTTTGAATCAAGAATTATCCCTAAATATTTAAAACTATCTACTAATTCAATAACTTTTCCATCCTGGGTAACAATGAGGGTGTATGCTACTAGGCTCAATAGCCTTATTTGCAAACAGCATAACTTTAGTTTTGCTTGAATTAAGTACCATAACATTTGTAAACAATCATTTCTGGAGGGAGTCAAAGTCAGATTGAACCTCAGCCATAGTTTAGGTTACACTGTTATACTGATGACCATCTGAAATAACTGAGGGGGTGGTGGAAAGAACAAAATAAGGCATAAACTGCCCCCCCAACACATAAACTGAGGCAGAGAGAAGGGAAGACCCATGGGGAGGAAAATCTCCCAGGATGGAAACTAAGAAAGAAAAGAGTGTGGTATGAAACACATTGGGGCAGGAACAATAGTTATAATGAGAGGGGTAGCAGAAAGGGAAACAGGGGGAGGTAATAGGCCAAGTGGGGACAAACAGTGGAAGGCCATGTCTACAAATGCAAGGAGTCTAGGAAAAAATATTCTGAACCTAATGGCAGAGGTAGACGTGACTATTGTGGCCATAAATGAATCATGGTGCACTGGAAACCATGACTGGGACGAGGACATACCAGTCAAAACTATACTCAGATCATGAAAAGTAGGGCAGGAAGGAAGGAGGAGGAATGGTGCTATATGTAAGGGAAGAGATCAAAATGATGGAGACACAGGGATCCAGGGGGCATGGAGGGATTTAAAGTACTATGGGCTACTCTGAAGACAAGAACTGGAGCCATTATTCATAATAACAAGAACTACAGACCTCCCACACAGGGGGAGAAACTGGATAAGGCACTGGGGGAAGCTACTATCACAATGGCAGGGAAAGGGGAGGTGGTGCTGCTGGATATAGCTTGGAGCCTCCCAGGTGCAGTTTCAGCAAGAAGCAGAGACATCCTAGACTCCATGCAGAGGGCATTTCTCAGGCAGCTTGTCAGTGAGCCCACTTGGGATGGGACAACATGAGATCTGGTGCTCACTAAAGGGGCCATATTGTAGAAGTCAAAGTGGAAAGCCCCCTAGGGGCCAGTGACCACTGTAAAGTATAGTTCAGCATAAAGATGGCAGTGGAAGCAATCACACAAGGACAAGGGTCCTGGGATTCAGGAGAACAGATTTAAAAACAAATGAGTGAATGCCTCAGAGACAACCTAGCAGGGGGATGACAGAGGTGGGGTGGTGGAATGGTGAATTAAGGAGGGAAGGCATAGTGAAGGCAGCAAACCTCTGTGCAAAGGAAGTGTGCAAGAATAGAAGGAAAAACAAGATTACTATGGTTCTTAAAAGAAGTGGCTGAAAAGGCAATAGCTAAAAGGGTAGTAGTCAGAAGGTAAAAAGAGACACTGAGGGAAGAGGATAGGGAGGTGTATCAAGAGAAGCAGAGGGATATAGGGAAAATGGTGAAGGAAGCAAAGGTGCCAACTGAGGAAAAAATGCCCAAGAGGTGACGAAAGGGGACAAGATACAGGCACATAAGTGCAAAGAGAAAGACTAGGGGAGGGGTTTTGAGGCTGAGAAAGGCAGGGTGGACTACACAGAGAAGGATCAGGAAAAAGCAGATATCCTGAATAAATACTTTTGTTCAGTCTTCATAGAAGAAGGAGAAAGGGATGGCCCTCATAAAAGCAGCAGCAGCAATGGAGGAGGGAGGGAGACGCAAGTCCACTTACAGAAGGGAGAGTCCTGAAGGGTCTCGCAAATTCAAATACTGACAAAGTTAAAAAGGTCAGACAGGGTATACCCAATGATTTTACGGGAGCTCAGGAAGGTACTGGCTGCACCTCTGACAGCCCTATTCAACAACACCCTGAAAACAGGAATCGTTCTGGAGGACTGAAGGAGAGCAGTGTAGTCATGCTTCATAAATGCAGTAGCAGGAAGAAAGCTGGCAACTACAGGCCAGTCTGTCTGACGTCAGTGGTGGAAAAGTTAATGGAGTCTCTCCTAAAGGAAAGGATTGTGGAGTATGTAGAATCCTGAGGGTTAGGGAAAGGGATCAGATCAATCAATTCCTGTATAGTAGCTTCTTCTTGCTGCTTTTACATTGTTTATTGTGGATGTTACTTGGTAGAAAGTTTATGTTTTCTTTCTTACTACTTCTAAGGGGCTATCAGGGTATTGTTTTGGGGCTGTTGGAATTTTGAAACCTATTTTGGTGCTGGGCTCATTTTTTTGGTGTTTCACTGTGTAGCAGGCTGAGTTTGTCTTATTTCTTTAAAGGAGCTAGCAGGGAACTATTTTGGAACTGTTGAAACTCTGAAATCTATTTTGGTGTACTTTGAGTGGGGGCTGTCATTCCTCTACATTGGAGGCCGATTTCTTCTTCTTTTTTCTGATTTCAAATCTATTAGGTGTGATTTTATTGGTACTGTTTCCTTGAATTGGAAACCTATATCTTCTAATTTCAAGCCTATTTTGCTGTGTTGTTGATGAGGCTGTTTGAACTAGAGACCCGTTTCTTTTGGTATCAACCCTATTTGTTGTGCTTTGAGTGGAATAGTGATTGTTTTTGCTGGCTTCACTAGCTGCAAAGTTTAGTGCATAGTGGGGGAAGGGTGCTAATGATCTGACCAGGGGCCTCGGCTACCTGATTGTTTCGAGCTGGTCCCACCCCACCTGCCCTAGGTTTGTGATTTCCTTTATACTGCGGGGGGGGGTTCTGACATCACTTCCCCAAATGGGCAAAGGACATGCACCTCTCATAGCAGAAGCAGACATCCAGGAAAGGAACAGCAGTGAGTGAAGAGGGGAGGAGTTTGAAGAAGACCATGCAATAGTTGCTTAAAGTATCTTTTTGGGTGTGGACAGGAGGGATAGGAATGTAAAAAGCGGTTGCTTAATCTATGTAAAAGTGTACGACAAAGGGGGTAAGGGAAATTAAGAAAAGGAGAAGAATGTCTTGTACTGATAGAGGGGGAGAGGGGAGACTTGGGGGAGTATTCGGTAGGCTGCAACAACTGCGGTGCACCAATCTTTCTAAAAATTGCCTGGAGGGTGGGAGGAGGTTTAGTGTGCAACCACATAAAGAAACTCAGACAGGAGATTGAGGGTCTGCAGAAGGAACTAAAGCAGGCAAGGCAGACTGGAGGTGGTTATAGCTCAATACTGGAAGGAGGGAGGAGGGAAGATGAGGGAGGAATATTTGAGCCAACAGTGGTGAGGAGAGGGTCAGAAGAAGGGAAGTGGAGACAAAGGGATCCAGGCCAGGAAGAATGGTCTCCAGGGAAACCAGGTCAGGAGACAAAAGACAAAACAGAAAGAGGAGATAGGGACTTGTGAGGGGAGAAGTGGCAACAGTCATGGAATGAAAAGGAGGGAACAGGTTACTATGAGGAGAGAGAGGAAGTGAGCATTGGTGAAGGGTCTTCAGAAAGTGTTTTACAGTGCTAGAGGGGAAAGAGGAGGAGGGAGGTGATGAAATTGGGGAAGTAACTGATAAATGCCTGGACCAAACTGGAATGGGGGGAAGTTCTCCTGGGGGAATTACAATGAGGACAGAAAGGGGAAATACTGTGCAGGAGGAAGAAAATGAGCCGGGAATGAGAGATGGAGAGGAATGGAAGCAAGCATGGAGTAAGACGGGTGGAATCTTAGTGTTGGGGGACTCAGTACTAAGAGGTGACAGGTGGGGTAGCAAAAGGGAGAGGCATAGTCGCATTTGGGTGGATGCCATGCCAGGAATGACAGTGGAAATGGTGGGACAGTCTGTTCTGAAATATGCTCGAAGGGGTAGGGACAAGCCTTATTTAATGATACATCTTGGGACGAATGACCTGGCTGACAAGATGGTAGATATAGTCCAGAGGAGGTTTGAGGAACTAGGACAATTATGTGAGGGGGGCAGGAAGATCAGTAACTTTTTCAGAGATACTTCCAGTGCCCAAGGCAAGCACAACAAGAAAAGCTGAGAATAGAGGAATTTAACAGATGGCTAAGAACCTGGTGTCATGCTAAAGGGTATGGGCTGTTGGAGGGGTTGGGAGGGACCTGGGAGGACAGTAGTCTCTATGCCAAGGGCAGACTACACTAGAGTGAGGAGGAAAAGAAAGTGTTGACACAGTGGATGGAGGAGTACATAGAGGAAGTTGGGAATTTAAACTAGGAGCGGTTGGGGGGTGGCAAATGGGCAAGAGACATGCAGAGACCACAAGTTGGGATGCCATATGAGCTTACCCACCCCAAAACAGTGACAAAGGACATATGGTAAGTACTATTGGTGATGCTAGTAAAGGAGGGCAGGATGGGAGGGGGAGAAGGGGTGGAAGGTGGTCACCTTTAATGCTAGGAGGCTTGGGAGGAAAACTGCAGAGTTACAGGTGCTCATGGCAGAGGGAGAGGTGGACATTGCAGCCATCACAGAAACATGGGCCACCCAATACAATGACTGGTACCTGCCTGTACCAGGGTACAGGTTATTTCTTAGGGATAGGATGATTGGGAAAGGGGGGAGGTGGCAATATGTGTGAAAGAAGGACTGAAGTGTGTAAGGGAGGAAGGGTAGGAGGGCAGTACAGAGTCACTTTGGATGCAAATCCAGGATTCGAAGAATAGGACTCTCAGAATGGGAGTGGTGTACAGGCTGCCCTCTCAGATGGAGGAGTTAGACAGGGAACTAGCAGGATAGATCAGGAGGACCTGCAAGAAGGGTACAGTGGTGATTACGGGGGACTTCAACATGCCAGGAGTGGACTGGAGTACCCCCAAAGACCAGGAATAAAAGGGAGCAGGTACTGCTGGATGCCTTCCAGGACAGCTACCTGATACAAATGGTCAGTGAACCAACCAGGTTAAGGAATACTCTTGACCTTATGCTGGCAAATGGGGAGTTTGTGAGGGAAATTAGAGTGGAAGAACCGCTGTCAGGGAGTGACCACCACTTGGTATGGCTCACACTAGATATGGGCAAGGAAGGAGTGGAATATGTCACAAGAGTGCTGAACTTCAGGAGGCCGACTTTGGGAGGATGAGGGAAGTGGTAAAAGGGTACCTGGCCAGAATTCAACCTAATATAGGCACTAACAAGAGGTGGGAGCTCATAAAGCTGGGGATAGTGGAGGCAACCAGAACCTGCAGCAAGGCCCATAGCAAGAAGGCTAGGGCTAAGAAATCAAGCTGGGTGAGTAAGGAGGTCATGGAAAAGGTAAGGAGGAAAAGAGCTGTCTTTAGGACGTATAAGAAAACAGGGAGGGGGAGGAGTACTTGAAGGAATTAAAGGAGGTGACAAGGGCGGTAAGGAGAGCCAAGGCATCTATGGAGCTCAGGCTGGTACAAGGTATTAAGAAGGGGGAAAAGGACTTCTTTGGGTACATCAGGAAGAAAAGGAACTATAAGGACCACATATTAAGGATTAGGGTGGAAGCAGGGTGCGATAAGGCAGAAGTGCTAAATGATTACTTCTGCTCGGTATTTACTAAGGAGAAGCGGGAGTGATACCCAAGGGGGGAGGAACAGCAGAAACAGGGGGAGGGGTGACAGACAGGGAAATCATGGAGGGCAGAGTTCTGAAGGGTTTGAGGGCACTGAGGGTGGACAAGACACCAGGCCCAGACAGCATCCACCTATTTAATGCCTCACTACACTCAGGGTGTGTATCTCAGGACTGGAGGATAGCTCATGTGGTGCCCCTCCACAAAAGTGGTCTCAAGAATGAACCGGGGAACTACAGACTGGCAAGCCTCACATCCATCATTGGTAAGCTGATGGAGACTATCCTAAAGGAGAGGCTGGTGGCCCTCCTGGAGGCCAATGGACTACAGAACAGCAGACAGTATGGCTTCATAAGTGGCAGATCCTGCCAAATCATCCTAGTGGGGTTCTATGACTGGGTAACTAGGCAATTGGACAGAGGCCATGCAATGGATGTCCTGTATTTGGACTTCAGTAAGGCATTTGACTTGGTGCCACATGGGAGGCTGGGAAGTAAGTTAGCAATGTGAGAAGGCAGTAAGGAGGGCTGGGGGATACTGGGATGCATAGAGAGAGGCATCACCAGTAGAAAACAGGAAGTTGTCATCCATCTGTACAGACAGTTGGTGAGACCTCATCTGGACTACTGCGTCCAGTTCTGGAAACTCCATCTCTGCAAAGATATAGACAGGATGGAGGCTATCTAGAGAAGTGGCAACAAAAATGGTGCAGTTTCTGCGCCAAAAGACATACAAAGAGAGACTAAAGGAGCTCAATATGTATACCCCAAGGAAAGGAGGTGGTGGTGGGGGGCATGATTAAAACTTTCAGGTACCTCAAGGGAATCAACAAAGCCCAAGAGGGTAGCATCTTTCAGAAAAAGAGATGTGCGAGAACAAAGGGGCACAATCTGAAGATAGAGCGGGGATGGCTCAGAGGTAATGTGAGGAAGTATTTTTTCACAGGGAGGTTTGTGGATGCATGGAACAGCCTTCCTGAGGAGGCTGTGGAGTCAAAAACAGTGGGGGAATTGAAGAATGCATGGGACAGACTTACAGCAATTCTAGTGGGGGATAGGAGGAAGTAGGCTGTTGGTTAACTAGGACCTGCAGCTATCCATTAGGTAGGAAAATGGGCAGACTACGTGGGCCAAGTGGTCCTTATCTGCCGTCAGATCCTATGTTTCTATATTACTACACATTATTTAATTAGTAACCATGTAATTTTCTATTTTTATGACCTTAATGCTACTGCAAACATTTCAGTCTCCCCCAAACAGAACCAAAGCTTCCTTGCTTTCTCAGACTTCTGCAAAACATATCAGAATATAATAAACACTATGCAAACAAGCACTGTAGTCATTAAACATCAATAAGTTATATACCAATAGTGAACAGAAAATAAAGACTATGCAAACAAGCACTGTAGTCATAATACACCAATGAGTTTTACACCAATAGTGAACAGATAAACACTAAGCAAAGGAGCACTGTAGTCATAATACATCAATATGGTATATACCAAGTGAACAGATAATGAAAACCATGCAAATGAGTACACTGTAGTCATAATACAGCAATGAGTTATATACCAGTAGTTAACAGATAAACATTATGCAAACAAGCACTGTAGTCATAATACACCAATGAGCTATATAGCAATAGTGAACAGATAATAAACACTATGCAAACAAGCACTGTAGTCATAGTACACCAGTGAGTTAAATACCATTAGTGAACAGACAATAAACACTATGCAAACAAGGACTACAGTCATAATGGTACTGGGTTAGATTAGCGTTACATTAATAGCACCAGTCTACAGAGTGCTAGTCCCTGTAGTGCTACCACGGACAGTGAACAGGGATATACAACACTTACTACATGCGTGCCCCTGGTCACTGTCCATGGTGCTGCCACAGAACAAGGGCAGCAGGATACTGGAGGCTGGCAGTGCTGCTCCTATGGTGTGGAGGGCTGGGGCATGAAGCAGCTTGGCAGGAAGGCAGTGGAGACCAGGGTTCTAATCCTGGTCTTCTCACATTTTTCCTGACTTGGGACTTTGTTTTTCCTTTTAGAAGGGGCTGTGGAAACAGTATTCCAAAGTCCCACAAATGTAACTTGTCCCATGATCTGTTCCCACTCCAGAGTGGAAATCTTCAAGTCCAGGTGGTGCGGGGGTATGGAGCCTGGTATTTGTGCCACACTGTTAATGCTGATGGCACTGTGGTCAGCTATGTTTTGACCCAGTGTCAGTCATAATACACCAATGAGTTATATACCAATAATGAACAGATAATGACTCCTGATGCACTAAAACTAGCCATGAGCACTTCGGTCCTTGCATCTGTTGACTACGGCCTACCAATATATGGGGCGGGAACTGAAACAGCCCTCAATTGAATAAAAACCCATATCAAACAACGCTTGCCAGCTGACCCTAGGAGCCGCACCTGTGCCATCTATGCAGGTACTAGATGGCTTCCTCTCCATCTCAGAGCCTGGTACCAGACCTGCTTACTTGTCAAGAAAGCCCAATTAAGACTAGCATCTCCACTTCTATGTGGACTCTTCCAGCAGACTAGATCATCTAAGCCAACCAGGAGTGCAGAGAAAGGTGGGTTCCTGGTACCATTTAAATGCACCACCCTGGCACAGAAATCCATCTCGCAGCAAGGACCAAAATGGTATAATAGGCTACCTGCATCACTCATTGAAAGCAATAAGATTAGTCTCTTCAAGGAGTCACATGATACAGCTGCAGGGACAGGAAGCACCTCATCAACACTCTGCTCGCTTGTCTGCGAACTATAACTAAATCCCAATTTTGAACTAAAATATTAAAACTTCTTAGCAGTGCTAACACTTTGTGAACAGCTCTGGAATATAATTCAGCCTGGATTGCCACCAGAATGGAAGCAGAGATGTGACTGGTGGCTCCCAGACATACGCCGCCAGTCACCCCTGAAAAACAACCGAAGAAGCCTAGGGTGAGTGCTACTACTACAGCCTGCTCCCTTACAACGGCCTCAGTTAGTCATTTGGTGGAAACAACCCCCTTGACGCTTGAAAGATTCCTCGATGAATTTCAACCCTTTCAAGATGAGCTTCGTTCCCTTATCTCTGAAGTTAAAACTTTATCGGAGGCTCTGGAAGATGCCCAAAGGGGTATCAGTGATAACTCTGCCCGCATATGTTCCACTAATTAGTGGATAGATAAAACTGAAGATTCGGCAACCACTTTAAGACACAATATTAACACTCTTGAGAATAAAATCGAACATCTCGAAGGAAGAAGCAGACGCAACAGTATTGTGGTCATAGATGTACCTGCAAGAGAAGAAGGTGTGGATGCTATATTATTTATGCAGAAATTTCTGCAAAAAAAGGAGGTACATCTCCCTTCGGGCCTGTATATACTCTCGAACAAGTGCATCATGCGCGCCAGCCTATGCCTCTTGCCACAGCATCTCCAAGGCCAATGACCTGTAGATTACTAAATTATCAAGAAAAGCAATTTATTATTCAGAAAACCAAGGAACTGCAAGACATTCTATGAGAAGGTAAGAGAGTCTGTATCACCCAAGATCTTCCGACTTCCGTTCGGCAATGTCGCACTCTTTTCCATCCTATTGTTTCTAAGTGCATTGCGGCAGGAATTAAGTTTCGTATGATGTACTCTGCCAAATTTCAAGTTTACATTGATAATTCCTGGTCTGCATTTGAAGAACCTGATCCCGCTCTCTCCCTCTTACAACAGAAGGCCAGTACTTTTTAAGGATCATTGAGGGGCCCTAGTATGTATGCTGGTGTTCAACAGTGCTTATTAGTCCACATGGCTTGTTTTTGAAACTGTTTACAATGCATCGGGACAGTCTTTGTGGATCTTCATATTCGAGTGATTTTCCAGAGTGCATCGGTGTAGGGTGGCTATGGACTGTTTCATAATATATTTGTTAATGCCTCCCTACCCTGGGACAGTTCCTTGCGGCCTTAAGAACTTACATAAACTGCAGGAAAGACTGTCCCCAGTTCCAACGTACCAAGGTACCAAGTCTACTCGAACTCTGTTTTGACACAAGTGCGAGATATCAATGTGAACTCTATCTTTAATTGGGTTTGCTCGCAAAGTTGTGGTTTTCTTTTTCCTCTCTCCCTTCAGATTGGAGATGGGGGGAAGGGGGGCCGGGATATAGCTTTTTTATTGTTTTTTTTTCTCCTCCAGTAATTGTTCCTGGGCTTCACTACTAACTGTGGGAGCAATTTGGGTATGTACCTTTTTTCTTTCTTTTTTTTTTTTGCTCTATTTAGCTGATTGGGCTCCTGAAAAAGAATTGGTTGTATAAGTGTCATACTGACCAGGTCCACAGTTACAGACATCCGGTAAAGAAAAGCTGTTGCATGCTATACTAAGATTCCTCACTTTGGAAACTGAGGACTTAGGAGGGGTGAGTTTACAGGTTTATAGTTATTCCAGAGTAGTTAGCATTTAACCTACGATTCAAACAGGATATCGCAGCTTACGCTGGTCCGGGTGGGCTAGGTGCGGGTGCGCCAGATAGAATGCTGGTCACCATGGGCCAAGATGGTGGGGATGGGGGGGTTGTTCCATATTAAGTTTCATTTATTTCAGAAAGCAAGGTCAAGCCATCTTTTTTTCACTTCGGGATGCCTTGGCAATTTGGGATTAATGGGGTATTAGGGGATGTAGTTAGGGATATCAAATAAAAAAATCAAATCAACTTTATTTTTATAGCGCCTTTCAAAGCCAAGGTGCTGTACATAAAAGCAAATACATAAAAATAAAATAAAACAAGAACATTAAAACAGATCATCCATGACTAGGGAAAGCTAAGCTAAATAAATACATTTCTAACTCAATTTTAAATCTATCGACAGTTGGGCATTCTCTCAACCAACGAGGTAGAGAATTCCACAGGGTTGGCACCAAAAAAGCAAAGGCACAAGAACCAGATGTTTTCAATCGTACCCTGGGAATCTCCCTCGTCGGTGGAATGGAGAGGACGGAGGGGGCAGTAGGGTACCAGATCATCTTGCAAGTAACCAGGTCCCTGATCATGTAGGGCTTTAAAGGTTAGCAAGCCAACCTAAAAGGTGATCCACCACCAAACAGGCAGCCAGTGCAGCTCGCGGAGCACAGGTGTAACATGACTGGTTCTAGAAGTCCCAGTCAAAAGCCTGGCTGCCGTGTTCTGCACCAGCTGCAGGCGGCGGATATCAACCCCAGGTAGCCCTAGGTAGAGGGAGTTGCAGTAATCAAGATGGGTAGTGACAAAGGCATGGACCAGTGTTGGAAGATCATCTGGGGGAACCAGGTGTTTCACCCGGGCAATATTCCTCAGATGGTAAACAGAGGATTTGACGACAGCCGACATCTGAGATTTTAGGGTCAAACCATCATCAAAAATAATGTCCAGGTTATGCACCCAATCTGAGGTAGTGAGCGACATACCACCAAGTAGTAAGCCTGATGGTTGTCCAGCCCCCAGACCAGCCTCTGGATGACCCGGGTCCACTACCAGCCGTTCAGTCTTATCCAGATTCAGATTCAGCCAGCTGAAACTCATCCAAGATCTGATCTCAGTAAGGCAATTATTTAGCACGGAGAGTGCATCATCCTGTCTGGACAGAAAGGACATATACAGCTGAGTATCATCTGCATAGCAGTGAAAACTCAGACTGTATCGCCTGATGATATCTCCCAATGGCAGCATGTACACTGCAAACAACATGGGGGCTAAAATGGAACCCTGCGGTACCCCACAAGGCAGGGAGTGAGCACCAGAGGAATAAATTCCAGTGGCAACTCTCTGAAACCTGCCTGTGAGGTAAGAATGGAACCATTTAAGGACTGTACCAGACAGCACACACAAAAAAGCCGCAGGCGCTCCAGCAGCACACCATGGTGTACTGGGTCAAATGCAGCAGAGAGATCAAGAAGGAACAGAACGGTACGTGCCTTTCAATCTCTAGCCATTAGGAGGTCATTCAATACCAGGACAAGAGCAGTCTCTGTGCTACGCTTTTCCCTAAAACCAGACTGGAGAGTATCATAGACATTGTGAGTTGTAAGATGATCATCCAATTGCAATGCAACTGCCTTTTCAATTACCTTACCAACAAATGGCAGGTTAGAGATAGGCCTGTAGTTGGCTAGACAATCTGGATCCAAGGAGGGTTTTTTAAGGAGTGGTCGGACGACCACCTCCTTGAGGGGGTCAGAAAAGACCCCCTTCTTCAAGGACTTCCAGACAATGTCAGCAAGGATTGGGCAGATAACATCTACACATCCCACTAGAAGGGATGTAGGGCCTGGATCCAAACTACAGCTGGTTGGGTGCAAAGTTTGACCAATCTTCACAATGTCAGTGAACTCCAGCCAGCGGAAATCTGACCAGATAGACTGAGTGCATGCCACTTCCTGTCGACCACTGCAGTCCCTCATAGGAGAGGTCGGACCGATGCCAGACGTGATGCTAGCAACTTTATCTGCAAAGAATCAAGTTAACTTCTCGCATCTCAGCTGAGAAAAAGCTTCTCTGGGCTGGAGATAGATTGGACTGCACAATCTGTCAACAGTCCGGAAGAGCTGAGCCGGACGATTCTGTGCAGCAGAAATCTCCCTGGACAGGAACTCTGCCTTCTTACGGGTGATTTCTGATTGACAGCCATCATAATGTGCCATCAACCTAAGCCTGTCAGCATCATGGCCAGACTTCCGCCAGGCTCTCTCCATCCTTCGTCCAACTTACCTCAACTCCTTCAAGGAGCCATCAAACCAAGGGCTCCTTGGGCGAAGGGTGAGAGGGCGAACAAGAACAGAAGCAATCTTGGTCAGAGCATCTCCCACAGCCTTATTATAGGCTAATATGAGATCATCTGGACTCATGCATTCATCCGATAAGCCCGATAGGTCCAGCACTGCCGACAGGTCACTGGGGTTAATGCCCCTTAAAGGGTGGTACTGAACCATCTCCGTAGGGGCAGACCTATTGGGGGGCCATGAAGCTGAATCTTATGGTGTGATGGTCAGACCAGCTGACTGGTTCCACCCCCAGATCAGCAATCTCCATACTCAAAAGAAAGATCTGATCCAACGAATGAGCCCCTACATGGGTCGAGGAGGTAACTACCTGTGTTAGGCCCAACATCGTCATCAGTTGGAGGAGATTTTGACCAAAATGTGAGAGTTCATCGTCGACCCAGGCATTGAAGTCCCCCAGAACTATCAATCTAGGGGACCTCAACACCATGTTGACGATGAAGTCTGCTATCTCCTGCAGGAATTCTCCATTGTCTCCTAGTGGACGGTAGATGAGGGAATCCCGCAACCTACACTGTCTCCCAGGATATATTCGAAGGATCTGGTACTTCCCAATGGCACATCTACAAGGCCCAGCTCAGTCTTAAACATAATGGCCACACTCCCGCCCCTACGATCCAACCTTGGACGGTGTATCACCGGTGTATATGGTAAGTAGAGGGGTAAGGGGAAGTTATAAACCAAGAGAAGGGTTACACAGCTCACAGGTTAATACAGGGAATGGAGAAGGTTGTTGACAATACAAGGGTAAGGCCAAACAGTGCTCCTTATTTCATGTACTTGGCCTTGTTTATGGTGAGGTCATGTAGACTGAATCTGGTTATGTGACGCATCCAATTAAATTTGGTTCTTGGGGTTCAAGGGGTTCAAGACACTCTGAAAAATGCATAAAAATTTAAAACATATTAAGGTCCTGAAGAATGAGATTACATCCCTCCAAGAAACTCATCTCTATCTCGCAGAGGAGTTACTCTTCAGGAGACAAGTAGGGCAGATTTTTGCTGCGGGTAATTCCCATGCTAGTAGAGGGGTCACCATTCTCTTTAATAGACAAATCCCTTTTACCTGTGATAAATGTATACACGACAAGGAAAGAAGATATGTCTTTCTGGTTGGCAACATTTACACATATACAATACTCGTTGGTAGTGTTTCTTGTCCAAATGTCGATTCCCCCTCCTTTTTTATGATGATCCTTAGAATTTTATCACCGTATTCACATTTACCTACGATAATTGGGGGAGACTGGAATCTACCTTTTGACCATACACTGGATAACTCGGTAGGGACGAGATAATGGGGCCTTACTCCAGCCTAAAGAGCCTGTAGAGACCTGATTGATAGTTTAAGATTATGTGATCCATGGCAAATTCTCAATCCATCGACCTGAGTGTACACCTTTCATTCTTCTGTACATGGCTCTGATTCTCGGATTGATTATTTTTTGATAAGTAAGTCCCTTACACTGACCCTAGCGGAGTCGACCATAGAGCCGGGTGTGGGCTCAGACCACTCTGTGGTGACATGTCTTCTCTCCTTGCCGCTAAACTGGGGTTCTAGCTCTATTTGGAGGCTGAATAATCAATTACTTAAGGACAAAAGTGTAACAGATAGCATTAGTTCTGCCATTGAAATGCTCCAAGAAACTAATTGGGGTTTGACCCAATCAAAGTCTAATGAATGGGGGGGCTCTGAAGTGCTTTCTTAGAGGAGAATTTATAAAATGGGCTTCATTTAATAAAAAGAAAGAAAACCAGGAAGCAAATAATCTATTACAATAAATCAGGATAAGGGAAAAAATGTATCTAATCATACAACAGATTCAGAGAGGGAGACATTAACAAAACTCCAGAACTCCTATTCAGACCTTCTCAGGGAAAAGGCAGAATGGACGCTTCTTAAAACAAAGGCCACATATATGGAACAAGGTGAGAAAGCTGGGAAACATCTTGCCCTATACCTTAAAAAGATTGAAGCGAATAAATATATCCCTGCATTACAAAATGATCCACATATACCCCTCTTAACAAAAGTAGATGACAACAGGGAGTTCGAACAATATTATAAAGTATTATACTCTAGAGTGTTCCCTAGACATTCACAAGCTAAAACAGATACCTATCTTGCCAATATCCCTTTACCAACCTTATCAGCTAACCAAAGGGAACTGCTATCTGTGCCTTTCACGGAAGCTGATATACATCAGGTTATTAATACCCTCCATTTGAACAAAACACCTGGCCCAGATGGGTTCACCTCTACTGTCTACAAAATATTTGCTCCCAAATTGTTTTATTACACCAAAAGGGTTTTACCAATTTGCTTAATGAGGCCGACATTGATCCACTAAGGCTGGAAGCCACTATAATACTCATTCCCAAACTGGACAAAGATTTAACGAAAACCTCTAGTTACCTTCCGATCTCTCTTCTCAATACCAATGTTAAGATACTGGCTAAATTTCTGGAAAATTGGGTAGAACAAGTAATCCCTTCACTAATTGGTGTTGATCAAATCGAATTTATGAAGGAGAGATTGTCGTCAGATCACCTCCGTTGTTTGTCCCATGTTTTTTTCAGCCTCTGGGAACTCTCCTCTAGGCATGGGCCTGGTATCTTTAGATGCTGAGAAGGCATTTGATAAGGTGAACTGGCAGTTTTTATTCCATACACTTCATAGATTCCACTTTCCAGAAAAATGTATATCTTGGGTTCAGACATTATATTCCACTCCCCCTGCTAGAGATTTTAGTAATATTGTCCTGTCTCCTAATTTCCCTCTGGAGTTTGGTACCAGACAGGGGTGCCAATTATTGTCTTTATTATTTAACTTATACCTAGAACCACTAATAGTCACAATTCAAAATGCCCCAGAAATACAAGGTGTGGAAATAGGTCCCATCAAATCCAAAATTATGGTATATGCAGATGATATCTTGCTTATATATCATGCTCGTTCTTATTTTGGCATTAACAACTCTTAATACCCCACTCACCGATGACTTCCCCATCTTGCTGTTAAATATTTTTAGGGCATTTACAGAAGATCCCATTTTAAATTGAATAGCCTCCAAATGTTTGGTCCAAGATAGGCTACAGGCAAAACGGGCACCTAAATAGTCATAACACTTAACAGTGTATATATGGTTACCGTTTAGCCTAAAGCCTACTGTATTCTTGGTTTGAGAGCCAAAAACTACAATGTTGGTCTTGCCGAGATTAACTTTTAGTTCCCTTTGAGAACAGAGAGATTCAAAGTGAGCCAATTTTCTTTTAAGACCTAGGACTGAAGTAGAGAGCAAGACTAAATTGTCTGCATATGCTAAACATTCAATCCTTTGACCATTAATTTTTGGAGTATGAAAATCTGGGTTACCTAGCTGATCCAAGACTGTATTAATGTAGATGTTAAATAGAATGGGGGCCAAAATACACCCCTGTCTGCCCCCCACATTTGTCTCAAATCTATCGGTTAGATGACCATATTGATTATATTGGACCCTTGCCCACATATTTTCATAGAGTCTATTAATAACATCAAGAAGTGAGGCCTCCAACTTCAGATCCCTTAATGTAGCCCAAAGCATTTTTCTACTAATGCTGTCGAAGGCCGAGGAGAAGTCCACAAAACAGCAAATATAATCTGTTTTTTTTCACTTGAGTGTACTTCCAGATCAGGTGCTGAAGCACATAATAGTGTTGTACTGTAGAACAGTCCTTCCAGAAACTGTTCAGTGCCTCATTCAATAAAGAGTTCTCCTTGACCCATGACAGCAATCTGCCCAAAGTTATCCTAGAGAAAATCTTTTGTGAAACATCTATCAAACTAATAGGCCTATATATCCTTAGGTCATTTGGATCCTCTTTTTTAAAAATTGGGAAGATAATACTACCTGCCCAACTGGCAGTGTAAGAGTACCCCTGAACCTGGCCATTAAACAGCAAAAGAAGAAAAGGAATCCATCAGTTGGGAAAAAACTTTATAGCGATCACCTAGGACCCCATCTGGCCCTGGTGCTTTATTTGCCTTAAGGCCAATCAGTGCCATCTGGAATTCATCCTCTGTGATCAAGATAGGTCTTGGAAAAATGTCATCCTCCTGTATTTTGAAAGCATCAGGTGTCTCCTGCTCTTCATGAGAATAATATAGCTTGGAGAAATAAGATGCCAAACTTCAGGTGTAATATAGGCTTCAATCCTATTGGCATATCTATTATATCTCTGGGCAACAATATTCCAAAATCGCCTTCCATCCCTATCCAAAACAGCCTGTCTCAGTTTTTCCCAAAGTCCCTGAGTATATTTAGGTCTCTCCCATTCGAGAATGTTCCTATATTTTTCTCTTTCAGTCTTTAGCAATTTCAAATCTGCAGCAGACTTATTTCTTTTCTTCTTATGCTGTCCTAGTTTTCTTCCAAACTCTTTCCTTGCCTATAGGCATACCGAATTAAAATAAGACTTTTTATAAGGGGACCTAGGATGGTGCGTTGTTTTACATCTAGGTCCAAATAAAGAATTAATAGTTTCCCAATTCTCCAAAATATTAAAGGCCTTACTTTTGTCCAGGACCAACTCGTGATTATCACCCAAGACTCCTGTACTAAGAATTTCTTTGAAACTAGCTTGATGAATCGACTCCCATTCAATCCTTCTATTGTTTATGACTTCCAGACTCTTTTCCTGTTGTGCCTCACTCCTTAAAGTTCCAAAAGGGCATTTGATGTTAATTACAATAGCACAGTGTGCTGATTCCAATCTATCCATGACCTCTAACTTTTGGATCAGCTTTACTGGTTCCAAATTGGTCCAAACCTGATCAGGGGTTGAAGAACCAGTAGGTCCTCTACATGTTAAGGATCCGACTAGATCAACCTGAGTTCTACCATTTAAAATACAGAAATTTCTACTGGCCAATCCCGGTAGCAATTCCCTACATCTGAGGTTAGATTTTAGATCCTGAGCAGCCCAAGTATATGAGATATTTGAATTAATTATAGATATTGTATTGATCATATCTGAATATACATCCTCCAAGAAATGAGAAGGAATTCTGGCATTAAAGTCTTTCAAAATAATTATAGGACAAGGTGTACTCTTATCTGACAATTTGTCAAGTGCCATTTTCAGGTCCTATATGAAAAGGTCAGTGAGATCAGTAGCTCTATTGCAAGGGGGCAAGTATATATTGCAGAGAATGATCTCTTGTCCCTTGCTAATCGTTAGAGCCAAAATACCCTCTGATTTAGTAGAAATGTTAGTGATCTGAAAATTTAGCAAAGTTTTGATAAAAAAGGAAATACCCCTTTTAAACCTTACAAACTTTTTATCTTTAGTTGCTGGCAGAGTAAAGACAGAATATCCAGCCAATTTGGGAGTTACATTTTATGTACACCATGTTTCTTGCAGTCCAATAATATCAAAATTATACAGAGATCTCACTACCTCATGGTAAATTATTTTAAGATGGATGCCCTCAATATTCCATGAAAGCATAGAAAGGGCATCCACATCTCGATCCCCAGCTCCTTTATCCAAATCCAGCTGGTATTCAGAGTTCATTTGTTTGATATTATCTACAGGCTGCATTTGTCAGGCTTAATCAATAACTGTCAGCGGCGAGTAGGTATTAGGGTCAATTAGGTTTCCAAAGTCAATCAGGTGGTTATCTGCCTCTAAGATTAATTCTGGACTATCTTTAGTCTGTTTCAACCATGAAAAGACTTCACCCAAGTCTAACGTGTTAACTAAATGTATTCCCACACAATCCAGCTTGCTGGGCAGAGAAAACAAGCTGCTAGCTGTATGATGAGTTTTAAATGTAATATCAATCTGTGTTGTGAGCTCAGGATCTCCATATAACTTTATGGATTCCACCATGTTTCTGGAGATATAAAATCCTAATGCTCTTCCCAAGAGCAGCAACAAATCTTCCCTAACTTTCCTATGAGAATCCTTGAGTGAAACCTTCCACCCAAAGATAGTTATAGTCCTACTCAGCCATACTTCTCTCTGCTTCAGTACGTGATCCTCTATCAATCCCAAGATTTTTCTCTGTGCTATCGCAGCCTTCTCACTCTGCACTTCCCTATGGAGAATCTCTTCTAGGGAAGGATAAGACTGTGTAGGAACCTCTATACATGATAGCTTCATGTTTAACTTGGAATGTAGTACATACATCAATAAGTTTAGCCACCATGCTATACTGCACGTTAGTCAAAGCAAAGTGGATCATGTCAGTAAAGGATTTTACTGATCCTTCCTTTATTTTTTCAGCAACTATAAATCTGAAGTCATTGTACTGGCTAACAATTTCTGCCTGGTTCACTGATGAAAATGTATAGTCCAGATATTTGCTGTACAGTCTCTCAATATTTGATAAGCCAAACTCAAAGCTGCAATGTGGCACTGCTGCAAAATCAAAGGCAGATCAGTCAGAAAGTTCACCTGCAGGAAATCAGCTGTCCAGATGGTCTCATAACAGGCCAATGAATTGCAAAATTGCTGTTGTGCTTACTTCAGCTGTCCAATTAGCCAAAAACAGTTTTACTGGTGGGCTTCAGTAGATAGTTTCACCCAGGTACTGGCTTCTGATCTTTTTTTTTTGCCCTAGCAATCTGTACAGTTTCAACTGTTGTTAGATCACTCTCTGAAACATCTTGGACAACTCTGCCAACTCCAAAAGTACATCATTTAATACTGTTATGGCAATGTGGTATTCAGGGTTGGACAGCTTCTTAAAGCAGTACTTAGCAATGGGATCTTTGATGGATGCATGCATAATTGTATGTGATGTCATTTACCATAGGTATGGTTTACAATAACTATGCTGGGTATTGTCAAGCTCAGTGGGGGTTTTAAAATGTATTTTTGCAATGTAGTGAGAGATTCAGTGTGATACAAGAGAGGAGGTGCATTTAGGAGACTATATTTATCTTCCATTCTGGATCCATACTAAGCGCAGTCTGAATTAATGAAATTAAATGAAAAGGACATTTTTTGTGCTGCTATTTCTTGTTGTCCATTTTAGAATTACTATCCCCATGTAGCCAACATGGGCAAACTTTTACAAGCACTGATTCATTGAATCTCAAATGTGTGTATAATGTGAGACCCTGTTTTAAAGAGAAGCGCAATCTCATCTCTCTAGACATATGTACAGTCAGTGTCTCAGCCTGCTAATTGAGAAGGCTTACCCCATCCCGGCCCCCAACAAATACATAAAAAAATGACACAAACAGTAGGTTGCTTTGATGCTTTTATTGTAAACAAAAACTATAGTTTTCCCATTTTCTTGTACTGAAAAAAAATGAACATGCTTTCAACAGTGAGGCTTTAAATTCATTATAAACACGTTTTGTATGTGATACGCTGCTTGGGGAGGAGAAGGCAGATTACACTTAAGTTGCGCAACTTTAAAACTAAAATAATATAATATACACCATATGTCAGAGAATCTCTCGCATTGCGTTGTTGGGGGGAATCTACCAAACAAATAAAATATGCCATTTCTGTGAACAGCAGGGAATACTATTCATTATCAAGTACTGCCTTACTGAAAAGAGGTGTCAAGCTGAAAACATTGCTGTAACTGCAAAGCTGATTGGTTGGAATTTTGCAGATCAGTTTCATTGTTCAATAACTGGAGCAAGAGCGAGATGTCTGGCTTGTTAACTGCTGGCTTGTTAAAGTTAATGGGTTGTGGCCTCGGGGATGGGCATACAATGTTTCTTTCCCATTCACTTTCATGTCCTGCTGTCTGAGTCTTAAATCTGAGTGATGACTGTAGTCACTACTTCATGAACATGAGGAATCCTTGTCAGCTGCTTTGTGCACTACTACTGAAGTTGTGTGCGGGTTATTTCTGACAGCTGTGCGGGCGCACGAGCTCACACCTTAGGGGGAACATAGGTCATAAGGCAATTCTAGGGGGTGGGGGGAAGAAGAATTAGGCTGCTGGTTAACTAGGATCTGCAGCTTATCCATTAGGTAGGGAAATGGGCAGACTGGGTGGGCCAAGCGGTCCTTATCTGCCGTCAAATTCTATGTTCCTATGTCTATGTTTCTATCATTCCCCAACAAGGAAGGTATACCTCTATATTGGAATAGTTTATATCCGAATCCCAAATCAGTATGGACCGAAATCTGAGAGTCTTGTCATAAAAAGATCACACAAGATCGGCTCTGTTTAATGCAACTGCAAATTCTGAATAACATGTACTTAACTCCAGCCAAGTTATTCAAAATGAATAGACTCGCATGCCCTGTTTGTAATAGATGTGATCAAGATCAGGGCACTCTACAACATTTGTTTTGGGATTGTGCTAAAATAGCCCCATTATGGGATCAAATAAAATCCAAACTGAATCCTGTTAGGATTACAGGAGTATTTTACTCCCCAGGTATGTCTGTTAGGGGATCTCACTATATTCCCTTCTATGACTAGGAATTATCATATATTGCTGATATCCTTGTCTGTGAAAAAAAATTGTTTTTAAACACTGGAAGGACTCCATTCTACCTGCCTACAATGAATGGCTTCAGGAGTTATTTAGCCTTCATATAGAGAAGATGATGGCTAGTCTTAATAACAGAATGGATACTTTTAAAAGGAGGTGGGACATCTTATACACCAGGGCCAGGATATTCAAAAGGGTTGCACCCCGGTGCGATATTCAAAAGGTGAAAGTGTGTGGCACAAATCACGATGCGCTGAGGTACATCAGTAATGTATGCGGTGCAAGTAGGGAGGCGTGCCCATGTATGCCCTGCATATCCCGAAATTCAGCCCAGGATTTGCTGAGCCCATGCGGGTGCAACCCCTACTTGTGCTGCACACAGTTGTGCTAGACAATAAAGGAGCAAGAGCTGGCCACCCACAGGTGAACTGCCATATTGCAGAGTGTAACACAGCAGCTGCCAGCTGTGGGTGGCCACCCGAGCTCTGGCAGCACCATCCGTCGCGATAGCGCGCCCCATGCCTAATTGTGGGCATAAGTATTAAATAGTATCTGCCCAATATCCCTGGTGGTCCAGTGGACCATTTCCAGCCCGATCACAGGCATAAGTATTAACATTTATTCATCTAATATCCCTGGTGGTACAGTGGACCACTTCCAGCTTGATAGCTGGCATAAGTATTAAAATACAAATGTCCTATGTCCCTGGTGGTCCAGTGGTACTCCCCTCCTCACCCGCCTGCTGAGCCTCACCACTCCGCTCCTATCCCGGTCAGCGGCAGGCGGCAGCTCCCCACCCTCCTGCTGACTGACTGCATACAGTATGGCTACATGCCCATTGGTCCATAGCGTGGGCCAATGGGCATGCAGACCATATCATACTATACAGTCCAGATATGCATAGTACAGTACAGTCTGCACACCCACTGACTCACGCTGTGGACCAATGGGCATACACCGTACTGTATGCACTCGGTTGGCGGGCAGCCAGGTGGTTTGTGGGTGAGGGCTGCCATCCACCGCTGACCAGGGGGGGGGGTGGGGAGGCTCAGTGGCGGGTGAGGGAGGAGGGCACTGCTGGACCACCAGGGAGATATAGACGCTTGCATTTAATACTTATGCCCGTGATCGGGCTGAAGCAACCACTGGACCACCAGGATATTGGACGTAATCAGATTTAGTATTATGCCCGCGATCGGGCTGGAAGCGGTCCACTGGACCACCAGGGACATAGGACGACTTTATTTACATACGTATGCATGAGATCGGGCATTGGAGCACTGTGCCATGGTGTGCAGGGGGCGTCAGTCCCCGATGGCTGCAGCCTGGCAGGGCGCAAGTCATAGGGGATCAGCGCACCTGCATGCAAATGGGGCCATAATGGCATGCAAATGGCCCCATTTGCAACTTGCATGCATTATGGTGCCATTTGCATGTCCACCGCTGAATATCACGGTTGCTGCGTCTAGTGCATTGGCACTTGCGCTAGCGCAGCCCCCTGCTCCTCCCTGGCCACTTGCACTGGTGCAGTGCCACTGCACCATGCGCAATGCGGGTGGCCACAGAATGATATTTAATGGTGCTGAGCCATGGCGCAGAACCATTGAATATCACTCTGTCAATGCCCTGGCATATCTCAGTTGCGCTGCACCCAGGCTTGCGCCATAGCCTGGTGCAGTCTGAATATCCTGCCCCTTGTATTCAATTTGACGACAATGTATAAATTAGGACAGAGTGCACGCAGTCATACTTTCTAATATGTGTAAACCTTCTTCTCATTATTTCAATGTATGGTCCTAGTGGGTGGTGGGAGGATATGTGGGTGGGATTGGGTAGGGGGACAGGAGGTTTAGTTAAGTCAGTAGGTTTGTTTTTAATTTCTTTGTTTTGTTTTAGATGAGTTAACTGTATTAGCTTGATTTTTTGATAAGTTTTCTTTTGTAGTTGTCATGCTTATAATTATCTGGATTCCCCCATTTGGGGAAGCATTCTTAATGCAAAATCAATAAAGTTGAATTTTAAAAAAAGATTAGCCTCTTCAAAACAGGACTTAGGACTCTACTGCATCATGAACTGACCTGTGCATGCTTTGACTAACCAACTACAGGACTCGTTAGCCTGAATAACCCACCCCCTTCCCTCCTATACCACCATCCCCCCTCCACCTCCTCATCCCCTCACCCTCTCCTGCCACTAATATTCCCACCCCAGTACCTCTCCTGCACAACCCCCCTCTATTACGACACCATCTACCTCCCTTGCTGTTTTTTTTTCACTCTGTTTATCCTCCTAGAGTGCCCAGACCCTCTTATCTCTCAGATCCCCAGGCATCCACTCTCCAACCCACCGAGGAGTCTTCCTGTAGAGTGCACGCTGCCTCAATTCTACTTTCAAGCCACGGGTTAACCCCCTGGGCAGGGCAAGTAAGGCCTCCTTACCTTTCTCGAACAACAGGGAAGCGTGTGCACACAGCGGAGTCTGCCCCTCTAGCATCATTGGAGTGGAGTGGAGGATCATCGCCGGGATTTTTCCTTCTTTCCTGTTCCCTTGATGCTGGTGTGAAATGAGTACCAATGAGCCGATGCACACTGAGAGGTATATCTTTTCCTGTCCTCTGCTAGTGTCAACCCCTTTGTTGTCCCAGACTGCGCCAGCACCCAGAGTTCCCCGGGTGGTGGCGGTAGAGTGGCAAGGCTAACTCCCCATCCTTCCCCGGAGAAGGAGAGCAGGCCACTGGGTTCTCGATTCTTCTCCCCCCCGGCCAGCCCCCGGTGGCCCAAGTCCATTCCTGAACCCGGGTTGCTGGCATGGAGCGAGGTGTTGCGTGCAGCGCCTCAGCCCTCAGCACCTCTCGGCCAGCAATTCCCTTGCTGTTTATATCCCAACTTCCTTTCACACCTCTCCCCCACTCCAGTACCCCTCCACTTAGTTTTCTCCCCACACTTGTTTCCCCCTACTTGCCTCTTACTGAGCTTGAGCTTGCACCACCCCGCACGCTGCTGGCATCACTGCAGCAACTCCCCCCATTACTCACCTTCCCACAAAACAACAACCCCCATCCTTAGGCTGCTCCCCACCCACTCCCCCTCTGTATAGCTAGTCCCCACCTGTATGGCCAGTACTGCTAGGGGACTGATGATCCTAAATTGAAAGATTAAAGCACGTCCTTTGAAACTGTTTTCTTTGTTTGAGCTATATCCTGAACGTTCTCTCACTGAAATGCTTTATACCCTTGAAACCATGTTCCTCCTATATTATTTGCAACCTGATTGAAACAAACTGTTCTTCAATGTATTCTAACTCGTATTATTCAAATGTATGCAACTGATATGCATTTCTTGTGATCTCTGCAACCTGTATGTTTGACTAATTGTTTTGTGTATGACCTGGAACCTTTGTAAACGAGTCCCAGGATTCAAAGGTATTAATCCTAAATTGCAATAACTAAATAAATAGAATAAATAATAAACACTATGTGCACAAGCACTGTAGTCATAATACACCAGTGAGTTATATACCAATAGTGAACTGATAATAAACGCTGTGTACATAAGCACTGTAGTCATAATACACCAATGAGATATATACCAATAGTAAACAGGTCTCTAAAGTTCTGATAGCCCATGAAAAGGTAATTCAAATGAGAAACTTGGGTTACTCATAGGTGCCAGCAGTTACATGTTAATAAGTCCTACAAGGGGTGTCTCTTATGCTGTAAGAGACTCTAAACCTGAGGTTTGGACAAGAGGACCATGAAGGGAAACTGAGCAGTTCTGTCTGCCCAAACTTTACGAGAGGAGTCTTATACCACAAGAGATAACCCTCAGAGGCCCTAGTATCTTATTATAAATAACTCAGGTCTAGCTAGACTGATTTATAACATGATTAGAGTATTGTTTATGCTGTCTGGGACTTGCACTGAAGTGGAGTGCTCCCTCCTAATGCTCCTGTACACTGTATACAAAATAAGCGGTATAGTGGCTATGCGTGCTAATTGGCTGTAATAACATTAGTGATTTATATTAGTAGCTATAAATATCTAAACACCATATATGTATTGTTGTACTTTACTCACAACCCATATTTGCCAGTAAGCACAGATGATTTACCCAATTACCATTCATCTTGATGATTACTATGTGTGTTGTTCTAAGATCTCCCTAACAGGAGGCAGTATAGCGCAGTGGTTTAAGGCTCTGAGCTGCAAATCTGGTGACATCCAGCAGACCAGACCTGGGTTTGAATCCCACAGCTTCCACTTGCATACTGTGTGACTCTGAGCAAGTCACTTAACTTCCCTGTGCTCCCAGGTCGCTCCTGTAAAAAAGCTTTCAGCTTACTGTGCTACTCCTGGTTAAACAACTAAAAAAAAAAAAAAGATCTAATATGTCTATTTGTGATGTACTGTATTTAAATGACGTGGAACCTCTGGAAATGAGCTTCTAGCGCAAAGGTATTTGTAATCCTAGCACCATTAAATAAATACATAAATAAAAATGATCCATTAATTAAATTAAGGCTGTAGCCATTGCAAGGAATCTTGAGAAAGAAGCTGGTGTCACGGATGGTCAAGTTTTATGCTGTTATATGAGTTTGCTCATCAGTGACAGTTTCTATCTCAAAAGTCCATTAAATGGTTGCAGCCTTCATTTAATGTATGGATTATTCATATATATATAAAATTCTGCCACCTACAGGTATGTCCATTACCTCTTATGGAAGATCCTGTCATTGGCTTCAGAATATGAGTAAGCCAGCACACTTACCCTCTCCTTTAACTAATTAAACTACTATAGTTCTACAGTTTTAAAACATAACTGTGCTTTAACACAGTGTTCTCATTCACGAAGAGATGTACAAGAAAAATGCAAGGAATTAGAATTGCAAGTACATCCCCATGTCTCTGGAAGTACATGCATGCAAGAAAATCACTGGTTCCACCATACCTGACACAGGAGAAATAGCTAAAATCACAAACTACACCCTCCAAACCAGCCATGGAGCATACAGAGCCCCCCCAAACAACAGAGTACCATGGGAACTCTACTTCAGCATCTGCCACCTCCCGGGACATCTGACCTCCCTTCTACAACAGAGTATCACAAAATGGAAGTGGCGCAGTAAGAACAATACACTTCACATGCTGTTTCCATTTTCAGAAAAGTACAAGAATGTAACAGCAGAAACCCTAAGTCAGGCAGGCCCAGAGGCGCTAAGGGTTGAGGTGCTGGATGTCACACCTCACACCTCACTGGTGACCTGGGTTCGGGAATGAGCCCAGGCCATCAGGGGTCGGCAGGGCAGAGAGAGTACTGAGCATCCATAGACGGCTCTCCTCTCTCTGGGGAGGAATTCAGGGCTTGCCTGGCATAGCAGTGGCCCCCAGTGGAAGTCAGAGGTACTGCATGTGACACATGGACAGCCAGTTCTGAGTACTCTATGATTTTTGAAATATAGAAATGGGTTATTGCTTGTTTCTGCTAAGAAATCTGGTGCTCATGGAATTACCTCACTCATCCCCCTTCCCGATCTCAGCCAAAAGATGAAAACCATGAGATAATTACAGGCTAGAAGATACCTAATCAAGGATCTCTTGTTTATCTAAGTTAAATATAGCTTTAACTGCTAAGAGGGACATCAATATCCATTTTATGAAGTTTAGAGGAGGGAACCAGGTCATGGCACATTGGTGCGAAAATTATAAATGCTTTGATGTCTGTATGAGAGAGGATACTGCTCATAGATGAAAGGAAATTTACAGACTTGATTGGGGAAGTCACATGGGGAAAGGAGTCTCTGCTGATGTAAACTTAATTAACTTACCTTCTAAAATGATAAAACATCCTGGGTGTATGATTTTTAATAGAGGAGGAGGAGATAGGTGACCTCACGCGAAGGCGTTGGCAAAGACATTTTTTTAAACAGTATTCTGTTTACCTTCAGAGACACACACTTCTATCTACACTCTGAGAAAGACACATCTTTGTGCACTTTAAGCAGGTATTCAGAGAGAGGGACAAATCTAAGTACTATAGTAGGAATTGCACTGTTAATACCTTGCTCTTTTAAAAGATTGTATGGTTCTTGTCATATATGGTTCTGTATTTTATGTTTTACATACTTTTATCTATTTTAGTAAAACTCTATTTTTAGAGCCTACTTGGTCTGTCTTTGAATTTCTTTCTTTAACAAGTGAAGTATATATGGTTAAAGCCGACACTGGGCATAAGCTTGAATGGTGATACCAAACTGGAAAAAGGTAAGAGTTTAATCTGAGGTATTTTTATTAGAGTTTTTAAGGGTTCATTTTTGTACACCTGGTTAGGTGCCTGTAGGCAAAGATATCTAGCCCCCCAAAAACAGAATTATCTGAGCCTGTACATTGGGTACGCTAGCAAGAGGTTCACAGTTTGAATCCCTCCAGAACTTGAGGCCAAAGGTTGATTCGAACCCACAAAAACAGACAGGAGGGTTACCCTGTTTCTGTTTCCTGTTCACAAGACTGCGCACAGAGGTTAGCACTGTGGGAGCAGAGGGCCTGACCTGCTAGTGGGTTTGTGACACTGCGCACCTGAGGGCTGCAAGTAGAGGGACAGAGCTGTGGCATACATTGGAAGACATCATTGCACGTCCAAGCTCTGGGGGGAGGAGGGGGAAAAACAAACCAGTAAAACCCTTATCGGCTGGGTGAGGCGACAGTGAACTTCCAGGAACCAAGGCTTCACACACCCATTGCCGGCCATATTTCCCGACTTTACCCCCTGGGGATCTTCGGCCTCTCCAAAGGCCCTGGAGAGCCGAAGGTCCTGATCTCGATGTCAACGTCAGGGAGAGCGGTTCATGCAGGTGGCTAGGGGTTGCAGTTGAGAGAGCACAGCCTGAGAGATGCCCCGGAAGGTAGGCAAATAAACAGAATTAAAAAAAAAAAGAAAGAAAAAGAAACCCTATGTCAGTCTGTTCATCTCTTTCCCCCAGCACATCATCAGGCTTGAAGTTTTAAATGTAAGCCCATCCCCCTCAGAATTCATTGTCCGAGACTCTGTCTATCCTTACCTACTGATACCATGTTCTCATAATTCTGCACCATCACCTCCCTGTGAAGCTCCTTCTCCTGGATGCTCAACATCTTCCACTCCTCTTCAGAAAAAGCAATGGCAACATCTTCAAAGGTTTCTGGTACCTGAAAGGACAGGAGACTTATTTTACTGCTCTTGCTTTCACTGCAGAAATTGAGAAATCTGCAACTTTTCAACAAGAGGACAGACAAGGTTAAAATGTGCATCCTAAAATGTAGGGATGAACTTATCACCCAGTGACAAAGGATAATTCAGTTCTCCCTTTCACTCTAGTGAGTGATGGGTTTTTATTTTATTTATTTATTGAAATGTTTCACCAGGAAGGCACACTGAACAACAAGTTGCTCTTCTCACAGTGCAACCTGGAAGTTAAATGAGGATCTGAAAACAGAGAATTCAATTAATAAAAGTTGAGGGCAGTTCAGTGATCTGAGGGGTAAGCTATCAAGAAAGAGGACCACTGCTATTTTTTTTGCACTGCTGATACAAAATGAGTGGTGGCTTGACAGTTTAAAACTTTTCAAATGTTATTTCTTTATGTACAAAAAGGATCTTATAGTGGGGTAGTAGCTGTTATCATATATAGCCAGTGGGGGAATGGTGTGTGACATCATCTTCTATAAATAAAGGTGATGTGGGAGGGGCTACAGGGAGTATAGACAGAGTGCCCTCAAGGTGCCAGCATTCTTGAGGTTCTGTGTTCTTGGGGCTACTAACCGATTCTTTCGGGGGAGAAGAAGCAGCTGGTTTCCTGGAAGCTGACAGAGAGCATCAATGCTATAAGTGCCCTTATTGGGTAAGCACCCTAGTGGTACTGGGGAGGGGACAGCTGGGGAACTAAAGTTATAGGTGTCAGCTTAGAGGGGTAATCAGGTACTGCCAGCAGGGATTTATTTAACTCTAAAAATTGATTAGCTCATAAAAGTGCTAAATCTTTGTGAAAATGCATAGCTCTTGCCTCACTGTGTTTAACAAACACAGCACTTCTAGAAAATCTATATAAATACTTTCTGTACAGTTAGCATTGTCCCAAGAAAAAAACTGCTAATCAATTATTTAAAACCCTGCGCCAGTAAGGTGTTAGTATGTCAGAGATACTCGTATGCCTGGTTGAGGTGGGCACACCATGCCGACAAGTATGTGGCTATATGACTTGGGCAGAGGGCACAGAAGACACTCAGGGTATACTCCCACCTTGAAGAAAAAGAATGTACATAGTGTTTTCCATGTACACTGTATTCCCAAGTGCACTACAAGCAATGGGGGACTGGTAGTAAAGTGACTGAAATGTGTAATGTCAGCCACATTGCACATCAACACCCGCACACGGCCTTGAACAACTGCATGAATTAGTCTTGCATATGAACACACGAAGAAGCCAGCAGAAGAAGGCCATTGGTTTATTAAGTCTGCTCGTATTGCAGGGTCCACATCTCGAGCTAATGTCCCTGTCCTCCCTCCCCATCCCTCCCATACTGCCTAACCATGATCCTTACCTTCCCCCTATGCCTATCCCAGCCTCTGCCCATTGTCTTCAACACGATGACCTCTTCCGGCAGCGCATTCCAACTGTCCACCACCCTCTCTATGAAGAAATGCTTCCTGACCTCCCTCCTAAACCTCCCACCCTCCAGCTTAAGGATGCACCCCATCATGTTATGGCTGTCACTCAGCTTAAAGAGACTCTACTTATCAAGCTTATTTATCCCTTTCAAGTACTTGAAGGTCCCAATCATGTCCCCCTCTCTCCCCAGTCTTCCAGGGAGTACAAAGAAACATAGACTTTGATGGCAGATAAGGACCACTTGGCCCATCCAGTCTGCCCATTTCCTTACCTATTGGATAAGCTGCAGATTCTAATTAACCAACAGCCTACTTCGTGCAACCCCCCCACTATAATTGCCTTATGTCTGTCCCATGCATGTTTGAATTCCCCCTCTGTTTTAGACCCCACAACCTCTCCAGGAAGGCGGTTCCATGCGTCCACCACTCTCTCCGTGAAAAATAATTTCCTCACATTACCCCTGAGCCGTCCCCCCTCTAACTTTAAATTGTGCCCCCTTGTTCTTACACATCTCTTTTTCGGAAAGATGCTACCCTCCTGGACTTTGTTGATTCCCTTAAGTTACTTAAAAGTTTCTATCATGTCCCCCCATCCCTCTTTTCATCAAGGGTATACATATTAAGCTCTCTCAGCCTCTCTTCATATGGTTTCTGATGTAAACCCTGCACCATTTTAGTTGCCCTCCTCTGGACTGCTTCCATCCTGTCTATGTCCTTGCACAGATGAGGTCTCCAAAACTGCACGCAGTACTCCAGATGGGGCCTCACCAACTGTCTGTATAGAGAGATAACCACTTCCCTTTTTGTACTTGTGATGCCCCTTCCATGCATCCCAGTATCCCACTGGCTCTCCTTACTGACTTCTCACATTGCTTACCTACCTTTAGGTCATCTGATATGACTACACCCAGATCCCTTTCCATTATTATTGTGATTAGTACCTCCCCTGCTATTGTGTACTCTTCTCCTGGATTTTTATTTCCCAAGTGCATTACTTTGCACTTCTTTGCATTGAATCTAAGTTGCCATATGTCTGACCATTCCTCCAACCTTGCCAAGTCCCTTCTCATCCTTTCTACCCCCCCTTCTGTATCAGCTCTGTTACAGATCTTTGTGTCATCTGCAAAGAGGCATACCTTTCCTTCCTGACCCTATGTGATGTCACCTATAAAGATGTTAAAGAGAACTGGACCCAGTACTGAGCCCTGAGGTACTCCACTAGTAACCCCACTTTCTTCAGAGTGTGTTCCATTCACTATTTCCTTCTGTGTCCTGTTGTGCAGCCAGTTTGCTGCCCAGGCTACCATCCTGGAACCCGCTCCCAGACTGGCTAACTTGATTATTAATCTTTTGTGCAGGACTGTGTCAAATGCCTTGCTAAAGTCTAGGTAGGCCATATCCACAGCCCCTCCCTGGTCTATTACTTTGGTCACCCAGTCAAAGAAATTGATTAGATTCATCTGACATGACCTTCCTGCTGTGAATCCATGCTGCTTTGGGTCCTGTGCCTCTAGGTACTCAACAGTTCTTTCTTTCACAAGTGATTCCATCATTTTCCCCACCACTGAGGTCAAACTAGTTCCCTCAACCTCTCCTCCTATGCCTTACACTGCTGACCCACTATCATCTTTGTAGCCCTCCTCTGGACCTTCTCCAACAGATTAATGTCCTTTTTGAGGTGTGGGCACCAGTACTGAACTGTACACTTTAGATGTGGCCTTAGCAGTGGCCTGTACAAGGGCAGTATAACCTACTCTCTCCTACTACTGATCCCCCTAGATATGCATCCCTGCATCTTGTTTGCCTTTGCTGCTGCTTTCTTGCACTGTGTGATGTGCTTCAGGTCACTAGCAATCATCACTCCCGGGTCCTTCTCCTCCTCTGATGCAGATACTCAAGACTCCACCCAGGTAGTACTCTGTCCTGGGATTCTTGACTCCAATATGCATAACTTTACATTTCTTGGCATTGCTGCCAGATCCTGGACCACCTCCCCAGCTTTTCCAGATCTTCCTGTAGGTCCTGTATCCCTTCAGCTGTGTCCACTCTCCCACAAATTTGTTTAACGTGATCTCCCCCCCCCCAAATGAACCCATGCTGCCTTGCATCCTGGAGACCATGCTCCTCTAGATATTCCACCAATCTTTCCTTTAGCATGGTCTTTATGAGCTTGCCCACAATGCAAGGCAGACTAACTGGTCTATAATTCCCTGGGTCATCCTTGGGACCACTTTTGTAGAGGGGCATTAGATATGCTGTCCTCCAGTCCTGCGGTACCATGCCTTACTCTAGTGAACTATTTAATAGATCAGCAAGTGGCCCTGCCAGCTCCTCAGCCAGTTCCTTTAGTACCCTTGGATGTACTCTGTCTGGGCCTGGTGATTTGTCCACCTTCAATGCCAGCAGTCCCTTCCTCACTCTCTCCTCCTCTATCACTACACCTTGCCCCCCTCCCTCCACTTCTCTTTTCTCTCCTGAAGTCACTGGTCAGTCCTTCTCCCTTGTGAAGATGGAACAGAAGTATTCACCTAGTATCTCTGCTTTTCCCAATTATACTCCACCCCTTTCTTAAGCCTAACGGTCCCTTTCTTCTTGTCCCTTTTCTCACTTATATAGTGAAAGAAAGCCTACTCCCCCTTCTTAATTCCTTCAGCTATTTGAAGCTCCTTCTGTGCCTTTGCTCACCAGACTTCCTTACTTGCCTCATTAGCCAACCTTAGGTAATTTTCCCTATCCATCTCTCTCTTGGTCTTCCTGAATTTTCTATAGACCAACCTCTTTTCCTTTACTGCCTGGGCAACCCCAGAATGGAACCAGCTGGGCACTTTGGCCCTTATGTTCTTCCCCCTGAGCCTAACACACTCATCTGTGGCAACCAGTATTTCTTCCTTAATGATGTACCACCTTTTGGTCTACCCTCATATCTGCTATGATGCTTGCCAGGTGACTCCTTAGCACTTTGCCCATTTTCCTGAAGTCTGCTTTCCTGAAATCTAAAATTTTGATCTTAGTCGGGATACTTTCCCTACCCATATCCAACTGGAACTGCACTGTGCAATGGTCACTTCCACCGAGTGGCTCCCTGGCCATTAATTCCTGTACATGCTCCCCATTTGTGAGCACCAGATCAAGAATTCCTCAGCTCTTGTTGGTTCAGTGATGCTGTGAGTCAGGAACCTACTCACTCAGAGCTGTCAAAGAACTTAGTGAGGAAATTGCCCCTCCACTAACATACACATTCCAAACCTCGATTGATAGGGGAGAGGCAGCAGACCACTGGAGGGAGGCATCAGTGATCCCCTTATTTTAAAAGGTTCTAGATCAGATCCATAAAACTGCCGCCCAATCAGCTTATCAATCACCTCTAAAATATCTGAAGGTATACTCAAGGACAACATAACTACCTTCCTACAGTAGATACAGCAAACCTGAGAGACACATCACGGCATGGATTTATTAAAGGAAAATCATGCCAAACAAACATGCTGCAGTTTTATGATAGAGTAGGGATGGACTTACACAAAGGGGATTGATGAATGCCGTTTTGCTTGATTCTGCCAAGGTTTTTGATAAACTATCTCATCTTAAGCTACTGGAAGTCTTAAGGGATGAGGGTAGACAAAGCTCTATAGTTAACGGGATTCAAGCATGGTTAAAAGACACAAGGCAGAGAGTCTGCATAAAGGGTGTACTCTCAGATTGGGCAACAGTGACAAGTGGAGTTCCCCAGGGTGCAATACTGGGTCCTTACTTATTCAACCTATATGTAACATCAATCCAGTATATTAGTTCTGAGATAGAGCTATCAAAGTCTGCAGATGATTGTAAGCTGGGCACAGTAAGAATCTCCCGCTGATCCACACCTACCCAGTCCTTGGTCCCCCATTCCCCCCAACCCCTCACCCATTTAGCCCTCCTGATCCTCCATACCCCACCCCATCACCCACTTAGCCCCCTGACCCTTAAGCTATCACCCACCATTGTGCACTCCCCCTCACCCGTCTAGCCTGTATCCTACTCTCCCTTAATGGCTGTACTTGTTGGTGGTCACATTAATTGATCCCTCCCATAACCTATCTAAGCTCTATAGCTGCACTCTGTACATAGTTGGAATCTGCACTTTATTTACCTAATCTGTTATGGGACTATTTTACTCTATTATGTAATTAAGCGGTGGCTTTTGCAATGTATTCTGTCTCTCCCCATCCTTCTATTTGCAATGCTGTTTAGCCTTTTTAATGATGTGTATCTGACAATGCCTCCTAGCTATTCTGTTTTTCTTCACTGTCCAAGTACTTGATGTTCCCCCACCCTCTGTTCAACGAGGATCCTTTGTAAATGAGCTTTTAATTCAAAGGTTGTAATTCTGATTTTACAATAATAATTAAAATAAAAAGTAATAAAGTCTGGTCAGAGCGGATATGGCTGAGGAGTGCTTTTGGGATGCTTTTAGCCATTATTTCTAATGAATTTGCACAATGCAGATCTGCTGAGAGGCAGTTTCAATGTGGTCTTCCTTTTACACATTTTTACAATGCATTTTCCTAGAACATGCCTGCTGATTGCTATATATTTAACCTGGATAGTTTACAGAAAAAATGGCATCTTATTTCTGGGTGGCGGAGAACTAGCAGCAGGATACTAGAATGTGTCATACATAGGCATGAGCTGTGTGCGGGCGATAATTCCCAGTGGCCGTACACGTCAGGTGCTTGCATACGGATCCATCATCCCTGAGCCCTTGCACTGCTCAGTGCGGGTAACAGCCAATGCTGCACCCACTCACACAGGTCCTGGAACAGGCACGTTACAGCCGACCTCCCATTTGTTTGCACAACTGGGGAACCACGGATGAACTATCCATAGCCTGGAGTGTACACTGCAAATGGCATTGCAGGATACCACACCCCATGGCACCCAGGATACCTCAGCAGTCCAGAGGGTGGCATTTTACACAGGGGAATGGGGGACAGTGTGGGCCTGCAGCAGTGTAGGACAGCAGGAAGATACAGCATCAACAAGGCATGTATCGGAGGTATGTCAATTCTCTTTCACGGTTTGCCAAGGACATACACATGGCTGCATACACTGGTGGGTCTGCAGCTTGCGTAGTGCCTTGATGCATGATACAGCCACTTGGGTCATTCCAGAGTGCAGGTCCCTGGCCCAGGTCCAGTGCAGTTGGTGGCTGGCTGTGGCAGGGTGTGGAGTGCAGTGCCAGTCTCCGTAACAGGTCGGGTATGGGGGAAGTGAGGGTGTCTACGTATCGAGGTGGTGGGTGGGGATCCTCTATGCCATGAATATGGACCATGGTTTCCTCTGGTGCGACTAGGTCTGGGGGGCCCTACACAATGGAACTCTTCAGGGATGGAGTTGGATTGATAGGGGATGGGAGGTGGTACCTGTAGTCCACCAGGGCTGCCAGACTGCTGTGCACCTGGGTGCACTTCCACAGCCTACCTGTTGGTGGCTGGCCAGATTAGGCCAGCTATTCATAATCTAACTGTGGGTCACCCTGCTCTGGACTGCAAGGGGCACATTCCCACTGAGTATGCTGCAGCATGGCATATGCATGGTAGCGCATTCTCGACTTGCATGGCAAACTATTTGTGTGCTCCTTGGCCCATTCCCTTGCAGCCGGCGCATCCCATATGCTGTGGAGCACTGTTGGAGTTGCACAGAGCACATCTCCCTTTTCTGCCGGGATGCATCGTGCATCTCCTTTGAATATGGGGGCCCTTGACTAGGCTACCCAGAAGACATACATTTTCAAAATGGTAACACCATGACCCCACTGAAAACAAGATATTGCATCTAACCTAGGGCAGCCTGAGTAAATACAATTCAAAAATGTGTAAATTAAGATCCTCTACGCTATCTAGGATACAAAATATAGGATAAGAAATATTTAAAGGAAATTTGTTCTAAACTGAACTTCACTGTATTCACTGACATAAACAAACAATTTCTTTAAGCAATAATTCACAAGAGGGTGTGGGTCATGCTGGGATAACCTCACACCTGGGCAGTTGGGCACAAGGTTGCAGGCCGAGTGCGTCCAATGTCCCAGAAGTGAAGTTATCCCAGCACGACCCACGCCCTGGAGAGCATTATTGCTATTATACAATGGCTCTTTATTATGCAAAATAAACAAAAAAAAAACATTTTAAGGTTAGGGTAAGGTTAAGTTGATTGGCAGGAAGACTCCATTGAGCAACCTAATTTTCAAGGAGGTCCTGTAAGAACAACTTTAAACTACAGTGTACAATAAAAGTGATGACCTAGCATACAGGTACAATAACTGATAGAAAAAAAGTGCATAAATGGTCAGTAAAAACAATAATAAAACAGATCAGAATCCAGTTTCTGGGTAAGCAGCGGTGACATACCATAAGGTAACAATAAGTGGTAAGAAACGCCTGGGGCAATTAGGCACGAGTCCGCAGGCCGAGTGCGACTGACCACCCCAGAAGTGATGTTATCCTAGTACAACACACACCCTGGAGTGCATTATTGCTTTTATACAATGGCTCTCCTACAATAAAATACAAAAAAATTATCAAAATATGTTTAAAAGTATCTTTGAGTCATTTCTTTACTGAGTAGGTATACCTGGAAGAGAAACAGTCCTGCTGACTGTATTGTTTGCCGTTTAGATGGTTTTGTTGTTTTCTTTTTTTCCTCACAGTGGGCTTCTAGTATGTTTACCACCCCAACACACACAGACACAGAGCTGTTTCATGCTGTACAAGTTTAATTGAGCTGGTCTTGGTGCCCAGTAAAGATGTGTGATTTTGAATGATGAGAATGCTGCTCCTGTTGCCCCTTGCCCCCGCCACTCGCTATTTTAGATTGTTTAGGGTTTTTTTGTGAGGGGGAGGACTCTGCTTCAAGTTCTTCCAGTACAGATCAGATAGATGTGTCTGTACCATAGGACAACAGGAACAGGGGAAAGAAAGCACTTTGAAACTGGGGACAAGAGCATGTTCCGAGTGGCGAGGAACAAGCGTGTGCTAGGTGAAGTGAAGCCGTTCTGCTGCTTGCTCGCTCCTGCGTTTCCTGTTATGTTGAACTGGTTCAACAGTGTGGTTATCCTGGCAGCATTGTCCTCTGTTTCTGCCACAAGAAATGAAAATGGGATACAAAAACATTGGTAAGTGGGCGGTCCACGATGTGTTTTGGAAGAGGTACACTCGCTGCATTGGGGTGGGAGAGCTGTGGAGTGGGAATTGTTGTGAAGCTGATCATAAAGACGGCTTTCACTCAGCTTTTTTTTTTTAAGTGAAGAAACAAGACATTGGGGGAATATGTGAAGATACTGGATTATAGTGCTGTGAACTGCAAATGCTGCTTTTGCGTGGAGTGTTGAAGGGTGACAGGGACGGCTGCGGACTTATTTGTTTTTACATTTTATGCAGTCATAAGTGTACTGGGACTTGATCCGTGATGTTGTGCTGGGATAACATCATGGGTTCAGTCCCAGATGAACAAATCAGAGCTGAGGAAATTTTCTTGTATAATAGTTGTCAGCTAAGGGTGGGGATGGACGAGGGTGCACAGGGGCCAGGGTGGATAGGGAGACTAGCGAGAAGGATACAAGAAGTCAGAAGGTACTCCCTTGATAGCAGTGGCAGGAGACTGGCATGATATGCTAGGATCTATGGCAGTGACAGACTACTGGGAAGAATTTGTAGGTCAGGGCTATGAAGAAATTTAATGAGACATGCTGGTGAGCCTAAGTGAGGTCTGGATGAGATTCCATGCTGATGGAATGGTGTAGTTAATGGTACCCTTGCCAAGGGAGGTACGTGTCTGGGGTACGCCGAGGAGGATGTAAGCAGATTTCTTAAGGGAGTAGGAGCAATGGGAAATATTAACAAGTGAGGAGATATAGGTCGCTAATTTGTTTAGTAGGCATCTGAGGGTCCAGGTACCTAAACCGAGTAGCCGCCAGGTAGCGAGGGGTTGCCAGCCAACTTCTTTATATAAGTCACAGTGGTGCGTCCTGAACAGTGCTTTAGTGATGAAGCGCAGAACCCAATGGAACAGTATATCGAGTTTGTAAAGGTTGGAAGCAGCAGCACAGTTGTAGATTATTTCACTGCAGTCTAGGAGTGGCAGGAATGTGGTCTGTACTTGTCTACGTCTAATGTCAAGGGGATAGAGAGCTGTGTTCCTGAAGAAGAAGCAGAGTCTTGCTTTCAACTTACTAGAAAGGCAGTCAATGTGCACTCTGAAAGAAAGTTTGCTGTCTATCCAAACACCCAGATATTTGAATTGATCAACCACATCTAGTGATTCACCTAGGATAGTCATGATGGGTACAGGTGACGTGCTGTGCCGAGGGAAGGGCCTATTGCTACTAGGTGTGAAATAAAGGACCTTGTTTTTTTCATGTTGAGTAGTAGCTTGGAATTGATTAGGTTGCTCTCTAGCTGTGTGAAGTCAGCTTGGAGTACATCAGGTACTTTGGATAAGGTTGGCTTAAAAATATATATAACAGTATCATCCGCAAAGAGATGAATTCTGGAGTTGCTGATATTGGAATCTAGCGAGTTTACGTAAATAGAAAATAGAATAGGGCCTAAAATGGAGCCTTGTGGGGGAATCTCATTTTATGGGGAAGGAGTCGGAAACCTGACCACTAGCTTTGGTTTTCCGAACTTTACCTGTGATGTAGCTCATAGAAACATAGAAGTCGATGGCAGATGAGGACCGCAAGGCCCATCCAGTCTGCCCATTTCTTTCTACCTTATGAATATGCCAATCGGCCTTCGCTCTGTGAATGGCTTATCTAGTCATACTCATCTGTATTGCTCCCTTATGCCTATCCCATGCCTGTTTGAAGCCCTGCACTGTATTCATATCCACCACTTCCTGATGTTGGCCATTCCATGCATCCACCACCCTTTCTGTGAAAAAGAACTTCCTCACATTACCCCTTAATCGGCCTCCTGATGGCTCGAGAACCACTGAATTATGGTGTCAGCTGCGCCTAGTTTACTGAGACCACTGAGGATGAGGTTATGGTCAACGGTATTGAATGCCTTACTGAGTTCAAGGAACATGGCACCTGTGACTTGTTTGGAATTGTGTGCTGTCAGCCAGTCGTTGGTGACTTTAGCTAAAGCAGAGGTAGTGCTATGCTTTTGTTTGAACCCAGACTGGGCAGGGTTGAGAAGGGAAAACTTTTCAACACAGTCTTTAATTTTATATTTATTTATTTATAGTTTCAGTTAACCTTTGAGATGAAAGCTCTTTATATAGGTTCCACGTCAAGACACATCAACAAACTAAAATGCCAGCAGAATAGGCCTAACAGTCTTTCACGCCTGCTCGTTTGGTCAGCCCCCACCCTGGTAGCTGACCTTGCTGCCCCCCCTGTCTTCTCTGGCTTCTCCCTTCCCAGTTCCGGATATTCTCGCTGCATTGGATTTTGCTTCCAGAACCCTTCCCCTGTATCTGTCCCACCCCCTCTTGAACCCCTCCACCGTCTCTGCCTCCACCAGCCCCTTAGGCAGCGCATTCCATGGCTCCACCACCCTCTCAGTGAAGCAGTACCTCCTCCCTTCTCCCCTGAATCTTCCCCCCTCCAGCTTCCACCCATGCCCTCTAGTTGCCCTCTCCTCCTTTCTTCGAAGCACCCTGACTGCTCCTCCCCTATATACCCCCTTCATGTACCTAAAGACCTTTATCATGTCCCCCCCCGGTCCCTTCTCTCTTCCAGTGTGTACATATTTAGCTCTTTGAGCCTCTCCTCATAGGTCCTGTCCCTCAAGCCCCAAATCATTTTGGTTGCCCTCCTTTGGACCCTCTCCAGGAGACAAGGAAAATAACATTGCACTAACAGGATAGATAAAACAGGAAACATATGGTCAACAGAAATACGTGAATTCATAACTGTCCAGTGGAAATTTCCATTACTACTGAACCAGGGTATGGTAATGAACAGTACACCAACCAACATAGTTGTTAATAAGCAAAATTAAGGGGGGGTTGTAGTCAGACAGGGAAACAGACTGAGCACAAGTGTAGAAAGGAGCAGAGAAAACCACCAGGAGGCCAATTGAAACAGAGGGGGACAGGGGAATGGAGGAGAGCAGTGATATAGCATAACCACCATGAAGGTTTAGTGGGCGGTAACAGGGTTGAGGGTGAAAAGGGGTGTAGGAGATGAGAGAGTAGTGGGGAGGCAAAGTTGAGGGGAGGGCAGAAAAAATGGATTAACAAAGAAAGAGTCAAGACAGGCTGGTGGGAGAAAGGGGAAGGAGAGGAGAGAGGTATGTATGAGGTAAAAAGAGGCAAGTGAGAGAGTAGGATTGGAGGGGTGAGAAGGTTGTAGTAAGGAGGGGAAAGTGCTGGTGATGGATGAGTTTCTCTAGCAGTTTGGATAAGACAGGAAGGATGGAGATGCGCCAATAATTGTTTAGGTTGTAGGGGGTCACCTGATTTGAACAAGTGCAAGATATGAGCTGATTTCCAACAGGAGGGGACCGTGGCTGAGGAGATGGAGAGATTAAGGATATGAAGGACTAATGCAGATAGATAATAGTAGCCTAGCTTGATGAAGATGGGATCGATGCCATCTGCTCCACAACCTTTACTGATGTCAAGTTTACTAAGGTGGTTCTCTAACTGTTTGTAGGTCACAGGGTGAAGCTGGAAGGTATGAGGAGGCGGGGGCTCATGGGTAGTGGGGAGGGGTGAAAGGTGTGGTAGCCCTGCATATGGGGAGGAATCAAACATGAGACCAGCGGTGGCGGTGTTTGAAAACTTTTTTTGGTAGATGTTTATGTGGCAATATATCTTTGTTTCTTAAGAGAAGATGCAAACAACACAACAACAAATCAATACAGTGAGGTTGTGCTCAGAAAACCTCACTGTTGCCAAGGGCAGCCAGCCAATCAGGTTCCAGGATTTTTTTTACATAGAAACATGGACTTTGACAGCAGATAAGGACCACTTGGCCCACCCAGTCTGCCCATTTCCCTACCTACAGGATAAGCTGCAGATCCTAGTTAACCAACAGCCTATTTCTTCCTACCCTCCACAAAAATTGCCTTATGTCTGTCCCATGCATTCTTGAATTCTCCCACAGTTTTAGACCCCACAACCTCCTCAGGAGGCTGTTCCATCGCCCACCACCTCTTGAGAAAAAATTCTTCCTCACATTACCACTGAGCTGTCCCCCATCTTTAAATTGTGTCCCTTGTTCTTGCACATCTCTTTTTCTGAAAGATACTACCTCTTGGACTTTGTCGATTCCACTGAGGTACTTAAACATTTCTATCATGTCCCCCCTCTCCCTCCTTTCCTCAAGGGTATACATATTAAGCTCCTTTAGTCTCTCCTCGTATGGCTTCTCTTGCAGATCCTGCACCATTTTAGTTGCCCTCCTCTGAACTGCCTCCATCCTGTCTATGTCCTTGCAGAGATGGGGTCTCCCGAACTGGACACAGTACTCCAGATGAGGTTTCACCAACTGTCTGTACAGGAGGATAACAACTTCCTGTTTTCTGCTGGTGATGCCTCTCCCTATACATCGCAGTATCCCCCCAACCCTCCCTACTGCCTTCTCACATTGCTTACCAACCTTAAGGTCATTTGATATAACTACCCCAAGTCCCTTTCCATTTTTGCCATTGTTACCACCTCCCCCCCATTGTGTAATCTTCCTCTGGGTTTTTGTTTCCCAGGTACATTATTTTGCACTTCTTTGCATTGAATCCAAGCTGCCATACTTCTGACCATTCCTCTAGCCTTGCCAAGTCCCTTCTCATCCTTTCCACACCTCCTTGTATATCAACCCTGTCGCAGATCTTTGTGTCATCTGCAAAGAGGCATACTTTTCCTTCCAGTCCCTCTGCAATGTCACTTATAAAGACATTAAAAAGGACTGGACCCAGTACTGAACCCTGCGGTACCCCACTAGTAATCCCTCTTAATTCAGAGTGGTCTCCATTTACAATTACCTTCTGTGTCCTGTTGTCCAGCCAATGTTTTAACCAAGCTACCACCCTGGGACCCACTCCCAGACTGGTTAATTTGACTATTAATCTTTTGTGTGGGACTATGTCAAATGCCTTGCTAAAAGTCTAGGTAGGCCATGTCCACAGCCCCTCCCTGGTCTACTACTCTGGTCACCCAGTCAAAGAAATCAATTAGATTCATCTGACATGACCTTTCCGCTGTGAACCCATGCTGTGTTGGGTCCTGTGCCCCAATGGCTTCTAGGTACTCAACAATTCTTTCCTTCAGAAGTGATTCCATCACTTTCCCTACCACAGAGGTCAAACTGACAGGTCTGTAGTTTCCTGCCTCTGTCTTGGTCCCACTTTTGTGAAAGGGAATCACATCAGCCTTCCTCCAGTCCTCAGTTACCAAACCATCCTCCCATGATTTTTCAAAAAGGATAGTCAGTGGTGTCACTAGTTCTCTGCTTAATTCTTTTAGAATTATGGGGTGAATTCCATCTGGCCCCATTGCTTTGTCCACCTTCAGTTGAAAGGACTGGGATCGACTCCCCTCTCCAGAGTGCTTCTGTTAATTGGATTAGGCACCTCCCCCGCCTCCTCTTTTGTGAATACTGAACAGAAGTATCACTATCCCTGCTTTTTCACTGTCCCCCTCTGCCCACCCACCGTCCATTCTATTCAGCCTCACTATCCCTCCCTTTGTCTTTTTACGCTCCCTGATATACCTATAAAAGGTTTTATCCCCCTTCTTAACAGAGTTGGCTATGGTTTCATCAGTTTGGGCCTTTGCTATTCTGACTAACCTCACTGCTTCCTTCTGCCTTAACTGGTACAGTTCTCTGTCCTGCTCCTTCTGTGTTTCCTTATACTTCTAAATGCTATCTTTTTCTCCCTAACCTTCACCTCCACCTCTTTTGTGAACTATAGAGGCTTTTTCTCTTGTTTTGATTTGTTTATTTGCTTCGCACAAAGGCTTGTTGCCTCTGTGATGGCAGTTTTGATATTTCCTCATTGTTGTCCACCCCTCCTTCTAGCCTGTTTGCTAGTGCTTTTCTAAAGCACTCTTCCCCATCTTGCCAAAGTCAGCCCTCCTGAAGTCCAGAACCCTCACTTTTGTATGGCTTGACTCTGTAGCGGAGTTTATCGTGAACCACACTGTTTGCAGGTCATTTGTTCCCAAATGGCTACCCACTTCTAGATCTGAGCTCCTCTCACTGTCCCCATTTGAGAGTATGAGGTCTAAGATTGCTCCCTCATGAGTGGGTTCCAAAACTAGCTGTCTGAGGCATGTCACCTGAAGGGCATCAAGAATGGCCCTGCTCTTGGATGTGGCTTCAGCAAAGGTGCTCCAGTTAACATCTGGCATATTAAGGTCCCCCATAAACAGTATCTCCCTATTCTCTGCCATCCTAAGTATGCCTTCTATCATATCCTTGTCCATTCCCTCCCCCTGTCATGGGGGTCTGTATACAACCCCTGTGTGGATTGTGGTGCCATTTCCAGTCTCTAAGGTGACCCACAGTGCCTCCTCTCCTCCCTGTTTACTCTTTTGTTCAGTTGCATTTATCCCTTCCTTTACATAGAGAGCTACTCCACCACCTCTTCTCCCCTTCCTGTCTCTCCTGTAGGTTGTGTAACCTGGTATGTTAACATCCCAGTCATGGTTCTCTGTGGACCATGTTTCTGTGACTGCTACGATATCCAGGCATCCCTCTTCCATCAAGGCCACCAGTTCAGGGAGCTTGTTGCCCAGACTACAGGCGTTGGTACTCATTATCCTCCATTTCTTGATGGCCTTACCTCTTTTTGCCCCATCCCCATCCTTATTGCATTTGTCACCTTCTCCATTTACCCCTGCACTTCTCCCTATCGACATCTCTATGTTGGTGTCTACCTCACTTAGTACTCTGATTTTTTTTGGGGGGGGGGCTAGGATTTTTATTGCTATTGTATAATTATTGTTTTTTAACATATTAGAATGTAATATTTATCAGATCATGTGATGCAACCAGCCGAGTAGCAGCTCTTTCAGAGTGCTCCCGCTAACCCCTCTCGCAAATTCATGATTTTGAGCCCCCTAGAAAGCTGATCTCAGAGAAAAAGGGCTAACTACCAACCTAGAAGCAGCTCAGCACCTCCGAGAGTGAAAAAAGGGCTAAAAATACAAAGGAATGGATGCCAAAATGCGGTCGGCATTACCCCACCATATGCCACCGCTTACGCCCGAGAAGGCCAGCAAAAAGGCCAAGGCCCAGGCAGCTACCTCCACATGGACATCTGCAGGGCAACCGGAGCAGAACCTTCTTATTGTGGATTGCTTTTTAGTGGAATTTCATCCCTTCTGAGACTAACTTCGCTCTTTAATAGCGGAATTCGAAACCATGGCTGGGGCTTTGCAGGATATTACTAGGAGAACTGGAGATAATGAGGCCTGAATAACTTCAGTGGAGAAAAAAGTAGAAACCATAGATCCATCCACAGCAGCCACTAGACACTGCATTGCCAAACTGGAATCAAAGGTAGAGGACTAAGAGGGTTGTAGTCACTGGAACAATGCTGTCCTGATAGGTCTGCCAGAAAAGGAGGAGAGCATGGACCTGGTGCTGTTTGTTTAGAAATTGGTGGCTAAGCTTGTAGGCCCATCACCATTCGGGACTACCTATGCGACTGAGCATGTGCATCACACCCTACGCCTCCCCTGAGGGCATTGCCCTGTACACTGATCTTCAGATTCCTTAATTTTCAAGAGAAACAGCACATCCCCAATAAAGTGAAAGAACTGCATGAAATCAAATGGGAAGGAGCGAAAATACGAGTGGTACAGGATTTACCCCTTATGGTGTGGCAGAGGAGAGCCTCCTTCCACGCCATAATGACCAAATTAATCGCAGCTAACATTAAGTTCTGAATGGGCTATCCAGCAAAGTGTCAAGTCTACATTCGAAGATCTGTAAAGCACTGAAGATGCTCTAAAGGAGACTTTCCTAGAACTCTAAGAACTGCTGAGGAAAGTTACATGAAGAAACCTGTGGGTATATCAAGTCTTTAATTTACTTAGTGGGATCTGCCTGTTGATTCTTTGGACTGCCACAATAGCTGGGCCTAAAACATGAAGGGAAAGTGTTGCTTGGACTACCTAGGGACTTCTTTGTTTTGCACTCTCACGCACACTGGGTCATTTATGATGGAAGGATCACTGTCTTTCTGTTATGGGAAAATCCCTTAGAATTGCTTACGCTACGGAACAGACGGCCCATAGGGCTTACTACTTCTGTTTATTTTTGGACCTTACTGAAAGATCCCGGTTAAAAGAACTGCCTATTGTTTTAACGCTGGTTGTGCAGTAAGCAGACTGTTAAGTTGCTGTGGGGGGTGCTAAGGCTTAAGTGTCCCACACTGCCGGTCATGGTAGCATCTCGATTGAAATATTGAACAAACAAGATGTTTTCTGCTACCTCGAGGAGGTTAAACTGTGGGGATTAAGTTGAATGTATTGTATTAGGGCTTTGGACTACCTTAGAGTTAGTAGAGGTAGCCAGGTTACTTTATAATTTCAGGTGCGGGCATGGCTGCTTGGGGGGGGTACAAGACCTTGGTCACTGCTTTAGGCTTTTCATTTTTTTTTTTTATTTTAAGGTGGCTCTAGTTAGCTCTGTACCCTAAAGGATATACACTCCAAAACAAGGTCTCCTTCTCTTTGGGAAGTTAATTTTCCTTTAATGTATAGAAGTATGCATAGCAAAGTAATGGGTACAGGGATTGTTTTTCTTTATAAATGGGGGGGAGCTACTCTGTAAAAGGGTACATCATGTACTATAAGACGTTTAAATTGGAGGGAGGGGGGACTACCTTTAACATTTCTTGGGGCTTAAACAGGGTACTTGGAAAGGGGATATTTGGGGTCTGTTGCTATGTGGGGGTTAACTGTACTTTAGATATGAGGTTTGGATCGGGTGGGTATGAAAGTTTGGCTGGCTTGGCATTAATGGAAAGGGGAAACAAAAAAGTCTGCTGTCATTACTGTAATTGTTAGTACTATGAACTCATATTTTGTGTACATAAATGACACACCATAAGAAAATTATTTCTTGGACTATTAGGGGTGCCCATAACAAGGTTAAAAGGTACCAGGTCTTAAAACACATTCAGTATTCTTAGAGGTATCCTTTTCGAGGAGACCCACCTACTGGAGGATGAAGGAAACTTTTTTCGGAGGCAGTACGTGGGGCAGGTATACAATGCAGGGGACAGCACACAGAGCAGAAGGTAGCCATTCTGATATCCAGGCACACCTCCTTTGCATGTGAGCAATGTATTAGTGACCCGAATGGCAGATACATTCTGGCGAAAGGGATTTTAGATCAGACTGAAGTGGTGTTAGGAAGTGTGTATGGTCCCAACATGGATACCCCTGGCTTTTTCGCAGAGTTGCTGACTGCACTGGCACCTTTCACCACACTCCCTGTTATACTGGGGACTGGAACCTGCCATTCTCCCTGGATCAAGAAAAATCCGATAAGAAGCATAAGGGCCTCTCCCCAGCACATAGGTCAACTAGAGAGTTAGTGGACCACTTGGGTCTAGGTGACCCCCGGAGGATTCTCTACCCTGACTCAAGAGAATATACATTTAGGTCAGAAGTACATGGATCTTCCTCGAAGATTGATTACTTTTTGATCAGCTAAACACTCTTAATTGGGGTACTAGCTAGTAAAACAGAACCTGGGGTTACATCAGATCACTCAGCAACATGGTGCTGTTTGAGCCTTACCCCCAATATACTTAGGAAGACGATTTGGAAATTAAGCAACCACTTGCTTAGAGAGGAAACAATAGTGGATAACATTTTTCAAGTGATAGAGCAGTACACAGAAGTTAATTTACATTCCACGGGGAGAACAGATTTGGAATGTAGTGCCTTAAAATGTGTCTTTTGAGAGGGACTTATACGTTTAGCTAGCTTCCCATAGAAAGCATACAAGAGAACAAAAGGCTCTCACCCTTTCGAGTTAAATTCGCAGCTTGGAAGCTAAGTTGTCTCCAAGTACTACAGAAGCAGTCAGAAGTAGGTTGATAGGGCTCAGGGACCAATACAATAGGCTACTCAGGGAAAAGGTGGAATTTGCTATCCTGAAGACTAGGGCAACGTATATTGATCAGGGAAAGAAGGCAGGCAGACTACTCACCCTCAGGCTTAAAAATCAAGAGGCCTCCAGAATAATCAAAAGTATCCATTCTGTCAGATGAGTCCATTTTGCCAAATCCCAGAGATAGTACTAGGGAATTTGCAAACTACTATCAGGACCTCTATACAGTAGCTCCATGCCTCATTTCCCAGAAGTAAATATGGTAGCAAAGTATCTTGAGGCCATTCCTCTACCATACATAGATACATACATAGATACATAGACAGTGTCGGCAGATAAGGGCCTATGGCCCACCTAGTCTGCCCATTTGAGCTTGTAAGTTCAGTTTGTTTTCCTAGAAGTCTATTTCCCCTTACCCCTGACCTCTAGAATTCCTTTATGTCTATCCCATGCATTCTTAAATCCCGTGATTGTTTCAGCCCCCACCACTTCCTCTGGCAGGGTGTTCCACTTGTCCACCACCCGTTCTGTGAAGAAATTCTTTCTCATGTTTCCTCTGAATCGTCCTCCCTCCAACTTCATCCCATGCCCTCTAGTCCTGAAACATCTTTTCGCTTAAAAATAGTGTTTTCCTGCACCCTGTTCCTCCCTGTAAGATACTTGTATGTCTCTATCATATCCCTCTCTCCCTCCTCTCCTCCAGGAGTACATGTTCAGTTCCTTCAACCTGTCTTCATAGGACTTGTGATGCAACCCATGCACCATCTTTGTTGCCCTCCTCTGAACCTTCTCTACCCTGTCTATGTCCTTACTTAGGTATGGTCTCCAGAACTGTACACTGTACTCCAGGTGGGGCCTCACTAGTGTCTTGTATAGCAGAATTATGACCTCCCTTTTCCTGCTGGTGATGCCCTGCCTCATACATCCAGCATCCTATTTGCTTTACCTGATGCCTTGTCACACTGTTTCCCTACCTTGAGGTCATCAGAGATGACAACCCCAAGATCCCTTTCCTGCTTGGTGCATGCTATATCCTCACCCCCAACTGATATATTGTGCCAGGGTTTTGTGCCCCATATGCATTATCTTGCACTTCTTTGCATTGAATTTCAACTGCCAAACCCTTGACCATTCTTCAAGTTTCTGCAGGTCCCTTCTCATTCTGTCTACACCCTCTGGTGTGTCTACTCTGTTACAGAGCTTTGTGTCATCAGCCGAACAGTGAAATTCTGCCTTCTATATCCTGTGCAATGTCACTGATGAAGATGTTGAATAGGACCGGTTCCAGCACTGATCCCTGTGGTACCCCACTGGTCACTCTTCCCTCTGTGGAGTGACAGCCATTTACCACCCTCTGTGTCCTGCCACCCAGCCAGTTACCTACCCACCACACTACTGTCCTGCCCACACCCATATTCCCCAGTTTGTGTAATAGTCTTCTATGTGGCACAGTGTCAAAGGCCTTGCTGAAGTCCAGATAGGCCATGTCCACTGCCCTCCCTGATCCACCTCCTAGTCACCCAGTCAAAATTCAATGAGGTTGGTCTGACATGACCTCCCCTGGTGAAACCATGCTGCCTTGGGTCCTGTAGTCCATTGACAACCAGATGTTCCACCAATCTCTCCTTCAGTAGTGCTTCCATGATCTTTCCACTACCGAGGTGAGGCTGACTGTCTGTAGTTCCCCGCTTCCTCTTTGTTCCCACTTTTGTATAAGGGGACTACATCTGCTGTCCTCCAGTCTTTGGGTACCTCCCTGTTTCCAGTGATTGGCTGAACAGGATAGCCAGAGGTTCAGCCACCACCTCTCTTAGTTCTTTAAGGACCCTGGGTGCACCCCATCTGGCCCCATTGCTTTATCAGCTCTTATTACTTCCAGTTCCTTCAGGACCCTTTCGTGTAAAGGGACTTGTGTCCATTCCCCATTCTCACCTCTTGTACTCCTTCAGACCCATTACCCCCTCTTCCTTAGTAAAGACTGAGCAGAAATACCTGTTCAATATGTCAGCTTTACTGTTGTCATCCTCTGCTGGCTCCCATCCTCCCCTTCAGTCTCACTATCCCTCCTTTGTCCTTCTTTTTCACTTATGTACCTGTAAAAGGTTTTGTCCCCTTTAACCACTGATTTTGCAATGTGTTCTTCTGTCTGAGCTTTGGCTTCCCTTACTGACTTCCCTGTCTCCCTTTGTTTCTCCTGGTACTTCTCCCTATCCCCTTCTGCCTGTGTCTTTTTGTATTGCCTGAATGCAATCTTTTTGGCTTTCACTTTCTTTGCTACCTCTTTGGAAAACCATAATGGTCTCCTCTTTCTTTTCCTCTTGCTAACCTGCTTAATGCATAATTCTGTTGTTCTTATAATCCCCATTTTAAATACTGCCCACTGTTCCTCAATCCCTGATTCCTGTCCCATTCCCTTAATGCCTCTTTCAAGTATCTCCCCATTTCCCAAAGTCTGCCCCTAAAATCCAGGATCGTGTTTTTGTGTGGTTTGGTTCTGCTCTTTCTGTGATTTCAAACCACAATGACTGGTGGTCACTGTTGCCCAGGTGCTCCCCACTGTTGCCCCCATCACACTGTCCCTGTTTGTGAGCACAAGGTCCAGTATTGCCTTGCCGAGTTGGTTCCATGACCAGTTGCTTGAGGAAGGCACCCTGAAGGAGTCCAGGATAAATCTGCTCCTAGTTGATGCTGCTGCTGGGATGCTCCAGTCCACGTCTGGTATATTGAAGTCTCCAACCAGTACTACCTCACCCTTGTCTGCCATCCTTTGGATGGCTAGCATCAACTCTATCTGTTTCTTCCTCCTGGGCTGGTGGTCTATAGGCCACACCTGTCGAGATGGCTGGCCCCATTTTCCTTTCCAGCTAACCCACAGTATCTCTCCCCATTTTGTTCCTCCTGGATCTGTGTGGCCCTTATGTCATTTTCACATACAGTGCCACTCCTCCTCCTCCTCCTGCTCTGTCTCTTCTGAATGTGTTGTAGCCAGGTATGACCATCTCCCAGTCATGGTTATCATTACACCAGGTTTCAGTGATGGCCACAATGTCCAGGTCTGACTGTACCATGACAGCCTCCAGATCTTCCATCTTGTTGCTAAGGCTCCTGGCATTTGCACACATGGCTTTCCATGATTTGACCTCCCTAGACTGCTTCACTGTTCTACTCCGGCCCCTTCCTTGGTTGTCATTTATCCCTGGTTCTCCTTGCTGTCTGCCCTTCTGCTGAATTTTGCCCCTTTTCTGCTTATCCACCTTTTGGACACTAATCTCCATCTTTTGCACACTGCTTTGCAGAGATAGCCACTCCTCTGGTTCACTGGTTCCATTACTAGCTGTGGGGGTGAGCAAGTAGGTATCATCCTTGCTGGCCTGCCACCCCCCTTTGCTAGTTTAAATGCTTGTCAATGTAGCATTTAAACTTATCATTGAGTGCTTGGATTCCCCTCCAGGATGGATGCAGGCCGTCAGGCTTGAACAAACCTCCATCCCTCCAGATGGGTCCCCAGTCACCAATGAATCCAAACCCTTCCTCACAGCACCAGTTCTTCAACCATGAGTTAAAGTTCCTGGTGCATGCACTCCTATGCTCTCCCTTGCCTCTCACAGGTAGTACTTCTGAGAAAGTGACAGAAGTAGCTACTTGCTTGAGACCCTCCCAGTTTCCTAAACTCTTCCTGAACTTCCTTTGGCTCCCATTTGCCAAGTCATTAGTACCTAGGTGGATAATGACATCCAGCTCACCTTCCTGTCTTGCCTTCCCAGTGATCCCAGTATCTTCCTTCCATCCCTCCATGCCGTGGCACCTGGTGAGGCACCTCACCTCCCTGTCCTCCCCTCCTGTGTTCCTAGCTGGATCCCTCTTATGATGGAGTCCCCACCAGGATGCTTCCTCCTCCTCTGGGGTCCACTGCTTTCCCACTGAGGTCACCTCCTTGCCTAACCTCCACATCCTTTCCTTCCACTTCCCTGGGTACCTCTGGTTGTCCTCATTTGCCAGTGTGGCATATGAGTTCTTGAGAGGAATAGGATCTGGGATGTGCCTCTGCCTGACTGCTCTAACCTCCCTGAGCCCACTGTCATCCAAGTGCTCCTTGTTCCCGGCATCCTTTGAGGCAGCTGCATTGGACTGGGTGGTTCCTGGACAGGCGATGGTACTCCTGACCCAGTTTACTTCCGCTCTGAGTCTGGCTACCTCATCCACGCGGTCTCGAGAGAGATGCATGCAGATAGGGCAGCACCTCAGTGTCCAGAAGGTCTCTGCCTGAATATGGCTGCCCCACAGCCACTGCATTGCACCACTCCCACATTATACTGCAATTCCACTACTTATATCTGCTACTGAAATCTCTTAGTTCTCTTTTTATTTATTTACAGTACTAAAATCCTGTAACTGATCCTCAGATATATTTTTTAAGGAAAAGAAACCAATAAATAAATAAATGAGTCAAAAAACTTGTCGTGCTGAGGGTGGTCTTCTTCCCCCTTATGCCCCTCCTACTTCACACCTCTTACTATACCCTGTGTTTAGCTCCTGTCAATCAGATTTATCAGGGCATATAATTAAGAGTTGGGGAAGGGGGGAGGGGGCGAAAATTTGCAGCAATTAAAGACAGCACAGAATTACACCACCACTATTTTTTAAATTTTCAACAGCCCAAAAACAATTATAAGTAAAGACAACACAGAAAGAAAGTATAGTGTCACTACAAGCCTACAATCTAAGTTTAAAAGAAAATACCAGTTACCAGTTACTCTGAAGCACTGAATTGAATATGTTTCCTTCCTTCACCTTCTGGCTTCATCACTGGTAGAAGAGCAAAAGAAGAGTCTGACAGCACCCACAGGGGAAGCGGAGATACAGGCAACCATTAATTCCCTAACCTTGGATAAAGCACCGGGTCCGGACGGGTTCTCCCCCAACTTTTTCAAGGTTTTTGGTAAGCAGATGACCCCCTGGCGCTCCAAATTATTAATTGAATACTGAGTTTAGATTTGATGGATAAAACACAGCTAGAAGCCCTCATCATTGTTCTGCACAAACCTGGAAAGGATGCAGAGAGAGAGTAACCAGTTATAGACCTATATCATTATTAAACTACGATGTTAAAATCATAGCGAAACAACTTGCTAATAGGTTGGCCAGGGTACTGTCTTCAATAATCCAGGAAGAACAGGTGCAGTTCATGAAAGGTAGGAACTCATCGGATCACCTGTGCAAGTTGGCTCATGTCTTCTCTGCATCCAGAGATTCTGCTATCCTGGCTGGGTTGCTGTCCCTGGATACAGAGAAAGCATTCAACAGAGCGGACTGGCAATTTTTGTTTTGTACCATGCACAAATTTGGTTTCCCATGGAAATTTATAAACTGGATCTCTTCCCTTTATAAGAATCTGTGTGCTCGCATATATTGTAATGGGTATTTCAGACACTTTCTCCCTCCACTCGGGAACTAGACAGGGATGCCCATTGTCCCCACTTTTGTTTAATAATTATTTAGAACCCTTATTGACTAAATTAAGAGAACATAATGACATATAAAGTATATCTATTGGCACTCAGGTATTTAAACGCTCACCTTATTCAGATGATATTTTGTTACATCTAGTACACCCTAAGGAGTACTTTCCAGTAGCTCTAACCACTACAGCGGAATGCAGTAGTTTCTCTAATTATAAAATCAACCTTGAAAAAAAAAAAAAAAACCACAGTGTTTCCTCTTAACAACAAATTAATGAGACACAATATAGAACAGCTAGGACTACAATAGAGCCCACACAGCCTGAAGTATTTAGAGTTATTCTTGGCCAGAAATGAAGCTACCATGAGAAAGCTAAATATGGGAGCCATCCTGCAGATTATTCAACAGGATCTCATCAGATGGAAATCCCACCCAATTTGGCTCTGGTGGCGTATCAATTTAATTAAAATGAACATCTTACCCAGAATTGTTTACCCTATTACTCTGCTGAACTGGCTCCCCTTAAAGTGGTTCAAAAAATTCCACTCCATTATCTCCTAATTTATTTAGCTAGGTAAACCCAGTAGAAGGGCTTACCATAAATTGGCAGCTCCTAAAGATCCGAGGGTTTGAGACTGCTGCACTTTGGGTTATATTACTGAGTAAGTCAAGCCTGCAAATATTTGAAATGGCTTATCACTCTGGCTGAACTGACTTCCCTCCCATATGACCCTTTGCGCTTAACACTGGAAAGGGAATTGATTGCAGCATCTGGAATGTCCCCAGACATTATCTTACATGTCTCACTAAAGGACCTCCCACATACATTAGCCAGATCTCCCATTGATACCTCAGTCAGGATACATATTCAACTATGCTCCTTTCTTAAATACAAATAAATCAGGGGCCTTCACCAACCACTTATAGGGAACCCCAACTTTAGAATAGGTAGCCATCCTATCTCAGCCCAGTGGATCCCCCAGCTTAATGGTTCTATAGTAATTTTTTTTCCCCAGATGGGGTTTGCAGGTCTGTTGAATCCATTATGAATCAATATGCTATTGACAGAGGAAAAGTATTCAAAACATATCAGCTTTGATACCTATTGGTACAGAGGAAGGATACATTGGAGGGGGGAGATAATACTAGAGAGTAGTTTAGATCCCTAGCTTCCATAGCTAATAGGTCACATGCAATTTCCCTGGCATATTCTACCTTACTTAACAGGACTTCTAAAGTTCAGTATGGTATACCTAAATACTGGCCTGAACAGTTCCCCAGCTTAAGAGAATAGTTGGAATAACATCTGGAGGGATATTTATTTATTTATTTCTCAGGATAGGTTGAGATGAACTCAGTTTCAGATTTTAAACAATATGTACTGGTCCCCAGTTAAATTATACAAGATAGGAAGAGCTCCTACCCCAGTGTGCAGTAGATGCCAGCAACAGGAAGGTACTCTAAGGCATATTTTTTGGGGACTGCCCACCAATCAGGTCTCTTTGGGAATCAATTAAAAATAAAGCGGACCCCTTGCTGAGCACTGAAGATCTCGTCACCTTGGAAGTGTGCTTGGTGGAGGATGTCTTCCCAAATTCCAGTCCACCAGCACAGGTATCATATGGCACCGATTTAGCTGTCCCTTAAGAAGCTGGTTTTACGCCACTGGTTGGACACCCATACCATTACCTTTACCCCAACTTATGCTCTTCAATATGGCCCAAAAAGCTACTTATCCACCCATTTCCTTCTCCCCCTACCCCCCACTGCTTCCCTTCTTCTCTCTTATTTTATGTGGGCACTCTACCCACCCCCTCCTCTATGTCCCTGCCTTGTCATGCCCCCCCATCACCAGACAGAGTTTCTTGAGCCTGAGGAACTGCTACCAGACACCCCTACTCTCCCCTACTCACCACCTGACCTGGTCTACTCATCCGCTTCCCTCTCTCTCTGTTCCTCTACACCAGCTTTGCTCAGTAGTTGTTCAACTTGTCAATTCATTGTTAATCCTATCCCCCTCTGCTACCCAGATCTAGGGCATGTGCTGTTATTAGTTTCTAGCACCTGTACATGCTTGTGATTCTATGCAACTGTAATTGCTTTCTGTTTTCTGTGTCCCAACATGGGATCTTTGTAAATGAGCTTGTAACTCAAAAGTTGTAATCTGAGAATTCAATAAATAAATAAATAAATAAAATACAGAATGGCTGCAAGAATTATTATTCGATCTAAGAGCCAAGCAATTCAAAGCAAGTTTGAGGGGGGCCCTGTTTAGGTACCAGAATATGTGGGAGAAACTTCACACCCTATATTTGACTCAGTCTGGGACCAGACCATCCTGAGCAGTTCACATTTATTTCCAGGGGGTCTCTCCTCATCACTTTCCTAGTAAGCCACAATCATTTCCCTTAAGAGTTGGAGTGGATTAAAGGTTACTGATGCCAAACCGGGGAGGAGGGTGGGGGAGAGAAGATGATGGAGGGAGGGATATAGACATAAAGGAATTCTGGAGGTCAGGGGGAAGGGGCAACAGACTTCTAGGAAAACAAACTGAACTTACAAGCTCAAATGGGCAGACTGGGTGGGCCATAGGCCCTTATCTGCCGACACAGTCTATGTATCTATGTATCTATGGGTTGGTGGAGGGGGGGGGCACACAACTGTATACTGCCTGTCTGTATTACTGCTTAATGTATATGACTAGTGGTTTCATGTCAGGGTTTTGTGGTAAAATAAATAAAATTAAAATTAAAAAAAAGAATGTAACATAGAAACATAGAATTTGATGGCAGATAAGGCCCGTTTGGCCCACCTAGTCTGCCCATTTCCCTAGCTAATGGATAAGCTGCAGATCCTAGTTAACCAACAGTCTACTTCCTCCTGCTCCATACTAGAATCGCTTTATGTCTGTCCCATGCATTCTTGAATTTCGCCACTGTTTTTGACTCCACAGTCTCCTCAGGAAGGCTGTTCCATGCATCCACAACCCTCTCTGTGAAAAAATATTTCCTCACATTACCTCTGAACCCTCCCCCCTCTATCTTCAAATTATGCCCCCTTGTTCTTGCACATCTCTTTTTCTGAAAGATGCTACCCTCTTGGACTTTGTTGATTCCTTGAGATACTTGAAAGTTTCTACCATGTCCCCCCTCCTTTCCTTGAGAGTATACATATTAAACTCTTTTAGTCTCTCTTCACTTATGTCTTCTGGTGCAGACCCTGCACCATTTTGGTTGCCCTCCTCTGGACAGCCTCCATCCTGTCTATGTGTTTGTGGAGACTGGGTTTCCAGAACTGCATGCCGTACTCCAGATGGGGTCTCACCAACTGTCTGTACAGATGGATAACAACTTCTTGTTTTCTACTGGTGATGCCTCTCCCTATGCATCCCAGTATCCCCATAGCTCTCCTTACTCCTCACATTGCTTGCCCACCTTTAAGTCATCTGATACAACTACCTCCAGGTCCCGGTCCATTTTTGTTGTTGTCAGTATCTGACCCCCATTGTGTACTCTTACCCTGGGTTTTTGTATTCCAGGTGCATTACTTTGCACTTCTTTGCATTGAATCTAAGCTGCCATACATCTGACCATTCCTCCAACCTTGCCAAGTCCTTTCTCTTCTGTAATATTTATTTTGAATGTTGTGGCCATGAAGATGGTGTGCACAGTGTGTGTGTGTGTGTGTGTGTGTGTGTGTGTGTTGTAGATACAAAATATAGGGTAAGAAATATTTCAAGGAAATCTACTATAAACTAAACATCACTGTGTTCATGGACATAAACAGTTTCTTCATTGTTTTATAACATATTAGAATGCAGTATTTATTTTGAATGTTGTGGCCATGAGGATGGCGTGTGTGTGTGTGTGTGTGTGTGTGTGTGTGTGTGTGTGTGAGTGTGTGTGTTTGCTGAAGCTCAGTATGTTTTCCCCAAATGTCTGCTGATTGTTACATATGTAGTCTGGGCAGTTCACTGAAGACCTAGCATATGTCTGAGACAGTTCTTATTGGGTAGTGTCTTTAGAGGTTAAAAAAACAGTGTAAATCATAGATTTGCTAGGAAAGGGTGATATTTATGAGGTATGACTCTTTCTTAAAAGACAATACATTCCCAAGTGAAACTAGTATCATGAAGCTGTTTAAATGCTAAGTATTTAAGTGTGCAAGTTGTTGCATTCTGAAGGGGGTAAACAAATTTCCAGTTTAATAGGCAACCAATATTTACCAAATACTTAACATGCTGTTTCAGTTTCCTAATGGCATCTGATAAGCAGCTTGGAGTTATGTCTCCAACATTCTTAAAAGAAAGAAGGGAGTATTTTATTTCAGTTGGCAAGGAAGGATACATTGAAAGGTCCAAAACGTGTGTTCCACAATGCTCCACTTTCCTGCTACAGATAGCAAGATGGCTGTAGGCTTTCACCACAGCCATAAAAATGGGGAAGGATCTAGTCCACTACAGACTGGTCTTAATTATATCCATGAGTGGACTAGCAAGTTCAAACTTTATTTAAACCAAGATAAATGCACAGTGACGCACCTGGAAAAAACAACCCCTTATACACTTACACTTTAAACAACAATAACTTGAGGGCAACTTTGGAAGAAAGATACCTAGGAACCCCTGCATCCCAGGACATGCAATTTACTTACCACTGTAGGAATATAGTGCAAAAAGGTAATATGGTGCTAAATTGCATATTAAGACACACTGCAAGCAGAGACAGAGACGTACTGCTCCCCTTGTATACCTCACTGGTAAGGCCCATTCTGGAGTATGGCTCACAAGTATGGTCCCCGTACGAGAAAAGGGAAATAATTAGGATAGAAAGGGTGCAGAAAAGGGCAATGAGAGAAAAAAGAGGAATGAGTGGGAAAGACTATGACTCAAGAATTAGGGAACTGGATCTTTACCCCCTCGTATATAGAAGAAAAAGAGGAGATGTGTCGCATTCATAAAGCATGGACTATAAGGACCTGTAGGAGAATCTAGGGTTAGAAACTACAGGGCAGGCATATAATACCTGTGCTCATCCCTTACAACTCAAAAACAGAAAACCAAAACTGGTAAGGAGCTAAAATTGGTTCTGTCAGAGGGTGGTGCATGATTGGAATAAATTCCCACTTGAAGTAGTGAGCAGTATGACGACCAATATATTTAAATCCAAATTAGACAACTATTATAGGGATTCAGGGAACCTATCAAGTACTAAACTTGTAAAAAGTAAGCATAATGGATGAGTCTATCCCAAGCGCTGTAAACTCCAATGATACCTGCAGTCCTTCCTGGATCACCTGACTCCTACCACAAGTTGTGGAGGATATGCTACAGTCCACCTTGAGCAGACTGAAGTCCCCCACAATTACCACCTCTCCTTTCCCTGTAGCTTCAAATATTTGTGAGATCAGTTCCCTCTCCCTGTCCTCATCCTGACTGAGTGATCTATAAACCACCCCAACCTCACCTTTCTTCATCTATTAGACCTTACTTGAACCCATAATGCCTTCAACTCCCCTTCCTCCCTCGTACAAGTTATTGCCTCCCTGATATAAACTGCCACCCCTTCCCCCTTCAAGACTACCCTGTCCCTCCTGTATAATTTATATCCAGGGATCGAAAGGTCCCAGTCATGGTGTGATGTTGCCCAAGTCTCGGTTACTGCAGCTATGTCCACCCTCCTGTCAGTTAATAGTGCTTGCAGGTCGTTCATCTTGTTTCCAAGACTTCAAGCATACAGAGACACCACCCTCCACCTAGAATCTTACCTTCATACTCTTCCCTCTATTCTTCTATTCACATTTATTCCCTCTGTGTGGCGCTCCCCTCCACGTACCCTTGTTATGTGTTCCTCACCCCCTCCACCCTTTGCTGTGTTCTAGGCCCTTCCACCTCCTCCCTCTAGACCTCTTCCATCACTGGGGGGGGTCATTTACCTCCTCTTGGAGTCTGTAGGCCTACATGCCCACTGTCCCTCCCCTCAGTAGTTTAAATTCGATGTAGTGGTTATGTATTCCCCAGTATCTCCCCTGAGTACCCTAAAACCCTCCCTACTGATGTGTAGCATGTCTGATAGAAAGAGTGCTTTGTTTGACCAGGTCTCCTCCCAGTCCCCAATACAGATAAACATCTCCTTCCTGCACCATTTCCTCAGCCAGCCATTAAATCCTCCATTCTTCTTTTCCTGGCTGTGCTGCCCCTTGGTACTGGTATTGCCTCTGAGAAGTCCAATGAACTTCCTTCCTTCCTCCCTGCAGATCTTCCCTAACCACACAACAGGAGAAGTAGAACTGCACCAGAGACTATAAGGTGGTGCGGGCTGACAGCAAGCAGCCCCAAAATGAATGCACCAATCAAAAAGGAACCCGCAAAGCAAAATCAGTTAGAGGTGGACAAACGAGCACAACAAGCAAATTAAAGTTCCAAAATGAAAAAAGGTTTAACTCACAACCTCAGTTAAGGGGTGTACCACGTCACACTACCCCAGCGCTTTGCTTAGAAGCGCTTCCTCAGGAGGTGCTATTGTGAACACTGACAAATCCATTTATATATTACTTTTTTTTGAAAATGGCTCCTTAGTATTGTAACCATAATGCACTGCAAAGTATGCGACATCACAACAGTCCTGAGTCATGACATAATATACCCCCAAAAAATAAAAATAATTCATCTAACAGATCTTCCCTAACTTACTGAACCTACTTTGCACTACCTCAACCTCCTCCCCATCTAGGTCATTGGTTCCCAGATGTATAACTAAATTAGGTGTTCCTCCAACCTCTCTTACTTTCCTTTATTCTTGGGCCCACCTTCCCCACTGTCATCCCTGGCATATACACCACCCTCCTGCTTGCAATTGGGTCCCATTTATTTCCCCAGTGAATACCCCTAATTATGGAGTCCCCTATGATTGCCACTCTTCCATCCCCAGCACCCATGCTCCCCGTCCTTACTTTCTTACCTTCGGTACTAGCTGCTTCCTCACCTAACTGCTCCCTCTGCACCCTAGTGAACTTATCTCCACATCCACAGTTTATCCCCTTAACTGTTTTTCCATCTCCCACTCTACCCCTCCCCTTCTGACTATCTGTATCTGCTTTGTTTCCCCTCCCTCCCCCCATCTTTCATTCTGTTTTATCTGCCTCCTCTTCCCTGCCTACCCCGATTAGTTTCCTCTCCCCTACCCTGTAATCCTACTCTCTGCCCTGGCTCAAATTGACCTCCTACCTCACCTCCTGGCTGCCCCCTCCCTCCACACAGTGGTGCAAATCTAAAGGCAAACTTTTAGAATTTCCCACCCCTGATGCTACTCTCACATTCCCACCCCTTCCCCTTACTACTTGCCATTCCTCACCCCTGAGCTCCCTAGTCCTTGGAGGAAGAGATACTCCTGTATACTGGGTGCTCCTCCCCACTCCCATCCCCTGCCTGATGCCCTCACCCCCCTAGGCATCACCCTGTGCCCTTCCCTCCACTGCTCTGCTCCTCTGACTTCCCACACTATCCTCCTCAGCTCCCATCTGAGCAGCCTACTATGGTGTGGGAATAACAGACACTTAGGCATGAAGTATGATGCATAAAATAAACACATGACTGTGTTTATGATTTTTTATTCAAAATCAAATAAAAGCAATATATACAGAAATAAAGAAAAACAAGGTGTTAGCACACCAAAATAACCAAAACTCCAAAGATGACTCTTCCCTGGTCACTTCACTCTTATTTTACCACTTTTTAAAGTAATTTACTGGTGTGAAAGCAAGCACAACTTCCTCCTGCAAGACCAGCAACTCACTGGCCTCCCTCTCTCCAAACTCCCCCAGTGACGAGTTTTATAGCCATATGGCTGATGACATCAAGGTCAGGTGACCTACCTCAAGGGAGCAATTAGGCTCTTAATTCCTTTGCTATAAAGAATACATACATTTTATTTAATGTAATTATAAGTTCCTGTAATCCATTACCCATGCAACTGGCTGATGACAACACAGTCAGGTGACCTACATAGAAACATAGAAGTTGATGGCAGTTAAGGTCCGTAAGGCCCATCCAGTCTGCCCATTTCTTTTTCTACCTTATAAATGTGCCTCTGGCCTTTGCTCTGTCAATGGCCTATCTATTCATACTCATCTGTATTGCTCCCTTATGCCTATCCCATGCCTGTTTGAAGCCTTGCACTGTATTTATATCCACCACTTCCTGAGGTAGGCCGTTCCATGCATTCACCACCCTTTCTGTGAAAAAGAACTTCCTCACATTACCCCTTAATTGGCCTCCCTCTAATCTCATGCTGTATCCTCTTGTCCTGCTATTTTTTCTTATATTAAAACATGTTAGACTCTTTCACCTTGTTAATTCCCTTGAGGTGTTTGAATGTTTCAATCATATCACCTCTCTCCTCTTTGCTCTAGTGTATACATATTGAGTTCTGTTAATCTGTCCTCATATGTTTTCTGATGCAGTCCCAGCACCATTTTGATTGCCCTTCTCTGGACTGCCTCAATTTGGTTAATGTCCTTGTGAAGGTATGGCCTCCAGTACTGCACGCAGTACTCCAGATGGGGCCTAACCAGTGTCTTGTAAAGAGGGATCATTACCTCCCTCTTCTGACTTGTGATACCCCTACTAATACACCTCAACATCCCCCTAGCATTACCTACTGCTTTAGAGGTCTGCTTGGATGATTTCAGGTCATCGGTGATGATGACACCCAAGTCTCTTTCTTCCCTTGTGACTGCCAGCAACTCCCCTTCCAGCCTATAGGTGGCTTCAGGGTTTCTCTTCCCTATGTGCATGATCTTGCACTTCTTTGCATTAAACACCAGTTGCCACTCTTCTGACCATTTTGCTAGTTTATCCAGATCTCTTCTCATTCTGCCCACCGCATCTGGATCATCTACTCTGTTGCAGATCTCAGTGTCATCTGCAAACAGACAAATCTTACCCTCCAGTCCATCTGCAATGTCACTGATGAGGATATTGAAGAGGACTGGCCCCAGGACTGATCCCTGAGGTACCCCACTTGTGACTTGCATCTCTTCTGACTATATACCATTTACCACCACTCTGTTTTCTGCCCGTCAACCAGTTTGCCACCCAGTTGACCAACGTCTGACCCAACCCGAGCCTACCCAGCTTATTAATCAAAACTTCTGGAAGTTTTTGTATAGTCTCAAGTGAGCCAGGACACATCTAAGATTTCTTTGGGGTGGGGGCTAGACACACCTAAGAGGCTTGGGGAAAGAGAAAACTATGACATTTTTATTTGTAAAAGCATTGATTTTAATATGCTCTGCCCCAACAATAACAGATTTTTCTTTAACATTGTCCTTTCATCAACCCAGGGGAAACAGTACACAGGCATAACACTATACTATTTCTGTATAGGATGATCTCTGTTTTCTGCCCATCAACCAGTTTGCCACCCAGTTGAGCAACTTCTGACCCACCCCAAGCCTACCCATCTTATTAATCAATCTTCTGTGTGGAACAGTATCAAAAGCTTTGCTGAAGTCAAGGTAGGTGACATCAGCTGGTCCCCCTTGGTCCACCAGTCTGGTTACCCAGTCAAAGAAATCTATGAGATTAGTTTGACAGGACCTTCCTTTTGTAAACCCATGCTGTCTTGGATTCTGCGCTCCTATGGATTTTAGGTGTTGCACGATCCTTTCCTTAAGGAGTGCCTCCATAATCTTGCCCACTACTGAGGTAAGACTGACTGGTCTGTAGTTCATACCTCTTCTCTGCTACCACTCTTGTGGAGCGGGATCACATGAGCCCTTCTCCAGTCTTCTGGAACCTCTCCTGTGCTCAGAGACTCACTAAACAGTTCTGATAATGGCTCTGCTAGTTTCAGCCTTAGCTCCTTTAGTACCCTGGGATGTATGCCATCAGGTCCCTGTTGCCTTGTCCACCCTGAGCTTATTGAGCTCTTGTAGGACCCTTTCTTTTGTGAAAGGACTAGTGCACACCTCCCTCTCCCCTGTGTCCATAGTGCTGAGCTGTGGGCACTGTTCTGCCTTCTCTCCATTAAATACTGAGCAGAAGTATCTATTTAGGAAAGACACTTTGACGTGGTCCTCCTCCTCACATGCCCCCTTATCTCCTTTGATTTTAGCAATACCCCCTCTGGACTTTCTCCTTTCACTAATATATCTATAGAAAGTCTTGTCACCTTCTTTTACTGTTTGTGCTAGTGTTTCCTTGGTTAGGGCCTGTGTCTGCCTTACTGCCTTCCCTGTTTCTCTTGGGGAAGTTTGGTATGCCTCCCTATCTTCATCCCGCTGCAATATCTTATATTTCCTGAAGGTCAGTCTTTTGGCTGTGACCCTTTCTGCTACTGTTTTTGGGAAGCAAGGTGGTTTCCTTCTTCTTTTGCACTTCCTTTTCTCTCTAACACAATGGGATGTTGCTTCAAGTATTGCATCCTTAAAGCTTGCCTACTTTGCCTGTACCCCCTCACCTGTATTTCTTTTTTGCCAGGGCTAGGTTAACTCTGTTGGCCATCTTATCAAAGTCAGCTCCTCTGAAGTCCCATATTTTTGCCTTGGAATGGGATGATTTAGTTCCAGTGGCCAAATTGAACCATACCATGTGATGGTCACTGGCCCCCAGGTGACCTTCTACCTGGAGATCTGTGATCCTTTCCCTGTTAGTCAGTACTAGATCTAGGATAGCCCTGTCTCTTGTGGGTTGTTGTACCAGTTGTTTGAGGCCCTCCCCTGCAAGGAATCCACTATGTGTCTAGTTCTGGCAGATGTTCCTGCTGGTCTTGACCAATCTGTATCTGGCATGTTGAAGTCTCCCATAATCAGAACTTCCCCTTTAGCTGTCATGTTTTGTATATCTTCTAACAGTAATGTGTCTATGTCCTCCTCCTGGTCTGGGGGCCTGTAGACAACCCCAGTTCGTATGGCTGTCCCATTTCCTGTTTCCAGGGTGATCCACAGTTTTTCTGGCTCCTTATGTGCATTCTCAATTTCTGTAGCTTTGATATTTTCATTGACATACAGGTACACTCCACCCCCTCTTTTTGCACCTCGGTCTCTTCTGAACAGTACATAGCCAAGTACTGAAGTCTCCCAAGTGTTGTTACTGGTAAACCATGTCTCGCTAATTGCTACTATGTCCGGTTTCACTTCTGTCATTATTGCCTGCAGGGCTGGGATCTTGTTTCCCAGACTGCGAGCATTTGTGTACATGATTTTCCATTGGCCAGATTTCGGTGTGTTAGTTGTTGGATGAGGTCTGGCGTTTCCCCTGTGCTTTGTATAGGGAGCCGGACCTTTTTCCTTACCTGGTGATGCAAATGAACTGCAAACATGCTGAACTCCTCTTTGACCACTAGCTGAGGGGGGAAGGGTGTTCTTCCCATTCAATGTATGGGGTGCTGCACCCCTCTCCCCATTTGCTAGTTTAAATATTCTGCAAAGACATCAAACTTCTGTCCCAATGCACTGACTCCCTCCTTAGTCAGATGCAGTCCATCAAATTTAAAGAACTTTCGCTCCTAAAACTGCTGCCTGTTCCTTACAAATTTGTGTCCTTTTTCCTGGCACCAGCCCTTGAGCCACATGTTTAGCTCCACTATCTCCCCTTCTCTGACCTTCCGTCCATCTTCTCCCCTCTCCCAGATTGGCAGGATCTCAGAGAAGGAAATGCTGAATGAAATGGATGATAGTTTGTTACCCATCCTGGTCAGGTGTTCCTTGGTCTCCACAACTGACCAGCTGGCGAGATCATTAGTTCCTATGTGTACCAGGACATCAATGTTTTCTCCCACGTCCTGAACAATTTTAGCAATGTGGTCAGTGTCTCTCCATGCTGTTGTACATGGGAGACATCTGACCATTACCCCTGGCTGGAGATGGGTATCAACTCCCCAAATCATGGAGTCTCCTATGATCAGAAGTTTTTTGGGTTTCCTTTTTGCTTTTTTTGTTTTGGTTCTTGTTTTGGGTGAGTTTTGTTGTGCTAGCTCCTGTGCTGCAATGTCCTGCTCTGCAGTGTCCTCTGCCCCTTTGATTTCAGAGACAGAGGCAGATTCATGTTTGTAGTTTTTATGTGGTTTGTGGAGGTAATATGTTGGAGAGCACTGAGTGATAGGGCACTCGATTTGTCCCTTCTAACCACCTGCCAACCTCCCAGACCAAATACCCTCTGGGGTTGAGGTGCTTCTGTTGGATGATGGGGAAATGATGGGTAGTTCTTATAATATATTTCCTCTTGAATATGCAATTTGAAGCGCGAAATCTCTGCCCATGCTGCCTGGAGTTGAGCCCTTAGATCTCTAATGGCCCAGCATGTAGGACAGAGTCCTAAATCTTGTAAAACTGCCCTTCTGAAGTGTTCCACAGTACCTGCAGTTAATGATATCCATTCCAGATAAGTTGCTAGGTTTATAACCTGGTCAGAGTAATTAGAAGGAAAAAAAATGAAAACAAAAGTTTGATTTTGTGTTTTGTTTGTGTATAACTTGTTATAACAAGTTAAATTACTAGTGCCCCGTAAATGAGGTCACCGTATGGATACCCTACTGATACGCCCCTTCCTGCTTTGCCATAGGAAATGTCATGACTGTGCTACTCTATAAAAGGAGTGTAGTGTGGGGTGATTGGGGATGGGGGTGGGTGGCTGAGCCCTTCCCCTGCCGAAAAAGAACAACCACGGACGAAAGAAACAAGGAGGTAAGAGCAGAAACAATCAGTCAGCAACAAATGCAATAGCCCTAAAAGCTTATCCTAATGATAGATAAACCTGTAAAACCTGTAAAGCACCACCTGTAATAATTTCACAGAAAATATACCCTATAAGAAACACTTTGCTAAGACAAAAATAAAGCAGTTAACAGAAGATATACCTTGTAAAAGCCAATTTGAATCAGAAGATTACAGCAGTAATCTGTTAGCACACACCTATAGGCACACCCTGTAATAATGCAGCAGAAGGTATACCCAGCAACAACAATTTGAATCAGAGAAAAATAAAGCAATAAAATGTTAGCAACAAGCAGTAACAATACCTGTGACTACAAAATAAAAATAACACACAGTAAATCTGCCTAGCCAAAAGAAGCCTTAATCTTTTCCCTTGCACTGGTAAGGTTCTTTGCACTGTCCTTTCAAGCAACCTAGTAGGAAAGAGCTCAGGTGAAGCTAGGTGCATTGGCCAGCAAACCTAGTCTTCCTCAAGGGAGCAATTAGGCTCTTAATTCCTTTGCTAGAAAGAATACATACATTTTATTGCATGTAATTATAAGTCACTATAATTACTGGTGACTCCCTTTACTAACCGGATTTCAGGCACAGTAAAAATGCCGTAATAACCCGAAATCGAGTTATTACGGCATTCACTACACTTTTTTTCCACCGCTAGCGTCCATTGTCTGTCACTCTAGCATTCTGAGCCACTTCATTGGCTCGCATTCTGCTTGTGGGTGGGCTAGCAGTATTTCAAAAAATGGCTGCTCGGTTTTCCATTTACCGAGGAGCCGCTTTTGTTGAATTCTCCGTCCCCTTCTTTTTACATTTGCTTATCTGGTTGATCCCACCTTTCAAGCATAAATTGAATATCTGGTTGATCCCGCTGTGCCCCCGAATCGGTAGACGCGCGGACTCGTACTAAAGCCGTGGATGACACCTAAAAATAAAGTAAGTCAAAGCAGGGAAAGAGTGTGTGTGTGTGTGTGAGACAGTGTGTGTGTGTGAGAGACAGTGTGTGTGTGTGTGTGTGTGTGTGTGTGTGAGAGACAATGTCTGTGAGAGTGTGAGAGACAGTGTCTGTGAGAGAGAGAGTGTGTGTGTGTGTGTTTCTAAATGCACCATACTCTGCACCAGTAATTATAAAAAATTAAAAATAAGCAACTGCATGTATATGGATTTTTTTTTTTTTTTTAACACACCCTCAGGGTGTGTAAAAAAAATCCATAACACACAGTTGCCTATCTATTATTCTCTATGTAATCCACTACCTGTGCAATAAGCTTTCATTTCAATATGTAAGGTTAGTGATCAACAATAGGACTTTTGACTTAATTGGGACTCATTTTGATGTAAGCCCCTCCCTTGTTCTGATGTCACTGGAGCCTGCACGTTTAAAACAAGCCATTTTGTGGGCAGCCAGCTTTATAGCAAGAACTGCAGGGTAACCCACAGATAATTACACCATTGTTACTATTTCTGTATTTCATGCATCTCTGTGTTGGCCATGAGAATGGGAGCTAGTGGACATGCTCCTTATCTCCCTTCTTCTGTCAGCTCAGGAGACCTGAATCTTTAAAAACAGTAATTATCTTTCCTTGTATGTTTAATAACCTTTAGAGCCATTACAGACCTCATTTTGTTAAAAAAAAAACGGCTGCCCTGTTGCTAAACCATGCAGGGGCTCTTTACTAGGCTCCTTTAGGAGCCCCTGCTGTTATGCAGCAATTACAGTAATTGACCTGATGGCTGAAATTGCAGCAGTTGGAAAAACGTTTCATTTAGGCCTTGTTTTTATTTATTTATTTATTTATTTTTTAGCCCACATTCAAACTTTATGTTTTTTCTTTATTTAACACCCAGTCACAACATCTCTGGGCTAGTCTTGTCTTAGATGCATGCATTATTCTTTATTTCTAGACACTACAGGATTTCTATCACTCTGCCCCAATGCTACATTCTGTGGCATCCTGTTCTTTCTCTGCCACCTGCGTGGGCATGTGCCCTTGCTTTGGAGCATCTCTTTGCTCAGAAGCATTATTCTGTTCCGCGCAAGGAGCTTGTTCAATTTAGCACCGTATCTGTGGCATGTGTTGCTGCTTCAGAGCATCATTCTGCTCCGAAGCAAACACGGAGCTTTTCTTACTCTGCTCAAACAAATTCAGTGCTGCATTCTTTCTATGAACTGCACTTTGCGAGCAGCTCATGGCTTTTCTTAGTTGGCACTTCTAGGATGAAGCACCTCCATGGATACACACTCTCTCTTTCATTACGGGGCACCAGTTACATACACGGGGCACTCCAGGAAACTCAAGAGGGTTCCTTAACATGAAATAAAGTGCTACTCGCTTTTTACATCTGCGGGCATATCTCCCATTCAGGAGATGTCTCTTCTTGCAACCAGATGCCAGTTTGTGTGCCTAGAAGGGGGTTAAACTGGGGATGGGAAAGTAAAGGAACAGATATGCCAGGTTAGCCACCCTGACTTGAAATAAGGAAAAGACAGAAGAAAAGAGAAAGAGGATAGGATAGGGTGAAAGGAACAAATAAGGGGTGCGGGGTGCACCTCAATTACAAAAAGGGGAACTATCCTTACAGGGAACAGGGACCCTGTTACACTCCTCCCAACACAAGAAGGCAACAGCAGTTGACTCAAAACCCTTCTACTCTTAAAGGGTTAGAACTTCCACCCACTCCAGAAGTTCCCCTCGAAGATCCTTATAAATGCAGCAATGGTATATCAGCATCTAGCTACCAACAATAACTACTATACCATTCTGTTCCCTGAGGTTTCATGCCTATTCATGAGATATGACAAAAAATGTAGTATCATCACAGCTCATATTACATTTCCCTCCAATGTCAGGTTATCAGCTCCAAATCTAAACAAAAAAAAATACATAAATCAGCATTTTTACGCTGGGCACCTGCTCCTGCTCTGTGCTTAACACTTATATAGCTGTAGGGCAAGGTACCATCACATAATCCGTGCTTTCTTCTCCATCTGGTTTAACCAGCACAACAGATTATGGTCTGCCAAGATGGCAAATTCAGTACCCCATAGATAACAGCGTAAGGACTCAATGGCCTACTTTTTGGCGAGACGCTCCTTCTCGGTGTTCAAGTATTTTTATTCTTGCGCTTGAAGTTTCCTGCTGATATAGATCACAGGATGCTCTCCCTTTCTGTCAGTCTGGGACAAAACAGCTCCTATCCCTGTGTCTGATGCACCTCAAAGGGCACCTGGAAATTTGGATGTTTAAGGACTGGGGCAGAACATAAAATAGCCTTGATGTTCTGGAAGGCTTCCTTACATTCAGTAGTCCATTTAACCTTATTGGGATATTTGTTTTTAGTGAGTTTGGTCAAAGGGGTCGCTACGGTCAAAAAAACAAGGATAAACCTCCTGTAGTACCCAGCTAAACCCGGGAAGGAATGGACTTGCTTTTGGGTGGTAGGAATGAGGCTACTTTCATGTCAGACAAACCTGGTGGAGTTCTATGACTGGGTGATAAGTGCCTTGGACCTGGGTAGACCAGTGGATGTCCTCTATCTGGACTTCAGCAAGGCATTTGACTCTGTTCCTCACGTGGGCCTGTTGGATAAGCTGGGAGAAATGGGGGGTGGGGAACCAGATGATCAGATGGATAGGCAATTGGCTCCAGGACCGGACCCAGAGGGTCGTAGTTGGTGGGATAGTCTCATCCCCAAGGAGGGTCATTAGTGGGGTCCCACAGGGATCAGTCCTTGGGCCCCTTCTGTTCAACGCCTACGTATCTGACATAAGGACAGGAATCAGGAGTGAGATGAGTCTCTTTGCAGATGACTCGAAACTGGGGGCGGTGGTGGATGGGGAGGAGGGAGGGTGGCCCTACAGGGGACCTGGAGGCTCTGGAAAGATGGTCTAGAAAGTGGAGCTGAGGTTCAATGCAGGAAATGCAAGGTACTCCACCTGGGGGCCAGAAACCCAGGTCAAGTGTACACCCTGGGGGGGGAAATGCTACAAGTCTCGATGGCTGAGAGGGACCTGGGGGTGGTGGTGGATGTCAAGATGAACAACTCTGAGACTTGTAGGAGGGCAGCAGCCAAGGCCAACAGGATGCTGGGATGCATTGCTAGGGATCACCTCCAGAAGGAGGAAGTGATACTCCCTCTGTATAACTGCATGGTGAGGCCGCACCTTGAGTACTCGTGCAGTTTTGGAAGCCACACTTAAAGCGGGACATTAACCTCCTGGAGAGGGTCCAGAGGAGGCAACCAAAATGATTTGGGGCTTGGGGACAGGACCTATGAGGAGAGGCTCGAAGAGCTAAATATGTACACATTGGAAGAGAGAAGGGACCGGGGGACATGATAGAGGTCTTTAGGTACATGAAGAGGGTAAATAGGGAAGGAACAGTCAGGGTGCTTCCAAGGAAGGAGGAAGGGGCCACTAGAGGGCATGGCTGGAAGCTGGAGGGGGGAAGATTCAGGGGAGAAAGGAGGAGGTGCTACTTCACTGAGAGGGTGGTGGAGCCATGGAATGCACTGCCTAGGGGGGCTGGTGGAGGCAGAGACAGTGGAGGGGTTCAAGAGGGGTGGGACAGGTAAAGGGGAAGGGTTCTGGAAGCAAAATCCAATGCAGCAAGAATATCCGGAACTGGGAAGGGAGAAGCCAGAGAAGGCGAGGGGGACAGCAAGGTCAGCACCCAGGTTGGGGACTGACCAAACGAGCAGACACGAAAGACCATTAGGCCTATTCTGCTGGCATTTTAGTATGTTAGTACTTACAACAGCCTCTACTTCACACTTTTCTGGTTTTATTGAACCATGTCCTATTACAAACCCTAGCTACTTTGTTTCAGTGTTTGCCAGGGCACGTTTTGCTGGGTTAATGGTCAGTCCTGCATCACTAATAGCCTGCATTTAATTGGTTTGGTCAATCTGGACTAAAGATATCCACATCGTCCATGTATGCAGCACTGTATTGTGTGTGTTGTCGAAGGATGTTGTCCATGTACCTCTGAAAAGTTGCAGGGGCACCATGAAGACCAAATGGCATTGTTGTGAACTGATAAAGAGCAATGGAAGTGCAAAAGACTGTCAGTCCCTGTGCATCTAATGCCAAGGGTTCGATGTCCTTTCCATGCAAAAATTTTGTCACGGTCAATTACCCCCCTCAATTTACCTCGCAATACTTTTCAGCACACTGAGTCTTCCACGCATGACAGTTAAGCGCATATAGAGCCTGTGTGTAGTGCGCATCAACCTAATGTGCTAATTCATGACAGTTAAGTGCATATAGAGCCTGTGTGTAGGGCGCATCCACCTACTGTGCTACAGCCATGCCGCTCGAATATATTAGCAGTATATGAGGCAAGCCATTGCTGTTGAAAAATGGATGTTCGTATAGACTGGAACGTACACATGGGGGAAAGCAGTATTGGAAGTGTCGACAGCATGACACATAAGTGCCTGGCAAGAGTTCACACGAGTGTGGATGACATTATTAAATACATACAGGAACATTATCATGCTCCTGATGCACTGAAGGTGGAACAGAACCTCAATGAACTGCATATGGAGCAATACCTTGCTGGCATCGAACCTCCTGCACCTAGAAAAAAATACAGGGACACCACACAAATGATTGTGAAGGTAGTGGAATTGTACTGCAATACAGGCAGGATGGACTATTTAGATATGAACCCACTAAAATGCTTTTAAATTTGAAAGAATAAAGATTTACCTTTTAAATATGTACATTGGATTATGGTGGGTGGATAAATAAATGGACTTGCTTGCTTGCGTTTGAGGACTGAATTAACCGATTTCATTGGTGGACAGCAAACTGAATTCATTGGTGGGCACTGTACTGATGAATCAATGATCACGCCGCACGCAGAAACTGAGGGTCATGAACCGAACATGTCTACACGAGGACAACAGGTAGGACAAAAGGTCTTATTTATGGTTTAGCAAGAATCTCTTGTCAGTATTTGCAATTGAATGTCGCATGCGAGCAGATGTATCATGCACTGCTATGAATTGTGATGTAGTGTTTTCGACAATATCTTTTCGATAAAATGTTTGCAATGAGTTGACGTGATACCAATGCCAAGGGTATTTGCCAATACCCTTTCATCAAGTCTAGTGTATTGCTGTGTCTGGCTGTTCCTATTTTATCCAGCAAATCATCGATTCTGGGCATGGGGTAGCCATCAAAGGATAAGACAGAACTGATTTTCTTAAAATCTAAACATAGCTTTAGATCTCCTTCCTTTTTTGGGACCACAACCACAGGTGAGGACCACACACTCCGTGAAGGCACTATCACTCCCAGACGTTCCATTTTTCATACCTCTTCTATGACCTCTGACCTCATCCTTTCAGGTAATCTATACGGTTTTTGATGTATGGGTTTTGTTTGTGTGACTTTTATGTTGTGTATCACCCCTTCCGCTCTACCTGGTGTACTTGTAAAGGTGTGCTGGTAGTACTGCAGTAATTCATGTACTTCTTTGCTCTGCTCAGGGTCTAACTCTGGATTGATCTGTACATTCTGTTTCTCTTGGGAAGGATCTAGTTGTTCATAGCAACATCCAGCTCAGTTTGCACCTGTTTAGGGTGTATAAACAGAGTAGGAGAGGGAGCTGTTTTTCCTACCCATCTACACAGCAAGTTGGCATGGTAAACCTGTTTCTGGGACAGCCTCCCTGGTATCTCAGTCTCAAAATTTACCACCCCTGTGTTTGTTGTATTACCTTAAAAGGGACCTGCCATCTCAAAACAGTTTGTTTTCTGTTGATGGTAAAAGTAACAGCACTTGCTGTCCTCGGGTAAAACATTTCTCCTTCAGTCCTATCCCGTACCACATATTCTGATGTGCCATGGTGACAAACTTCAACAACTTGCCAGTGTCAGTGGCTCAGCAGGTAGCACATTCACCTCAGAGGCCTGGAGATCAGAAGGCTGTGGGTTCTAGCCCCACACCAGGCACTTGGGTTAATATCCCAATACTGACACTGCAGTGCAGCATGAGAGGGGTGCTGTACTCCTGAGGAGCCGTCTTTCAGATTAGACGTTAAACCGAGGTCCCATCTGCCTGTTCTGGTGGTAGTTCAGGTGGATGTTAAAGATCCCGTGGCACTTCTCAAAAAGAGTAGGGGAATTTCCCCGGTACCCTGGCCAAATTTCCCCCCATTCACTAAAATACCACCAACAGCTTAATCTAGTTCAAAGTCAGTTGGCATTCATCTGTATCCCCATCCCCTGGGTCATGCCTGAAAATAGGCAGAATTTGTCAATGCATTTACCTCGTCAACAAAAACTAAATAAATAAATAAAATAAACTTTTGTCTTAAAGAAATCATGTAGTCCAGTATGTTCATATGGTCCACATTTTTACCTTCCTCCCAATGCTCTTTTCATAACATACATGGGGCCCCAGGGATTCCTACCATACAACAGTGTGAATGGGGAAAAACCTGTTGTAGCCTGGAGTACCTCCCTATATGCAGATAGAAGGTAGGGAAAAAACCTGTCCTAATCACACTTCCTCCTGCACATACCTTTTTTAGCATAGTTTTCAAGGTATTGTTGAAGCGTTCTACAAGGCCATCTATTTGAGGATGATGGGGGAGATTCATACTGCGGACACACCCAGAAGTTTGTATAATTCTTTTAACAATTCAGAAGTAAAATTACTTCCTCTGCCAGTCAGAAACTCCTGAGGGATACCCATTCTACTAAAAATTTTGGCTAACCCCTTGACAATCCAAGGAGTCTTTGCAGCACGTAAGGTATCACCTCAGTTTATCTGGTTGTGTAATTACAGACAACCAAAATAAACTTGTTGCCTTTTGAACTGGTAGTCAGGGGCCCAACTATGTCCACTGCAATTCGCTCAAAGGGAGTGATGACATATGGAATAGGTTGCAGGGGTACCTTATCTGCTTTCCCACCTTGGGCAACAAATTGGCACTGGGGACATGCTTAGCAATAAGCCGCTACATCCTCATGAATGCCAGGCCAGGAAAATTTATAGGTTATGCACCCAAGGGTTCTATACCTCCCTTCATGGCCTGCCATGGGTAGGTCATGTGCTAATTGCGTCAGTTTCTCCCTGTATACGGTGGGAACCATCAGTTGTTATACAGAGGCTTGAGTTACTGGATTGATAGTTTTTATACAACAGAATACAAAATGAGGCAGTCCTTCTGTTACTTTTTCATTGACCTGTAAAAAGAAAGGCTTTAAGGAAGCGTCTGCCAACTGTTTCCTTTTTATATCACAGCTGGTTAGACCTGGTGCCACCTCAGAGCTACCAGCCTGTTTTATTTCTGACCTCAACCTTCTTTTCTTCTTTGTTTCCCGGTCTTCTTGGTTTTCCCTGGGCTGTCAAACAAGTACTTCTCAAAGGGAAATAGCAGGGGTAATTGGGCCTGTTTAGTTTGGGACTGATGGTAACAGTCACAAATTCATTGATAGCATGTAGGGTACTCATTAGGGTAGAAAAACCGGGAAAATCTTGCCCTATGATTACTGGTACAGGCAGGTTTGGTACCAATCCCACATTCATGCAATGCTGCTGGTTGTTAACAGTCACTTCAACCCTGGCAGTGTGGTACTGATGAACATCACCATAGACACATATTGCAGCTGTATCAGCCTGGGTATATTCTTTAGTAGGCAGCTCTCATCAATGTTTGTTTACTGCCCGAGTCAAGCAGTCCTAAAGTCTGACACTGTGTCCAATCCCCACAGTGGTGACATATTCTATATTGGCCAAGGCTATGTGGGCAGCTTCTGAGCTTTTGTTGGGACAATTCCTCAAAATATGCCCTTTTTCCCAGACATCCGTGGCATATTATCTCAGAATAAGGCACTCTTTTCCCTCTGTTTCTTCTTACATAATTAGCCAATCTCTGGGGTGTAAAATTAAAAGGTCTTACCAGTTCCAGTGGTTTGGGTGCCACATTCTGTCCTCTGAGCCTCGAGGGTCTGGCCACCAGATAGTCCTCAGCAAGCTGGATGGTTTTTGCTGCAGTCTCTGGCTTGTGCTCCCTCGCTCACACTCATGCTTCCTGGGGTAGAATCTGTACAAACTGCTCAATCACAATAGCCTCCAGAATTTGGTCCATGGCTTTTGTTGCCAGTTGTAACCACTTATTACAATAGTCTTTCAACTGAGTGAAAGTCTTTCTCAGTATAAGACATCCTCTGAGATCAAAAGCGCTGCCAGTACGTTTCAGTATTAATGTCATACCGATGCAATATTCCTTCCTTAACTGGATCATATAATTCGGTGGCCGGTTTGATTAACTGACTATAGACCAGCTGGGCACACCCAGAAAGATATGGTACAAGTCTTATTAGCCACTGGTCCCATGGCCACGTACATGCGAAAGCAATACGCTCAAACGTAGTAAGGTACGCCTCTGTGTCATCACAGTCAGTTAATTTTGTTATCATAATGTCTTTAGGTACCATATGATCGGGTTGCCCCGGTATTAAGACCTGGATTGCCTTAATAGTGTCCGTCTACTTCACCTCCTGCTGTTGCCGGTCCTCCTCCTGTCTCTGCTGATCCTCATCTCGCTGCTGTCTATCCTCATGCTGCTGGCAATCCATCTCCTTCTGTCAGATGTACAGCCACCTCAGACGTTCACTGGTATCCTCCGGTGCTTCCATCTTTTTTGGATCCTGCCCTTCCTCCTCCTCCTCCTCCTCCAACTTCTCTTCAGTCTTCCTCATCTTCAACCTCATGCTGAAATCTAAGCCAGGTCCAGGTGTCGCATCTGTCTTCTCAGCCATCACCCTTGTCAAGTAAGTGACCTTCCCTTGCTTTTCTTGCATCTGCTGGGTACTAGATTCAGTACCCACAGATGGTGCCTCCCAAGCAGTCTCGACACCACCAGAATCCCACTTCTAACACCAGTGTTATGGTGTAGGAATAACAGACACTTAGGCAAGAAGTATGATGCATAAAGTAAATGTATAAATGCATTTATGATTTTTAATTCAAAATCAAATAAAAGCAATATATACAGAAATAAAGAAAAACAAGGTGTTAGTTAGCACCTCAAAATAACCAAAACTCTGAAGAGGACTCTTCCCTGGTCACTTTGCTCTTATTTTACCACTTTTTAAAGTAATTCACTGGTGTAAAAGCAAGCACACCTTCCTCCTACAAGACCAGCAGCTCATTGGCCTCCCTCTCTTCAAACTCCTCCTAGTGGTGAGTTTTACAGCCATTATGGCTGATGACACCACAGTCAGGTGACCTATCTCAAGGGAACCATTAGGCTCTTAATTCCTTTGCTATAAAGAATACATAAATGTTATTTCATGTAATTATACATCCATGTAATCCACTACCCATGCAATAAGCTTTTGTTTCAATACATAAGGTTAAAGATCAACAATAGGACTTTTGACTTAATTGGGACTCATCTGGAAGCAAGCCCCTCCCTTGTTCTGATGTCACTGGAGCCTGCACCTGTAAAACCATTTTGTGGGCAGCCAGCCCTATAACAAGAACTGCAGGGTAACCCACAGGTAATTACACCATTATTACTATTTCTGGATTTAGCTTACTCAAATTGGAATTCCAGTCTGAAACTAAGAGGACCCACTCCCTCACATGGAGCTTGAAAGTAAATATAGCCATTTTTGGCATTTGAAAGTTTAAATGGTATGCTGTGTGGGGGGGGGGGTGATGGTGTGCGCTAGTATTTTTGCTTTGTTTGTTATTTGTCACCATCTAGCAGCACCCCTTATAAGAAATGTGAATTCCAGTGTGTAGTAATTTAAAGGTTTGAGCAGCTATTTTTGGTTTTATGGACTATCCAGGTAAGGTTGGTTAAAGGGTCAGACTGACAACTTCCTTATGCCAAGAGTCCGCCCTGATATTACTGGGTACCTTCCTGGCCTGCCATGTTTTGTAACAATAATGGGCCAGGTGTACAGGTAGTAGAAGAAAGAGCAGAGAAACCAGGTTTTAGTGCAGATGGGGCACCCTGGTACTCATAAAGTATTGCTAGGCCATACAAAGGTGATTGCATAGCCAACCAAAAAGGGCAGAGACTGTGTTTTGAGTGACAATTTCTGGGATATGGAATGGACAGAATGTGCCACTGCAGGCAGCTGCCATGCAGCTATCATGTCATGTAATATAAGAAATGAGGGGAAATGGCTACCCAGGAAAACTGAAGTACTTTAATGAACTGTGTATGAGCTGATGAACGGTGGTCTTTGGGCCTATGATTACTTATTGCATGAATGAACTTTGTCATGAAACCCTCCAGTAAAGTCAAATACTTGAAATCCAATGGTCCATAGTATTTTGTTCCTTTATCTAAAGTTCCCACATTGACCAATTCCAGCATAAAGTCAAGCAAACCATACAGTTAAGTGCAAGAGGCCACTACTGAGCATTTCCTCCATATAGCCCTAGACATGGAATTTGCCTGACCATGCCCGCCCCTATCCAGGGCAGTGATCAAGGTTGGTTACTGTAATGCTCATACTGCCAAGTGCAAGAGGCTCCCAGTAAGCAGCCAAACCATATACCCGTACACATAGGAGTTCTCTAGGCCATGCCTGACCTCATCCTGATAAGTGATGCAGGTTGGTTACAGTGTCATCTGTACTGCTGAGTGCAAGAGGCTCCCAGTGAGCAGTTCCACTGTATATATCTCTAGACATGGAAGTTCCCTGGGCCATGCCCGTCCACATCCAGGGCAGTGATGCAGGCTGGTTGCTGTACTGCCTGTACTGCTGAGAGCAAGAGGTTCACAGAGAGCAGCCCGACCATATATCCCTAGACACAGGTGTTCCCTGGGCCATGCTCTCCCACATCCAGAGCCATGATACAGCTCAGTCCCAGGCAGTGATGCTGGCCAGTGCTGCCTGAAGCACAGGATGGCATTTATATTCCCCACAATGTTGTATATGGAGTGTGACAATGCTAAACTTCAGAAACGAGGGTAAATATGCCAGCCTATCAGCATATCAAGAGTGTTACCACTCACAATATTAGTGATCCAGTTTAGTGAACACTCCTGGGTGGTGAGGGGCCAGCTAGAGGCAGGAAAATCAAACATCCCAAAGGGCACTCTCAGGGCAGCTACCTCCTTTGATACACTACCACCTCTGAGGGTTACTACACACGCTGCCAGTGACTCAGTTTAGAGAACTCACTTGGGTGGTAAGGGGCCAGTCAAGGGTAGAAAACTCAAGCATCTCAAATGACACTCTCAGGGAAGCTACCTCCAGTGATAAATTACCACCTCTGGGTGTTACTGCACACACTGCCAGTGACCCAGTTTAGACAAAACACTTGGGTGGTCAGGAGTAGGAAAATCAAGCATCCCACAGGACTCTCTCAGGACAGCTACCTCCATTGCTATACTACCACCTCTGGGTGTTACTGCATACACTGACAGTGACCCTGGTTAGAGAACATACCTGGGCATAACTTCCCTATCCCCTCCAAATCTCTAAACTCTGTTCTTTCCCTATACACCACTGCAGACCAGACTCTGAAATGACCATCCATAGATCCATAGCTACCATTACTGGCAAGTGTAGGGGTCCCCAGCTCTTCTAAATTAACTATGCCAGCCATCACCATCCATACAATTCCACCCATATCCCACTCAGCATGTCCTTTCAAAACTTTGGATCATGTGTGGTACAAAAATAAACCTTGATAAAATACATAATTTGAAACCTTGAAATAGGCATTCCTGGGGTGCATAGATCATCCTATACAGAAGTAGAGATAGTAAAGCATTATGCCTGTATACTATTTCCCCTGGGCTGATGAAAGGACAATGTTAAAGAAAAATCTGTTATTGTTGGGGCAGAGCATATTAAAATCAATACTTTTTACAAATAAAAATGTCATAGTTTTCTATTTCCCAAGCCCCTTAGGGTTGTGTAGCCCCCACCCCAAAGAAACCTTGGATGTGCTCCTGGCTCACCTGAGACTGTACAAAAACCTTCAGAAGTGTAGGTCTCCAGTTGACTATAGGGTGGGGGTTGAGAGTGCCTTTCTCTGCCTGACTCTGTTCATTGCCCTGTGGGTGGTGGTGACACGTGTGGTGAGGTGCATGATGATGTCAGTTATTGTGTGCACAGAGCTAGGACCGCTTGATTGAACATTTGCTGTTGTGATGTCCTCTCTCTGTTTGATGGTGGGGGGCAAGAGAGGAGTCCATGGTACAAAAAATTGGGGGGGGGGCTCACTGTGATAGCGTTTTAGTCTTTTTTTCCCCGCTGTGGAGCTGGAAGCAACGTGGGAGCAGGATAAATGTGCAATAATCAGAGTATTTCTTGGCTTTGCTTGCATTGTTTCCTGTATAAGTGATCAAAATTTACCATTGTAATTAAGGGCTAGTGCAACCATCTGCAGGCTAGTGCAATTTTGAATCAACTTGCCCTGCTGGCTAGTGCAAAGCAAAAAAAGGTTAAGGCTGACCCCTGTACTACCACCTCTGGGTGTTACAGTACACTGCCAGTGACCCAATTTGGAAAACACACCTGGATGGTTAGGAGCCAGCCAGGGGTAGGAAATCAAGCCGCCCAAAGGATGCTCTCAGGGCAGCTACCTCCCTTGATATACTACCATCTCTGGGTAACCCAATGTGGCAGTGAACCCAGAACAGCTTAGGGGGCAGGGTGGACATTAGCTGGTGCCAGGCTATGCATGTATGGGTCCTGAAGAAAAGCTGGAAACCCTGCCAGTAGCAGAATGATTATCTGGCCTCCCACAGGCCCGACACTAATGACATGGAGCTCCTCACAGCTGGATCCCAAACTGCAGTAGGAGTTGGAGAGCTCAATCACCCCTGCCATGGAAAGAATCTGTGGGGGAAGAGTGCAGGTAAACACACAAAAAGCTTGGTCCTGGGGCTGGGGAGGATGGCCTACAAGGGGGCATGGCCAGTGCAAGAGGGCAGAAACAAACCACAAACAACTTAGATGAACACTTACATCATCTACTACAGTTGTCCTTCGGCTGCATTTACATGGGAGGGCTTGTAAAACAACTGACCCCACCCAGTTCCATTTAGGTGCCCTTTCAGGGCCTAAACTGGAGTCACACACATTAACTTCACAGGGCTCAGAAGGACTGCACCAACAAAATCTAGCATTAAATCCCCAGCTGTCTGTTGGGGGAGTTACACTAATAGCAAGTATGTCAAAGTCTCTACCTGTTTTAACAATTATTTATTGATCTACTACAACTGTAAAATGTACTTTAATAATGTAATTATGTTTATCCTTCTGTACAATTGCTTTATGCACACTGAAAAGAAACCTAGTTCTAGTGAACCTGCTCAGTTAACAAATAAATCTATCACAATGTTTCATTCTAGAATGTCAAACTGGTCCAATTGTGTCTTGTTTAATTTGCCTTTTGTTTGTTTACACAGCAGCTCAGGATTTCTTTACCTCCAACTTCATGATCCTGTTTCAGTTTCCACACCCACAAACTGCACTGTTCAGAAACACAAGCAGCTGCTGCTCTTCAGAGTTTGAGATTAAAGGAATAATGCATGACAGGGTGTGTGTCCTGCTGAGATAATGTCACCCCAGGCGTGACGTTATCCCAACACAACACACATCCTGTCATGCATTATTCCTATTGTGCAATGACTTGTGTGAAAAAAAAAAATTTAAAATGATTAGAAAGTTTATTAAAAGTAGTTTTTGTTTGTCACATTTTCAGTGTGTAGGGATTCTATTAAAAAAATAGTGCTCATTACATCTTTAGTGATGGTTATTTATTTTGGCCAGTAGGTGGAACTGCTGTAGTGCATGACTCTTTCTAGCTGGGTCTATGCTAACTCCCCGTCTCTCTAGTCTGCTGCATGTTGGTGTTTCTCTGTTATGTTTTTTTTTCTTCAGTGTAGCAGGAACTCCACATTGCCCGCCCCGCCTGCCAAGTAGTTCTTCAAATCACGATCTCCGTGAGCAGTGTGTGGCTGTAGTTCTGCCATTACATTTGCTGTGGGGCTTGTACCGGGAGAAGAAGAAAGAGGCATCAGCCGAAAAGAAAAGCGGCTTTCCTGGTGAGTAACTGAATAGTGTGTTTTTCAACACACTCGCTCAGTCTGTTGTTGGTGGGTAGGGATGGAGAGTAGAACCGGAACACTGATGGAGTGCTGATGGCTGGGTGGGGAGAAAAGAAGCTGGTAAGAGTGAGGAGCGATAAAGTCAACTGGCTTTCTGGAAAGAAGACTTCCTTTAATTGTAAGTCTTGCTAAGTGCAGAATGAAGTTTATGAATGGGTGTAGAGCGAAGGCTATGAGTGAACGTGTTTTAACCGTGGTCATGAACTTCGAGGGAAGGCCGGGGACAGCACTTTAATGGAAGAACTGATCATGGTGGCAAACAGGGGATTGAAATGCCATGTATAATGACGGCTTTGATTTAATTTTGGCACTTACTTAGTGGGGCAGGAAGGAAGAAACTGTGCGACAGGGAGTGAAAGCGAAAGACTGATGTAACCCCTAGGTGGCGCTATCCCAAGGGCTACTACCCCTGCCTGCTTAACTACTAACAGGTTGAGGGGCCTAGGTCTAATGGCGGGTGCCTCTACCCAGAGGTCAGGGTTTGCAGTAGTTAAACTAACTTGGTCACAGCCCTCTGGGACACTGTAACCCCCCTTTCTTCCCACTAGTAGCCCACACAATGCATTAGGAATATCTTCACAATGTACACTTATCCCCAGGACTGGCTCTGTCGACTGGACTCTGGGGGCTCCCTGTAAAACAAGATGATACAGTGCAAAAACCACAGTACAATACTTTAACATAGATGAATACCTCAGCCAGTGTAACTTTGCTGAAACCAACAGATCTGATTTAAGAAGCTGTAACAAGGAAGGTGGAAATCAGGTTAATTAGGTTAAACACATTAATAATCACAGTACTGTGCGCATATTCAGAGTCCCAAATTGTCACTTTCACTGGGTACCCAGGATGGAGGGGGCTAGCCAGGATCGGTGCAGCTGGTTGGGGCCCTGCATTGGAAAAAACACTTGCACAATACTCAATTGTAATCCGGAGCCGGAGGGCTCAGTTCGTGAAGAAATGGGGAAAAAAAAAAAAAAGCAACAATTAGATGACACACTTGTAATTCGATAAACAGATGGCAGGGTGCTACCCTGCTTTGTACTCACAAACTCAATGCTGGGAACTGGATGGAAGGCAGATTGTCCTGGATTGCCAGGAGGAGCAGACCATGTGGACAAGGTCCTTGTGACTGGACCCCACTGCAGTTTAGAGCAAATGGATGTAGTCTGGATTAAGCTGGGGTTTACTTCTAGCTTCATGCACTCCATTCACTGTACAAGGTATTTGAAACGTGATTCCACACAAGCACTACACACATTTATATGTAAAAGGAAAGTACTATACCAGGCAGGCTGCGTCTCGATCCCGACCGCAATTACTGTACAATACCCGGGAGAACACACAGCAGCTTCAGTTCCTGACAGACCGAGTGCGATTCAGCAATTTCTCCAGTCTTCTACAGGGTGAGCCTGGTTTCTACTCCTCAGATCTCCTTTCTTCCCCTCACAGGTCGGATTCAGTCCAAACAGGTGCTTGCACAGGCTGCAGACTGAAAACTCGGGCCTTACACGCACTGCCCGTGCTAAACTTTACACCGGAGAAGCACAGAACTCCTTGTCTCTTCACTGCCCAAATTGATCTAATCTCCCCAGTCCCAGAGCAGTGCATTTCCTTTAGCTCCACACTATTCTGTTGGCTGGTCTGGCTGTCACTCACAATAAACTCCCCCCGTTAGTGGAAAAAGGCGCCAAGGTCAAAACTACATTTCCCAGAGTCACTGGTCCATACAGTACATAGGTGGCTGGCTCCACAATGAGAGTCCAAGTTCTGATTTGCCAGCAGCAGGCTCCATTTTAAAGGTCCCCCCACACTGATTGGTCCAATTCAGCAGTTCAGAACCAACATGAGGGAGCTACTCTGCACTGTCCTTGCTACAAGAAAGCAGGTTAAATCAAACTGCATTTTCATTATTACTCTAACAGGTTACAAGCAAACAATTACATCCTTGAAGAGTGCTCCTTCTGCCCACTTAGCGATGGCAGAAACGGAGCGACTTAGCAGTAGCTCGAGCGGGACTCAAGCAGGGAAACACACAGACCCCCATTCAAATTAATTATGTCTGCAGGCAGACAGCTCTTAAAGAGACAGTAACAGAGGCTCTAAAAGCACTCACAGATAAATGGCATAAACGCCAAACACCATTCAGGCTTGAAGCATTCAAGCAAGCTCCTGGAAGACTTTTTGGGAACCCCCATTTGCAGGGGGGTTACACTGACACTACCACTCACGTCTTTTAGTAAAGCCAGTTTCACTGCTTGATGAGGGAGTGAGCGAGAGGTGCCATGTGCAGTAATTTTTTGTCATGTAATTTGGTCACGTATGTGCTGGGACTAGATCCATGATATTATGCTGAGATAGCATCATGGGTCCAGTCCTAGATAGACCAATATGACAGCAGCATTCTTTCTTGCCATGGTATAACAGAAGAGCAAAGGATATCTATCCACAGGAAAACAGTTCCCTGTGTGCTCAGCATTCCTTACCTCCAGCTTCATGATCCTCTGTTTCAGTCTCCAACACCACAAACTGCACTGTTCAGAAACATAAGCAGCTGCTGCACTTCAGGGTTTGGGACTAGAAGAACAAAGGATATCTGTCCACAGGAAAAAAAAGAACAGTTTTCTCTGTAGCTCCTTGTAAGCTTGGCACTCTGTTTCTGCCCAGGTCAGCGTTCTGAGCCTAACATTCACTTCCTGCTTCCTGTTTCCCTCTGTAATGTTCCCCCTATTCAAAACAACTCATTAATATTTACAAGTATGCAGCAGCAGAAAGGGAAGCGAGAAGAAGCAGTTGCTAAGTATTTAAAGTTACAAGCTAGCACATCCAGCTTTGACTTGTCACTGTTGGCAGAAATTCTTTTATTTTTTGTTAAAATGTGGCGGTTGCAAACTACACTGAGCCAAAGAATGCTTACTTCCAGGGGTGTCCTGGAGACTGAAATTAGGAGATGCAAGTCAGCAGTGTCAGTCCTTTTAAAACCAGCTGATGTCTTAAAAAAATCTTAGAAGATAAATCTTTACACTCAATTCAGATTACCTATCACATTTTCTTGTAGTTTACTGTACCTCAGTATTTACCGGCCTGTTAATGGCTGGAGTTGCATGGTGTAGGACACATTTCAGAGTCGGATAGGAAATGACTTCAGACTGAGAGCAACTGTAGATTGGAGCAAGCAGGCAGCTTCAGTGGGCACTGTGAATATCTCTTGTTCTAATCCAAAGGCTTCTAAGTGCTGAAGAACTGAAGCTGCTCGCACTTCTGTGTGGTTTTGAAACATTATCAGGCAGCTGGCATCAGGTGTGCTGGAGACTGAAAAACAGGATCATGAGGTTGGAGGTAATTACTGATTGACTCTGTCAGAGTGTGTTTAAAAATGCAAGGTAGAAACTGGCCAAAATGCATCTGTTTGCAATGCTTTTCAAATCACAGTCATTGCAGATGTGCAGAAACAGACAGTGCTATTGCAGTGCTTTCTGACAAACTGTTAATTTTTTGTTTTCGCCTTCTCTGCCCATTGTATTCTGGCTGCGTTTGTCATTACCCTCACTCTACCACCAGGGATTTTAGACAGCAAACAGGGGAGCTGCAGAGGGACCTTGTTTTCTCTGGACATGGTATACATTGTTCTCCTGAATCCAAAGGATTCCTTATGATTCTGAACAGTGCCGTTTTATATTATTGGAAGGTGGTGTTAGAGACTGACTCAGGAGCATTAAGTTAGAGAGGAGAAAAAATATGTTTACTTGTGCTGAAAACAAAGGCAAAGCAAAACTGTGCAAAGTAATGTTCGTGTAATGCTTAAAATCAAAATTCTTAAATTTGTGCACACAAGAAGTCTGTGTTATTTCAAGGTTTGTTTGTTCTTTGCCAAACTTTTTTCACTACTCTTTTTTTTTTTTGCCTGAGAATTCTGGCTGCATTTATCATTACTCTCACTAGCCTCCTTCTCCAAGAGGTAACCTTTACTTTTGCAGTGAGTATCACTTACCCTCCCCCCTTACACTTAGCCTCCTACTGCAGGACATTGTATTTATTGACCTGGATACAGACCCCCTTCCATCACTGAGTACCTCACATTCCTTTATTGTCCATGTATTCTACCATTTAGAGCTGAGCCTATCTGCCCCCCACACTTTTTTGGTACTTGTTGTTGTTGTTGTTAACTGCATTTCCCTGTAATTTCCATTTTCTTCCATCCTGGAAGCAGTAAGAGGCTTAGAGAGAACAGCTTTTCCTGTGGGCAACAGAGGCACACCCTATCCAGATGAACAGGTAAGGGTCTCTACTGTGGCAGGAAAGCCTGCTGTTCCCACGAAAATGCCAGTTGTTTCTACCTCCTAAAGACATAGCCCATTTTGGGGCTTCCCAGAAAGTGGCAAAAATTCTGGTAGCTGCTAGAAAACCATCCACCAGAACTACTTACTCCATGAAGTGGAAGTGGCTTGCTTTATGGGCCACGTCTCACCACCTGGATCCATTCACCTGTGGTTCAAGAGTACCTGCTATCCTTAATGGATTCAGGCCTGCAGTATTCCTCAATCAAAGTGCACCTGGCTGCCATATCAGCTTTCCATGTGCCTATAGATGGCTGTATGGTGGCTCTGCTGGAGGAAGTCTGTATGTTCTTGGGACATTCTACATCCAAAGTCTCCTATTTGCACTCCAGTCCCAGCTTGGTACCTCAGTTTTATTCTGGAACAGCTCACTCTTGCTCCTTTTGAGCCAAATGCAACTTGTGGCTTATGCTTTTTCTCTTGGAAATCATTATTTTTTCTTACCATCACAACTGCTCAAAGGATTTCAGAGTTACAAGCTCTAAAGTGTGAGGCTCCACAAAGACATGGCTTCAGGCAAGTGAGGGACATTTCTGTTGGTGTCAGGAGTTAGCTGTTTTTATTGGCTGTGAGATTTTCTTCTAGTGGAGGCTGGTGCTCTGCTGCAGTCCATGTGGGACACTGCCAGGGACTCTCCAGGTCTGCAAGAAGGGACACTATGTTTCCCTATAGGGCCAGTTCATGTAAGTCATCTCTGTTTTTTCATTTTAGCCTCCCACATGGCAGAGGTCTTGCCATGCATGACCTTGTTGGAGAGTAGCTTCTCCAGTGGCAGTTGTTTAGTCCCACTCTAAGGATGGTAGCCAGGGAGGTAGCAGGAGGCACCAAGCCTCATGGTCAAGGGCCTTGGTTGTGGACTATGACTGTGCAGCTGAAATGGCGCCGGTTCTTTCTGTCACTGATGCTTACAGGCAATTAGCAGTAAATGGAACAAGACAAGTTATCGTGAGGGAGAAGGGTTTCTCCTTCAATTAATTTAGCAATCAAGCTTTCTTTTTATCCAGGGAAAAGAAGCCATACATGTTGGCACAGATTCCCGTGGGGCAGAGGAGAGAGCAGACAAGATGGGAAAAAGGTGTGCTCTCAACTGTGTAAAAATCCTGTTCCTGTCAGAGGGACCATGGGCACAGAAAGGCCTCAGGGCACTTGGTAGCTGGCAAACTTTATGAAGGTGTCACTTCATTGTGAGAGCACTGACTCCTTGCTGGCAGGTCCCTCCATGTCTCGGGAAAAAGCTGAGCGATAATCATTATGTTTCCCAGTCTTTCTCAAGGTTACGATAGCATCATGGGGTGGGGTATCTTCCCCTTTCTCCCTAAGTCCTTCAACTGAAAGCTCAGAGGACAAGGTCCTAGCCTGGGAAAGGTTTTTCAGAATGGATGACCTTTGAAGTTTAATCAAACCTATGTGTGTGGTCCTTGATTTGAAATCTTGACCCTTGACAGCTGATGTGCTGCATGGGATCATCAGTTCTGCTACCCCATAGCGATTAAAGTCCGTGAAAACCTTACCAAAGTTCAGGTTGGATATGAACCACAAGGCCTGCACCCCCTCAATGCTGGGGGTCTTTCTCAGCTGTGTTGGTTTGACAAGGGTGACATGTGGGGACATTGTTTTAGATCCCTTCCAGATCCAGTCCATGGTAATCTAGTTCAGAAAGCGTTCCTGCCATTGAAGGCACATTTGGTGCCAAAATATCCCTCTCAGAAGAGGAGAGACACCAAATGTCACCCTCGCAGGTTGGCAACCATGTCCTTGTGTGTGGTTGTGTATTGAGCCTACGTTGCTTGCTCCAATAAGAAGTGGCTTTTGTGGCTCTATCCAACACTCAAAAGGACTACCTGCAAACTCCAGCACAATTTGGACAGGGCCTTGGTATTTCTGTGATGTGTTCTTAGACTCAGCGACTCTGGCATGTCACCAGGTTTCTGCATGTGTTCTGGCCTGCAGAATCTTGTAGCCTCCATCCCATGGCAATTGAACAAGTAACTAAATGGCTATTTGTCCACTTGTCTTTCAGTGGTTCAGACCTTTGAGGGACTCTCTAAAACAAGTCATTACAGAACTCTCTGATGTCAATCAGTTGTATTTTCTATCTCTTCTGTGGTCACACGGGAGATCAGCACTCCTTTCAAAGTGAAGCTCATCGTAGTCCTTTGGTGGCTAGGAGAATGTCAAGTCTGAGGCTTTGGCCACTAAAGTAAGTGCTGGCGTCCACCTCTGAAATCAGTGGCTTATAATGACAGAGTTGTCAAAATTCCTCCTTTTGAGGATTTCGAGTCTCGATCTTCACTGGTTTGCAGCGGAATGGGCTGCCACCACATCAGACCAGTGGGTCTTTCAGAGAGTCACTTCAAGCTGTTCTGTTTATTTCTGACCAGTCAGTCTAAGGGATTTTTTTTCTATAGTCCTCAGTGCCCATAACTCCTCCTAAGAAGTCAGCAGTCCTAAAGCAACCAGGAACCTCCTTTGAAGTGGAAGCCATTGTCCCAGTTCCCCTACAGAAAAGATTTATAGGGGTGTAGCCCCTCTTATTTGGGGTTCCCAAGAGAAGAGGGGTTTAGGCTGGTTCTGGACTAGTCCCATTGTGATGCTTGGCTACTTGGTTATGATTATTGTATGCTATTGGTATTGTAAATAAATGGTCAGTGTATGACATGTCAGTCTGTGAGATTTGGCCCTTTTAAATTACAAGGTGTCAGCACCTGAAATCACAGGATGTATTACACTGACCAGGAGATCTCTGTAATGTAATTAACCTACTTGAGAAATTGCATTTTATGGCCTTTTTTTGACCTCACGTTTTTGAAGTGGAAGTCGAATGTGACTTTATGACTTCAGAAACAGAACATCATTAGTCTGTTGTTTTTTTTTTTAACACATTGGTGCCAGTGTGGGATTGCTAAGTTCAAAGGAAATGTGCAATTAAGGAGTTGTGTATAGGAAATGTATTTTTTTTTCTTCTGATGGCACCTTATTTAAAATACCTCCTGATAGGAAATCATTTTTGTAATTTTATATTCTAAAAGGAGAAGCTAGATTACTCACAGAAGGGGTGTGGAGATACAGAGTTTAAACTGATACAGTACTTGTGTCTGAAATATTTGTGATATATCATCTTGGGACTCTAGAGAGACACAGCTCTGTGATCTAACTTTAAAACGCACTTCCCGAGGTAATACCTTAGACAGCAAAGGTCAAAGTGTATTGTGGTAGGAGTTTTTGTTTTGTACTTTGCCCTTGTTCTTTTATGTGATTGTGAGCTCTTTGATATAGTGTTCTGTGTTTACATTTTTCATATTTTTATCATCTTTTAGTAAAGTACCTTTTCTTAAGATTCTGACTGGGTCTTCTCCGTCATTTTTGCATGTTGAGTGCCTGCATTTTAAAGTCTGACAACTGTTCAAGGGCTTGATGGTGTTACTAAACTGGGAGAAGGTAACAATATACCTAAGGTCTCATAGAGTTTTAAGGGTTCATTTTGGAAGCCTGGCTTGGTGCTCCTGGTGTAAGATTGTACCGCAATCCCCGAAGAGGGTACGTATCTGAGCCTGTACATTGGGTATGCTAGCATAAGGTTCACAGTTTGAATCTCCCCAGAACTTGAGACTAAAGGTGATTCAGACCCAAAAGCAGACAGGAGGGTTACTCTGTCTGTTACCTGTTCACACTATTGCGCTCTGAGGTTGGCACTGTGGGAGCAGATGGCCTGACCTACTGAGTGCGTTTGTGACAGTCCCGAGTACAGAGGTTTGTCCGAAGGTAAGGTTTAAGACTACACTGAAGCACATGCAGTGTCACAGTTCCTGCATGACAAAAGGGATTAACTCCTTCTGAAATTGTCTTCTTTCTCTATAGTAATTCTGCTGCAGAATGCTGCAGAATTTTGTTGTACAGTGACGGGTTTACTGTGTGTAAAAGGCTTCAATTTCTTTGTGGTCATTTTACTGTGTGTTCTACAGCAAGTCTACCTGTTGCTGCCAAACTTCTGTGGCATTAGTTTCCTATTTCTGCGTAAGTTCTGCAGTGGCAGTTGGGGACTTTTGCAGCAGACAGGGACCTCCTGCACGCAGGTAAGGAAAAAACGTTTGCTTTGGGGGTGGGACCAGTGAACCAGGGCAAGATTTCTGTTAACACCTTACACATACTGCACTAGGAAGTAAAATAAAAAATTAAAAATCTATCTCAGATCCGTCACCTTCCACTCTCTGCTCTAAGAGCTCCTAGGATCACAGTATTTGAAGTAGTGATATTTGAATCTGGTCCCACGCTGTTCAGCAATCCTCATCCTTGTAATTTCACCGCAGGGTCAGAATGCCAGTTTGTCACTCCAGTGGTGCTCTGTGCAGCTGCAGGCATAGCAGTTATGGAACAAGAAAATGGAAAATGTTGGGAGGGGCAGGAAAATTAGAAGGATGAGGGTTGCTGCACAACATGGGACCTGATAAAAATATTACTACATCAGATACGGTTACTTTAGGAGACTCTCAGACTGGGTAAGGTGGTTGGGATGAGCTGGGTTGGGTGTTTTTCCTGTTTTATTTTTTTATAGGTACAGCATGAGCAAGCCAACTAATGGGCAGGGGGTGTTCCAAGATGCTTTTTTTTTTTTTTTTTTTAATTTTGCACAGAACTCTGAAAACCATTCTGCAAACTGTAATATAGGAATGGAATTCTGTGATACATAACATATGTACATGCCAGGCAGTGAGAGTGGGATTCCTTATGTAACCCCTAGATGGCGCTATCCCAAGGGCTACTACCCCTGCCTGATTTGCCACTAACAGGTTGAGGGGCCTGGATCCAATGGCGGGTGCCTCCACCCAGAGGTCAGGGTTTGCAATAGTTAAACTTACTTGGTCACAGCCCTCTGGGACACTGCAACCCCTTTCTTCCCACTAGTGGCCTGCAATATATCAAATTACCTTCACAGTATACACTTTCCCAGGGCTGGTTCAGGCTCTGGGACCTCCTGTAAAATAAGATACAGTGCAACAATCACAGTACAATACTTTAACATAGACAAATACCTCAGGCAGTATAACTTTGCTGAAACAAGCAGCTCGGATTTATTTGGGGGAATATAACAAGGACAGAAATCAGGTTAATTAGCTTATCACTTTACTCATCTACCTATGGCTCTGTGCACAGGCCTATCCCTACAGTTACTGTCCCTGGGTACCCAAGCCCTAGTGGCTAGTCCAAACGTGGCAGCTGGTAGGGCCCTTTCCACAGAGAAAAGAAAATTAGTTTAAACAGTCAGCAGTACAGTGATTCCATTTGGATTCAATGTGGCAATTCAACAGGAGCGACCCTGAATTAGTACTCACAACCTCAAACAAGATAGGGTCCTTCAATGTCAGTAGGGCTACTCTTGAGCTCCACGAGACTCCTCACACATTTATATGGCAAACTGCAACAGACAAAAGTCCTTTAATGGCAAGATTACTTGAGCTAACCAAGCCTCCTCACACATTTATATGGTGAACAGTAACAGGCAAAAGTCCTTTAATGGCAGCAGGATTCACTTGAGGTACACAAGCCTCTTCACACATTTATATGGTAAAACAGAAAGTACTATACCAGGCAGGCTGCTTCTCTATCCCGATCGCAATTGCACAATACCGGGAGAACACACAGCAGATTCAGTTCCTGACAGACCGAGTGCAATTCAGCAATTCTCCAGTCTTCTACAGGGTGAGCCTGGTTTCTACTCTTCAGATATCCTTTGATTCTCTTCACAGGACTGATTCAGTCCTAACAAGCAGTTACACAAGCTGCAGACCGGAACTCTGGGCCTTACACACTTTTCCGACTAAAACTGCACTGAAAAGCACAGGGCTCCTTCCTTCTTCACTGCCAGAGCTCAACTGAAACTCCAACAGACAAAACCGGGCACTTCCTTTGAGTTCCTCCCAGTTCTTGACTGGATTGGCTATCACTCACAATAGACTGCTCCTGTTGGTCCAAAAGGCTCAAGTCTAAACTATATCTCCCAGAGTCACTGCCCATACAATCCTCTTGTGTCTGGCTCAGATTATGAGTCAAGTTCTGATTCGTCCAAGGCACCATTTTAGAGCTAAGCTTACCCCACACTGATTGGTACAGTTCAGCAGTTCAAAACCAGAATGGGGAACTAGGCAGACACAGTTCTGACTGCAAAGAAAGCAGGTTAGACAAACTGTAATTTCATTATTACTCTAAATGGTTTCTGGCAAACAGTTACATCTTTCAGATAGGTTCCCTTTGCACTCTAGTGACTGCAAAATGGAGTGAATTGGCAGCAGCTCGAGTGGTACTCAATCAAAGAAACACACAGTCCCCCATACAAACTAATTATGTCTGCAAGCAGACAGCTCTTAAAGAGACAGTACCAGAGGTTCTAAAAACACTCACTGATAAATGGCTTAAACGCCAAACACCATTCAGGCTTGGAGCATTCAAGCAAGCTCCTGGGAAGTCTTTTGGGAACCCCCATTTGCAGGGGGGTTACACTTATCAAAACTATATAGGAGGTGGTAGGGTTGTGAACTTACATCATAGTGGATGGGAAGGGAGTGTGACCCTTTTGGGCTTTTTTTACTGTCAGAAGCAGTCAGACAAGCCACATTTCACATAGTTTTCGCTGATGTACCCACATCATCCAACAAAAACTATGCAAATACTGTATCCTAATATGCTGGCTAATTGACAATTCATGTAGGCTTGGAGCATGAATTTAGGGAATGTCGCTGGGGAAAAACTATGCAAAATGTGATCGCCGGTGAATCAGTCAGCAAAATTCACAAAGCACTTCGCGAAGTGAATTTTCCCAATTTCTCCCCCCAACTACATGAAGCACCATGTACAAAGTTAGCTGCAGAGGTCTAAACTGAGCTAGTGACTTAGATGGGGCTGTCATAAATGCCTACATTACCAGGCTGAGATATCAGGGAGGCATCTGTTCTTTCAACCTTGGCTTGGTTAAGATCACCAAGTGCAAAAAACAAGCCATGTGGGGTTAAGCCAACATGGTACTAAAAGGGATCTTTTGGTAATATCACAGACAAGGCTGAGGCATGCACTTGGAGTGTTGCTGGCACCAGTCCTTTGGCAAAGTCTATTTTATGGGATTCCAGGACTTTCACGACCCCTGTCTCCCAAAGCCATATGCTTCTGCGTTCTGCCCAGGAGGAGAATGTGGCCCTGAGCTTAGTGTACACCCATGAAGTTGAACCTTTCTGAGCTATTAGGAGGTTAGCTGCCCCTGACCTGGGAATTTCTGGTGTTCAACCTTCAAACCAATAGATGCAGTGGATCTGGATTGGGGATGCTGAAGAGGCCGTTCTGAGAAAGTTCCTCCTGAGTGAGAGAGGGCTCAGCAGATTAACTGAGAGATCTGTGAACCATGGGTAACTTGGCCAGTACGAGGCCAATAACTGAATCTATGCCTTGTCGACTCACACAAACTTAACTACCCTTGGGATTAAGGGAATTGGGAGAAAGACATTGTGCAGACTTGAATGCCATGGACTGGAGAAAGAGTTCTAACATGCCATTTTCTGTTTTCAACAACCCCCCACTCATATTTACTGCATCTATACCTTCTGATTTCTCAATTTTCCCCAACCCTTCCCCTATTTTTGTAGTTCTCCTCTGATGTTAAAAATAGATACTCTGTCATTGTTATTGAATGTAGTTTAGAGCTGGCAATTTATGTGATAATTGTGGTGCTCACAAATGGGGAGCATGTACAGGAAATAATGGTCAGAGAGCCCTGGGTGGGAGTGACCATTGCATAGTGTTGTTCCAGTTGGATATGGGCAGGAAAAGCATCTCGACTAAGATCAAAACCTTGGATTTTAGGAGGGCGGACTTCAGGAAGATGGGCAAAGTGCTAAAGAGCCACCTAGCAGGCATCAGGGCAGATATGAGGGCGGACCAAAGGTGGTTCATCATTAAGGAAGGAATACTGGTTGCCATAGAGGACTGCGTTAGGGTCAGGGGGAAGAACACAAAGGCCAAAATGCCCAGCTGGTTCAGTTCTGGGGTCACCCAGGCAGCAAGGGAAAAAGAGGTTAGCTTATAGAAAATTCAGGAAGACGAAGAGAGAGAGGTGAATAGGGAACATTACCTAAGTTTGGCTAGTGAGGCAAGTAAGAAAGTCCAGTGAGCTGAAGCACAGAAGGAGCTGCAGATAGCCGAAGGAATTGGGAAGGGGAGAAGGCCTTCTTTTACTACATAAGTGAGAAAAAGAACAAGAAGGATGGGATTGTTAGGCATAAATATGGGGAGAAGTGAGTGGAGGATAATGGGAAAAGCAGAGATACTAAATGAATACTTCTGTTCTGTCTTCACCAGGGAGAAGGATGGGCCAGTGCCTTCAGGAGGGAGAAGAAGAGCATGGGGGAGGGGAACACAGATGTAGTGATAGAGGAGGATAGATTGAGGGAGGGGCTGCGAACATTGAAGGTGGACAAATTGCCAGACCCGGACAGAGTACATCCAAGGGTACCAAGGGAACTGGCTGAAGAGCTAGCTGGGCCACTGGCATGACTATTTTTGTTGTTATTGACTCCATTTTTTACCCTCCTGATGCCAAACACTGAGGCATCTCTCCAGTGGACCCACTTGGACTCTCCTCTCACCACCCACCTGAACCATGATCCCAACCGAGGAATCGGGTATGCTGGGCCCCCCCCCCCACTGGCCCCATATGAGAGGAGGTGGTGGACCACGGAGAGTCAAGTCGGGGATTGGGGCCGGCACTGGACATTTGGGCTTGACCACTGGGCATCCACTTTTGCCTCCCCGGTGCCGGGGATTTTTCCTTGTTTGTTCCCCTCTGACGCAGGACATGCAGTGCTGTGCAGAGCGTGATGTGAGCACTCCCGCTGCATGTCCGCAGGTCAGTCAACTGATGTTGCTCCCCTTGTATGGTCCCCAACTATAGTACACCCAGTCTCCAATGGGCGCCACTAGCATTGCGGGACAAAGACCCCATTCCCTCCCAAAAGAGGAGAGCAGTCCATTGAATGTTTAATCATCTGCTCCCCAGCTCCCCGGGCTTGTTCCCGAACCCGGGTCACTGGCATGGCTTGAGGTAAGGCGGATGCCTCAGCCCTCAGCGCCAACGGGTCAGTTTTTGGCAGGCCTATTTAATAGTTCATTAGACTTAGGCTTGGTACTATAATACTGGAGAACAGAACACGTGGTGCCCCTCCACAAAAGTGGTTCCAAAGATGACCCAGAGAATTACCGACCAGTTATTCTCACTTCAATCATGTGCAAGCTCCTGGAGAGCGTGCTTAAGGAAAGGTTGGTAGAATATCTGGAGTAGCATGGTCTCCAGAATGTAAGGCAGCACAAGTTCATGGAGGGGAAGAGTGTGTCAAACAAATCTGACAAACTTCTTTGACTGAGTCACTGTGACAGTAGATAGGGGCCAAGCAGTAGACATTCTCTATCTGGATTTTAGCAGGGCCTTTGACCCTGTACCCCACAAAAGGTTGATGAGGAAGTTGGCAGATCTCAAGGTTGTGGATAAGATGTCCAGATTGGTGGAAAACTGGCTGAGGGAGAGAACCCAAAGAGTGGTTGTGGGGGGAAGAGTTATCTGGCTCCAGAGAGGTTACCAGTGGCGTCCTGCAGGGCATGGTGCTGGGGACGGTGTTGTTCAGTGCCTTCATCAGTGATATTGGGAATGGCATTAAAGGCAAAATATGTCTATTTGCGGACGGCACCAAGCTTTGCAGGAGAGTAGACACAGTTGAAGGGATAAGGGACCTACAGGATGATCTGGAAAAGCTGGGAAGTGGTCCGGGATCTGGCAGCTTGGCTTCAATGCCAAGAATTGCAGAGTTATACACATTGGAGCCAACAATCCCAGAACGGAGTACTACCTGGGTTGAGTATGGGTGTCTGCATCAGAAGAGGAGAATGACCTAAGTGTGATGATCACTAGTGGCCTGAAGCACTCCATGCAGTGCAAGAAAGTAGCAGCAAGGGTAAACAAGATGCTGGGATGCATAGCTAGGGGGATCAGTAGTAGGAGACAGGAGGGTATACTACCTTTGTACAGGTCACTGTTGAGGCCACATCTAGAGTATGGAGTTCAGTACTGGTGCCTAAACCGCAAGGAGGACATTAACCTGCTGGAGAAGGTCCAAATGAGGGCTACAAAGATGATGACCTTTCAGCAGGATAAGGCATATGAGGAGAGGTTGATGGCACTGAACGTGCACTCCCTGGAGGAAGGGAGGGAAGGAGTGAGGGGACATGATTGGGACCTTTAAGTACTTGAAAAGGATAAATAAGGTGGATAAGGAAGAAGAGTCGCTTTAGCTGAGTGGCAACCATAACACGACGGAACACAGTGTTATGCTGGAGTGGGGGAGGTTTTAGGAGAGATGTCAGGAAGCATTTCTTCACAGAGAGGGTGGTGGACACTTGGAATGTGCTGACAGAAGAGGTGGTCTTATTGAAGACAGTGGGCAGTTTCAAGAGAGGCTGGGACAGGCATAGAGGGAAGGTAAGGGATCAGGGATAGGGAGGATGGGAGGAGTGGAAAGGGGGACAGGGACAGTAGCTCAATCTGTGGACCCTGCAATATGAGCAGACTAGATAGACCAAATGCCCTTCTTCTGCTGGATTCTTCGTATGTTCGTCTGTCTGTTAATTAATGTCCAGTTCTTCAGCTCACCACAGACTGTCAGTCTTATTTTTGTAAACCATCCTGCCCAGCTGATGATGATGTTGACAATCCTCCGTGGATTCAAGGGCTGTCAGTAACACCGGAGCTCTGCCATCATGCCCAGCTGGCGCTGATGTTGACTGTCCTCAGTGGATTCAAGGTCTGTCAGTAACACCGGAGCTCTGCCATCATGCCCAGCTGGCGCTGATGTTGACTGTCCTCAGTGGATTCAAGGACTATTAGTAACATTGGAGCTCTGTCCCTGACAATGAACAGTAGTTTGAAGTGCTGGGGAACTACACTGGCAGTCTCCGATTCCATTTGTGTGCAGCCTTTGTCTAATCTGGTCACTTGAGCAATAACATTTTTGTATTGATATGTACTAACAGAGTCAGCTGATATTATTTTTCATTCTCCATAGTAGGGTGCTGGTATCCTGTTGCTTGTGTGTTTTTTTTTTTCTGAGAAACGAGTGTTAGGGATGTCATGATACCATGATATGGTGATATATCACAATAATTACTAGTAACGATAATCTCTATCATTGTGAAAAAAAAAACAGTAACGCAATTATGTACCACAATATACAGCAGTATAGAGGGAAAAAGCATCTTAGCTTGCTTTTCAGGCAGCGTGTCCCTTTCCAGGTGCAGCCAAGATTCCTAATACCCCATCATCCTCATTCAGATTTTTACTGTTTTTCCTTAAAATTAGAAATGCAATGCCCGTCCAGTGGTGCAGAGGGCTTAGGGCCTTCAGGAATAAAAAGGGAATGCAGTGAAGATGAAGATAGGGAGGCATACCAAACTTCCCTACGGGGAGCAGGGAAGGCAGTAAGGCAGTCAAAGGCTCAAACCGAGGAAACACTAGCACAGACAGTAAAAGAAGGTGACAAGACTTTCTATAGATACATTGGTGAAAGGAGAAAGTCCAGAGGGGGTATTGCTAAGATCAAAGGAGATAAGGGGGAGTGTGAGGAGGAGGACCATGTAAAAGCATCTATCCTAAATAGATACTTCTGCTCAGTATTTACTGAAGAGAAGGTAGGGCAGGGCCCACTGTTCAGCACCATGGACACGGGGGGGAGGTGAGCACTAGTCCCTTCACAAAAGAAAGGGTCCTACAAGAGCTCGATAAGCTCAGGGTGGACAAGGCAATGGAACCTGATGGCATACGTCCCAGGGTACTAAAGGCGCTAAGGGTGGAACTAGCGGAGCCATTATCGGAACTGTTTAGTGAGTCTCTGAGCACAGGAGAGGTCCCAGAAGACTGGAGAAGGGCTCATGCGATCCCACTCCACAAGAGTGGTAGCAGGGAGGAGGCAGGGAACTACAGACCAGTCAGTCTTACCTCAGTAGTGGACAAGATTATGGCTGCACTCCTTAAGGAGAGAATAGTGCAACACCTGGAATCCATAGGAGCACAGGATCCAAGACAGCAGGTGTTTACAAAAGGAAGGTCCTGTCAAACTAATCTCATAGATTTCTTTGACTGGGTAACCAGAGTAGTGCACCAAGGGGGACCAAGTGATGTCACCTACCTTGACTTCAGCAAAGCTTTTGATACTGTTCCACATAGAAGATTGATTAATAAGCTGGGTAGGCTTGGGGTGGGTCAGACATTGATCAACTGGGTGGCAAACTGGTTGATGGGCAGAAAACAGAGAGTGGTGGTAAACGGTATACAGTCAGAAGAGATGCAAGTCACAAGTGGGGTACCTCAGGGATAGGTCCTGGGGCCAGTCCTCTTCAATATCTTCATCAGTGACATTGCAGATGGATTGGAGGGTAAGGTTTGTCTGTTTGCAGATGATGCCAAGATCTGCAACAGAGTAGATGATCTGGATAAACTAGCAAAATGGTCGGAAGAGTGACAACTGGGGTTTAATGCAAAGAAGTGCAAGATCATGCACGTAGGGAAGAGAAACCCTGAAGCCACCTATAGGCTGGGAGGGGAGTTGCTAACAGTCATAAGGGAAGAAAGAGACTTGGGCATCATCATCATCACTGATGACCTGAAATCATCCAAGCAGACCACTAAAGCAGTAGGTAAGGCTAGGGGGATGTTAGGGTGTATTAGTAGGGGTATCACAAGTTGGAAGAGGGAGGTAGTAATCCCTCTTTACAAGACACTGGTTAGGCCCCATCTGGAGTACTGTGTGCAGTACTGGAGGCCACACCTTCACAAGGACATTAACCAAATTAAGGCAGTCCAGAGAAGGGCAACCAAAATGGTGCAGAGACAGCATCAGAAAACATATGAGGACAGATTAACAGAGCTCAATATGTATACCCTAGAGCAAAGGAGGGAGAGAGGTGATATGATCGAAACATTCAAACATCTTAAGGGCATTAACAAGGTGAAAGAGTCTAACATGTTTCAATATAAGAAAAATAGCAAGACAAGAGGACACAGCATGAGATAAGAGGGAGGCCAATTAAGGGGTAATGTGAGGAAGTTCTTTTTCACAGAAAGGGTGGTGGATGCATGGAATGGCCTACCTCAGGAAGTGGTGGATATGAATACAGTGCAGGGTTCCAAACAGGCATGGGATAGGCATAAGGGAGCAATACAGATGAGTATGAATAGATAGGCCATTGACAGAGCAAAGGCCTATAGCACATTCATAAAGTAGAAAAATAAATGGGCAGACTGGATGGGTCTTGCGGTCCTTATCTGCCGTCAACTTCTATGTTTCTATGTATGTTAGGGTCTGGGTACCTCACCTGCTGTCACACTGGTGACCCGGCACCCATGGTGAGGTAGTAGTACCTCCATGTAGTGCTGACCCAGCGGTGCAGAGGGCTGAGGGCCTGGATGTCTCACCTGCTACCACACTGGTGACCCCTGAGGTATCCAAACGAACAGCAGCCGCGATCAGCAATTGTGCCCGGTGCTCACCAAAACTAGCAGCCAGCTCATCCAAAGAGACTAAATTGAGAAAACAAAAAATGGTGTCACTCTGGTCTTCAAAAATGCAGCAATGAGACCTTGAATATTTGATAACAAATCAATTTATTCGAAGACCACAACACAATCATGCTCCTATGGCTACCCTGAGGTAGTAGTACCTCCATGTAGTGCTGGCCCAGTGGTGCAGAAGGCTGAGTGCCTGGGTGTCTCACCTTTTGCTACAGTGGTGACCCCGCACCCATAGTGAGGTAGTAGTACCTCCATGTAGTGCCAGCCCCTTGGTTCAGATGGAAGATGACTTGGGTGCCTCACCTGCTGCCACAGTGGTGATGCCACACCCATGGTGAGATAGAAGTACCTCCATGAAGTGCTGGCCCAGTGGTGCAGAGGGCTGAGGGTCTGGGTACCTCACCTGATGCCACACTGAGGACTCCACACCCATGGTGAGATAGTAGTGCCTCCATGTAATGCTGGCCGAGGTGCAGAGTGCTGTGGGCCTGGGTGTATCAACTGCTGCTGCACTGTTGACCCTGCATCCATGGTGATGTAGTAGTAGTAGTAGTAGTACCTCTGTATTGTAGTGGCTGAGTAGTGCAGAGGGCTGAGGATCTGGGTTCCTCACCTGCTGCCACATTAGGGACCTGGCACCTATAGTGAGGTAGTAATACCACCATGTAGTGCTGGCACAGTGGTGCAGAGGGCTGAGGGCATGGGTGCCTCACCTGATGCCACACTGAGGACTCCACACCCATGGTGAGATAGTAGTGCCTCCATGTAATGCTGGCCGAGGTGCAGAGTGCTGTGGGCCTGGGTGCCTCACCTGCTGCTCTACTACTGACCCTGCACCCATGAATTGAGCATGACCTTGCATGCACCGGTGGTGGTGTACCTCCATTTTCCTGCTGTTAAACCCCCTTTTGATACACCCAAACATCCTATTAGCCTTTCTATAGGCCTTGTAGTACTGACTTAATTGGTTGAGGGACTCGCTAGTGATGACTCCCAGGACCCTTACTATAGGCCTTGTAGTACTGACTCGATTGGTTGAGGGAGTCACTAATGATGACTCCCAGGTCCCTTACTATAGACCTTGTAGTACTGACTCGACTGGTTGAGGAGTCACTAATGATGACTCTCAGGTCCCTTACTATAGGCCTTGTAGTACTGACTTGATTGGTTGAGGGAGTCACTAATGATGACTCCCAGATCCCTTACTATAGGCCTTGTAGTACTGACTCGATTGGTCAAGGGAGTCACTGATGATGACTCCCAGCTCCCTTACTATAGGTCTTGTAGTACTGACTTAGTTGGGCGAGGGAGTCGCTGATAATGACTCCCAGGTCCCTTACTATAGGCCTTGTAGTACTGACTTAATTGGTTGAGGGACTCGCTAGTGATGACTCTCCGGTCCCTTACTCTAGGCCTTGTAGTACTGACTTGATTGGTCGAGGGAGTCACTAGTGATGACTCCCAGGTCCCTTTCCTCTGATGTAGTGCTCAGTTTAAATTCTCCCACCCATTACTCAGTCTTGGTTTTCCCTCCTAGGTGCATAGCCTTGCATAATTTGGCACTGAATTTAAACTAGCAAGCACAAGATGAATAATTCAAACAGTGAACAAGTGTTCTTTTTTCAGTTTTCAGAACTTTTATTTTCATGCTGTGGCCACCAGATATAGCTCCCAGTGTTTTGTTGGTCCAAACTTCCAGCGTTACCAAGGGATAGTGGTCCTATAAACATGAAAATATATATAATCACAGTGTCAGGGGACATTTTCAAAGGAGATGTGCTGCTATATGATATTCAAAGGGTGGAGATGCGCCATGCATCTCTGGCTGCGCCCAAGTGCAGCCATAATGTATGCAGTGCATCTCCAGGGGGCATACCCATGAATATACGGCACATCCCCATATTCAGCTGAGATGTGCACCGCATCTGACCGCACATCTTGGAGATGTGCCGTACAAAGTTAGGCATGTAAGAAACACATCTAACTCCCTAGCAACCCACAGGTGGGCTGCCGTACTGTACACAGCAGCTGCCGACCCCTGCAGCCCGGTGGCAAGCCCCCGTCCCATTTCTCGATCCAATGCAACAGTGGCAGCAACCCCCCCTTTCCATAGTGTAGTGCTCCCCAACCCCCCAACCTGTCCCCAATCCCGGAACCTCAATCGCATCGCACTATACATGTACCACTGTCCTGAATCCTGGTTCAGTGTACATTCCATAATCGGACCAGGGCCGGGATCCCAGTGCAGTGTATAGTAGCGTGCCGTACATGTGTCCCAAAGTGTAGCAGTCCTCCCACCTAGTCCTGATTCCCGATCACATACAGAATATGACCCCAAATGCCCATTGCTACAATCTAGTGGCACCTCTCCTCCCATCCCGGAACCCCATTTGTAATACAAATGCATGACACCCCATCCCTGTTCTACAAAGAGTAGTGTCCCCATCCCGTCCCGATCCCCCATTTGGAATAAAAAGAAATGACACCACATCTCTCCTTTTTCTTAATGTAGTGGCCCCCCCACCCACTCAGACACCCACATCCCATCCTGTTCCCCCCCGTCCCAGCATGGCCAGGCAGCCAGTCAGCCGGCGGGCAGCACAGCTTTCTGCACACCTCCATGGCTGCCCACCAACTGAACTGTCAATGGATGACAGCATGCACGCACACGAATCAGAGCCCATTTGTCAATACTGTCCGACAATGAGGCACAGCGTAACGAATCGCTGTCATCCAGTGACGATTAAGCTCGATGAGCAGCCATGGGCGGAAAACCGTGCTGCCTGCCAGCGACTGGCCATGCTGAGATGAAGAGCGGATGAGTGGCTCTGGTGTGAGGGACACCACAGAAAAGGAGAATATGGTAATTTCTTTATTCAATGAGATAAAGGCGAATAAACTGGATAACAGGATGGAGTCATCTAGAGCGAGGGTTAGGGGGACGAGGTGCCAGTAGACTGGCAATGGGCACTGAATCATAGCTCTATGTGATTGCGGATCAGGATGGGGTAGGGAGACCGCTACACTTTGGGACACATGTACAGCACACTACTATACACACTGCACAGGGATCCTGGCCCTGGTTCAGTTATGGAATGTTCTTCGAACCAGGATCCTGGATGACTGTGCATGTATAGTGTGATGAGATTGGGGTTCGGGGACAGGGCGCGGGTCGGGGGTACTATACGCTGGAAATAGGGTGTTGCTGCCACTGTTACATTGGATCAGGGAATGGGTTGGGGGGGGCAGGCTGCAAAGCACATCCTACCAGGCACAGCCCTGAAGACAACATGCAAATGGGGCCATAATGACATGCAAATGGATCGTTTGTGCATTGCATGCCTAATGACCTCAATTACATATACCTGGCTGAATATCTGAAATGTTGGCCTGGTGTATCTGCAGTTGCACAGCTCATCCCCATTCCAGGTATTCAGGCTGTCCAGGGGGACGTGCTGGCACACTGTCAGTGGTCCCCATTTGTGCAGTGTGCAACCATTGCAATATTCAGACAGGATGCGTGATCCTGCATCTCGTTTGAATGTAGCACTTTATTGCGCCAGCCCATTTATTTGGGTGGCATAACTAGATGCAGCAGAATGCCCCCAGCCTTTGAATATGGAGGCCCCAGTATTTTATTTTAGAGTTTATGCTGCACTTAACATAACTGATATGTGTTTAACATCTCTTTACGAGAGTAAGTGCTTTTAAATGGTATTTGCAAACTTCTCACTTCATTTATGTAAAACTCACCAAAGATGTTGCAGATCTCAGTTCTCCAGCAGAGCATACATCACTAGTTTGCTGCATTCAGAATCACTACCAACAAAGTGCTTATCTGGTGGCAATTGAATCCTCCTGCCTTTTCAGGGTTCTAACTGACGAAACATCATGACATCATGCATCCTGCTGGGATGTCCGATGTCATCTGGAGATTCCTAGCACACTTGCGTTGAGTGCAGAGAGCCTGTAGGTACTGAGGAACGTCTGCAATATCCCATCAACAAAATTGAGGGATTATCAATATAAAGTCATATTAATTCATCATCCAACACTGTCTGCACTTGTTAGCCTAAATCCAAATAATTATACTTGCTTCAAAACTCTTTATTTAGTTCCTGTCCAGAATTTGATTTGGTAGTGGGAGGTCAGCTGAAAATACACACAAGGGTACTGGGTTCAGAAGTGTTAATCTGTACTTTTATGCCAGAGGTTCCACTTCTATCACCCTGCCTGGCACAAAAGTACAGGTTAACACTTTATGAACCTAATGCTCTTGTGCATATTCTGAGCTTCAGGAGGAACATACAATAGTGCATTTTCATGGAAATAGTGCTGGACAGCTGGAACAGACTACCCAAGTTGGTATATGCCAAAACAGTGAGTGAATTCAAACAAGGGTAGGACAGGAACAGGGGGAAGGAAACAGGCTGCAGATGTTAAATAGGGCCAGCATTATACAAGAATTATACAGGGTTAGGCAGATTGGATAGCCCGATGGGTCATTTTCTGCCATCATAGTCTCTATTTTCTAGGTTTCTAAAAACAGGCCAGCTCCATGGCACTGAGTGATGGAGCATTACTCTGGCTTGCTTGGAGTCCAGGATTACTCCCCAACCCCAGATGTCAGGAGTGGAGGCCAGCAGGGAGGGAGCAAAGAGCATCCCTTGGATGCTTCCTTCCTGGGGTTTGGTGGGTGGGTCGCGACATACAACTTGAACAGCATCTCCTGGTGGCAGCCTAGCAGAGGTGTTCTTGGTGGTGTAGGTGACCATATGCTGCTGAACACCCCCACCTCCAGGACACTGTGGCAGCCACATGCAAGAGGGAGGTGATTGGAACCTACAAAAGAGGGAAATGGCTGCCCCATAGCACTGGATGATGGCCTCAAGTAGGCCTCCCTTTGCCGCCTGGCTGCACAGCACACCACTCCTACCGCTCCCAAATCAGTGCCACCCAGGAGCACTGAGATTGGGGGTGTGCCTGAAGGATCTGTGGTTCGGTGAGCCCTGATGGGTGATATGTGGCAGCAGTAGTAGCCCAGCAGAAAGAGAAGGCTGACATGACAGCCTGAAGGGGTGGAGCTGCAGAGAACTTGGGTAGCTGCAAAAAGAAAAAAAAACAGTATTCAGATTACTGGCAGCAAATCAATGGTTTCATTCGGACCATTCTTTTCATCTGTGGTTCTAAAATGGTTTATGTGGTATGCCCCTGTCATGATCCCTCCTTCTGCCTAGTTATACCCATTTCAGGCAAGAAAATCTTAATATGGGCAACAGAAAAAACTGAACAGTACAACATTAGAACATAGTGTTTGCCTACTAGTGCCCTGGGTCCTAAATAACTTGTACACTTTCTTTTTTTAACTTTATTTTTATCATTATGTCATAATTTGACATATAGATATACTTGGTTCCAAGGCATAAAAGGTGATAAAGAATAAGGTACAGGTACATAATAACTTGGGACATGTTACTTATCTCCCTGTGTTGCATCATAGCAAGATAAGGTTACCGAATGTGATTTTCAGCCAAGACCATGGACTATATACCAAATAATTGAAAAAAAGTCTCATAAGTCCCGAGGTATAAGACTTGTTAAGTCAGTCAGTCTCTTAAATAAAGTCCATGAACAGATCAGATCAAAAATTCGATAATGCAGTCATTAATTGAGGCAAGCCGCCGAATCTCTACTCCCCCTGCAAGAAACAGACAAACAGCAACTTGTTTTGACGAGCAAATGAGCTAAACTATGGAAAAAACAGGCAGGCACCATACTACATCAGTTTATGGTCTAGCACTTTCTAGTTAAGAGTCAAATGAACTCGTCAGACAGAAGCCATTGTGTATACCCAACGGAGCCAAGATAGTGCTACCAGGCTTGTTTCAGCCCGCCTCAGTCTCAACAGAAGCTGCAGACTCCCGCAGAAAATCTACCATTATTTTAAGCAGTCTTTTACCTGCTTCAGTGGGGTCGGTGAAAATAAAAGTTTTACCTGCATATGTAATCTTGAGTTTCGCAGGTACAGGAAGTAAATGGCTAACCCCCAGTGATTTCAGTTCGCCTCATACTGCATCAAAGGCCTTCCGACGCTGGCGGGTGAAGTAACTGAGATCTGGAAAAAGAAGATCTGAGTGCCATCAGGCAGTTGTAAAGGGCCTTTATTTTTTGCTGCCTGGAGTATCCGATCCCTAATTTGCTGTCCTGCTGTGCCAATGAGGGTAGTGCGAGCTAAATCTTGATTCAGTGATTTAGTCTGTGGGATGATTTGGTTCATCTTTAATAGAGACTCTGCTAGGTTGAGGTCTAGTGTACTGAGAATAAGTTAGTGGATAAACTGAAGCAAAGCAGTCCCTTCGGAGCCCTCTGGGACACCTAGCAAGTGGACATGAGCTAATCGGGCTCCATTCTCTAAATGTTCCAGTCCGAGTTGGAGAAGTTTATTTTCTAATACTATCCTCACAGTCACTGCCGAAGTCCTGCCTGCTGACTCCTTCCCCACATGTGCTTCCACAGAGATAGCGTCCACCTTGTTTTTTTATTGTGGAGGATCTCCACGAAGTGTATGTTCAGTGCCTATGTCCTGAATGACACAAGATAGTGTATTCTCTGTCAGCAATTCAGTAAAGCCACTAAGCATTGAAGGCTACAACAACTTGAAGAATTCCTGATGGAGCAAAAGATTGCCCTTCTGGAGCAACAGCAATGCTATGCCACAGGGGGGAGACTTCGACATCCTCCTCGGGGGCTCGCCATCCAGGGGGCAAGCCCTCCTCATCGACGATCCATGGTGCCGGGAAGGAACACTCCTCAGAATCTAAGCATGTTTCTCCTGCACCACCATCATCGACGAAGACCCCAAGTTCCATCAGAAAGGTGAGTATTAGGAAGGAATCCACTACTCTACTCTACTGTCTTCTCCTCCATCAGTGATTGTGGGTCCCTCTCTTCCTTCGACGGCCCATCTGACAACGACTATTGGGGTCGGTTTGCAGCTACCACTGCTGCCTCCTGCCACATGTATTTCTGGCCATCATCCATCAGTGATGGCCATGGCACCTCCAACGGTTCTTCCATCGATGGTGGCTGCTGTGCATTCAACAGTTCTCCTGTTGATGGTGGCTTCTTATCTAGCCACCATTCTCTTGTTGACTGTGTTCCTACCCACATTACGATTTCTTTGTGAATGGCTGGCCACAATTTTGGGAGCTCTATAATGGCTCCTGCATCGTCAATGGTGTTGGGGTCTTATGTGCACCCCCTTGTAGATGGGACAGTTGGCTTCAGTGCCTTCAGCCATTGCTTCTGTGGTGCCCATTCAATCCATGTCCCCTGCTTCCTCAGAGGGACAGCTGGCCATGGTAGATATTCAGGCTCTAGTCCAGTCCATTATAGGTCTTACTAGGTCTTCTGCTTGGCAGTCTGGGGAGGCGGTGGTCCCCACTGGTTCATCTGCAGAAAACGTTTGGATTCCAAACTATGGATAGGATGCCTCCAGAAAAAGTTGTCACAATGCCTTGGTGTTCCACTTGGTCATCCCTCCTCTTGTGGATGCTTTTGAAGAGGCAACCTTAATTGACAGCAACCTTCAAGATACACTTCAATCCCCAAAAGGCGGACCACCTTTATTGGTGCACAGTGGATCGCCCTTATTTTACTACCCCACCGTAAGCAGATTTTGTGGTACAAAATGCAGCCCGTGATAGGTCTGCTAGACCGCAGTGTCGTCGAGGCACAGGTCAGGAAGGAAAGAAAAACCAGGAGCAGTTGTAGAATTCACCAAAAATATGTATTTGTACTAGCAGTTACATAAAAAAATATATATTGTTCAGTATAACTATTTACAAAGGCCAAATAAACAGAAAAAGTCCATCTGAGTTTTTCTTCAATCTCTGTGTCCATCTTGTCCTTAATCAATTGCAGCTCAGCTCTCTTATTAGTCCTTCCACCCCCCATTCTTAACAAGCATCCTGTTCTTGTATGTATCAGGCAGGAGTAAGGTATGAACAGAGTGTCCCTTAGCTGAGCCCCTTTTTTTCACAGCTTTTGCAAAAGGCTCAGACATTTGCACTCAGGTAACCCCTTGAGTTTACAATAGCTTTTAGCAATTATCTCAAATTATAATTATATACATTTCAACAGTAATGCTATATATTTTCTAAAATAAAGGGTCCCAATATCAGTTACATTTCCATACAATGATTTGCACGTATTTTTATATTAGCAGATATGTAAGGGAGGAAAAACAGACAGCAAGAAAAGACTGGGAGACAGTGAGAGGCAAAGGATTGTGAGACTGTCGGGTTGATCAAATCCAACGTCTCACAGGAAAATTTGGTTGTGCAACCAGACAGAGCAGAGGCAGGAAAGGAAAGAACAGATCCTTGCATATAAACACTTTCTCCATAACAACTGGGACAGGGTCCTATTCCACCCTGTCACATACACCCCCTCCTTAAGAAGGAACCTGTTTTACCAAACAGGTTTCCAAAACTTTTTATTAATTCTCTACTAACATTTGCTGCTAACTTTCAGAAATTAAGCACATGTGCAGTATCTTTTTTTATAACAGTACAGCAAACAATAAAGTTTAAATTCATACATTTGTTTTTCAACCTTCAGAACCCTCAATTCCTGATCCATATCTTGACAGAAAATCAGTATTGCTATTCTGTTTACCTGATTTGTGTAACACATTGAATTTAAATAGCTGTAGTTCCAGGTACCACCTTGTGATTCTGGAATTTTTATCTTTCATCTGGTTAAGCCAACAGAGAGGATTCTGATCTGTTATAAGTACAAAGTTAGTTCCTAGTAAATAAAACTTAAGGGATGCCATGGCCCACTTTGCTGCTAAACATTCCTTTTCGGTGGTGGAATACCTTTTCTCTCTGTCATGCAACTTCCTACTTATGTACAGAATAGGATGTTCCATCACATCTGTATTTTGACTCAGTACTGCACCTAGGCCTACCTGTGATGCATCTATTTGTAATAAGAATGATTTCTCAAAGTCTGGGCTCCTTAAAACAGGGGCTGAACATAATGCAGCCTTAATGGTTTGAAAAGCTTCATCACACTTGGGGATCCATTTCACATTATTTGGGAACTGTTTCTTTGTGAGTTCAGTGAGAGGCGTAGCTAACTCAGCAATGTTGGGAACAAATCTCCGATAATAACCAGCCAGCCCTAAAATGACCTGATATGTTTCTTTGTTTTAGGGACAGGGCTGTTAGCTACAGCTTCTATTTTAGAAATCTCTGGCTTTTCTTCTCCATTTCCCAACACATAGCCCAAATATTTGGTTTCCTGCATGCCCAATGCACATTTGGTAGGATTAATAGTCAGACCTGCATTTTTGATAGCTTAGATAACTGCTCATAGGTGTTCCAGATGGCTTTTCCAGTCTGGACTGTACACCACAACATCATCCAGGTATGCAGCACAATAACCAGTGTGAGGGGATACAATGACATCCATGTAGCATTGGAATGTAGCTGGCACACCATGTAAACCAAATGGCATGGTGGTGAACTGATAGAATCCTATAGGGGTGGCAAATGCAGTTTTATCTCTGGATTCTTTAGCTAAAGGTATTTGCCAGTAACCCTTGGTGAGATCGAGTGTACTGATACACTTTGCACTCCCCAGTCTGTCCACCAAATCATCTACTCTGGGCATAGGATAATTGTCAAATTCTGGCACTTGATTAAGTTTCCTGAAATCAAGGCAAATTCTAACCCCCCCTTCTTTTTTGTTTACAATTAACATGGGAGATGACCAAGCACTCCTCAACTCCTCTATGATACCCAATTCTTTCATTTTTTGCATTTTCTTAACCATGTCAGCTCTTAACCGCTCTGGTAACCTGTATGTTTTTTGCCTAATTGGATGAGCATTCCTTGTCACTATTATGTGCTCAACCCATTTTGCTCAGCCTGGTACTGTGGTAAATGCACTGTTAAATGTCTTTAGCACATTATGAATGTCTGCAGTGTGTTCTGAGGTTAAGAAAACATTCACCTTTACAGCATCAGTATTTACAATTTGTTCTAGTCTATAATAAGCTACATCAATATCTTCTTTATCAGTTTCTGGTAAAACTAGCAAAGCAGCATTTGGCATTTTATAACCCATTTCTTGAGGAGGTTAGCATGGTATATCTTAGTAGAATTTTTCCTGCTAGGGATCTCAGTCTCGTAGTTAACAGTGCCAGTACGTCTAAGAACCTTATAAGGCCTTTGCCACTTCATTAACAGCTTATTTTCTGTTGTGGGTAACAGTAGCAAAACCTTTTCACCTGGCTCAAAAACTTTTTTTCCTTTACCCCATGGTCATAATATACCTTCTGCTGGTTTGGGGCCTCTTCCTGACTACTGTGGGCAATTTCAACATATTTTGCCAGGGGAAGAGTACACAATGGGGGGGGTGAGATACTAACAACAACAAAAATGGAAAGGGACCTGGGGGTAGTCATATCAGATGACCTAAAGGTGGGCAAGCAATGTGAGAGGGCAGCAAGGAGGGCTGAGGGGATACTGGGATGCATAGGGAGAGGCATCACCAGTAGAAAACAGGAAGTTATTATCCCTCTGTACAGACAGCTGGTGAGACCCCATCTGAGCACTGCATGCAGTTCTGGAGAACCAGTCTTCGAAAGACATAGACAGGATGGAAGCTGTCCAGAGGAGGACAACTAAAATGGTGCAAGGTCTGCACCAGAAGACATATGAAGAGAGAGACTTAAGGAGCTTAATATGTATAGCCTTGAGGAAAGGAGGGAGAAGGGGGACTTGATAGAAACTTTCAAGTACCTCAAGGGAATCAACAAAGTCAAAGAGGGGTAGCATCTTTCAAAAAAAGAGGTGTGCAAGAACAAGGGACACAATTTGAAGATAGAGGGGGGTGGCTCAGAGGTAATTTAAGGAAGTATTTTTTCACAGAGAGGGTTGTGGATGCATGGAACGGCCTTCCGGAGGAGGTTGTAGAGTCAAAAACAGTGGTGGAATTCAAGCATGCATGGCACAGTCATAAGGCAATTCTAGGGGGTTGGGGGTAGGAAGAAGTAGGCTGCTGGTTAACTAGGATCTGCAGCTTATCCATTAGGTAGGGAAATGGGCAGACTGGGTGGGCCAAGCGTTCCTTATCTGCCATCAAATTCTATGTTTCTATGTTTCTTTCTTAGGGCACAGCTCACAGCCTCCTCACCTTCCTCACCCCCCACAAACCTGGGGGGACAATGTGGACTGCAGGGCACTGAGTAGGCCCTCAGGACCCCTATCCCAGCACAGCTCACAGCCTCCTCACCCCCACGGACCTGGGGGGGACAGCATGGACAGCAGGGCACCGAATAGGTAAAGAAGCAGCCTCCTTCTTCCAGCCTGTTTGCTGGGGGGGTGATCCTGAATATCTATCTGCAGACTCTGACTGATTGTTTTTCCACACTGCTAAGTTTCCTCAGCTGTGGCCTGTTTTAGGGGCCTGGCATTGTTACTTTAAGAGCCTTGCTGTGTGCTCTGGACATCTGCCTTAGTTCAATTACATGTGTTTCAATGTGCTTACGCAACTGGATATGATATGATAATGCTTGTGTAACTTGAAATCTTTTATGTGGCTTTCCACTTCTCTATCCATGGGATATACCTCCTGTAGGGGTACGATGCAAGGAACCCTAGGGAGGGTTCCCTCCCTACAGGTGCCAGAAATGAATGAATCTGCTGAAGGTAGGTTAGGAAGAAGCCCACGGGTAAGAGAGACGTGCTGTTGGAGGAGGAGGGGAGGATGGTGGGCAACAAAAATGAATCCTTGGAGAGTCGAGGATAAGTGACAGTTTTTGAGGTCGATGGAGGAGTGACGTTGTTGCTCTGCCCATTGAACCTTGGGCTTAAAGCCCTCCCACTCAATGTGCTTACGCAACTGGATATGATATGATAATGCTTGTGTAACTTGAAATTTATTATGTGGCTTTCCGCCTCTCTATCCGTGGGATATACCTCCTGTAGGGGTACTACACAAGGAACCCTAGGGAGGGTTCCCCCCTTACAGGTGCTGGAAATGAATGAGTCGGCCGAAGGTAGGTTAGGAAGAATCCCAAAAAGAATTCCCAAAGATGTCATGTTTAGAAGAGGCGAGGATGATTAATAAATTGTATGAGAAGAGCTAACTTCCTGATGAGAGAGGGGAATGCCGGGCCACTATCCGCCTCCATCCAACAGCAGGACTTAACGAGAAGAAATCACTAACTCTAACTAATATTATGACCATTGGCACGGAGGAGATGAAAAAACCCCTTTTTGAGGAGAAAACCTCTGGGGATCCAAGGTCTAGGTCGCCTTCCCTCCAGGCTGACGATGTTTGAATTGAGGATGTATATTTTTAAAGAAAGGGTTCAGTAACTAGGGGATACGAGTAGTGAGTATGATAATGGAATACAGAAGATCCTTAAAAGAAAGCACAGATCAAAGATGGAACATGAGGTTACACACAGATCAAATGTGAACGCAAGGCAAACTGAATACTGATGGTGATGATCGCTGCAGGAGGCAGGCAGGTCGATGAGGTAGCCTAAGATCTGATACTAGGTATGATTGATTGATTGAGGCGATGAGGTGAATATTGAGGTCGATGAGGCGTGATTATGTGATGTGAACGATTGCATCCTGATATCCTGATTGATGAATAGCATTGGAGTCAATGATGGAATGCTCGAGGGAATTATGAAACTAAATAAACCTTGCTAGACTTGGGTAGGGTATGCTCGAGTAGTCGATGAGAGATAGTAGATCGGGGAGCAAGGATGGGAGTAAATCCATGTATGAGTCAGAGCAGCAATGGGTGTTTATGTGAGCTCACGAGGATAATCCAGATGAGCCAAAGGGGAGACAAATGATGCTGCAGACTGGCTTGATGGAGTGATGCATTTGATTGTGCGATGCAGGTGAGCAGGCACTGAGGTTGAAGAGGCATGCTTGATAATACGATGTAAACGATTAGACCCTGAATGATTGAACTTTGATGTTGCAGTCAATAAGGTAGTATGGGATTGAATGGTAGGGTAAGCGATGTAAATAGATAAGATTTGAGGTAATGCTGAGTAAATGATAACTGGATTATGAACTCGATATGACTGTAGTTATAAACTCGATACATGCGACAAGATGGCTAGGGCTGATAGGTGGCATAGAAATTACGGTAGGTACGCCCAAAAAGAATGTCGGGGGCATGCCAAAAGCTGAGGGAAGCCTGGAAATCTGAGACTGAACTGGGAGAGGAGGATACGGGAAAGAACTGAAAATGGACTAGCACAAAGGAAGGAAGGAAGGGAATAAGGCACCATGAAAGGAGGTGGATTCCGAGGTCGAGAAGGAAGACCCAGAACCAGAGGCAACTCAAGGGAAGCGATTGAACAAGGATCAAAACTGGATGAGGAACAATGCGGAGTGAGCAAAATTGGACGAAGAATGGTGACGAGTGAATCGAAGGGCGGAGGGAAGCCATGATGGCTGAATCCTGAAGAATCGGTACAGAACTGGAAGAATAGGAGATGGGAAGGAACGGGAAAAGAACTTGAATGAAGTCATCAAGCTCTATGGAACAATACGAACAAAGATGCTCCTCGAAAGGAGATGGACACCAAAGCCATGAAGGTGCATCAGGAACCAGAGGATCAGCGATCCAGAGGGCAAGCACAGGACAGCGATCGAGAGGAGGCAAAGTGGACGAAAATACAAGGAGGAGGGAAGCCAAAAGAGGTAGAATCCACGATTGTCAAGACAAGAATAGTGCTAGACTGAGGAAGGGGTATAAGGAGTGATGGACGTCAGGAAGGCAGGTACTGGAGAGCAAGATACGGATGGACAAAGGACGATACAGTGGGCGATAGGGTAGCATAGGACCCGACTGGTACGGGAGGAGAACTGCACGGGAGAAAGTCGGATTAGGCGGTACACGAGTCAGGAGAGGTATGGCCAGACGGGGCAAGGGAATGGCATAGACTGGACAGCAAACCATAAAAGGCATGCCTAGAGAGGGATTCAATGATATGAACAGGTTGAGTCCAGGCACCGTGGAGCTGAGCGGCGAAGGATAGGAAGGATCACGGATGAAGAGATCGACAATGGACTACATGGAGTGAGTTGACTCTGTGAAGGAGGAAGGCCCTGCAAGGGAGTGGGAGGGAAAACTGGAGGAGGAGGCACGCAGGCCTGAATTGATGGAAGGTCAGATGGGGTCAGCTACGCGACTGAGTAGGCTGCCCAAAGGAGGTAGAGCCAGGAATGAATAGAGCGATGAGATGAAATAGGCTTCATGAAATGAGGCAGATTCGGAATGAATTAGAAAGGAACATGAATGATAGTGGACAGCATCTGGCCAGCCTCTAGCAAGGGGCGACTGGCAGTAAGGCATAGCTAGGAATGGAGACAGAGTCGAATCAAGGCGACTGACACCATAGGCTAGATGGAGGCAGCCAAGGCATATCTATAGAGTGATGGAAAGAGACGAGCAGGTCGAGGCAAGATGTGGTGGAAAGTGAGCAAATTGGACGCGAAGGTGAGAAACCACGACTGAGGTATCCAGAACAACAGATGACGGAATGTATCCAGGAAGGGAGGCTCGACACGATACGAAATGGGTGACGAGTACTGGAGTCAGGGATCAGACACAGGGGTAGGAGGCAGCGGATCGAGGAGGCAGCATAGGAGATGTGATCGGCATATGCGCCCATGAGAAGACTAAGGACGATGAAGACTGATTAAGATTGCCGCAGGAGTGCAGCAGTCTGACAGGAGAAGATTGAGGATGATGAAGACAGATGATAACGATCACTGCAGGAGCGCAGCAGGTCAATGAGGTAACATGAGACTCAAAGAGAGGCATGCTCGAATGATCAATATGAGTGAGTAGACTCAGGCCAATAAGGCATGCTTGGAATTAGATGGTATGAACCCAGATGGGTGTGAGAAGACAGATGATGAAAACAACTGCAGGAGAGCAGCAGTTCGATAAAGGAGAGTATACTCGGGTCGAGCGATAAGGTGATGTAGTGAAGTCTTGAGTGGAGGCATGGCAGAGGAGGCATCGGGAGGAATGCTCGAGTAAGCAATGTAAATAGATGGACATGAGGTAAAGAGGAGTAAATGATGACTGGAGGCATGGACCCGATACATGTGGCAGGAGGGCTGCAGGTCGATGAGGTGGCATGTGATTCATGACAGATATGCCCAAGAGAGGTATTGAGTGCGGGCCAGACGGAGTTAGCCAGAGACAGCCGATTGATGGGGATGGCAGAGCGGGAGAACGCAGAAGGGAAAACTACAGGAGAGCAGCGGTTCGATGAGGAAGTATCAGAAACTCATAATAAGCATAGACAAAATGGGGAATATATTGTAGCGGGGACCCAAGGAGGATACGCTAGAGCGGTCGATAAGAGATGGCAGATCAGAGGAGAAAAGTTGGGATGGAGTAAATCCATGCAGGAGACAGAGGAGCAAGGGGTATCTAGATGTGCTCATGAGGAGATACCAGATGTGCTGATAAGGAGACAAATGATAATGCAGACAGGCTTGATGGAACGATGCAAGCGACCATACACTGAGATAGAAGAGGCATGTTCAATTATGCGATTAGACTCTGACTGATTTGACCATAGATGAGAGCAATATGAGATGACGGTATGGATGAACAGAAGCCAAGAGGGCTGGTAGAGGCAGGAGCCCCAATAACATCGAGAGCGGGCCAGGTGGAGTCTGCTGATGTATGCTGAGTAGTCATTTGAGGCAGACAGGTTGAGTGAACTGCATTACATGGTAGGATAGGGAAACCCTGAAGAAATGCACTTGCCAGGGCTAGGTGAAGGGGCAGACCAGAAGGACTAAACCGAGGTGAAATGGCACCAAAGAGCTCAGGAGAATCCTTCGAAGGCAGGCTAGATCGAATTGGACCAGACCGGGTTCCAAGGTAAGAGGTGCAGGAGGGGCCAGAGGATTGGAGCTCATGAAGAACAGGGGCAAACACAGGCTACCGGACTGAGGTAGGCAACGGCTAGGGCAAACGCACCGGAGGCCGAACAAGGATGGTCCGCAAATGATGAAGACCTGATGGGCGTAGTAATACAGGAAATCAATAACCCCAGTAATCTGAACTGTCAGGTGAGACTGTGAAAGGAGAGAGAGAGATGAGAAAGAGCAAGAATCAGAGAAAACAGCAGAGCAGATAGCATGAAAGACACGCCCCCCCCCCCCGCAGTGGAAACCCAAAATGAAAGCATGCGAAATGCAGCGGAGAGAGAGAGAGAGAGGGTAATGAGTTGCAAAACCAGAATCCAGAATCATCAACTGAGCAGAGAATGTGACCCCCCCCACCACCACCACCACGGAATCTGAACACCAGAAATGAATTGCGAAATGGAACTGTGCTAAGACCAAGCACATCAGATAAGGAGGGTAAAGATTCCAAAATGACGGAATACACGTCAAAGAAAGGACCCAAGCAATAAAAACAGAGAAATTAAAATGACCGGACCAAACGATAAAAGACAAATCACTCACACAGCAGCACCCTGTGACAAACGATGGAACCGGAGAAGGAGCAGCCGGAGACATCGCATGTAGGCGGCAGCTGAAACCAGGAATGACTCCCAAACGAGGGAATTGTAGAAGCCAGGCCAAAGCTCAGCCGACCAAGTCGGGGGAGAAGCCGGTGCAGAAGGAGGGGTAAAATACAGGAGGTTAGAAGTACTGCATGCGGCATGAGCCGCCATCCCAGATGCGATGTCCGCGGTACGGCGACTGGGATAGGGAAGGCATGATAAGGGAAGCAGGAACGGATTCTGGGGAGGCGAGGATCGAGTGGGAATGAGAGGTAGACAGATTAGGAGGAAATGTTGAGCGAGGAAATAAAACGAAATGGGGAAGGCAGGGCAAGCGAGGCAAAATGAACTGAGATGACAATTGAAAAGCAAAATGAAGGCAAGCACGGGGTGAGGAGCAACGAGAGCGCTCATGGGAGACAGAGAGAACTGGTGGTCATAATCGCCTCAAATCAAGATAGCAGCTGAGGGAAAGAAGCGAGGAGGAGTGGCGCCACCGACCGTAATAAAAACGAATCCTTGGAGAGTTGAGGATAAGTGACGGTTTTTGAGGTCGATGGAGTGACTTTGTTGCTCCGACTGTTGAACCTCGGGCTTAAAGCCCTCCCATTGTAGCCCTGTTTGAGCATCTTAAATACCTGTAAAGTCTGTTTCCAGCAGCTGAAACTGTAGCATATTCATAGCATGTTTCATCTGTTACTCACTGTGTGCACAGCCTGAGGCCCACTGCATGGTTGTGGCATTTTCTGGCATCTCTTGGGGCTCCATTGTCTCTACTCTCCAGCCCTCTGCGAGCACTCCAGCCTGTGCATGCGCAGTTGCCCCCCCTCTCGCACGTGCACAGTATAGCCCTGGAGCTCTGCCTGAATTGTCCCGCTGCATACTAATCTCAATTCCTTTGTTCCGCCACCTATTTTAGGCCCTTGGGATCCCCATCCCCAGCACAGCTCACAGCCTCCTCACCCCCCACAGACCTAGGGAGTCAGCGTGGACTGCAGGGCACTGAATAGGTAAAGAAGCAGCCTCCTCCTTGCAGCCTGTTTGCTGGGGGTGTTAGTCCATTGACGCTATGCGTTGACTTCCCTGCCCACCCCAGCCACCCATCTCTTAATTTAAGGACCTCCCCCCATCACGTGACTTCCTGTTCTGCCAGATCCTATCTCCCTGTTTTCCCCTTTGCAGGTTATACTGAACCTCCACTAGAGGTCACTACCTCTAAACCCTCTTATACCTCAGTTCCTGCTTACACCTCTCTGCCCAACCTGTAGCTCAACTCCTCTCCTCTGTCACCTTCATTACTCACTCCTTTCCACTCAAGTGGTTGCTCTCCAGCTCTCTCTACACCCTTGGCTCCACTCCTCTGCTCCTACTCTTATCCTCTACCTCACCCCCTTCCCAACTCACTCCCCTGCTATTACCTCCCTGACCTCTAGGAGTCACTAGTACACACCCAGTTTCCCCTCTGCCCCCCACTTCCCTCCTTTTTTCTGCCACCACACACCTTTTCCACCACTGGCACCTACGCCCCTCGCCTGGGTTTCAAACCTTGCACCTTTGGCGCCATAGTCAGGGGCCCTACCACTGAGCCATCTGTGCAGGCCTACTGCTGACAGTCCCTTGCACTCCTTTCTAGTCTTCTGCCCTAATGCTACCTTGGTCCACCATGGTGAACCTCATCATCACTAGCCACAGTGGCCCCTTACAAACATTAACAATCCTCCTCCTATGCATCCTTGCCAAGCATGCCCCAGCCAATGAGGCCCTGCCCCACCCTACCCACACCACTGCCTTACCATGTCACACTGGCATGCCCCCACCCTTATCCTGTCCCTCCAGATCATCCCGGCAAGCACATCTTTCCCAAGCCCCTGCCCCATCCCTATCCCCTCACTACCACAGTCCTTCTTACCTTCCCATGCTCTACTCCTCCCATCCCTACTCCTCCCTACACTCTCAGCCCTATTTCTCCCACCCCTGCCGATGCTTGCGAGATCGTGCTCTTGTCAAAGTGATATCACTCCTTCTCATGTTGTCTGGCAATGTCCACCTGAATTCTAGACCCCCACCTGTCAACACCAACCCCACTCCAGCTACCCCCTCCCTATGTATTGCATCCATGAACATATGCAGCCTCCTAAAGAAATTCACCCTACTCCAGGGATGGATGGCCCAGCACCAACCTGACATACTGGCCGTCATGGAAACCTGGCTACCCAGGTCCACCCCAGACTCTGCGATTGTGCTCCCGGGTTACTCCCTCTTCAGGGAGGATCGCAGCACCAAACGCAGTGGAGGTTGCAGCATATCAATCAATCAATCAAATCTTTATTTATTCAGGCGATCATCATTGAGCAAGGCTCATTTACAAGATGGACCTGATAAGGTCAAGGTTCGAGTTGGTGCACAGCAATTACATCACATACTTATGAGACAGTTATACATACAGAAAAAAGAAAATGTTATTTATAACACAATAATATACAGAGAATTCACATGTTAAAGCTTGGCAAGAGAAAGTTAAACTAACATCTACAATATGTACAGTACATATATATCACAATGAGAGCCATGACAGTCACTCACATAATGAGTACAAAGATGGTGAAGGAATATTGGGTGCCATATACTGGTGGTGTCTGGCTGGAAGGAATATGCCATATGTGATTGGAATATGGTTTTGTGGGATGACTATTCTATCTCTAGCGGTAGCAACTGCATTTCTCTGTGAAGAAGGCTGTACAGTGCTGCTTGAAGGATGTAAATGGAATGATAATGGACAGTTTTAAGGATTTTTGTAGGGTGTTCCATGCTATGGCTAGAGAATAGCTGATTGCTGCCCTCCCTATTTTGGTATTGACGATGGGCAATTTGAGCAGGATGATATTGTTACTTCTTAGGGCATAGGAGCTGGGAGTGGTCAGGTTGAAGCAGTCCAGGATATATCTTGGGAGTTTTTTTGATAAAGCTCTGTAGATCCATAGAGCTGCATTTTTGCTCCTCCTGTCATGAAGGGAAACCCTTCCAACTGCATCATAGAGAGAACAATGGTGAGTATTATATGGCAGGTCTGTAATGAACCTTATGCTCTATGGTATAAGGTATCCAACTTTTGAAGGTAGGGAGTGGGGCAGTGACTATAGAGGAAGTCTGCGTAGTCAATGACTGATAGAAAGATGGCCTGGACTAATCTCATCTTTGAATCTCTATTAAGGAAGGGTTTTAATCTGTAGAGGAGGCCAAGCCTTAGGCGGCTTTTCAGCAGTTGTTCTAGATGCTGAGTAAAGTCAAGTCTGTTGTCAATCCACACACCTAGGTATTTGAAATTTTCAACATACTCCAGATTTTCTCAAGTATAGTGCATATCTGGGGAGACTGATTGAAGAGGATGTGTTGGTGGAGTTTGGGGTTGTGAACATCATTGCTTTGGTTTTCTTGCATTTAGCAGAAGCTTTTTCTAGAAGCTGATGTTGTAACAGGGAGAATTCTGCTTGTAGGATTTCATGAGCAACTTTAGGTGAAGGGTTGCTGACATACAGTACAGTGTCATCAGCAAAGAGATGTACTGAGGACTTGGTAAGGGTTGAATCAATTTTATTTATATAAATGGCAAAAAGGATAGGACCCAGAATAGAGCCTTGGGGGACTCCTCTTGACAGTGGTCTTAATGGGGAGAGGTCACCTTCAGCTTTTACTTGCTGTGATCTACCGGAGAGGTAGCATCTGAACCACTTAAGGGAGGATGGATCTAGGCCAGTGGAGTGTAGGGATGAGAGTAGCAGTTCATGGTCCACAGTGTCGAATGCTTTGCTCAGGTCCAGGAATACTGCACAGACATTGTTCTTTTTATCCAGTTCGGTTTGCCAATCATTGGTGACCTTGGCTAATGCAGTGATAGTGCTATGTTTGGCCCTGAATCCAGATTGAGCTGGATTTAATAGATTAGCATTGTCAGATATTCCTTAACTGAATACTCACTAATTTCTCCAGCATCTTGGATAACACAGGTAGGATGGAAATGGGCCTGTAGTTATTAAGATCCATAAGGTCCCCTGATTTTAGAAGGGGACCCTTGGGCTATCTTCCACAGCGTGGGAATAGAGACCAGAGTTTGGGAAAGGTTAAAGAGGTGAGTTAGGGGGACTGCAAGCACATGATACTAATCTTTAGAAAGAATGGGTCCAGAAGATCTGCTCCTGCACTTTTTTTGGTAGCTAGATGCCATAATAGATCCTCAACTTGTTTCAGCAGTATAGGTTTGAAGCTAAAGGAGGAGTCAACTCTTTGTTCACCAGTACAGTGGGAGCTTAAATGATCCCTTAATAGGTTAACTTGGGAGGAGTTAAAGGCAAGGCCAGCTGTTGTGAAGTGGTTGTTGAATGCATCCAGGATTTCCAATGTGCCAATAATGGGGCCATAGTTACTGTGCAAATGGGTTGGAAGGGGGTTGTTAACATCCTGGCCCATCATACCCTTGATGGTGCCCCAAAATCTAGCAGTATTATGGTAGGAGGAATCGAGCTGGGCCAGGTAGTAGGCAGCCTTTGCATCCCTAACTTTCCTAGTGCATTTATTCCTGGCTTTCCTAAAGATCATCCAGTCCATGATATTCTTAGTTTTTCTTGCTACTTTCCAAAGTTTATCTCTCTGCAGCAGTGCAGCTTTGAGGTCAGCTGAAAACCAGCGACAGGATTTGTTTTTTATTCGGATACTAGAGATTAGGGCATGGGTGTTAAGGGCATTTAATATAATGCTATTTAGCACCTGCTGAGCTTTTTCTACAGAATGTGCATGATAGAACTTTTGCCAGTGTGGAAAGTAGGCTAGATCATGCAGAGATCCTTCAATATTGATGTTTTTCTTGGATCTCCTCATGAGGAATTTTGCAGGATCTATTTTAATGCTGTTGGATCTTACCCCTGCAATGGGGCAGTGGTCACTTATGTCGCATATACCTATGTGACTCACTAGAGCATGCCCTCCGACCCCCCAACTCTCCCGGCTCCCAAGCTATTTCTCTTAAACCTACTCCAGACCCCTCCAGGGCCCGCCTTATTTCTCATGATGGCCTATATTCCCCCCAAGGCACCAGAATCCTGCCTTTCTGTCCCTCCTCGACTATCTCACTACCCTACCACCCAAAATGGAACACATCAGTCTGGGAGACCTTAATATAAACCGTAACACTGGCTCTGTCGCTCAGGCCAGGGATGCTGCCATTGCCCTAGATCTCACGCAACTCGTCACTCAGCCCAGCAGAACCAACCCTGCTTCAAGCACCTCCACCCTACTAGACATCGTTCTCTCCAACAAACCCCATAAGATCTCTAGTACTACTGTATTACCTGATGTGCTTAACGACCACTCCCTCATCATCCTTTGGAAAACAAACTGAACTTACAAGCTCAAATGGCAGACTGGGTGGGCCATAGGCCCTTATCTGCCGACACTGTCTTTGTATCTGTGTATCCTCTGGTCATGCAGAATGCCTAAACCACCCTCCAAACTGGTCACCCGACACTGCCAACGACCAGATAAGCTTGGTCAACTAAAGGAGTACCTGTTTTCCTGGAATTGGTCACCCATCGAGGATGCACCAGATATTGACTCTGCCCTAGCTTGCTTTATTAAGTCCTTTAACACGGCCTGTGATATTGTTGCCCCTCTCACTACAATAGTTGTCTGTGACCTTGGCTCCCCTTGGATCACCCCCTCGTTGCTCAGCCTTATGCACAAAAGGGGATAACCTCTGGCACAGGGCAGTGGACTCGGGCAAGACCGCTGATAAGCAAGCTTACCATGCAGACAGAAATAAGTGTACCTGGACTATCCGCAAAGCCAAGGTTGAACACTTCTGAACAAAACTTGCCTCATCCTGGGGCTCATCCCATAATTTCTGGGACAATATCAAGGAAATCAATGGTAAAACTGTGTCACCCCCCAACACAGCTTAATGCCAATGGAACACAGATCACCGGCCAGATGGATATTGCTGACTGCCTAAATAATGCCTTTACCAATCTCGGCTCTGAACTCCCCTCATATTTCAGTGATCCTGTCCCTACTCCCTGACACACACCCATCCCCCACCCCCCCTTCTACTTTAAGGCTGTTTCTCCGCATAAGGCCAAACCATATCTACTCAGTGCCCTTAATGGCTCTTGCCACAGCAGTGACTCACTGGATACTAAACTACTCAAAAGAGTCCTCGAGTCTGTTCTCACCCCCCTAACCAACCTCCTAAATCGCTCTCTTTGCCTCAGCCAATTCCCCCTTTGCCTGGAAAAATGCGGTGATTACCCCAATCCACAAAAGTGATGACCAAACCCTACCTGGAAACTTTCGTCCAATCTCTATCGTTCTGCCACTATCCAAAGCCCTGGAAAAAATTGTGGCAGACCAGCTCACTGATTACCTCTCTGCCCATAACCTCCTCTGCCATGAACAGCATGGGTTTTGTCATGGCCACAGCACCACCACAGCCCTCATAGAGTTCTCTTACTTTCTCCACTCTGCACTAGATAAAGGGCACATTGCTGGCTCAATTTTCATTGACCTGTCAAAAGCCTTTGACACCGTCAACCACCCCATGCTCCTTTCCACGCTGCAGCCTTTTGGTCTCTTGCAGGGAGTCCTGGACTGGTTCTCCAGCTATCTCTCCGCCCATACCCAGTGTGTCAAAATAGGCAACACCATCTCCAGTGCATGCCTGGTCCACTCAGGGGTTCCCCAGGGCTCTGTCTTGGGACCCATATTGTTTAGTCTCTTTTTAAACACTCTCCCTTCCGCCTGTGGGGGCCCCCTTCTTCTCTGTGCCGACAGTACTGTTCTGTTTGCCTCACACCCTGATCCTACCCTTCTCCGAAACACACTCCAACTCTCTTTCAGCCAAGCAGAGAGTTGGTTCTCTGACCACAAACTTGTCATGAAGCTGAAAAAGACAAAGTCTGTGCTCTTCGCCCATAACCAAAGCAGGCATAAAAACTTCCATCTCCACATCATGGCCAAAAACCTCCTCCCCCTAGAACAAACAACTACCTATAAGTATCTCTGTGTCACTTTTGACACATCTCTCTCTTTCCACAACCTTATCAGCACTCTTTGCACAGCTCTTAACTCCCACATAGGTCTTCTTTACCGCCATAGGGACTGCCTTCCTCCTGGTGCACTGCATCTGGCCATCTCATCCTCAATACTGTCACTAGTAGACTATGGTCTGTTAATCTATGGGGCTGCTGACAACACAGCCCTACATAAAATCAAGATGGCACTCAATAAAGCCTGTCGATTCCTGTCTCGACTCCTCTCACCCACACCTTTACACTATACTCTCTAGCAAACCTCCTCAACTATAATGGGAGACTTACCTACCAGTCCTGCCTCTTGATTAAACACATTGTTGCAGATTTGACCCCAACGGGCCTCTTCTCCATCATCTGCCACACGGCCTCCACCCTCTCAACCCACAGTTCCTCTTGGGCCACTCTACAAGTCCCTAGGGTAGGGACCTCCCTTGCACAGAAGTCTTTCCGCTACCACAACCCCTTCTGGTATAACTCACTTCAGTCTCCGTCACCACTGAGCAAAGACTTGGGCCATTTAAATCAGCTCTCAAAAACTGCCTCCTCAACTCTCGTGTCTGTAACTGCCCCGACCACGCGCCCCCCCAGCCCTGCTCCCCACCCTCTTGTTAGCTACCACCTTGTAATAGTGTCCCTGTACAGATCTGTATAATTTGTATTATTTTTCCTGGTATAGGTATCTTTGTATAATAAATACTGCCACTGTATATTGTTTTCCTTCCTGTTGGAATGTATTGAATTTATTGCTATGTATATGAATGTATTGCTAACTCCCTCAGTGACGGTTTGTACACCTGTTCATCCCTACCCCTAACCCTCATCCGTTTCTCCCCTTAGCTACCTCATTGTATAGGCCACATTTTTAAATGTCCTTTCCCTCTCTGTATTGTTCCTGCAATCCCCATCCCTGTGTACTACTTATAACTTACTGTCATTTGCTTCACCATGTTTGCTCTGTACCATTGCCATATGTTGTACTGTTCTGTATGTATTATTTTCTGTATATTGCTGATGTGGAGCTTTTGTAAACGAGTCCCTGACTCAAAGAGTTATAATTCCGATATCTGAAATATATAAATAAAGATGTTATAGATTGTTTCCAAGTGGGGTTATCTTCCCATTTTTCTTATATCACATCCAGTGGCCCTCTTGGCTGCCTATATCACATCCAGTGGCCCTCTTGGCTGCCTAACATACAGCATTTCAGATGGCGAAAACCCTGTTGATGCCTGTGGCACTTCTCTATAAGCAAAAAGTAAGTAAGGCAAGTATTGGTCCCAATTTTTCCCTTCCTCTTTTACAAACCTTTTTAATATGCTTTTTAGGGTTTGGTTAAAATGCTCAACAAGACCGTCAATCTGAGGGTGATAGGGGGAGATTCTTATGGCAGTGATACCTAGTAGTTTGTACAGCTGCTTAATTAATGCAGCACCAAAATTACTACCCTGATCAGTAATAATTTCTTTAGGTATACCCACTCTACTGAACATTTTTGCAAACTCTGCTGCCACTTTTGAAGCTGTGACAGTACGCATTGGAACTGTTTCTGGGTATTGAGTAGCATAGTTGCATACTACCAGGACAAATCTATTACCCTTTTTTGCTTTTGTCTGAAGAACCAACTACATCCATAGCAATTCTCTCAAAAGGCACATCTATCCAGGGTAGGGGCACCAGGGGCATCTTGTCTTTTCCAGTGACTAGGGCTACTTTCTTACACTCAGCACAGGAATTACAGTAGGTAGCAACATCTTCATGAATTCCAGGCCAGTAAAACCTATACAGCAATCTGGCAAGGGTGTGATCCCTCCCCGAGTGACCAGCCATAGGACTATCATGTGCTATCTGTAACAACTGTGTCCTATACTTCTGTGGTATAACCAATTGTTCTGTCTGTTCATGTGTCTGAGGCTTAACCCAAACTCTGTACAGTATTTATTTATTTAGCTTTTGTTAACCAGGTAAGTACACTAGACAAATCTTTGCCTATTTTCAGGTACGACCCAGGAAAGTACAGGAAATTTACATACAAAACACATTTTGGACAACATGGTACATAATAGTGGGAGGATTACAAGTCATAGGACAACATGGTACAAGTTAGGAAATACTCAAATGTCACACGTAGAACATCTTAATTTAGAAAACACAAATACAGGACATAAGGCAACTTTTAGTTAGAGTAAGTACAACAGAGTGAAACGGCGTGTGCCAGATTGGCGCAGTACAAAGCAAGGATTAGTGGCAGCAACATAAGGGCCAACAGTTATATGTAAGAGCTGAGCCAGACAATTTATCACGGAGGTTTTTTGCACCCACAGGCCGATGCGAGTTTGAGATGGTTTCATAGGGAGGAACGCAAGCAGCCCTGGGAAGGGGCAATACGGGTCTGGTCGGAGAAGGTGTTCCATAACTTGGGGGCACACACTGCAAAATCCCTTTCACCCATTTGAGTCCTGGTCACAGGTACCTGAGTGTAGCGACCCTGAGACCTAAGGTGGTAAGAAGAGGAACAGTTTGGACAAGAGGTTTTCCACCTGAAGGTGCTAGTGCTAAGGACCTTCCTGTGAAGCAACCAAGGACAAAGTCATTGTGCTTCGAGGGAAACCCAGTTTAGTTGTTATAGAGATCACAATGGTGAGTGGCCGAGGGGCATAGGCGAAGTGACAGACATTATTGTAGGCAGTCGACCACCTAGAGAGAGATGGACCTTAGTGGTGCTGGCAAACAACAGGAGCCCGTAGGATAGCGAGGGAAGAAGCATACCTCTGGCAAGTGCAATACATGCAGCCGGAGTGAGGTTATTTTTTGCTCTATAGGCCATACCCAGTTTACAGTTGACAGTTTTGCATGTGTTCTGGATATGGCGGCCAAGGTCAAGCTGCGGGTCCAGTGTTACACCAATGTATTTGAAATTGTCCGTGATTGGGATCGGGACACCCCCCTTTCCGGAAACACAGAAAGGCACTGGGGAGGCCTTAATAGTAACCCATTACATTTTTTTAAACATTGGTCTACTCTGCTTTGGTTTCACCTCCAGCTGCTTAAAATAACACTGAAGAGAAACATTGTTAGCTTGCTCTGAAAGAAAATCACAATCAGTTAGCCTAGTTTCAACATTTTTGTATTTTAACCTTTCATGTCCATAAGTCATTTGTTGCCACAGTTTCTTCAGGCATCGTCTTTCTTTCCTGGATTTCTAAATCTTGGAGCTGTGCTCAAACAAGTCTGAATCAAAATCACTGAAAGGAAGTGTCCCCACCATCTGAAATTTTCTTTGCCTGAGCTCTTGTTACCACTGCTGCTGAAACATCAGGATTTACTCCTTCTTTGATTAGCTCAGTAAATCCTGGAAAGTCATTTCCAATAATCATAGGTACAGAAAACTTTGGAACTACCCCCAATTTCATTGGGTATGATACACTCTTAATGATCAGAGTCACTTGGGTGGTGGGTGGTGGGATAGTATTGAGTGTCTCTGTGGACGCAGATGACACCAGTACCTGGTGCCATTGCAGAGTGTTTTCCCAGCACATTAACATGCACTAGGGTCTGTCTGCTTCCTGAATCAATGAGTCCCTTAACAGTCTTATCCCCAGCTTCACATCTGTTAAGTACTTACCCCAATTTTCCAAGGACAAACTTGCTCCAGTGTCACTCTTCTTATGACAATTTCTTGCAATGTGACCTGGCTTATTACAGTTATAGCAAATAATGTCTCTGGGCACAGATTTGTTACCACCACCAGAGTTCTTATCAGGCTTGGCATTTGAATTGGAAAAAGAGTGTCTTGGCTGTTACCTCGCTGCAGTGGCATCTGTCTGGTCATTTAGTAGTCCTCAGCCAAAGAAACAGCCTTTTCCCCACTTTCTGGTCTATGTTCCTTTACCCAAAGCTGCACATCTGTAGGCAGGATGTTGATGAATTGCTCCATTGCAAATGTGTTGACGATCTGTTGAACTGTTTTGCCCTCTGGTTGGAGCCATTTTATCTGGAGTTCTCTTAGTTGAGTGAATGCTTCTCGAGGATTGTCAACCGAGTTGTACCTCAGAGATTGAAATCTCTGCCTGTAGATCTCTCCGGAGATATCATACCATTTCAGGATTTTGCTTTTCACCAGTTCATAGTTTTCTGACTGTGCAGTGTCCATATTGCTGCAGGCAAGTTGGGCTTTCCTTGTCAGGTAGGGTACCAGTCTGATTGTCCACTGCTGCTTTAGCCCTTGGCAGGCTGTGGCAACTCTTTCAAAAGTTGTCAGGTATGTTTCTATCATCTGACTCAGATGATCTGAGGGACACAACTTTGTAAGTGTCATGGCTTTTAAGTTGCTTGTGTTTTGTTGCTCATCTGGATCTGTGCCGGATCCTCTGCCTTTGATAGCTTGCAAGGCATCCAGCCATCACTGCTCCCGTCGCTGCATCTCTTCTCTACTCTGCTGCTCCTGTCACTACATCTCTTCTCTCCTCTGTGCTTCTAAATGTTGAATCTCTGTTTCTCTCTGCTTCTCTGTCTCTTTTTTTTTTGTACTTATAGTTTATTAATTTTCTGTAATACAAAGCATTACATTCCATTACATACAGGTAGGTATTCAAATAAGTTAAAGATTGATCCACATTTTTACAGTAACTTCTAGCAAAATACCCCTGATACTTGTTACTGGACATGGAGGATTAACTTATATAGATGTGTAAGATTAGTCCGAGTCATAAGTCTGTGCCAAACGCACTATAAAATGTTTAATATCTATAAAATATAGTTATCCAATAAGGCATATGTAGCCATGAGCAGGGATAATAATTATTGAATGAAACCACATCTTGCACCCTTTCATAGGGTTAAACATCCCCGTCCACTATCGGTGATAATAAAAATACTGCATTTCCCACCCACATAACTCCACATTTACAAATATAGAAACATTCATAACTACCATAACTAAGCATGCAAACCCACTTTAGTGATTTCAAAAACAGGAGGCAAATATCTTAAACTTAAACTAAGTTAGTATAAATTACCCCCCACTCATCACAAGAGTATTCCGAGGAAAGGAATACACTTTACAGGGAGTTCAAGTAAGCATTTAAATCCCTACCCCAATCCATCTCCTAATGATACAACTGAAAAACTTGGTAACCCCATATATTGATTCTAGAAATAGAAGATGTCTTAGAGAGGTTGATCTTAGACAAATACAATATCAGTCTCCCTCATGTGAGTGTTCTCTCCAACCATGGCTTCACCGCTGTAAATAGGAAAACGTATTAAAAGTCTTTTACATAGTTCATGTTGTCTGCTCCTCATCCAAGTCTGATGCCTCTTCCCTCATATTAAATTGCCTCTCTGTCTTATCGAGCAATTTTCTGCTTCAATCGCTTCTGAAAACTGCTAAGTTTTACCTCTGTAGCCGATGTAGAGACTAGCAGGCATTTGGAGCACATGGTGGATCCCCAAGGCTAGTAGCCTCGCACGGAGGCCGTCAAAACTTTCCCTCCTCATTTTGATGGAGTAGCTCAAGTCTGGAAATATGTGAACTCGACAATCGTTCCAGGTTAATGGTCTCAGTTGTTTAGCTTACTGTAAGATTTTATCTCTCTCCGAAGTAGTTCTGACTTCCAGCATTATAGTCCTCGGTAATGGTGTGCCTGTGGCAGCTTTATGTCTGCTACCACATGGATTGATCCAATAGTCCTTAATCACCTCAGAGGAAAAATCAGTTTTTAGTAGATCCTGAACCCAGTCTTGAAGAAATGGCAAGAGGTGTTCATCTTCCAGCTCCTCCGGCACTCCTAAGCGGTGAAGGTGAGTGGAATGAGCAGCATTCTCAAGATTTTCCAGCCTCTTACGGAGTAGCACATTTTCCTTTGTGAGACCGGCCGCTATTGTGAGGGCTTTGTCGGCTTTCTGCATCACACCCTTGGTATCCTCAGCAACAATATCCACCTTAGAGTGCAGTTGCTTGAGTTCGGTGCCGGAATAATCTATCTTCCGGTCTAGTCCTTGAATTGTCCACAGAAGAGCTGCATTGGATGGTTGGGGCCCTTTTGGTTCTAGAGCCTCGAGGTGTACATCCTTGCTTCCACCTGTTTTACTGTCGTTCTGGCGGGTGCCTTCTGGGCCAGCTTCCGCTTTATTTGTCTGTCCCATAATTAGTTTTCTGGATGTTGAAAAACACAAATTGTTCGGTCGGGAGATAGTAGAGATGACGATCTCTCTCTCCTGTATCTTTTGGTTAGGGTTTACAGTTTGCTATGCAAGTTTTATTTATAAATAAGCAGTTTGTTGTGGAGCTGTGATGGAAAGCTGTGCACAGCTCGGCTGCAAGCCACACCCCTCCTGTCTCTTTTTGTTGTATAGCCCACCATCTGAAAAAGTCCATCAGGCCTTTAGGTTCTGTCATTGGTTGTTCTTTTTCCATAACTTGTGCTGGCTGTACAATATCAGCTTGGACTTCTATCTCTGCTAGTTTGGCTGCCGTTCTCCTGGTAACAACTCCTAGACTTGCTGCTGCAGAATCTGTACCTGTCTCTATGCTTCCGTGGTACTAGGTCCAGTACACATGCACAAAACTCCTGGCTTATAGAGTATACACATAAATCCCATGGCTAACACCATCTGTCATTGAGTCACAGGTCAGGACACATAGGAAAATCAGGAGCAGTTGTAGAAGTCACCAAAAATATTTATTTGTACTAGCAGTTAATTAAAAAATAATATTGTTCAGTATAACTATTTACAAAGGCCAAATAAACAGAAAAAGTCCATCTGAGTTTTTCTTCAGTCTCTATGTCCATCTTCCCCTTAAAGAAAAACTGCATGTTAAAATCAGGAAAATATATTTTTTACCATCCATTGTGTGTTCTTAGTTCATCTTAGTGTAATTTTTCAGCTCAGGCTGTGTGAGGTGTTTTTTCTAACTTTCTCTTGCTATTCTATGGCCCTTGGGGGCTGCCATTTACCTTTCTTTTATTGCTTCTTGTCCCTGATAGTCTTCCCAGAGTGCCCTCTGCTCTGAGGTCTAATAGCACATGCATCTGACCAGTGTTTTGTTACAGTGTCTCTCAGTCACAGCACAGACAACACACAGCCACGATTCACGCCGCTTGTCATTCTGTAAGTACACATTTCCTAAGTATTAGTACCATATCCAGCTGTTTTCTGCTTTGTGGGGAGAGAGTACGTGTGTGTGTGTGTATATATATATATATATATATATATATGAGGCAAAAACTCTGTTCAATGCATCAGTTAGGGTTGTTCACGGCGACAAAGCGAGGAAATTCGATGTTAGGGTTGAAACCCCTTTTGCACCTCAATTCACCCCAACTGGAATCGGGAGTGCGCAGTTGAGTCATTGGCCTAAGTGTCACCCCATCACATGTGGAAAGAAGCTGAGGAATAGGAGAATGGGGTGACGGTTGAAACCCGATGTTAATGCACTCCAGTTGAGGTGGCTGGAAGGAATGAGGTTCAACCTAACATCGAACCCTCACTTTGTCGCTGTGGAATAACCCTAACTGATGCATTAAACGGAGTTTTTTGCCTCTAATTTCCTTCTTTTGAGAATGATAATGAGAAATAGTGAATGTAATGCAGCGGCGGAGCGTGGGGGGTGATGTCTTGTCGCATTGAAACATTGTGCCCGCAAGCGCCAAATGTCGTGTCGCATGGTGATGCAAAGCGAAATAGAAAGAGGAACAGTACTGTAGACAGAAATGTTGAGAAACGGAAGCATGGCTGCAAATGAAAGCGCAAAAGGGTAATGCTGCGTGGTGAAAGTAGCGTGAGCGGTAGAGGTAAGCGGTGCGGAACCATAAGCAGAAACGGTAATGGTAAGAGTAATGTGCAGCGCACAGGCTGGTTTTCCCCAACAGCTGTATGAGAAAGACAGTGAGTAGAAAGAATGTATGCAAAATAATGACTCTGGAACACAAAAATCAGTAGTTGTAATAGTAAATTGCTTATATCTCAGTAACCGTCGACATAGAAAAAAATTTAAAGTCATATATGTATTATCACTTTCCTGGCTAGTTTTATCGTAGCCCTCAATAATTTTGACAAAAACTCCGTATCGCACCTTTTTGAGATACGGGCCCTCAAAAGCGTGGTGAATGCCGTAATGTTATCCTATGGGGAAAAAACAGAAGTTGGGACTGCCATAACTTTTGAACAGTTTAATATTTTTCATGAAATCTTCAGAAGGCATCGGGACCCCAACCGCATGTTCCCTGAAGATTCGGGTCGTCGCGCAAAACCGTGCGACCTGTAGGCACGACCGTAGAATTCCAGAAAAAGCATAAACGCACACGCATATCACGCTTAATAACGCCGCAGCCCTGCATCCGACCGGTACGAAGCTTGGCAGATCCCAAGGCATATGGGTCTTGATCGTGTATTCCAAATTTCAGGCAAATCCATCAAACGGTTGCAAAGTTATTAAGGTGCAAATTTTTGGGTTTAACATGTAAATGGCTCCTCAACCCTAACTATGGTAGCACTACCGTGCTACCATAATATATATATATATATATACCATTTTATATATATATATATATATATATATATATATATAAGCTGTTCACTTTTTAGAAATACTTGTCTGCATTGATTTGCTATCTTAGTCCCTTTCTGGTTTTGCACCAGTGGCAAGTAGCAGAAATGGAACAGTACCTTATTATTGTTTTATAGTAGCCACAAGATGAAAGAATATATGGAGCACTGGAATGGTTTCTATGGTTTGCAAACATCATGGAGCACAACTAACAAGTCTGTCTGCTCCAACAATACTAATTTACCCCCCCCCGAGCATAGCAGAGGAGAGAGTTTATATCAGCAGCAGCACTCACCGCTGCACGCAACCTGTATATAAACTGTCACTTTGCTTAGACTCGTGCTCTCTCGCCCCCTTTTATTCGACATGTTCTGTACTTCTGATTCAGTTGCTTGTGTCCTGTGTAGAAGATTTCATGCCTGTAGACCAATATAATCCTTTTAGAGCAGTTGTCATCCACTGGCTAAGCAGCCTTCAGTATTTTTGTGTTCATGTGATCTGCACCAGAAGCCCTCTGCATGATTTCGTCCTGTTTTGTTGTTAATACCAGCTCGTATCATTGCCTTCAACTTTAAATATTTAAAGAGCAGCTTGCTTGCTAGTGGCATATTCTTCCCATTTGTGCAAGTGCTGCCAGATGTTGCATGGTTTCTACCTGTGTTGGTGTGTGGTGGGGGAGGGGATAACAGGTGTTTAGTTCATCTGCAGACAACCTGTGTGAGATTTCAGTCAGCTGGTTTGAGACACTGCATAGCTGTTGCATTCCCCTGCCAGTCCAGTCCTCAGTATTTCGTGATTTTATTTAGGTCTCCTTCACTGGATTCTAGCCTTTGCTATTTTATGCCATGTCATTTTATATTGTACAGGATCCAGATGTTGAGGACTGGAATGCAGTGAGACAGGCTGAGATGTCAGTTTGGCCTCCGCGCAAACAATAAACACACACACACACACACACACACACTCTCCTATATCCCCAACACCTGCTAAATAAGCTGCAGTCAAACTGCTGTACTGCTTTTCTTACACTTGTGTGTGTCTGGTTCACAATGATTGCATGCATAGGTAGCACACCACTCAATTAATCATACTGCATACATTTAGAACTGCCAAAACATGGGCTAACGTTACTTTGAGGTACACGGATGTTTGGCAACTGTAAGCAATGTGTACGGTCCTGTCCCACTGAGTTTGTACCCACCATGGCTCCACCTCAATTCCCTTGACATCTTCTTACCCCCCGCCCCCACATGCTGATGATGGCACTATTATGCAACAGTGAAGCACCCCACCCATGACCAGTCATGGCAGAACATGCTTCAGTACAGTACATGAAATACAGGTCTTCCTTTGTATCATTCGCCACACTGCAATAACCCTTACTGCGTACTGTGCAATATACCCGCCCCTATACCCGAATAAGCTCTGGTGACACCATAAAACTCTGGGCATCTAGTGGCCCATCACCACCAACTGGCATTTAGTGACCACCACCCTATTCCCCCCCAGTCCTGTATCATGATTTACTGCACATCCCTCCTCACACCAACAAGGCAAACCACCAAGATAACGTACTGTATATATTTTGCATGGTGACAGTTCCACAGCGTCTTGCTATAGGAGTTACAGAGTGCTGTGCCATTAACACCATCTGTTCATGGGACTGTGGGTTAACAAGGGTAATGTCAACTACCTGCCTAGTGTTGGGTGCCACTACACCAGGCAGTGCTGGTGTCTTCAGAGCTTATTTGTACATAATGGGCATGTGTATGGGACCTTAGGTCACTGTGACAAACTGGTATATTGTGCTGCACTCTTGAGATGGTGATTGTTGGGTGGGCCGTCCAGTAATAGTATACCAGGGAACGGCATATACTAGACATTTATGTATATTGCAGACTGTGGCATGCTATTTATTGCTGTCTTATGTGGTAGTGGTGGTGTGCTGTCTGCCAGTGCCCTGCCCGTCTGTGTGAACGGCTAATGCCCCACCACCCTTCAGCCTATGTGTCACACCTCTTGGCTGAGCCAGTAGGGTCTGGACTCTGTCCTGTAGAAAATAGGCCAGAGTCCAGTATGTCACTTACTCATCTTGTAGCATGTGTTATTCTAATGTCATAACTACTTTAGTGGTATGACAGCTTCTATGTTTGAAATCAGCTTGCCTGTCCCACAGATGTCAGTTCAATGTCATATGAAACCTGTTTGCAACCCGATATGTTAAATTGTAATGATCAACTAAACATGTGCCACATGCCCAAAAATAGACTCTGCAACTGTCCCTGTGCCAAACTTTGTTTAATACTCCACCTCTTTACTGACTGTTGCCTTTTCTTACTTGCCATACTATTTCTGTCTCATCCCTTGGTGGTTGCACCTTGTTGTGCACAAACTGGTCCTTGGTTACTGATAATGTGGTGTTAGCGGAGTGTTGTAATGGTACCCTACTGTTCTACGGGAACCCTGCAACACACTACAGTGTCCGCTATCAAGTTGAGTTCCCTAGGTTAAAAAAGTGTAAGATAGTCTGTATTTATAACATGGGGCATGTTCAGTGGGCTGCAGACCTCTGCGTGAACACGGTCGCGTTCATGCAGCGTCACCCCTGGGGGACCGTCAGTGCCACCCCATGAGGCCAATGGTCAGCCTGGCATAGCTAGCAGGTCTCGGCAGGGCCGCCCATGCATCCGTGGTGGCCATGGTACTGTGCCACATGACTGACCTGTCTCCCACCGTGGCCACTGTCTGCCACTACCCTATGTGCAGTGTGGTGTGCATTGTGCGACACACAGGTGGGGTACCCGGCCCTACACACACATGGTCCCTGTGCACACCCTCCTGGCTGCTGGCCACTGTGGCGTGTGCATGATGATGCCTGTGTTGCGCTGTTCACCAGTGTGCAATGTGCCCAGCGTCTGAGGCATGCACAGTGACAGCTACTGGGCATGGTCATGTGTGGACCTGTATGGGGGTGGGGGTGGCTGTTGGGGTTGGTGTGCCATTTCCCCTTGTGCATGTCTTGTGTGTGTGCGTTTGTGTGCATGTGTCATGTTCGGCCCTGCCCATCCCTAACGCCGTGTGCGGTGCCACACTCAGACCCATTCCCTTACCGCTGTCCACCCCATGTGTCCTGCCCTGCCTGTCTGTGGGCTGTGCTCTTGTCCTTGGTGGTTGCGCATGGCCCCGTGACCTACCAGTCTTGTCCAAAGTGCTCTTCTGTAATGGTGTCCCGGTGCAGCTGTGACATCCGGATCAGGCAGGGGTCTCTTCACCCAGGGGGTGGCTGCCCATCACCAGCTGGACCGGCGTCCTCATCGTCCCCACCGCTGTCCCCCTCTTTGACCTCTATGGCTATCCCACAGTCGGTGGCCATGTTGTGCAGGATACAGCAGGCCAGGAATAGCCCGTAGGCCTTTGAGGGGCTGCACTGTAGGGCACCGCCTGATGTGTCCAGGTACCAGAACCATGCCTTCAGCATTCTGAACACCCGCTTGATGACATTCCATGTTGTGGCGTGTGCCTCATTGTACCGTAGCTGCAATGGTGTCGTGGGGCGCTGGTATGGTGTGAGCATCCAGGGATGTAGCGGGTAACCACTGTCACCTGTGTGTAGAGGATGGACATTAGAATGGTGGTCTGCGTCGCTATGCCATGGGCCAACATGGCCGGTACCCATGGCACCTCTGACTATGCACCCCTCCACATCTGCTCATGTCATCCTGCATGATATGCATACTCACCCACTAGATGACCAGTGGGGATGTCCCCACACTCAAACCTGTGGCACAGTGCAGACTGGTGCCAGATGAAGGTATTGTGTGCTCCCCCAGGGTGCATGACACAGACATTGGTAATGCACCCCCTGGCATTGCACACTACCTGGCAGTTTATGCTTGTGTAACCCTTGCAGTTGATGTATGCTGCACCCTCCGGGCCAGGTGGCATGCGGATGGCCACATGGGTGCAGTCAGTGGCCCCAAGCATGCCAGGCAACCGTGCTACCCTGTGGAACTCCTGTATGTGTGCTGTGTGCTCCACCTGTGTGCTGGGGAAACGGATGTACTCCGCAGCATGTGACAGCAGTGCACTGAGAAATCGTGTGAGTAGGCGTGACGCGGCCGACTGGGTTATGCCTGTCGTGTCCCCTCTTTGTCTCTGGAAGGTGCCCGTGGTGAGCAGGCACATGACGGCTGTCACCTTCGTCTCCATGTGGGTGCCTGCATCTCATCACTGTACAGCTCACAGAGCTGCCTCAGGATCGCCCGGTTCAGGCGGTACCGGCCCACAATCTCTGTGTCAGAGTACTGTTTGAAGCTGGTGCGGGCTCAGTACTGCCTACTCTGGGTGTACCGCCGACGGGCCCTTCTACAGCCGCTCCTCCATGCTGCCTGCCTTCTCACACCCCTCATTCCCACCTCCATCTGGAAGGTGGCGCTGGCCATGTCCCTGGCTGGTGCTCCCCCCCCAGATGGCTGTTGTTCTGTTTCCCCCGCTGTCCATCCCTGATGCTCCCCCTGCACCAGGTACACCTCCGGCCTTTGACTGTGGCTGTTCTGCCTCCTGCCACTGTCCTCAGTCCACTGTGGCACTCCATGGCCTTTACTGCACAGTGGCACAGGCACACCCACTCCTACCCTATCTATTGCTCAGTTCTGGTAAGCCCTGTCCTGCTCCTGCCCAGTCCTGCACACTGCTTCCTTCTGTTCCACCCTGGCTCTCTGTCACCATGCTCCCCACCTGTGGCTTCCCTTTTGCGTTCTTGCTCCCCTCTCTTGCTCTTTTTTATTTTGGATCACTTTCACTGTTGCGCAACTTCCGCTTGCTCCGCTACTGCGCACAGCACATGCTGTTGAATATTGCACTGCGCATGTTATTCATGGTTCCGCCCCCCTATGGTTGCGCATGCATTCATTACTGTTGCACTCTGGCACATTGCTTATTGAGCTGCGCAGCCACCTTCCACTGAGTATCGCATTTCTGTACTTGCGCTGGTGCATCCCTGTTGCGCATGGCGCATCCGCTTTGAATATCTGGGCCAAGGATCTGTTTTATCCTCATCTGTTCTGTGTCTTTTCTGTCTGAATGTGCAGTCAAATTTTCTTGTGCGACCTAGGAACTGGCCACTCCAATGGTCTCGCTGTTTCTCTCTCCCCCCCCCCACTGTCACTTTGCCTTCACTTGATGTTTCTACCTTTTCTTCCCCTTTGAGTATCTGAAGTTATAAAATGTGGGACTCTTTATATGAAACTGTGATTCTTTGGTTTGAAAATTTATATGGATATATTGTTGAAATGATTGCAAAACAGTATTTGGAGCTGGAGGGATCAACATGAGATGCTAGTTTGCAAACTCTTTTGCAAAGCTGTAAACAGGAGGTCGGCTCTGGGACACCATGTACTGTGTTGTTGCACCTGTAAGGAAGAAAACTTAACAAGAACATTTTCTGAAAAACAGGATGGTTCCTTAATGAGTTCTGGCAACTACTTATAAGAACAGCATTAAGAGAGGGAGGGGAGGGAGGGAGGGAGGGAGGAGGGAGGGAGGGAGGGAGGGAGGAGAGGAGAGGAGAGGGAGAGAGAGAGAGAGAGAGAGAGAGAGAGAGAGAGAGAGAGAGAGAGAGAGAGAGAGAGAGAGAGAGAGAGAGAGAGAGAGACTTTGAATTGAGAGATCCTCTGATGAAGGACTTTGTTTTATATGTTTGTACTGCCTTTGTAAATAGTTATACTTTTTTTGTTTTACTGTTACTATAAAAAATTAAATGTTACTTGTGAATTTTATACCTGCTCCTGGTCTTCCTATGCTTCCTGGCTTATGCCTTGGTAACATCATGTTTAGGTGCTGTTTTACTGCATGTCTTTTTTTTCAAAGTTTCACAGAAAATCCCTCAGGCATTTTCAGACAAGCTGGTGGAATCTTGGGGAGTACTGATTCTATTCAAGCAACCATTACATCATTTTCCTCAGCGTTCTGGCAGCTCAGTATATCCTGTTATAGAAACTTAGAAACATAAAAGCTGTCACCAGATAAGGACCTCCTGGCCCACCTAGTCTGCCCAATTATTTATTACTATGGTGCCTCCTAATGTTTAATTCCCCCCACATTTGCTTAGCTACTAAGGTCCCCTTATGCCTGTCCCATGTGTTCTTGAAACCTGTGACCATTTTAGATTCCACCACCTCCACCGGGAAGGTATTCCAAGCATCCACCACCCTTTCAGTGAAGAAGAACTTGCTAACATTTCCCCAAGCCTCCCCCCTCCAGCTTCATTGTGTGTCCCCTTGTTCTTGAGCATCTTTTTCTCTGCAAAACACTCTCCTCCTGCACCATTTTTACCTTTAAGATATTTACATGTTTCTGTCATGTCTCCCTTCTCCCTTATCTACTCCAGGGACAACATGTTTAATTCCCTGAGCCTTTCTTTTTGGGCTTCAGATGTAGGTCCTACACCATCTTGGTTGCCCTTCATTGAACCACCTCAACCCTGTCTATGTCTTTTTGGAGTTGGGGCCTCCAGAACTGAACACATTATTCAAGGAGGGGCCTCATCAATGCTCTATACAGGGGTATTATTACCTCTCTCTGCTTGTAATCACTCTGCCTATGGATCCAGGCATACTGCTGGCTTTACCCACTGCCCTGTTCCATTGCTCAACCACCTTCAGGTCATCAGCAAAGATAACCCAGGTTCCTTTCTTGTGTCATGGCTGTCAGCACTTGTCCTTCTAGCTGATACTTAAGCTTAGAGTTCCTGTGACCCAGGTGCATGATTTTGCACCTTTTTGCATTGAAACCTAGTTGTCAAACTGACCACCCTACTTCTAGTTTGTTAAGTCCTCTCTCATTTGTTCCTCTCCCCAGAGTGTCTACCCTGTTGCAGATTTTAGTATCATCCATAAACAAACATACCCCAGTGTTCACTAGGAAGGAAGAAGGGGAAGACAGTAGAACAGGAGAAGCTAAGGCATGGGATGGGGAAGTGGATACAAGTAAATTCCAGGTGGAGGAGATTTTGGGAGAACCAGGCTGCATGAAGGTGGACAAGGCAAAGGGGCTGGATGTGGTACAGCCAAGGGTGTTGAACGAAATAAAAGATATACTGGTGGCACCATTGACTGCACTCACCAGTAGGTCCCTGGAGTCTGGAGCAGTACTGAGGGACTGGAGGCAGGCAAATGTGGTCCTGCTGCATAAGTGGGTGAGGAAGGAGGTGGGAAATAATAGGCCTGTGAGCTTGACATTTGTTGTAGGCAAGCTCATGGAGAAACTAATGAAAGTCAGGATCACCAATTACCTAGAGATGAGCAGCCTGATGAATCCAAGGCAACATGACTTTACCAGGGGCAGACCCTGTCAAACAAATTTGATAAGAGTTTTTTGACTAGGTCACCATGGAACTGGATCAGGGGAAGGCAGTAGATGTTGCTTATCTGGATTTCAAGAAGGCATTTGACTTCATGTCTCACAGGAAACTGCTGTATAAGCTGTCATGCCTGGGGATCTGGCAGAAGGTGGTTCAATAGGTGGGAAACTGGCTGGAGGACAGGAGGCAGAGGGTCATTATAAATGGGGTGGCATCCAGAGAGGGCATGGTGAGAAGCAGGGTTTCCCAGGGGTTGGTGTTGGGGACCCTACTGTTAAATTTATTTGTAGGGGACATTGTGGAGTGCCTTGAGTGGGGTCTTAGTCTGTTTGCAGATGATGTTAAAATATGCAATAAGGTGGACACTCAGGAATGGGTAAAAGGAATGCAGAGAGATTTGGGGAGGCTTGATGCATGGTCAAATAGGTGGCAGCTTTCATTCACCACAAACAAGTGTAAGATCATGCATCTTGGACACAGGAACCAGAGGGTAGAGTACGGTACAGTAGTAGCCACAGACATTGTCAGCTATTTCCAGAAATTTCTGTGATATTTCTAGAGAAATCTCCTGCTTTCTGCATTACCACAATGGGGCAGCAGAGAGAAACTCTTTAGAAATTTTGCAAAATATCTGGAAATAGCTGGCAATGTCTGTGGCTACTACTGTATGAGGGCAGAGACCTGGAGGTAACAGAACAGAAAAGGGATCTAGGCATCACTATAACAAGGGACCTGAAGGTGGAAAGGCATTGTAAGACAGCAGTGGCTAGGGGCAGCAGAATGCTGGGCTGCATTGGAAGGGGGATTACCAGTAGAAAAAGGGAGGTCACAGTACCCGTGTACACCCATCTAGTTAGACTGCATTTGGAGTAGGGAGTCCAGTTCTGGTGGCCGTACCTCAAAAAAGATGGGGGGGTGCTGGAGCGAGTTCAGAGGAGGGCAACAAAGATGATATTGGGGCTCAGCCACTTGTCCTATGAGGAAAGGTTGAGAGATTTGAACATGTAGTCTCTAGAACAGAGGAAGGGGGGGATATGATTGAGACCTTCAAGTACCTCAAGGGTATAAACTAGGTGTCAATGGAAAGCATCTTCAAGTTGAAGGGGAATTGGAGGATAAGGAGTCATGGGTTACAGATTGGGGGCAGTTCAAGGGCAACATTAGGAAGTACTATTTCACAGAGAGGGTGGTGGATAAGTAGAATAGGCTCCTGGAGGAGTTGGTTGGAGAAGCAACACTGGAAGGCTTCAGAATGGTATGGGATAGACACAGGGGAGTTTTGAATGGAAGGGGCATGTCCTAGCAAATAGCTGGACAAATGGGCCTACTAGGTGGGCCTGTCAGTTCTTTACTGCCATCATACGTCTATGAATCTATGAATCTGCCTTTCCTACCAGATACTCTGTGATATCACTTATAAATAGATAGAAGAGAACTGGGCTCAGAACAAACCCCTGAGGCACGCCACTGGTCACTTTGCCTTCCCTAGAGTGGATGCCATTCACCACCACCCTTTGACTTCTATTTCCAAGCCAGGTGTCCTCCCATTTAACCACCTTAGGGCCCACCCCAAGGCTACTTAGACTGCTCACTAACCTTCTGTAGGGAACAGTGCCAAAGGCCCTGCTGAAATTCAGGCAGGACAGAACCACAGCTCCTCCCTGATCCACTACCTTGGTCACTCAATCAAAGAACTTAATAAATAAAAAAAATGAAAAAGAATTGTCTGGCAAGACCTCCCCTGTGAACCCATGCTGTTTTGGATTCTGAAGTCCATTGGCCACCAGGTAATCCGCTATCCTTTTCTTCAGTAGTGATTCCATGACTTTACACACCTCAGAAGTCAGGCTGACAGGGCTATAATTACCAGCTTCCTCTCTACTACTACTTTTGTATAGTGGGACAAAACCAACACTCCACCAGTGTCCTGAAACCACTCCTGGTTTCAGTGATAGGTTGAACAGGGCTGTCAGAGGCACATCCAGCACCACCCTGAGTTCTCTCAGTACCCTGGGGTGCCTCCTGTCCAGTCCCATTGCCCTGCTCACTTTTAACCTTGATAATTCCCTGAGGACTTGTTCCACTGTAAAATGACTTGTGTCCTTGTTAAAATCAGAAAAAGATATGTAGTATTCTTTTTTCTGTGTTATAACCTCTTCCCAGTGTTTTTTAATTCCTCTGGCTGCGGTAGTTATTTTTTTAACTTTCCCTGGCTGTTTTATTGCCCCTGGCAGTTGTCATTCTGGTTTATTTTATAGCCTCTTGTTCCAGACATTCTTCCCAGCGTGCCCTTTGGTGTGATGTCTAATCACCCCAGCAAGAGGCCAGTGACTTGTTACAGGGTCTGTCACAGCTCTGCCACAGAGAGAATACTTCTTCCAGAGAAGACACACTGCTAGATTTTAGGCGAGTGTAATCATTATTGTTTTTGATATTGGTACCTTGTCCTGCTATGTTCTGCTGTGTGTGTTTTAATCATGTCACTGTTTACAGTGGTTGTGTTTGAACTCATCTGGCTATTCTGCTCAGTTCCTTTCGAGTTTTGCACCAGTACTAAGTAGCAAAACTTGAACATCACCTTATAGGTTGTAACATTGCAGGACAAGATACCAATATCAAAAAAGAATAATGATAACACTTACCCAAAATCTAGCAGTGTGGCTTCTCTGGAAGAAATATCCCCTCTGTGGCTGAGCTGTGACAGACCCTGTAACAAGACACTGGCCTCCTATAGGGGCGATTAGACATCACGCCAAAGGGCACTCTGGGAAGACTGTCTGGGACAAAAGGCTATAAAAGAAACCAGAATGGCAACCTCCAGGAGCAATACAACAGCCAGGGAAAGTTAGAAAGAACAATTCTCACAGCCAGAGGAAAAGAAAACACTGGGAAAAGGTTATAACACAGAAAAAAAGAATACTGCATATCTTTTTCTGATTTTTAGCATGGAGTTTTCCTTTAATGCCCCTAACCTTCTTCACTGGCCCACTACCCGGCTCTTCCACCATGAATACCAAACAAAAGTATTGGTTCAGTATGTCTGCTTTTAGGTTATCCTCCTCTACACAAACCCCTCCTTCCCCACTTAGCCTAATTATCCTTCCCATGACCATTCTCTGGTCATTTAAATATATAAAAAAAGTATTGTCTCCATTCTGTGATAATTTTGCAATAGTTACCATAGTAAGCGCTTTAGTCTTACAAAGGTAAGAGGGGTGGCGGTCATTAATGGGGGGAGGCAGTCCAGCAAGGAAGGATGGATGAAGGTCAGGTCTACCAGGAGGGGAGTATCACAGGACAGGAGAGCAGAGAGTTTGCAGGCTGAAATGGAAGGGAGAACAGGTTCAAAGCACTGTTGACACTGGATGGGGAGGAGGAGGAGATGGAGGAAGGGTGCAGGTAGAAGGATAGGAGGCGGTCATGGATTGAGGAAGTGGGTAAGAGCCAGGAGAGGGGTAGGGGAGCAACAGGGCTGGAAGGTGGGGAATGGGGAGAGGGAGGGAGCAGGGGTGGAAGGATGAGGGGCAATGGAAGCAGGAGCTGTGATCCTAGGGAAAAGGAAGCCTGAAATGTGTACACAGGGGGAAGGGGGGCTTAAGTGGTTCAAGGGAGGAAGGGGATGTGTTGGTGGTGGGGGACTCCATACTTAAGGGGATCAGATGGGGCAGTACAGGGGAACAACATAGTCACATATGGGTGGAAGCCATACCAGGTCTAAGGACAGACGGAGTAGGGCAAGCAACTGTAAGATGCTTAAGGAGGGGAAAGGGGTGACTGCACATAATGGTGCATGTGAAGACGACCTGGCAGAGGAGACTGTGGAGGTGGTGAAGGGAAGGTTCAGAGAACTGGAAAACCTGCAAGGGAGTAGGGGAGATGGCTGCCTTTCTGGAGGTGCTCGTGAGCACAGTGAGGAAGGAGAGGATTAGGGAATTCAACGTGTGACTGGAGGAGTGGTGTAGATCAAAAAGGAATGGGTGGGTGGGGGGATGGGGCAAACCTGGGACAATTATGAACTATATGCAGGAGATAGGATGCACCTAAGTCAGGAGGGAAGGGGGTATTAAAGCAGAGCCACGGGAGTATACAGCAACAAAAGTGAATTTAAACTAGTTGGGGGGGAGACTATAGGCAAGGGACCGGGTGAGCCTAACCCCCAAGCTAGTAAAAAGGTACTTGGGTATTGAGTCCAGAAGGGGCAGGGTAGGAGGGGGATCTGGAAAAGGAGGGAAGGGTGACAGGGTGGATGGTTGTCTTGTTGAATGCAAGAAGCCTCGGTAACAAGGCAGTGGAGCTTCAGGCGCTCTTGGCTGTAGGGAGGGTGGACATCATGGCCATCCCAGAAACATGGACCACAGAGCACCAGGACTGGGACCTGGCAATCCCAGGGTTCAGACTGTACAGAAAGGATCATGGGGAAGAGAGAGGAGGGAGGTGGCTGTCTACGTGTGGGAGGGGATCAAATGTACAAGGGATGAAAAGGAAAAGAGGGATACAGAGGCAATGTGGTTACAGCTCCTGGACTCTAGGGGAAGGGAGCTGAGGTTTGGGGTGGTGTATAGGTTGCCATCCCGGACAGTGGAAAGGGACAGAAAACTGGTGAAACAAATCAGTAGGGTATGTAGGAGGGGGAAGGTGCTCATACTGGGGAATTTCAACTTGCTGAGGATGGACTGGACCATGCTGGTTACCTCCAGTACTAGGAAGAGGGTCCTCTTATATGCATTCCAGGAGGGGTTCCTGACATAGCTGGTTGCTAAACCCCCAAAACTAGGGAATATGCTGGACCTGGTACTATCTAGCAGTGAGGCAGTGAAGGACATAAGGGTGGAGGATCTGTTAGCTGACAGCATCCATCAAACGGTGTGGTTTTATATCACAGTGAGCAGGGTGCCGGAGGGATCCGCAACAAAGGTGGTGTATTTCAGGAAGGTGGACTTTGGGGAAAATGAGGGATTTACTGAAGGGCAGACTCAAAAGAATAAAGCGGGGGATGGGGACAGCACAGAAGTGGGACATAATAAAGCAAGGAATCATAGAGGCAATGGAAACATGCACTAGGCTACACAATAAGATGAACAGGGCAAAGATACCATGCTGGCTGAACAGGGAGGTTATAGAGGTAGTGAGAGCAAAAAGAGCGGCATACTAGAAGTTCAGAAGGACGGGGAAAGAGGAGGACTGGGAGGAGGACACCAAATGGTCCAACGGGGTGACCAAGAGGGTAAGAAGTGTGAAAACCACTAAGGAACTCCGATTAGTGCAGGGAATTAAAGGAGGTGAGAAAGACTTTTTTTTAGCTATGTCAGGGAGAAAAGGAAGTGCAGTGACAGTACAGGGATGATAAAAAGTGGAAGGAGTGGGTAGAAAAGGGGAAGGAACAAGCTGAAGCACTGAATGAGTACTTCTGCTCGGTGTTCACAAGGGAGGAGGGTCCATTACCACCCTGCTCGGGGAAGGAGTGGGGATGTGGGTGTGAGTTAACAGACAGTAAGATAGAGGGTAGCAGAGTCTTAGAAGGGCTAAAGGCACTGAAGGTGAATAAAGCACTGGGGCCAGATGGGATCCACCCCAGGGTGCTGTGGGAGATGGCAGAGGTATTAGCAAAACCACTAGCAGACCTGTTCAGCACCTCCCTGAAAATGGGGGAGGTGCCTCAGGACTGGAGGATGGCCCATGTGGTACCATTACATAAAAGCAGTCCAAGGCACAAGCCAGTGAACTATAGGCCAGTCAGTCTGGCATCTAGTGGTGGGTGAAGTGGCCAAAATTTGCTCTGCAAAGTGATTCGTTGAGTAATGCGGAATCTGCAAAGTTATCTGCAATGCAAAGAGGAGTAATTTGCATCATAATGAGGAACGCAATGTCCATTGAAACCACTGATGTCACATTATCCTACCTTCCCCAAACTATTTCTCCACTAATGTTAAGGTGAAGTACACTGAAACCAATGTACTTCGCATCACTTTGCCTTGTTATTGAGCTCCAAGGCAAATGTTGCAGTGATTCATGGGATTGCAGGTCACATGGGCTCTAGATTGTTCTGCACAGCCTCAGTTCTGTGTAGTATGTGTGTAGTGGAAGATGGAGACAGTTTCCTCTTAGTGCTCTACGATTCAAATCTTCTAAAAGCTGTTAAAGCCTTTTCAAGCCATTTTTTTGCTCAAAATGTAGTACATTGATTGTAGGAAACCCTCCTGTGCTCATATCAAGAGTTTGTTTGTATGTGGATTTTGAGTGTTAATTTAGAACATTCAGTCTGTGTACTGGCAGACACTTGAAGTGTGCATTGGGGGAGGGGCATATCTGTGGTGGAGGTAGGTTAAAACTGGGAGAAAAAGGCTATTTCTCTGGTTTGGTTATTTTTCTTGTATAACTGTGTTAATGTACACACAGTAATATTTTCTGTAATTCTTGACATTTTTTGCTAATTGTTTTTGTGCAGCAGTGCATAATTTCAATTTGTTTAAAAGATTTGATTATATTACTGAAGTTTTCAATTTGCTACGCATTACTTGTAGTGTGTGAGTGTGTGTGTGATTCGTGACACCAAATCAGACACATTTTATTGTGCCACAGAGTAATTGCAGCAGTGTGAACCTGCTATCCACTGCACCTGCATTAATTTTTTTTACTGCAGTGGACTGTTACTGTCATGCACTCCCTCCCCAACCACCAACCGGCAAAAGGTATTCTTTTCCAGATTTGGATTTATGGCTTGTGAGCACTAGTTAGGAGTTGTTGTGCATTTGTGTCTGCATCTCTTGAGTGTGCAGTGCAATCTTAATCTGTCTGTGCATTTGTGTCTCCATCTGTAACTGAAGTCACAGTTGTTTGTTTGGCTTCCCTTCGGAGTACTGGTGTAGTGCATATCTCTGCGTGAACATTGTACTCATTCGTGTGTGTTTTTAAGTCAGGGCGATCATCACTTGTCACTCATGATGCAACTCACATTCTTCATCTTCACAGTCATGATTCACAAAACTGTAAGTTTTTTTGTAGTTAGTTTCATGTAAGCCTGTTTCGCAGTATCTCGGGTTTCAGCTTCAATCACCATTGTACTCATTGATAAGAGTTTTGAAATCGGATCGTTTTATGTGGTACAGGTCAGGGAAGTACAACTGTAGGTATTCGCTTTCCTGTACAGTTTATTATCATTGGTCATGTCACATCAGACACTCATCACGAGACAAATCACATTCTTCGTGAATCACAGCAGCAAATTTTTTTTCAATTCTGATGATATGCTGAATACCTGTACAGAGGACCAAAATATTGATGAATCTTTTTTAACTTTTTTTAAATACCCCCCCTCCCCAAAAAAGTACTTACCTTCACTGGCTTGACAGTATTCCAGTGCCAAAATTACTCATCAAGCCAAGAAATGCACATCCCAAGTTCGACTACATGACCTCTGATACAAAAAAAAAGCAATGATTACATGTATATATATATTAGAAGCAAAAAACTCTGTTTAATGCATCAGTTAAGGTTGTTCCACAGTGACAAAAGTGAGGAAATTCGATGTTAGGGTTGAAACCCCCTTTGCACCCCTCCTGCCCACCCCCCCCAACTGGAATCGGGGTGCGCAGGTCGACGGCCCTGTCACCCCATCACATGTGGAAAGAAGCTGAGGAATAGGAGAATGGGGTGACAGTTATGACCGATGACCCCAATGCGCACCCCAATTCCAGTTGGGAGGGTGGCCTGGAGGGGTGCAAAGGGGGTTTCAACCCTAACATCGAATTTCCTCACTTTTGTCGATGTGGAGCAACCCTAACTGATGCATTACACGGAGTTTTTTGCCTCTAATTTCCCTTCTTTTTGAGAACGATAATGAGAAATAGTGAATGTAATGCGGCGGCGGGAGCGCGGGGCCCCCGCCACATGATGTCTTGTCACATAGTAACAATGTGCCCGCAAACGCAAATTGTAATGCGCATGGTGACGTAAAGCAAAACAGGAAGAGTAACAGTACTGTAGACAGAAATGTTAAAAACAATGCAAATGCAACCGCAAATGAAAACGCAAAGGGTAGCGCCCATGGTGGCATAAACGTGAACGGTAAGTGAAACGAGTACGGAACTGCAAGCAGAAATGGTAATAGTAACAGTAATGTAAGCACACAGGCTGGTTTTCCCCAAAAACTGTATAGAGAAACACAGTGAGTAGAAAGCAAAATAATGACTCTCGGAACACAAAAATGAGGACTTAGTATAGTAAATTGCTTATATCTCAGTAACCGTATGACATAGAAAAAAATTTAAAAGTCGGATGTATTATCACTTTCCTGGCTAGTTTATTTTGGGGCTAAGAATTTTTTCGACAAAGTCTGTATCTCACACTGTTTTCAAGATACGGGCCCTGAAAGGCGCGGCAAACGCCTCAATGTTATCCTATGGGAAAAATACAGATGTTTGGACTGACATAACTTTGCCTCCCTGTAATATTTTTTCACCAAACCACCGAAAGGCACATCTGTTGGATGTTGACTGTGGTCCCTACAAATTTCAGCCCAAAAGACCAAACCATTATTTTGCAGCAGGGCGCCAAACGATTGCTGCAATGCGTCGTACGCCGTAATGTTATCCTATGGGAAAAAGCATCAGATTCGGAGTACCGTAACGTTGCCGCCATATAATATTTTTTAAGCAAAGCACTGAAAGGCATATCTGTGAGATGTCGGCTGCGTTCTCTCCAAATTTCAGCCCAAAACTCAAAACCGTTCTTTTGCAGCTGGCTGCCAAAGAATTACTGTTATTTTGGGCATAGTGTCGCAAAGTAGTGTCGTGATTTGCGAAAGCTTTCGCAAAAATTTGCGACACTTTCATGAGTGCGACACTACTTTGCGAAAGTACTTTTTCCAGAAATCTGAAAAACATATTTCTGGGGTGTTTTACCCCAAAATAAAGACATGGCTAGCATCCTCAGGGCCCGACTAGGTGAATACAAAAAGAATTAGGTTGCTAGAGGGTCTCAATTTTAAATGCCAAGCATTTTTCTGATCACTAACTGAAAACAAAATGGCAGATTTGCAACAGTTAAAGGGCCATTTGTGACAGTAAAAAGTGCATTTGCGAAAGTGTTGAACTTTTTGTTTACTTTTCCCATTGACATAATGGGAACTTGTTTTTTTAATAACTTTTGAACCGTTTAATATTTTTTCACGAAATCTTCGGAAGGCACATCGGGGACCCCAGCTGCACAATCCCTGAAGATTTCGGACTGCTTGCCCAAACTGTGTGACCTGTAGGCGCTACTGTAGAATTCCAATAAAAGCTTAAACGCACGCGCAGATCACGCTTAATTACTCCGCAGCTGTATACCCGACTGGTACGAAACTTGGCAGATCCTAAGGTCTTGATTCTGTATTCCAAATTTCAGGCAAATCTGTTGAACGGTTGCAAAGTTATTAAGGTGCAAAATTTGGGGTTTAACATGTAAATGGCTCCTCAACCCTAACTTTGGTAGCACTACCGTGCTACCATAATATATATGTGTGTGTGTATATGTGTATGTATATGTATATATATATATCTATATATATATATATAGATATATATACACACACACATATTGGATACCAACATTTAAGGTCAACTCATGTTCTGTGGAAAACCATTATGGTGCCAGGTACATTAACTTACCAAGGGTAGTATTAGTGTATCCTTCCTGTCGGTGGTCAGTGCATCCTTCCTGTTGGGGGTCAGTGAAGCAGACACTGGGCAACCAACTGCATTATCACATCATCATGGATGGTTAACTCAATGGTCGGGTCATCCTTCTAGCACATCATTTGGCAAGACACTGTGCATCATTCCAGTCAGGTCAAGAAGCATTACATGAAATTCCAAAAACAGCAGGAGCGGACAAACTGTAGTTCTTATTGGAGTGTGTGCACGCATGACTGAGTGTAGCATGAATTAAATGGAGACTTTTCTTTCCATTTTATGCTCTCGTTTCTCTTCATCTGGAGTTGGGAATTTTCTGGACAAAAGACAGTAGCATTTTGGGGATGCACATTAATTCTGGTAACTGTGCATGACCACTGTGCACATGACTGAGTGTGCCATTAATTTTGGTAGACTTTGAATTTCTAGTTACACTTTCATTTCATTTTGTCAGCACTGGGGAATTTTCTGGACACAAGACAGTAGTACTTTGGGGATGCACATTCATTTTGGTGACTGTGTGTGTGGGGGGCTGCCAGTATTGTTGTCACTTCACCTTACTTCACGTTAAGGCAGAACGACAACATGAAGTAATAATTACAAGGTGAAGTGAGCCTTTCACATTGGCTACGTAGCAGAATGACAGTGCAAAGTGCCCATTTTGCGGGCACTTCACTGATGAAATTTAAATTTGCTGCTTCTCTGCTGACATCCATAGTGGAAATGCTCAAGGAGATGTTACTAAAAGACAGACTGGTGGCATTTCTGGAGAGCAACAACCTGCAGGACAGTAGGCAGAATGGGTTCATTTCAGGGAGATCCTGCCAGACCAGTCTTATACAGTACTGTGACTGGTGATAAGGGAGTTGGATGGGGGCAATGCTGTAGATGTGCTATACTGTCCTTATACAGTACTATGACTGGGTGATGAGGGAGTTGGATGAGGGCCATGCTGTGGATGTGCCATACTGTCTTTACACAGTACTATGACTGGGTGATAAGGGAGTTGGATGAGAGCCATGCTGTAGATGTGCTATACTGTCCCTATACAGTACTATGACTGGGTGATGAGGGAGTTGGATGAGGGTCATGCTGTGGATGTGCTACACTGTCCTTATACAGCACTGTGACTGGGTGATGAGGGAGCTGGACGGGGCCATGCTGTGGATGTGCTATACTGTCCTTGTACAGTACTATGTCTGGGTGATAAGGGAGTTGGATGGGGGCCATGCTGTGGATGTGCTATACTGTCCTTGTACAGTACTATGACTGGGTGACGAGGGAGTTGGATGGGGGCCATGCTGTGGATGTGCTGTACTGTCCTTATACAGTACTGTGACTGGATGATAAGGTAGTTGGGACGGGGCCATGCTGTGGATGTGCTATACTGTCCTTGTACAGTACTATGTCTGGGTGATGAGGGAGTTGGATGGGGGGCCATGCTGTGAATGTGCTATACTGTCCTCGTACAGTACTATGACTGGGTGACGAGGGAGTTGGATGAGGGCTATGCTATGGATTTGCTATACTGTCCTTATACAGTATATGACTGGGTGATGAGGGAGTTGGATGGGGCCATGCTGTGGATGTGCTATACTGTCCTTATACAGTACTATGACTGGGTGATGAGGGAGTTGGATGGGGGCCATGCTGTGGATGTGCTGTACTCTCCTTATACAGTACTATGACTGGGTGACAAGGGAGCTGGATGAGGGCCATGCTGTGGATGTGCTATATTGTCCTTATGAGTACTATGGCTGGGTGATGAGGGAATTGGATGGGGGCCATGCTGTGGATGTGCAATATTGTCCTTATACAGTACTATAGCTGGGTGACGAAGGAGTTGGATGGGGGCCACGCTGTGGATGTGCAATATTGTCCTTGTACGGTACTATGGCTGGGTGACGAAGGAGTTGGATGGGGGCCATGCTGTGGATGTGCTGTACTGTCCTTATACGGTACTATGACTGGGTGATGAGGGAGTTGAATGGGGGTCATGCTGTGGATGTGCTATACTGTCCTTATACAGTACTATGACTGGGTGACGAGGGAGATGGATGGGCGCCATGCTGTGGATGTGCTATTCTGTCCTTATACAGTACTATGGCTGGGTGATGAGGGAGTTGGATGAAAGCCATGTTGTGGATGTGCTATACTGTCCTTATACAGTACTGTGACTGGGTGATGAGGGAGTTGTATGAGGGCCATGCTGTGGATGTGCTGTACTGTCCTTATACAGTACTGTGACTGGATGATGAGGTAGTTGGGACGGGGCCATGCTGTGGATGTGCTATACTGTCCTTGTACAATTACTATATTCTGGGTGATGAGGGAGTTGGATGGGGGCCATGCTGTGAATGTGCTATACTGTCCTCGTACAGTACTATGACTGGGTGACGAGGGAGTTGGATGAGGGCTATGCTATGGATTTGCTATACTGTCCTTATACAGTATATGACTGGGTGATGAGGGAGTTGGATGGGGCCATGCTGTGGATGTGCTATACTGTCCTTATACAGTACTATGACTGGGTGACGAGGGAGTTGGATGGGGCCATGCTGTGGATGTGCTGTACTCTCCTTATACAGTACTATGACTGGGTGACAAGGGAGTTGGATGAGGGCCATGCTGTGGATGTGCTATATTGTCCTTATACAGTACTATAGCTGGGTGACGAAGGAGTTGGATGGGGGCCACGCTGTGGATGTGCAATATTGTCCTTGTACGGTACTATGGCTGGGTGACGAAGGAGTTGGATGGGGGCCATGCTGTGGATGTGCTGTACTGTTCTTATACGGTACTATGACTGGGTGATGAGGGAGTTGAATGGGGGTCATGCTGTGGATGTGCTATACTGTCCTTATACAGTACTATGGCTGGGTGATGAGGGAATTGGATGGGGGCCATGCTGTGGCTGTGCAATATTGTCCTTATGCAGTACTATGACTGGGTGACGAGGGAGATGGACGGGCGCCATGCTGTGGATGTGCTATACTGTCCTTATACAGTACTATGACTGGGTGACGATGGAGCTGGACAGGGGCATGCTGTGGATGTGCTATTCTGTCCTTATACAGTACTATGGCTGGGTGATGAGGGAGTTGGATGAGGGCCATGCTGTGGATGTGCTATACTAACATTTTACTGTACTGTGACTGGGTGACGAGGGAGTTGGATGAGGGCCATGTTGTGGATGTGCTATACTGACCTTATACAGTGCTGTGACTAGGTGACGAGGAAGTTGGATGAGGGCCATGTTGTGGATGTGCTATACTGTCCTTATACAGTACTATGACTGGGTGACGAGGGAGTTAGATGGGGGCCATGCTGTGGATGTGCTATACTGTTCTTATACTGTACTGTATATGACTGGGTGACAAGGGAGTTGGATGGGGGCCATGCTGTGGATGTGGTATACTGTCCTTTTACAGTACTGTATATGACGGTGATGAGGGAGTTGGATGGGGGCCATGCTGTGGATGTACTATTCTGTCCTTATACAGTACGCAACCCCGGGTGACGAAGGAGTTGGTTGTAGGCCATGCTGGATGTGCTATACTGTCTAATATACAGTGCTGACTGGGTGAGGGAGTTGGATGTGGGCCATGCTGTGGATGTGCGTGCTGTCCTTATACAGTAATTTTGATGGGTGATGAGGGGTTGGATGGTGGCCATGCTGTGATGCTGTGCTGTCCTTATACATACTATGGCTGGGTGATGAGGGGTTGGATTGGGGGCCATGCTGTGGTGTGCTATACTGTCCTTATACAGTACATGACTGGTTGGGGAGTTGGATGGGGGCCATGCCTGGATGTGCTATACTGTCCTTATGCTGTACTATGACCAAGTGATGAGGGCTGGATGGGGACCATGCTGTGATGTGCTATACTGTCCATATGGTACTGATGACTGGGTGGCGAGGGGCTGGATAAATGCTGTGGATGTGCTATATTGTCCTTATACAGTACTATGACTGGGTGATGAGGGAGCTGGATGGGGCCATGTTGTGATGTGATATACTGTCCTTTTCAGGGTTTAAATAATTGATTAGCAGTTTTTTGGGACTATACTAACTGTAGAAAGTATTTAAATAGTATTCTAGAAGTGCTGTGTTGTAAACACAGTGAGGCAAGAGCTATGACACAAGATTTAGCACTTTTATGAGCAAACGCTAATCTATTTTTAGAGTTAAATAAACTCGCTTTACAGTACTATGACTGGGTGACATGAGCTGGATGGATTGCGCTGTGATGTGTGCTATACTGCCCTTATACAGTACTATGACTGGGTGATGAGGGATGGGGGCCATGTTGTGGATGCTGTACTGTCCTATACAGTACTATGGGTGCTAGAGTTGTATGGGGCCATGCTTGGATGTGTACTGTCCTTATACAGTACTATGACTGGGTGAGGAGTTGTATGGGGGCCATGAGGATATGCTGTACTGTCCTTATACAGTACTATGACTGGGTGTGAGGGAGTTAGATGCGCGGCCATGCTGTTGATGTGCTATATTGTCCTATGCGTACTATGGCTGGGTGCGTGGAGTTGGATGGCGTTATGTGTATGTATTATTGTCCTTGTGCAGTACTATGGCTGTGGCCGGCGGAGTTGATGTGGGCCATGCTGTGGATGCGCTACTGTCCTTTACAGTACTATGACTGGGTGACAAGGGGCTGGATGGGGCCATGTTGTGGTGTGCACTGTCCTTATACAGTACTGTATATGTTGGGTGATGAGGAGTTGGATGGGGCCATGCTGTGGATGTGCTATACTGTCCTTCTACGGTACTTTGACTGGGTGTTGAGGGTGTTAGTTGAGGACCGTGCTGTGGATGTGCTGTGCTGTCCTTATACAGTACTATGACTGGCTGGCGAGGGAGTTGGATGGGGGCCATACTGTGGATGTGCTATTCTGTTCTTCTGAGTACTATGACTGGGTGAGCAGCAGATTGGGGCCATGCTGTGGATGTGCTATACTGTCCTATGCGGTACTATGACTGGTTGTGAGTGAGTTGGATGGGGCCATTCTTGGGTGTGCTGTGCTGTCTTGTAATTTCTATAACTGGGTGGTGGAGTTGGATGGGCCATACTTAGATGTGCTATTCTGTTCTTACAGTACATGAATGGGGACGAGGCAGTGGGATTGGGAGTCATGTGTGGATTGCTATTCTGTTCTTATACAGTACTATGACTGGATGATGAGGAGTTGGTTGGGGCCATGCTGTTGGGTGTTCTGTTCTTATACAGTAGTAGCTGGGGTGATGAGGAGTTGATGAGGGTCATGCTGTGGATGTGCTGTACTGTCCTTTACACTACTGTGACTGGGTGTGAGGGAGTTGGATGAAGGCCATTTTTTGGATGTGCTATATTGTCTATACAGTACTTATATGACTGGTGACAAGGAGTTGGTTGGGGGCATGTTGTGATGTGGTACAGTCCTTATGGCTTGTGTCTATGATGACTAGGGATGGATAGGTCGTACGGATGCTATACTGTCCTTTACAGTACTGTTCATGACTTGCTTTGAGTGAGTTGGATGGGGACCATGCTGGGATGTGCTATACTGTCCTTATACAATACTATGACTGGGTGATGAGGAGTTGATGGGGTCGTGCTGTGGATGTGCTGTGCTGTCCTTATACGTACTATGACTGGGTGATGAGGGAGTTGATGGGGGCCATGCTGTGGATGTGCTCTCTGTCCTTATACAGTACTATGACTGGGTGATGAGGAGTTGGATGGGGCATTCTGTGGATGTGCTTGTATGCTTATACAGTACTTTGAGTGGGTGATGAGGAGTTGGATGGGGCCATGCTGTGGTTGTGCTATGTTTTCTTATTCAGTACTAGCTGGATGAGGGAATTGAGGGGCCATGCTGTGGATGTGCAATATTGTCCTTATACAGTGCTATGTTTGGATGTTGCATGAGTTGGATGGGGCACGTTGTGGATTGCAGTATTGTCTATACATTACTATGGCTGGGTGGCGAAGGGGTTGGATGGGGCCATGCTGTGGATGTGCTGTACTGTCTTATACGGTACTATGACTGGGTGAGGGAGTTGGATGGGTATGCTGTGGTTGTGCTATTTTTTCCTTATTGGTACTATGGCTGGGTGATGAGGATTGGGTGGGGGCCATGCTGTGGATGTGCTATGTTGTCCTATAAGTACTATGACTGGGTGATTAGGAGCTGACAGGGCCATGCTGTGATGTGTTATTGTCCTTGTACAGTAGTATGGCTGGGTGATGAGGAGTTGGATGAGGCCATGTTGTGGATGTGCTACTGTCCTTATGCTGTACTGTGACTAGTGATGAGAGTTGGATGAGGCCCTGTTGTGGATGGCTATTCTGTCCTTATGGGGTACTATGACTGGTTGGAGGGTTAGGGGCCATGCTGTGGATGTCTATACTGTCTTTATGGGTACATATGACTGGGGGATAGGGAGTTGGATGGGGCATGCTCTGATGGTATACTGTCCTTTACAGTACTATGACTGTGTGGTGTGGGATGGGACCATGCTGTGGATGTGCTATACTGTCCTTTTACAGTACTGTATATGACTGGCTGTCGAGGGAGTTGGATGAGGGCCATGCTGTGGATGTGCTATGCTGTCATATGCAGTACTATGACTTGGTGATGAGGGTATCTGGATGTGCTATACTGTCCTTATACAGTACTGTGACTGGGTGACAAGGGAGTTGGATGGGGTCATTCTGTGGATGTGCTATACTGTCCTATACAGTACTATGACTGGGTGACGGGGAGCTGGATGGGGCCATGCTGTGGATGTGCTATAGTGTCCTTATACGGTACTATGACTGGGTGACGAGGGAGCTGGATGGGGCTATGCTGTGGATGCTATACTGTTCATATCACGGTACTATGACTGGGTGGAGTTAGGCTGGATGGGGCTCATTCTGTGGGTGTGCTATACTGTCTTATACAGTACTATGACTGGGTGACAAGGGATCTGGTGGGGCTATGCTGTGGATGTGCTATACTGTCTTATATAGTACTGTGACTGGGTGATGAGGGAGTTGGATGGGGACCATGCTGTGGATGTGCTTTACTGTCCTTTATGCTGTACTTTGACTGGGTGGCCGAGGAGGTTGATGGGGCCATGCTGTGGATGTGCTGTGCCGTCCTTATACAGTACTATGACTGGGTGGCCAGGGAGTTGGATGGTGGCCATGCTGTGGATGTGCTGTGCTGGCCTTATACAATACTATGTACCGGTGATGAGGGGTTGGATGGGGGCCATGCTGTGAATGTGCTATGCTGTCCTTATACAGTAACATGACTGGTTGACGTAGGAGTTGGATGGGGGTCATGCTCTGGATGTGCTATACTGTCCTTATACAGTATTATGACTAAGTGATGAGGGAGGTGGATGGGACCATGCTGTGGATGTGCTTTACTGTCTTTATATGGTACTATGACTGGGTGTCGAGGGAGCTGATGGGGCCATGCTGTGGATGCTATATTGTCCTTATACAGTACTATGACTTTGTGATGAGGGAGCTGGATGGGGGCCATGCTGTGGATGTGATATACTGTCCTTTCAGGGTTTAAATAATTGATTAGCAGTTTTTTTTGGGACTATACTAACTGTACAGAAAGTATTTAAATAGATATTCTAGAAGTGTGTTTGTAAACACAGTGAGGCAAGAGCTATGCATTTTCACCAAGAGTTAGCACTTTATGAGCAAAGCGCTAATCTATTTTAGAGTTAAATAAGTCCTGCTTTTACAGTACTATGACTGGGTGACAAGGAGCTGGATGCAGGCCATGCTGTGGATGTGCTATACTGCCCTTATACAGTACTATGACTGGGTGATGAGGAATTGGATGGGGCCATGTTGTGGATGTGCTGTACTGTCATATACAGTACTATGGGTGACGCGGGGAGTTGTATGGGGGCCATGCTGTGGATGTGCTATACTGTCCTTATACAGTACTATGACTGGGTGACGAGGAGTTGTATGGGGGCTATGTTGTGGATATGCTGTACTGTCCTTATACAGTATTATGACTGGGTGACTGAGGAGTTAGATGTGGGCCATGCTGTGGATGTGCTATATTGTCCTATGCAGTACTATGGCTGGGTGGCGAGGAGTTGGATGGCAGCCATGCTGTGGATGTGCAGTATTGTCCTTATGCAGTACTATGGCTGGGTGTAGAAGGAGTTGGATGTGGGCCATGCTGTGGATGCGCTATACTGTCCTTATACTGTACTATGACTGGGTGACAAGGAGCTGGATGGGGGCCATGCTGTGGATGTTATTCTGTCCTTATACAGTACTGTATATGTCTGGGTGATGAGGAGTTGGTTGGGGGCCATGCTGTGGATGTGCTAACTGTCCTATACAGTACTGTATATGTCTGGGTGATGAGGGAGTTGGATGGGGGCCATGCTGTGGATGTGCTATACTGTCCTTATACAATACTTTGACTGGTGGCGAGGGTGTTGGTTGAGGACCGTGCTGTGGATGTGCTATGCTGTCCTTATACAGTACTATGACTGGGTGACGAGGGGGCTGGATGGGGGCCATGATGTGGATATGCTATACTGTCTTATACAGTACTATGACTGGGTGACGAGGAAGCAGGATGGGGCCATGCTGTGGATGTGCATACTGTCCTTATGCGGTACTATGACTGGGTGACGAGTGAGCTGATGGCTGCCATTCTGTGGGTGTGCTATACTGTCCTTATACAGTACTATAACGTGCGACGTGGGAGTTTGATGGGGGCCATACTGTAGATGTGCTATTCTGTTCTTATACAGTACTATGAATGGGTGATGAGGCAGTTGGATTGGGAGCCATGCTGTGGAGTTGCTATGCTCTCCTTATACAGTACTATGACTGGATGATGAGGAGTTGGATGGGGCCATGCTGTGGATGGTATTCTGTCCTTATACAGTAGTATGGCTGGGTGATGAGGAGTTGGATGAGGGCCATGCTGTGGATGTGCTGTACTGTCCTTTTACAGTACTGTGACTGGGTGACGAGGAGTTGGATGAAGGCCATATTTGTGGATGTGCTATATTGTCCTTATACAGTACTGTATATGACTGGGTGACAAGGGAGTTGGATGGGGGCCATGCTGTGGATGTGGTATACAGTCCTTATACAGTTCTATGATGTGTGACTAGGGAGTTGGATGGGGACCGTGCTGTGGATGTGCTATACTGTCCTTTTACAGTACTGTTCATGACTGGCTGGCGAGTGAGTTGGATGGGAGCCATGCTGTGGATGTGCTATACTGTCCTTATACAATACTATGACTGGGGTGACGGGGAGTTGGATAGGGGGCGTGCTGTGGATGTGCTGTGCTGTCTATACAGTACTATGACTGGAGTGATGAGGGAGTTGGATGGGGGCCATGCTGTGGATGTGCTCTACTGTCCTTATACAGTACTATGACTGGGTGATGAGGGAGTTGGATGGGGCCATTCTGTGGATGTGCTGTACTATCCTTATACAGTACTATGACTGGGTGATGAGGGGTTGGATGGAGGCCATGCTGTGGTTGTGCTATATTTTCCTTATTCAGTACTATGGCTGGGTGATGAGGGAATTGGATGGGGGCCATGCTGTGGATGTGCAATATTGTCCTTATACAGTGCTATGGCTGGGTGTGAAGGGAGTTGGATGGGGGCCACGTTGTGGATCTGCAGTATTGTCCTTATACAGTACTATGGCTGGGGACGAAGGAGTTGGATGGGGGCCATGCTGTGGATGTGCTGTACTGTCCTTACTATGGTACTATGACTGGGTGTGAGGAGTTGGACAGGGGCTATGCTGTGGATGTGCTATTCTGTCCATATATGGTACTATGACTGGGTGACGAGGGATATGGGCGGGCGCTATGCTGTGGATGTGCTATACTGTCCTTATACAGTACTATGACTGGGTGACGAGGGAGCTGGACAGGGGCCATGCTGTGGATGTGATATTTTGTCCTTATACAGTAGTATGGCTGGGTGATGAGGGAGTTGGATGAGGGGCCATGTTGTGGATGTGCTATACTGTCCTTATACAGTACTGTGACTAGGTGATGAGGGAGTTGGATGAGGGCCCTGTTGTGGATGTGCTATACTGTCCTTATGCAATACTATGACTGGTTGACGAGGAGTTAGAGGGGCCATGCTGTGGATGTGCTATAATGTCTTTATAAGTACTGTATATGACTGGGGATAAGGAGTTGGATGGGGGCCATGCTGTGGTGTGGTATACTGTCCTTATACAGTACTATGACTGTGTGACGAGGAGTTGGATGGGGACCATGCTGTGGATGTGCTATACCGTCCTTTACAGTACTGTATATGACTGGCTGTGAGGGAGTTGGATGAGGCCATGCTGTGGATGTGCTATGCTGTCCGTATACAGTACTATGACTTGGTGATGAGGGCAATTCTGTGGATGTGCTATACTGTCCTTATACAAGTACTGTGACTGGGTGACAAGGGAGTTGGATGGGGTCATTCTGTGGATGTGCTATACTGTCCTTATACAGTACTATGACTGGGTGACGGGGAGCTGGATGGGGGCCATGCTGTGGATGTGCTATAGTGTCCTTATACGGTACTATGACTGGGTGACGAGGAGCTGGATGGGGGCCATGCTGTGGATGTGCTATACTGTCCTTATACGGTACTATGACTGGATGCAGTGAGCTGGATGGGGGCCATTCTGTGGGTGTGCTATACTGTCCTTATACAGTACTATGACTGGGTGACAAGGGATCTGGATGGAGCCATGCTGTGGATGTGCTATACTGTCTTATATAGTACTGTGACTGGGTGTCGAGGGAGTTGGATGGGGACCATGTTGTGGATGTGCTGTGCTGTCCTTATACAGTACTTTGACTGGGGTGAGGGGAGTTGGATGGGGGCCATGCTGTGGATGTGCTGTGCGTCCTTATACAGTACTATGACTGGGTGACGAGGGAGTTGGATGGTGGCCATGCTGTGGATGTGCTGTGCTGTCCTTAAACAATACTATGGCTCGGTGATGAGGGAGTAGGATTGGGGGGCCATGCTGTGAATGTGCTATGCTGTCCTTATACAGTACCACTGACTGGTTGACGTAGGAGTTGGATGGGGCCATGCTCTGGATGTGCTATACTGTCCTTATACAGTACTATGACTAAGTGATGAGGAGCTGGATGGGGACCATGCTGTGGATGTGCTATACTGTCCTTATATGGTACTATGACTGGGTGACGAGGGAGCTGGATGGGGGCCATGCTGTGGATATGCTATATTGTCCTTATACAGTACTATGACTGGGTGATGAGGGAGCTGGATGGGGCCATGCTGTGGATGTGAATACTGTCCTTTCAGGGTTTAAATAATTGATTAGCAGTTTTTTTGGGACTATACTAACTGTACAGAAAGTATTTAAATAGATATTCTAGAAGTGCTGTGTTTGTAAACACAGTGAGGCAAGACTATGCATTTCACAAAGATTTAGCACTTTTATGAGCAAAGCGCTAATCTATTTTTAGAGTTAAATAAATCCTGCTTTACAGTACTATGACTGGGTGACAAGGGAGCTGGATGCAGGCCATGCTGTGGATGTGCTATACTGCCCTTATACAGTACTATGACTGGGTGATGAGGGAATTGATGGGGCTATGTGTGGATGTGCTGTACTGTCCTTATACAGTACTATGGGTGTGAGGAGTTGTATGGGGGCCATGCTGTGGATGTGCTATACTGTCCTTATACAGTACTATGACTGGGTGGCGAGGGGTTGTATGGGGGCCATGCTGTGGATATGCTGTACTGTCCTTATTCAGTACTATGACTGGTGTGAGGGAGTTAGATGCGGGCCATGCTGTGGATGTATATATTGTCCTTATGCAGTACTATGGCTGGGTGAGCCGAGGGAGTTGGATGGCAGCCATGCTGTGGATGTGCACCATTGTCCTTATGCAGTACTATGGCTGGGTGGAACGGCGAGTTGGATGGGGACCATGCTGTGGATGCGCTATACTGTCCTTATACAGTACTATGACTGGGTGACAAGGGAGCTGGATGGGGGCCAGTGCTGTGATGTGGTATTCTGTCCTTATACAGTACTGTATATGTCTGGGTGACGAGGGAGTTGGTTGGGGCCATGCTGTGGATGTGCTATACTGTCCTTATACAGTACTGTATATGTCTGGGTGATGAGGGAGTTGGATGGGGGCCATGCTGTGGATGTGCTATACTGTCCTATACAGTACTTTGACGGTGTGAGGGTGTTAGTTGAGGACCGTGCTGTGGATGTGCTATGCTGTCCTTATACAGTACTTATGACTGGGAGACGAGGGGGTGGATGGGGGCCATGCTGTGGATATGCTATACTGTCCTTATACAGTACTATGACTGGGTGTGAGGAAGCAGGATGGGGGGCCATGCTGTGGATGTGCTATACTGTCCTTATGCGGTACTATGACTGGGTGTGAGTGAGCTGGATGGCGGCCATTCTGTGGGTGTGCTATACTGTCCTTATACAGTACTATAACTGGGTGGCGTGGGAGTTGGATGGGGGCCATACTGTAGATGTGCTGTTCTGTTCTTATACAGTACTATGAATGGGTGACGAGGCAGTTGGATTGGGACCATGCTGTGGAGTTGCTATGCTCCCTTATACAGTACTATGACTGGATGATGAGGGAGTTGGATGGGGTCCATGCTGTGGATGTGGTATTCTGTCCTTATACAGTAGTATGGCTGGGTGATGAGGAGTTGGATGAGGCCATGCTGTGGATGTGTACTGTCCTTTACAGTACACTGTGACTGGGTGACGAGGAGTTGGATGAAGGCCATGTTGTGGATGTGCTATATTGTCCTTATACAGTACTGTATATGACTGGGTGACAAGGGAGTTGGATGGGGGCCATGCTGTGGATGTGGTATACAGTCCTTATACAGTACTATGAGTGTGTGACTAGGAGTTGGATGGGGACCATGCTGTGGATGTGCTATACTGTCCTTTTACAGTACTGTACTATGACTGGCTGTGAGGGAGTTGGATGGGGCCATGCTGTGGATGTGCTATACTGTCCTTATACAATACTATGACTGGGTGACGAGGAGTTGGATGGGGCCGTGCTGTGGATGTGCTGTGCTGTCCTTATACAGTACTATGACTGGGTGATGAGGGGAGTTGGATGGGGGCCATGCTGTGGATGTGCTCTGCTGTCTTATACAGTACTATGACTGGGTGATGAGGAGTTGGATGGGGCCATTCTGTGGATGTGCTGTACTATCTTATACAGTACTATGACTGGGTGATGAGGAGTTGATGGGGCCATGCTGGGTTGTGCTATATTTTCCTTATTCAGTACTATGGCTGGGTGATGAGGGAATTGATGGGGCCATGCTGTGGATGTGCAATATTGTCCTTATACAGTGCTATGGCTGGGTGACGGGAGTTGGATGGGGACCACGCTGTGGATCTGCATATTGTCCTTATACAGTACTATGGCTGGGTGACAAAGGAGTTGGATGGGGGCATGCTGTGGATGTGCTGTACTGTCCTTATACGGTACTTATGACTGGGTGACGAGGGAGTTGGACAGGGGCCATGCTGTGGATGTGCTATTCTGTCCATATATGGTACTATGACTGGTGGCTGAGGGATATGGATTGAGCGCCATGCTGTGGATGTGCTACTGTCCTTATACAGTACTATGACTGGGTGACGAGGGAGCTGGACAGGGGCCATGCTGTGGATGTGCTATTCTGTCCTTATACAGTAGTATGGCTGGGTGATGAGGAGTTGGATGGGGCCATGTTGTGGATGTGCTATACTGTCCCTTATACAATTACTGTGACTAGGTGATGAGGAGTTGGATGAGGGCCCTGTTGTGGATGTGCTATACTGTCCTTATGCAATACTATGACTGGTTGACGAGGGAGTTAGAGGGCCATGCTGTGGATGTGATATACTGTCCTTTTCAGGGTTTTAAATAATTGATTAGCAGTTTTTTTGGGACTATACTAACTGTACAGAAAGTATTTAAATAGATATTCTAGAAGTGCTGTGTTTAAACACAGTGAGGCAAGAGCTATGCATTTTCACTAAGATTTAGCACTTTTATGAGCAAAGCTAATCTATTTTAGAGTTAAATAAATCCTGCTTTTATAGTACTATGACTGGGTGACAAGGGAGCTGGATGCAGGCCATGCTGTGGATGTGCTATACCTCTTATACAGTACTATGACTGGGTGATGAGGGAATTGGATGGGGGCCATGTTGTGGATGTGCTGTACTGTCCTTATACAGTACTATGGGTGACGAGGAGTTGTATGGGGCCATGCTGTGATGTGCTATACTGTCCTTATACAGTACTATGACTGGGTGACGAGGAGTTAGATGTGGGCCATGCTGTGGATGTGCTATATTGTCCTTATGCAGTACTATGGCTGGGTGACGAGGGAGTTGGATGGCAGCCATGCTGTGGATGTGCAATATTGTCCTTATGCAGTACTATGGCTGGGTGTCGAGAGTTGGATGTAGAGCCCATGCTGTGGATCGCTATACTGTCCTTATACTGTACTATGACTGGGTGACAAGGGAGCTGGATGGGGCCATGCTGTGGATGTGCTATTCTGTCCTTATACAGTACTGTATATGTCTGGGTGACGAGGGAGTTGGTTGGGGGCCATGCTGTGGATGTGCTATACTGTCCTTATACAGTACTGTATATGTCTGGGTGATGAGGGAGTTGGATGGGGGCCATGCTGTGGATGTGCTATACTGTCCTTATACAATACTTTGACTGGGTGGCGAGGGTATTAGTTGAGGACCGTGCTGTGGATGTGCTATGCTGTCCTTATACAGTACTATGACTGGGTGACGAGGGGCTGGATGGGGCCATGTTGTGGATATGCTATACTGTCCTTATACAGTACTATGACTGGGTGTGAGGAAGCAGGATGGGGAGCCATGCTGTGGATGTGCTATACTGTCCTTATGCTTGGTACTATGACTGGTGAGTGAGTGAGCTGGATGGCGGCCATTCTGTGGGTGTGCTATACTGTTCCTTATACAGTACTATAACTGGGTGACGGGAGTTTGATGGGGCCATACTGTAGATGTGCTATTCTGTTCTTATACAGTACTATGAATGGTGTGAGGCAGTTGGATTGGGAGCCATGCTGTGGAGTTGCTATGCTCTCCTTATACAGTACTATGACTGGATGATGAGGGAGTTGGATGGGGGGCCATGCTGTGGATGTGGTATTCTGTCCTTATACAGTAGTATGGCTGGGTGATGAGGAGTTGGATGAGAGCCATGCTGTGGATGTGCTGTACTGTCCTTTACAGTACTGTGACTGGGTGACGAGGGAGTTGGATGAAGGCCATGTTTGTGGATGTGCTATATTGTCCTTATACAGTACTGTATATGACTGGGTGACAAAGGGAGTTGGATGGGGCCATGCTGTGGATGTGGTATACAGTCTTATACAGTACTATAGTGTGTGACTAGTGAGTTGGATAGGGACCATGCTGTGGATGTGCTATACTGTCCTTTTACAGTACTGTACATGACTGTGGCTGACAGTGAGTTGGATGGGGGCCATGCTGTGGATGTGCTATGTCCTTATACAATACTATGACTGGGTGGCGAGGGAGTTGGATAGGGGCCGTGCTGTGGATGTCTGTGCTGTCCTTATACAGTACTATGACTGGGTGATGAGGGATTTGGATGGGGGCCATGCTGTGGATGGCTCTACTGTCCTTATACAGTACTATGACTGGGTGATGAGGAGTTGGATGGGGCCATTCTGTGGATGTGCTGTACTATCCTTATACAGTACTATGACTGGGTGATGAGGGAGTTGGATGGGGGCCATGCTGTGGTTGTGCTATATTTTCCTTATTCAGTATTATGGCTGGGTGATGAGGGAATTGGATGGAGCCATGCTGTGGTGTGCAATATTGTCCTTATACAGTGCTATGGCTGGGTGTCGAGAGGAGTTGGATGGGGAGACACACGTTGTGGGATCTGCTGTATTGTCCTTATACAGTACTATGGCTGGGTGACGAAGGGTTGGATGGGGGCCATGCTGTGGATGTGCTGTACTGTCCTTATACGGTACTATGACTGTGGATTGCAGGGAGTTGGACAGGGGCCATGCTGTGGATGTGCTATTCTGTCCATATATGGTACTATGACTGGGTGACGAGGGATATGGACGGGCCATGCTGTGGATGTGCTATACTGTCTTATACAGTACTATGACTGGGTGACGTGGGAGCTGGACAGGGGCCATGCTGTGGATGTGATATTCTGTCCTTATACAGTAGTATGGCTGGGTGATGAGGAGTTGGATGAGGGCCATGTTGTGGATGTGCTATACTGTCCTTATACAGTACTGTGACTAGGTGATGAGGGAGTTGGATGAGGGGCCCTGTTGTGGATGTGCTATACTGTCCTTATGCAATACTATGACTGGTTGTGGAGGGAGTTAGAGGGGGCCATGCTGTGGATGTGCTATAATGTCTTTATAGGTACTGTATATGATTACTGGGGATAAGGGAGTTGGATGGGGGCCATGCTGTGGTTGTGGTATACTGTCCTTATACAGTACTATGACTGTGTGCGAGGGAGTTGGATGGGGACCATGCTGTGGATATGCTATACTGTCCTTTACAGTACTGTATATGACTGGCTGGCGAGGGAGTTGGATGAGGGCCATGCTGTGGATGTGCTATGCTGTCCGTATACAGTACTATGACTTGGTGATGAGGGGCAATTCTGTGGATGTGCTATACTGTCCTTATACAGTACTGTGAGCTGGGTGACAAAGGGAGTTGGATGAGGGTCATTCTGTGGATGTGCTATACTGTCATATACAGTACTATGACTGGAGTGATGAGGAGGCTGGATGGGGGCCATGCTGTGGATGTGCTATAGTGTCCTATAATGGTTCTATGACTGGGTGGCGAGGAGCTGGATGGGGGCCATGCTGTGGATGTGCTATACTGTCCTATACGGTACTATGACTGGATGATGAGTGAGCTGGATGGGGGCCATTCTGTGGGTGTGCTATACTGTCCTTATACAGTACTATGACTGGGTGACAAGGGATCTGGATGGAGGCCATGCTGTGGATGTGCTATGCTGTCCTTATAGTACTGTGACTGGGTGACGAGGAGTTGGATGGGGACCATGCTGTGGATGTGCTGTGCTGTCCTTATACAGTACTTTGACTGGGTGCGAGGGAGTTGGATGGGGGGCCATGCTGTGGATGTATGCCGTCCTTATACAGTACTATGACTGGGTGCGAGGAGTTGGATGGTGGCCATGCTGTGGATGTGCTGTGCTGTCCTTATACAATACTATGGCTCGGTGATGAGGGAGTTGGATTGGGGGCCATGCTGTGAATGTGCTATGCTGTCCTTATACAGTACCATGACTGGTTGGCGTAGGAGTTGGATGGGGCCATGCTCTGGATGTGCTATACTGTCCTATACAGTACTATGGACTAAGTGATGAGGGAGCTGGATGGGGACCATGCTGTGGATGTGCTATACTGTCCTTATATGATACTATGACTGGGTGGCCGAGGGAGCTGGATGGGGGCCATGCTGTGGATATGCTATATTGTCCTTATACAGTACTATGACTGGGTGATGAGGGAGCTGGATGGGGGCCATGCTGTGGATGTGATATACTGTCCTTTTCAGGGTTTTAAATAATTGATTAGCAGTTTTTTGGGACTATACTAACTGTACAGAAAGTATTTAAATAGATATTCTAGAAGTGCTGTGTTTGTAAACACAGTGAGGCAAGAGCTATGCATTTTCACAAGATTTAGCACTTTTATGAGCAAAAGCGCTAATCTATTTTTAGAGTTAAATAAATCCCTGCTTTTACAGTACTATGACTTTGTGACAAGGGAGCTGGGATGCAGGCCATGCTGTGGATGTGCTATACTGCCCTTATACAGTACTATGACTGGGTGATGAGGGGTGGATGGGGGCCATGTTGTGGATGTGCTGTACTGTCCTTATACAGTACTATGGGTGACGAGGAGTTGTATGGGGCCATGCTGTGGATGTGCTATACTGTCCTTATACAGTACTATGACTGGTGACGAGGGAGTTGTATGGGGGCCATGCTGTGGATATGCTGTACTGTCCTTATTCAGTACTATGACTGGGTGATGAGGAGTTAGAATGCGGGCCATGCTGTGGATGTGCTTATTGTCCTTATGCAGTACTATGGCTGGGTGTGCGAGGGAGTTGGATGGCAGCTCATGCTGTGGATGTCACAGTGTGTCCTTATGCAGTACTATGGCTGGGTGTGAAGGAGTTGGATGTGGGCCATGCTGTGGATCGCTATACTGTCCTATATACAGTACTATGACTGGGTGACAAGGGAGCTGGATGGGGGCCATGCTGTGGATGTGGTATTCTGTCCTTATACAGTACTGTATATGTCTGGGTGACGAGGAGTTGGTTGGAGGCCATGCTGTGGATGAGCTATACTGTCGTTATACAGTACTGTATATGTCTGGTGATGAGGGAGTTGGATGGGGGCCATGCTGTGGATGTGCTATACTGTCCTTATACAGTACTTTGACTGGGTGGCGAGGGTGTTAGTTGAGGACCGTGCTGTGGATGTGCTATGCTGTCCTTATACAGTACTATGACTGGGAGGCGAGGGGCTGGATGGGCCATGCTGTGGATATGCTATACTGTCCTTATACAGTACTATGACTGGGTGTGAGGAAGCAGGATGGGGGCCATGCTGTGGATGTGCTATACTGTCCTTATCGCGGGGGTACTATGACTGGGTGACGAGTGAGCTGGATGGCGGCCATTCTGTGGGTGTGCTATACTGTCCTTATACAGTACTATAACTGGGTGGCGTGGGAGTTGGATGGGGCCATACTGTAGATGTGCTATTCTGTTCTTATACAGTACTATGAATGGGTGACGAGGCAGTTGGATTGAGAGCCATGCTGTGGAGTTGCTGCTCCTTATACAGTACTATGACTGGATGATGAGGAGTTGGATGGGGGGCCATGCTGTGGATGTGGTATTCTGTCCTTATACAGTAGTATGGCTGGGTGATGAGGGAGTTGGATGGGGGCCATGCTGTGGATGTGCTGTACTGTCCTTTTACAGTACTGTGACTGGGTGACGAGGGAGTTGGATGAAGGCCATGTTGTGGATGTGCTATATTGTCCTTATACAGTACTGTATATGACTGGGTGACAAGGGAGTTGGATGGGGGCCATGCTGTGGATGTGGTATACAGTCCTTATACAGTACTATGAGTGTGTGACTAGGGAGTTGGATGGGGACCATGCTGTGGATGTGCTATACTGTCCTTTACAGTACTGTACATGACTGGCTGACGAGGGAGTTGGATGGGGGCCATGCTGTGGATGTGCTATACTGTCCTTATACAATACTATGACTGGGTGACGAGGGAGTTGGATGGGGGCGTGCTGTGGATGTGCTGTGCTGTCCTTATACAGTACTATGACTGGGTGATGAGGGAGTTGGATGGGGGCATGCTGTGGATGTGCTCTGCTGTCCTTATACAGTACTATGACTGGGTGATGAGGAGTTGGATGGGGCCATTCTGTGGATGTGCTGTACTATCCTTATACAGTACTATGACTGGGTGATGAGGGAGTTGGATGGGGCCATGCTGTGGTTGTGCTATATTTTCCTTATTCAGTACTATGGCTGGGTGATGAGGAATTGGATGGGGGCCATGCTGTGGATGTGCAATATTGTCCTTATACAGTGCTATGGCTGGGTGTGACGGAGGAGTTGGATGGGGGCCACGTTGTGGATCTGCAGTATTGTCCTTATACAGTACTATGGCTGGGTGACAAAGGAGTTGGATGGGGGCCATGCTGTGGATGTGCTGTACTGTCATATCTTGGTACTATGACTGGGTGGCGAGGGAGTTGGACAGGGGCCATGCTGTGGATGTGCTATTCTGTCCATATTGGGTACTATGACTGGGTGGCCAGGGATATGGTGGGCCATGCTGTGGATGTGCTATACTGTCCTTATACAGTACTATGACTGGGTGGACGAGGAGCTGGACAGGGGCCATGCTGTGGATGTGCTATTCTGTCCTTATACAGTAGTATGGCTGGGTGATGAGGGAGTTGGATGAGGGGCCATGTTGTGGATGTGCTATACTGTCCTCTTTACAGTACTGTATATGACTGGCTGACGAGGGAGTTGGATGAGGGCCATGCTGTGGATGTGCTATGCTGTCCGTATACAGTACTATGACTTGGTGATGAGGGCAATTCTGTGGATGTGCTATACTGTCCTTATACAGTACTGTGACTGGGTGACAAGGAGTTGGATGGGGTCATTCTGTGGATGTGCTATACTGTCCTTATACAGTACTATGACTGGGTGACGAGGGAGCTGGTTGGGGGCCATGCTGTGGATGCGCTATAGTGTCCTTATATGGTACTATGACTGGGTGGCGAGGGAGCTGGATGGGGGCCATGCTGTGGATGTGCTATACTGTCCTTATACAGTACTATGACAGGGTGACGAGTGAGCTGGATGGGGCCATTCTGTGGGTGTGACTATACTGTCCTATACAGTACTATGACTGGGTGACAAGGGATCTGGTTGGAGGCCATGCTGTGGATATGCTATACTGTCCTTATATAGTACTGTGACTGGGTGACGAGGGAGTTGGATGGGGACCATGCTGTGGATGTGCTGTGCTGTCCTTATACAGTACTTTGACTGGGTGATGAGGGAGTTGGATGGGGGCCATGCTGTGGATGTGGTGTGCCGTCCTTATACAGTACTATGACTGGGTGGCGAGGGAGTTGGATGGTGGCCATGCTGTGGATGTTCTGTGCTGTCCTTATACAATACTATGGCTCGGTAATGCGGAGTTGGATTGGGGGCTATGCTGTGGATGTGCTATGCTGTCCTTATACAGTACTATGACTGGGTGACGTAGGAGTTGGATGGGGCCGTGCTGTGGATGTGCTATACTGTCCTTATACAGTACTATGACTGAGTGATGAGGGAGCTGGATAGGGACCATGCTGTGGATGTGCTATACTGTCCTTATACGGTACTATGACTGGGTGACGAGGAGCTGGATGGGGGCCATGCTGTGGATGTGCTATACTGTCCTTATACAGTACTATGACTGGGTGATGAGGAGCTGGATGGCGGCCATGCTGTGGATGTGCTATACTGTCCTTTTAGGGTTTTAAATAATTGATTAGCAGTTTTTTCTTGGGACTATACTAACTGTACAGAAAGTATTTAGATAGATATTCTAGAAGTGCTGTCTTTGTTAAACACAGTGAGGCAAGAGCTATGCATTTTCACAAAGATTTAGCACTTTTATGAGCAAAACGCTAATCTATTTTAGAGTTAAATAAATCCTGCTTTTACAGTACTATGACTGGGTGACGAGGAGCTGGATCGAGGGCCATGCTGTGGATGTGCTATACTGCCCTTATACAGTACTATGACTGGGTGATGAGGGAATTGGATGGGGCCATGTTATGTATGTGCTGTACTGTGCTTATACAGTACTATGGGTGACGAGGAGTTGTATGGGGGCCATGCTGTGGATGTGCTATACTGTCCTTATACAGTACTATGACTGGGTGACGAGGGAGTTGTATGGGGGCCAAGCTGTGGATATGCTGTACTGTCCTTAAACAGTACTATGACTGGGTGACGAGGGAGTTAGATGAGGGCCATGCTGTGGATGTGCTATATTGTCCTTATGCATTACTATGGCTGGGTGACGAGGGAGTTGGATAGGGGCCATGCTGTGGATGTGCAATATTGTCCTTATGCAGTACTATGGCTGGTGACGAAGGAGTTGGATGGGGCCATGCTGTAGATTTGCAGTATTGTCCTTATACAGTACTATGGCTGGGTGACAAAGGAGTTGGATGGGGGCAATGCTGTGGATGTGCTATACTGTCCTTATACCGTACTATGACTGGGTGACAAGGAGCTGGATGGGGCCATGCTGTGGATGTGCTATACTGTCCTTATACAGTACTGTATATGACTGGGTGACAAGGGAGTTGGATGGGGGCCATGCTGTGGATGTGCTATACTGTCCTTATACAGTACTGTATATGTCTGGTGACGAGGGAGTTGGTTGGGGGCCATGCTGTGGATGTGCTATACTGTCCTTATACAGTACTATGACTGGGTGACGATGGAGTTGGTTGGGGACCATGCTGTGGATGTGCTATACTGTCCTTATACAGTACTATGACTGGGTGACGAGGAGTTGGATGGGGCCATGCTGTGGATGTGCTATACTGTCCTTATACAGCATTCTGACTGGGTGTCGAGGGAGTTGGATGGGGGCCATGCTGTGGATGTGCTATTCTGTCCTTATACAGTACTATGACTGGGTGTGAGGGAGTTGTATGGAGGCATGCTGTGGATGTGCTGTACTGTCCTTATACAGTACTATGACTGAGTAATGAGGGAATTGGATGGGGGCCATGTTGTGGATGTGCTGTACTGTCCTTATACAGTACTATGACTGGGTGATGAGGGAGTTGTATGGGGGCCATGCTGATGGATGCTATTCTGTCCTTATACAGTACTATGACTGGGTGATGAGGGAGTTGCATGGAGGCCATGCTGTGGATGTGCTGTACTGTCCTTGTACAGTACTATGACTGGGTGACGAGGGAGTTGGATTGGGGCCATGCTGTAGATGTGCTGTACTGTCCTTATTTAGTACTATGACTGGTGACGAGGAAGTTAGATGGGGACCTGCTGTGGATGTGCTATGCTGTCCTTATACTGTACTATGACTGGGTGACCAGGAGTTGGATGGGGGCCATGCTGTAGATGTGCTATGCTGTCCTTATACAGTACTATGACTGGGTGAGCGAGGCAGTTGGATTGGGGCCATGCTGTGGATGTGCTATGCTGTCCTTATGCAGTACTATGACTGGGTTATGAGGGAGTTTGATGGGGCCATGCTGTGGATGTGCTAGTGCTGTCCTTATACAGTACTATGACTGGGTGAGGAGGAGCTGGATGGAGGCCATGCTGTGGATGTGCTATACTGTCCTTATACAGTATATGACTAGGTGAGGAGGAAGCTGGATGGGGCCATGCTGTGGATGTGCTATACTGTCCTTATACAGTATATGACTGGGTGAGGAGGGAGCTGGATGGGGGCCATGCTGTGGATGTGCTATACTGTCCTTATACAGTATATGACTGGGTGATGAGGGAGTTGGATGGGGGCCATGCTATGGATGTGACTGTACTTGGATTTCAGAAAGGCCTTTGATTCATTTTCCCATTGAAGACTAGGGGTGAAGTTATTGGGTGGAAGTGGGGACAATGATGGCGTGTTGTATCTCAAACTGGCTAAGGCATAGGTTGCAGAGGGTAGTGGTGGGGAGTCTCAGAGCCTAGATCTGTGACAAGCAGGATGTCGAGGGTTTGAAGCTGGTCCCGTGCTGTTCAGGTTATTCATCTCAGACATTGCAGAGGTGGTGGTGAGCAGGACTAGCCTGTTCATGGATTGCACCAAAATGGGCATAGTTGTGGACGATGAAGAGGGATGGGTGCAGCTACAGAGGACTTTACAAAGTTGGAGGAATGGTCAGGAAGTGGCAGCTGGGGTTCAATGCAAAAAAACTGCAAGGTGTTGCATTTTGGGGCAAGGAACCCAAGGAGAGAATACTGACTAGGGAGGGGATCAAGCTGGGGAGCACAGAGGAGGAAAATGACCTGGGGGATGATGATAACAGCGAGCATGAACAATGCTGCCCAATGCAGGAGGGTGGTGGTGAAAGCAAACAGGATGCTATCAAGCACAGCATGCAGATTCATGTCCAGGCACAGGAAAGTAATTTTTCCCCTCTCAGGGTGCTGGTTAGACCTCACTTGGAGTGCTGTGCAGTTCTGGAGGCTGTACCTGAGCGGACATCATGCTGCTGGAAGGATTGCCACGTGGGGTGACGAGGATGATTCTGGGGATGGAGGGAATGCAGTATGAGATGAGGCTAAAAGAACTGAATATGTACACTGAAACAGAAGCAGGGGGCCATGATTGAGGCATTCAAGTTCATGAAGGGTGCCAGCAAAGAAGGGGCAGAGGGGTGTTGAAATTAAGGAGTATGAGGGAGACTAAGGGCATGGGCTAAGAATGGGGGAGATTCAGGAGGGAGATGAGGAGGCATTACTTCACAGAGAGTAGTTACAAGGTGGAATGCAGTACCAGAAGGGGTGATATATCATGCAAAATGTGGCTGCCTTTAAGAACACTTGGGACAGGGTTCAGGTGTGGGTAAAGGTGGGCAAGGACAACAGTATAGCGGTAGGATAACACAGTGGTTTAAGGCTCTGAGCTGCAAATCTGGTAACATCCAACAGACCAGACCTGGGTTTGAATCCACAACTTCCACTTGCATACTGTGCAACCCTGAGCAAGTCACTTAACTTCCTGTGCTCCCAGGTTGCACCTGTAAAAGGTTTCAGCTTAGTGTGCTACTCCTGGTTAAACAACTAAATAAAAACAAACAAAAAAACAAACACTGGCAGGTTAAGGGGGCAGCTGCTTCTACGGAGCTAGCTGCTCAGTCGAGCAGACTTTGATAGGCCGGTAGGTCTGTCCTGCTGGCACCTTCGTAAGTCTGTATGTATGTATGTTTGTAGCCTTTCTAATTACCTCCGTGCCTCTTTTGCTTTTCCTGACAGTTCTGTTTGTCGTCCTCCTCCTCCTCCTCCTATGTTTTTGTATCTTCTGAAGGCCTGTTTTTGTCATTACTATTTCCACTTCTCTCTTGAGAACCAGAGTGGTCCCTTCTCCTTTTCAGTGCTCCCTGATCGTCAAGCATTTTCTTGTAGCAGACCCTAATTTTTCCTGTATTTTCTCTGTAAAACTTGGGTGAAATTCCTTCAGATTTTCCTGTATTCTTAAGTCAATTTATTTTGCAATTGGTATCATTATAGTTGTCAAAATCACTACAACACATGTTCTGGTTGTTTTAAATGGTCTTATTTACTTTAAGAATTAAAACTGACCTAAAACATATCACAAAATTACATTACAGCTAAAAAATATTTACATGCAACACCAAAAGAACAAACAATGGTGTGGGAAGAACAGACGAGAAAGGAAACACTAATACCGAATGATGGTATAAAGAAATAAACAGGCATATATGCAAATAAGTATGAAGTCTTAAAATGGACACCTGAGGAGTTATGTGCAAAGATACTTTGGGTAAAATTGACATCCGAAACTCGTGCAAAAGCTACTTTGTGCAAGATTACTTAGGACAAAACAGACATCTGGGACTCGGTCATGTGCAAAGTTAATTCAGGGTAAATGGATACCTGAAGAGTGATATGCAAAGTTACTTAGATCCATCCACTATGCAAATGTGTGCACCCTTAATATTTGTCATTGGTTTTGCAGCATTCTAGCATTGTCTTAGTTGGATTAAATTGAAAGCAGTCATCTTCCATTTTATTGAAGGATACATGCAGCAGTGCATTCAGTGTATTTCCTTTCATGCAACTTCTTTCCTTTGTTTGGTATGGTTGACATCACTAAATAAGCATTCACATCGGCATTTAACTAGGGCAGGATTAGCAGTGCAGATGTAAGCCTGCTAAGTAGGGGAAACCTTAAGTCACTTGAGTCCTTTGACTCTTCGAGTTCCTGATGTACTGCTAGTACTTGTCAATTGGCAGGGTAGTCTTTTCCTCTGGGAAGGCCATCATTTCATATTCTAGTGCTTCATCATCAAGTTGTTCCCTGACTTTATCACTGGTACCAAACAATGTTGGGGAAGCGTCGGCCAAAGCTTTGAATTTAGCACTACAGACATGTTGTTTCTCTGGGTTCAGTGCCTCCAGATGTTTCTAGATGCCACCATCAGTAGTCAGGGGTGTAGCTAGGCATTTCAGATTTGTACACCAGCCTGCCACACTGCTACCCCATCCCCACTGTTGTTCATGCCTCCCTCACGACTCGAGTCCAAGGTTCCTGGCTCCAGTCAGATGATTCCTACACCAAACCTGCTGTCTGTCTGTCTATGCTGCCACTGACTGCACCACAAGTCCAAGACCATGGCAAAATGTCTTCTCTCTCCCCACACGTAGGATGATTCACTCCACCTGCCAGTCTATATGAAGTCTTCATTCTTTAGCTGGCTCTGAGTCTGTTCTTCCATCTGCTGCTCCTCAGTTTTTCTACTGCTTCTCGCTCCCAGTACAATTGAACTAATAGTATGGCTTCTAACTTGCTGGGTATTTAAACTCGCTGCCCCAGACCTGCCACACCCTACCAGATGCTGCAGCCAATCACTATTGCAGGCGGACCATGCAGACTAATTGAGATCTTCAGCTTCAAAGTTTGCGATCTACTTTGCCACCCCCAAACAAAACTGAAAGAGAAAGAGAAAGCCTGCAAAGCCAAACAAAGGAATTTAAATGTGATGGACTACAGAGGGCAGAGCAATGCTGGCCAGCTTGTTTGCTACCCCTGCTACTAAACTTGGTACGCATGGCTTACTTGGAGTATCAGTAGCTATGCCCTTGATCGTAGTCTGCAAATGGCATTCTTCTTTCACTTGCTGACATGCCTTAATCCAGAAATCATTTGCCAGTGAAAGAAACTGTAGAACTGTTTCTTCTTCTCCTCCTCTTCCAACTGCTGTACAAATGATTTGCAATCAGATTTTCCAAAACAACATGGTCCAATGGAAGATGGTAGCCTGTGTTTGTGACATCAGTGTCTTGAACATGTGCAGCTTCTCAAATAGTGGCAGTGGTTATGAATTTTGATAGCAGTTTTTGTAGAGAACCTCTAGTTCACGGAGAACAATGTGAATATTTGGCATTTCCTGCTGGAAAGAAGATTGAACTCTAAGATGGGTGGTAATGCATAGTCCAGGAATAGGAAGCACAGCTTTACTAGACTGGAGCATGTAAAGCAGTCCGGACTCCTAAGACTGTTGCAGTTTTTTTTTTTTTTGAACTTTCAAAATAAGACTTCAGTGCCTGAAACTGCTTCACAATTCTCCCAGCCACTTGATGCAGACTGAGCCATCTGGTCGACATGGTTTCAGAAGTCTGTATGCTTTTGTGTTGATAAAGTCCTGAAAGGTCTGAAAGGTTTGCATTCGTTTAGCACGTTCTTAAAGCAGTACCAGATGTCTACAGGTAGGCTCTGTACCTCATCAGGAACACTTTGCAAGCGTCACTTGCTATGGGGTGGGCAACATGGCAGATGCAATGAATGTTGAAGATGTACAGCAGCTCCTTTTCAGTCTGAGAGAACACTGTTTCTTACCCCATCATCACATTGGCTCCATCAGACCCAATCCTACAACGTGTCATAAGGGGACTTCATCCTTTCTGAGTTCATCAATAATGGCATTGTATAAGGTTCCTGCATCAAATGTGACTCCAGGTGCAGAAGGTGTACCCTGGACTTCAGTCAGCCTGTAAAAGCATGATCTCACCCATCCCTGGGCATCAAGGATGCGAGCAAGTAGAGCCAACTGCTTTGCAACAGTTTGATCATTGCTTTCACTGATGAGGAGACTAAAATGTTTTTTTCATTTGCCCAACAACAGATAGCGTGAGCTCTTCTCCAGTAATGTTCAACAACAGGGATTTAGTTTTGCCTCCTTACAGGCAAATTTCTCCACAATCTTTGGAGTCCTTGAACATCACTGGGAACATCTCACTCATGTGAATTGCCAGTGCAAATGGCAAGTGATGATCTGCCACAGCCCTTGCCCACAGCAGTTCTGCTGATGTCACATTAGCATCCAGGGACCATGCAAAAACTTGCTGACTGTTGAATTTAATGAGGGATATGAGGAGCTTCTTCTGTTTTCTCCTCAACCATGATCACAAAGATCGTTCTTCCTGCAGTGGCTACCTTGATGATTTTTTGCAAGGACTAGAGGCAGAGAGAGAAAGAAACAAAAGAAAGACAGGATTAGTTTTGTAATTACAACAAAACTAAATCTCCTTCACCCACCCAAAATCCTCTGGCTGACTACTATGCTGTTTAGCACTCCCAGCTTTCACTAGCCGTTTAGCATTCCCAGCTTACACTAGCTGTTTAGCACTCCCAGTTTACACTAGCTGTCTATTTTAAGGACAGTTCATGCAGTCTTATACTTCTGTGCACCATCTCACACTTTTGCAAACCCCCAACCAATGCATCTCCTGGAATTGTGTATAAATACTTACATGCAGAATGCATGTTCTTCCCCTTTGTCACTCTTCCAGAACCATCCTTTGAATTCTGCTCCAAGTTCCCAGTCTTTTCTGTAACTCTGTCAATATCTCATCTCATTTGCAGGGTGGAAGGAGATGACAAAGATCCATATCTGACTCTTGAGGTAGACATGACAACCGCTGGGATTCTTTCACTGCTGCTGGTTCTGTTAAATACATAGAAAAGGTGTCAGGTGTGTTGTTTCATAATCTTGAAATGTATCCTTTCTTAAGCATGTGTAAAGCATAATTGGATGCTTGCCAGTCTACAGATCATGCTCTGGATCCTCCAGGGGCAGATGATTACAATATGCCATTGGAAGGTATCCAACAACCAAGATTAGTTGAACAACAGCTTGGATGAAACCAGGACGGATGAAATGGACTAAACTAGAGAGCGTTACAGAAAATATTTTTAGTGACATCCACTGGCACAGGCTAGTACAATGCTGCAGTGCTTATGGCACACACGCACATAGTAATGCCAATTATAGATTGAGGAGTGCTCCTGACCAATCAGAGCACTCCTTTCCTCTGCTATATGAGGCACTCTTATTCTGTGAAGAGCATCTCACGTTCAGATGACCTGGAAGCGGGCATGTTCTGGGAAGTTTATTTAAAAAATATATATTATTGATCCTCTTGATCAATAATATATTATGTCCCTGTCACCACTCTCTGCTGTATCAGAGTGGTTTCACTTGCCTTCGACTGAGCCAGAACAGCTCAGCCTCGTTGTTCTCACTCCAGCTAAAGCGCGAAACCACTCATTTTAGCAACCAGTGGCTCCGAGAGATGTATTAACACATGTATTGGAACATGATATTATTATTGCAAAGCCACGGAAATTACAAAGTTGTAATCACACACTGATTTAAAAATAGCTGATTTAATTTAAAATGCCACAATGAACAATCACAGACTATCAGGACTACATAACTGATAGAAAATGTAGAATGACATTGAAGTAGTACTGCTACCTTAAGTATGGGCACCAGAAGTGCATGCAGTTCTGCCCAGATTTTGTGTTACCTGCTGTGCCACCAATGCAACTGCTCTGCCAAGGCAACTGCTGGAATCCTGGGTGCCCCCCACGCCCACCTCAAAGCACCTCATTTCTATCATGGTAGAGGTAGTAACTTTTTGTAAACAAATACTGGCTTCAGCCACACTTGGCACATTTTTCAGCCAGAATTGGCAACTTACTGATTTGATTTCAAAATGAGTTGAGGTCTCTTGGTATCACCTCAGGGCCCTGCTGTGAAGTCACCTAGCTACCACGTTGAGGTAGACCACTCATTAGCTGGGTCCCTACTCTAAAGTGCATCTGCCTCAAATGACTTACCTTTATACAGCGTGCATCAGCCCAAAATAGGCTTACTTAAGGTGTGATCCTTGCCAATGTGCATGCATGTAACTGGTGGGGAGTTAGCCAAATGAGAAAGTCATATTTCTCCATTTACAAACTATATCCACTATTAGCTGCTTGCTCATGCACAAACTATAAATTAGATTCTACATTAGGGTGCTACTGCGTATGGCAGACATCAGAAACAAACAAGACCATGCAACCCCCTCCAGAAAAGGGGTAAATGTAACATTAAACATTTTTAGCCTGAGTTGGCAACTTACTGATTTTATTTAAATGTGAGTGGTGTTTTTGGTATTCACTTCAGGGCCCTGCTGTGTAGTCACCTAGCTACCATGTTGGGGTAGACCACCCATCCAAGTAATTTACTAGCCACTCAGCCATCACCCATAGGGGAAAGGGGCTTACTGAGTCCCCTTCCCCAACCCACACTCCTTTTACTCTTCTTTTGCTTTTTATTTTATTTCTCTTCTAACTAACCTATTTTCTCTTTCTACAAGTCTGACAGGACAAGGGCACCTACCTTATTAGATAAGTATAACTTTACTTCTGTCCTGTCCTTCCTTCCTTTTGGACCCCTATAAGATTAACTGCAGATCATTTGTAACCCCTTTTCTATCTTTTATTTTACAGGGACTCTAGCTTTTGCTCCCTAGTGCAGGTAAGTTTCATTTACCTACAAGATTTCCCAGTGTAAATAAAATATAGAATAAAGCATGGATAGGGGTGTGTAACAAAGTTTACACACTCCCGAGGGTTTATTGCTACATAAACCCGAGGCGAAGCTCGAGGTTTATCAAAACATCTAACCCTGAGGGTGTGTGTAAACTTCGAGTTCACCCGACCCATTTTTATTTTATATAATTGCTGGGTTTGCCTTTTCACCTCAGCAATTATATAAAACAACAAACTTCTGTGGGGGTGCCACTCTCCGTTTTCCTGTGGTGACCGTGCATGTCGGTTTAAAATCGTAAAGATGTCCATTTGTCCTCCTTACTGTTGAATTTGCCCAGACTTAAAAAATAATATAACTTACTGCTGAGTTACTGTTTCGGATGGCAGTTGACTTTTCCCTGATACATCAAGCAGCGCGGTCAGGAAGTGGTGGACTGCGTTGCTATGCATGCGTTGAGTGAGGGAAACTGAGATACGTTTGCCATTATAAATGCTCCTTTATAACGGCAAATTATGCCACGGTTTCTGTGGGGAAAAAGGTGTGTGAGCTGGTTATTGTATAATTAATAAAATGAACCTAATATCTGACCCAGTGTGGTCAGAGAGCATACACTTGAGGGTTTAGTTAAAGGACTATCATTATTTCCCTTTGCACTGTCCACCCATGATTCCTAAGGTATCATGACATTTCCTTGTCTGACTGTAGACTGAGTGTCTATGTGTTTATCACACACTCTACCTCTCCTTGCAGTGTCCTATGTTACCATTCCAATGGTACCATGCACCCATCCAAAGTCAGTTAGCCCAGGTCAGTCTCTGCCATCCTTTCTAGGTTACACAAGAACAGGATCTAAAGTACTCCATGACTGACCAGAATCCTGCACACATTCCTTATTTCATCCCTCCCTTGTCTGTGGAGAATATGAGCCAAACAGGTCTTCTCTGACCTTGGACTGTGGCACATAACCTTTTACTTTATGTGCTTATTTCAAAATGTATACCTGGAATGGCATGCTGAGCTGAGGTTCATTTCCAGGTGCCAGCTGGGGGAGGGGAGGGAGAGGAGTGCAATGCACAGTGTAGAATTACTGAACTTATCTCAAAATATAGAATACATATGCAATTAACACCAAGGAGATCAACTGTGAGGAATACATACATATCAAATGTGAGGAATACATACATATCAAATGTGAGGAATACATACAGGAATAAAAGCAAAGGTTACTGCAAGTGGTGGTGCCGAGCAGAGCAACCAGCTCAGAGTTCACAAAGCTGTAAGAAAGCTTGGCAATTATGGTGTGGCTGTAATCTCAAAATAAGCACCAGTTTATTTGGCAGGAAGCCTTGGTAATGAGCCAGTGGTCCTGAGCACCTCAAGAACCCTTTAGTGGGCCCCTCAAATGGGCGTATCTAGCCCTTGTTTAAAGGCCCATGCTGAAGGATTAAACCGCTAGGGGCAACTGGGTGATGACTTCCTGCACCCATACAATGCTAATTACCAAATAAACTAGCATGTGTTGAGCTTTCTTTACAACTTTGTGAATTCTGAGGTGGCTGCTTTGCTTGGGCATCACTGCTTCGAGGCGCACCTGGCCTTTGCTTTTATTCTTGCATGTATCCTTGCTGCTGTGAGCTTACTTGTTCCTTTATCTCCTTGTTGCTAATTGCAGTGTTAAGAAATTTGCCATCACAGCTGATGAAAATCTTCATTTTATGCATATTTGAGGACAGGTATCATAGATTCCAACACAAAAGTAGAAAATAATTAGTAAAACATCTTGACAGCTTGCTAGCTTCTCGGCATCCACCCAAGCAGTGACAGCACTAGCATGAATCAAAAGGGCAAAAGTTGCACTATTTCCATAACTGACCCTTCTTTCCTCTGCCAGTGGGTCCAAAATGATGCATCTAATCCATAACATATTCAAAGGACGGGAACATGAAATGTAAATAATCTACTGCTGATTATGTTTTGACCCAGTAGGGTCCTTTTTAGACCCACATTTCTTACACCAGTGGGTCCAATTTGACTCATGTTTTAAACCCCCAGTGCTGTCACTGCACTCGGTTAAATATCACACAACAATGTCCACATGGATATAATATGCTACATTGACAGTTACAACTAATATTCTACCAAATACATCCTTGAGCAACAGGAAACTAGAGCCCACAGTGCAAAAATTAAAGTTTACATCTGTACATACTACAAGTCAGGCAGATTATACAGCACAACACACTGCTCCACAGGGCTAAAGCATGAATCACAATTATAGGAAACAGTAGTTTTTTTTTGTGTTTTTAAATCAGCCCTGAAACATAAGTTGTTTTAATATTATGCTAACAAATTTCTCATCCCCCACCCCAGCACACTCTGCCCTCAATGGTCATATATTAACCATAGCAGTCAACAACGAGAATGATGCATGACTGATACCCCAAGACAGAGTTGGTACCTTTATTTTTCATCCTCCAGTGAATAAAAAATTTTTTCATTATTTCTATGTAAAATAACTCGGATCTCCTCAGCCTCCTCCAAGCACACACTGCCCCATCAACAGGGAGAACACGGATTTTCTTCCATCTTCCAATAACTGAAAGGATTTTTTTATTAATATTATATTTAAAAATGTATTATCTCCTTGGACCTCCCCATGTACATGTCCAGCCAAACTGATCCATGAATGATGCATGTTTCTTTGATTACTTCACAGAGGTTTGATACCGAATTATGTTTTCATTCTCTAGTGAAAGAAAAGAGTTTTATTTATATTTAAAATACTCAGACCTCCTCAACATCCCAGTACTCTCTGTCCCAGCAAAAGCAGCACACAGATTAATGAATGATGCATGATTGTTGTTGCTTGCCTCAGAGACAGGTTTGGTACCTGAATAATTTTCCGTTATATTATTTGTTCTTTTCTATATATTTTAAAATTTGCAAGCTCTATGAAAACACACACACACACACTCTGTTAAAACCCTGTTCAAAACTCATAGATCTCATCGACCTCCCCAAGTACATCACTCTGTCCCAATGATCATCTACTTGTTTATTTGAATCTAGGATTACAAGTATCTTTGAGCCGGGCTCTTTCTCAAGGTTCCCGTCAATTAGAGTACAGTACAACCAAATCCAACAAGCAAGGCAGCATAGGCAGGATAAACAGGTTTACAGTCATAGAAACATAGAATTTAACGGCAGATAAGGACCAGCATGGCCCACCAGTCCCCATTTCCCTACCTAATGGATAGCTGCAGATCCCTAGTTAACCAGCAGCCTACTTCTTCCTACCCCACCCCTAAATTGCCCTTATGACTGGCCCGCATGCTTGAATTCCACCACTGTTTTTGACTCCACAACCTCCTCCGAAGGCCCGTTCCATGCATCTACAGCCCCCTCTGTGAAAAAATAGCTTCTCAAATTACCTCTGAGCTGCCCCCTATCTTCAAATTGTGCCCCTTGTTCTTACACATCTCTTTTTCTGAAAGATGCTACCCTCTTGGACTTTGTTGATTCCCTTGAGGTACTTGAAAGTTTCTATCATGTCCCCTTCTCCTCCTTTCCTTGAGGCTATACATATTAAGCTCCTTAAGTCTCTCTTCATATGTCTTGCAGTGTAGACTCTGCACCATTTTAGTTGCCTCCTCTGGACAGATTCCATCCTGTCTATGTCTTTTGGAGATTGGTCTCCAGAACTGCATGCAGTACTCCAGATGGTGTCTCACCAGCTGTCTGTACAGAGGGATAACAACTTCCTGTTTTCTACTGGTGATGCCTCTCCTATGCATCCCAGTATCCCCAACCCTCCTTACTGCCCTCTCACATTGCTTGCCCACCTTTAGGTCATCTGATATGACTACCCCAGGTCCCTTTCCATTTTGTTGTTGTTAGTATCTCACCCCCATTGTGTACTCTTCCCCTGGGTCTTTGTTTCCCAGGTGTCTGCACTTCTTAGCATTGAATCTAAGCTGCCATACATTTGACCATTCTTCTAACCTTGCCAAGCCTCTTCTCATCCTTGCCACCCACCTTGTGCATCAACTCTGTTGCAGATCTTGTGTCATCTGCAAATAGACATACTTTCCTTCCAGTCCCTCTGCAATGTCACTTATAAAGACACTGAAGAGGACTGGTCCTAATACTGAACCCTGCTGTACCCCACTAGTAACCCCCTTTCTTCAGAGTGGACTCCATTTACTATTACCTCTGTGTCCTATTCTCCAGTCAATTCTTTACCCAGGCTATCATCTTGGGACTCATTCCCAGGCTGGCTAACTTGTATATTAATCTTTTGTGTGGGACTGTGTCAAATCCCTTGCTAAAGTCTAGGTAGGCCATGTCCACAGCCTCCCTGATCTACTACTTTGGTCACCCAGTCAAAGAAATCTATTAGATTTGTCCAGCATGACCTTCCAGCTGTCAATCCATGCTGCCTTGGGTCCTGTGCCCTCCTGGCCTCTAGGTACTCCACAGTTCTTTCCTTCAGAAGTGATTCCATCATTTCCCTACCACTGAGGTTAAACTAACAGGTCTGTAGTTTCCCTTCTGCCCTGTTCCCACTTTTGTGAAGTGGAATCACATCTGCCCTCCTCCAGTCCTTGGGTACCACCCATCCTCCCATGATTTGTTAAAGAGTGCCCTAATGCTTCCCGGGTAAGGTATGACCTCTGCCTGTAAAGGAGACCAAAGTCGCATGTTAGCAGCCTTGGCAAAGCTATCAATGTAGGCACCATAGTACAGGTTACTGTCAAGCGAGATCCCAAAATATTTAAAGGAATGTACCTGTTTGAGTGCCATTTCAAGGCAGTTTGTGATGGTCAGGGGATGCAGCGGTACTTGTTGTGGAAGTTACTGATAAGCATCGATTTAGTTTTTATAGTTAATGATGAATCTCGTTACTGAGCCAGTTCTCAACAGAGGCAAAACTGAGCTGGAATTGTTTGCAAAGATTGTGGATCCTTATGGGTGGTGTAAATTATGGCATCATGTAGAGTATGATTTGTTCTGGGCAGGATTGAGGGAAGCTATTCAGGAACAGACTGAATAGAAGGGGACCCAGTATGAAACCTCGAGGAACTCCAGAGCGGACTGGTCTTGCATTGGAGGACATCTGGAATTTTATTCTTTGAAATCTGTTTTCCAGATAGCTTTTAAACCAAGCTGTGGAGTTTGGGAGAGCCCAGCATTTAAGAGCTGTTCCAGAAGCAGATGATGATGGATGATATTGAAGGCCTTAGTTAGATCTATAGAGACCAACCCAGTGGACCATGTGATGCAGCACGCTGAGTAGCAGCTCACTAGTTTAGCTCCCGTTGCCTGGCGTGTTAAAAAGCCCTTTTATACCATCCATTTCTTCTCAAGACCATTATCTAGCGGCTAATTACTCGTTTCAAGGACAGGAGAAGAGTCTGGTCGCCGAAAATGGGCGGAGATACGTTAAAGTAGCCTCCAAAATGCCACCCTGGAAGTATCTCCTGAGAAGCAGAGCAAGCGGCCTAAGGCCCAGCAAAGTCATGCCGGCAAAATAGCAGCTAGCAACTCTACTCAAGTGAGAGAACCCGGGATATCCCTCTGACCTGGAGCGGTTTCTTGCCGGTTCGCCCCATTCAGGGAGGATGTTAAGTCCCTTACAGCTGAGGTTAAGCAGATGACCGTGGTGCTGGAGGACCTAACCGAAGAATCACTGACAATGAAGCTTGCACTGTCTCGCTGGAGAAAAACAGACAGCATAAGGGAGGAGGTAGTAGAAGCCATCACAGGATCAAAAACTGGAGGCCAAACTGGAGGATTTGGAAGGAAGGAGCCGCAGAAACAACGTGGTCTTTCTCAGTATCCCAGAAAAGAAGAGGGTGTAAATGCTATTAGCTTCATTCAAAAACTGGTGGAAAAACTAGCTGGCCCTTCTCCATTTGGTAAAGTTTACATGATCGGCGCTTTTGAGAGCTCTCAACCTATGCCACCACCGGAGCCTTGCCCGTCCGATAATATCAGGTTCCTTAATTACCAAGAGAGGCAATATTTATTGGGAAAGATAAAGGAGCTGCAAGAAATTAGATAGGAGGTGTCAAAATCAGAATGACACAAGACCTCCTATTTCCGTTAAACCCAGCATCACACACAATTCCATCCAGTTGTCTCAAAACTAATACGCTTCTGGTATAAAATTTAAAATGGGATACCCTGCCAGGTTGCAAGTACTGCTGGATGGCTCCTGGGTTATGTTTGAGGGAGATGGAGGTGGCTAAAGCGACCTTCAGAAGTCCCTGCCTGACCTGTTTAGCAATCGCTGAGAATGAGTACTTCTGCTCAGTATTTACTAAAGAGAATGGGGGTGACACCCAAGGTGGGAGAAATGGCAGAAGCAGGGGAAGTGGTGACAGATGGAAATCATGGAGAGCAGAGTTCGAGAGGTTTGAAGGCACTGAGGGTGGACAAGGTGCCAGGCCAGATGGCATCCACCCAGGGTACTGAAAGAGCTGGCAGAGGTCCTGCAGGACCTTTGGCAGACCTATTTAATGCCCTCACTACATTCGAGGTGTGTACCTCAGGACTGGAGGATGGCTCATGTGGTGCCCCTCCACAAGAGTGGCCCCAAGGATGAACTGGGAAACTACAGACCAGTGAGCCTCCCATCCATCATGGGTAAGCTAATGGAGACTATCCTGAAGGAGAGGCTGGTGGCCCTCCTAGAGGCCAGAGGACTACAGGACAGCAGACAGCATGGCTTCATGCGTGGCAGATCCTGCCAAACCAACCTGGTCGAAGTTCTATGACTGGGTAACTAGGCAACTGGACAGGGGCCAAGCAGTGGATGTCCTGTATCTGGACTTCAGTAAGGCATCACTCAGTGCCACATGGAAGGCTGGGAAGGAAGTTAGTAGGCACAGCAGCGGGTGCAAAGCTGGTGAGATGGGTAGGAAACTGGCTGCAGGAAGGCAACAGAGGGTGGTGGTGGGTGGGGAGTTCTCACACCCAAGGGCAGTGAGCAGTGGTGTTCCACAGGGCTCGGAGATGGGACCAGTGTTGTTTGGGTTATTCATTGCAGACATATCATGGGACATCAAGAGCAAGATCAGTCTGTTTGCTGATGATACCAAGGTAGGCGAGGTGGTGGATGACCTAGGGGGATGGCAGGGTTGCAGGATGATCTGGCAAAGCTTGAAACCTGGTCAGACACCTGGCAACTGGGCTTTAATGCCAAAAGTGCAAGGTGCTGCATTTTGGGATGAAGAACCCAAGGAGGAGTTACCAGCTGGGGGTGCAGCTAGCCCAGACAGAGGAGGAGAAGGATCTGGAGTGTGCTCATTACAGGGTCAATGAACAACTCGGCACAATGTGGGAAGGCAGCTGCAAGGCCAACAAAATGCTGGGTTGTGTGCAAGGGGTATATCCTCGAGGGAGGAGTGGGTGATTCTACCACTGTATAGGTCATTAGTTAGACCACACCTGGAGTACTGCGTGCAGTACTGAGCGTCCGTATCTGAAGAGGGACATTAAGTTACTGAAGGAGGGTGCAGCGCAGAGTGACAAAGATGATCAAGGGGCTGGGGACTTATCTACAGAGAGGAGGTTGAAGGAGTTGAACATGTACTCACTGGAGAGGGAGAGACAGGGTGACATGATTGAAACCTTTAAATACATGAAAGAATAAACAAGACAGGTACAGAGGGCTGTTCAAAGTAAGGAAGGGAGGAGGGACACCAGGGGCCATGATATGAGACTGGAGCGAGGAAGGTTCAGGAGGGAGATGAGGAGACACTTTTTACAGAGAGGGTGGTGGCTGGGTGGAATGCGTTACCTGCTGAAGTGGTATGCAGTAGAAACAGTGGACTGCTTCAAGCGAGGATGGGACAGGACAGGGGAGGTTAATAAAGGGAAGGGGTGGAAGGGAGGGGCAGCTGCAGGATAAGGGTGCTAGCTGCACATTCGAGCAGACTTGATAGATCTCTAGGCCTTTATCTGCTGGCAAATTTGTATGTTCGTATGTAATAATTAAATGGACTCTGGTAGCTGTGTCCTCCAATGCATGAAGCTGAAAGTTAAACAGTTGATCTAAATTCCCGATGTCATCGGTGGAAGTGCCCCAATCTGGTCTCGGTTACAAGCTTCAGAATTTCAGTCCAGTCTTGGTGATCTCCTTTACTTAAGGACTCTTACCCTGAAGAGGAGCCCTGAATTTTCGGACAGTGTACTTTATTTGAAGGGCAGGTACTGTTTTTCCAAGAGGCATAGCTGGCATATGAGAAATTGCTACCAGTTTTCCCGAGTGAGTGGAAATTGAATTGCACTCTGCTGCGCTAGGGGTCTCAGAAGAAGAACGAGTGGATCTTACGTGGGGATGCAGGCGAGCCAAAATCTGGACCTTTCATAATTCAAGCTATCCGGTCTATCTGACTTCTGGTCCTAATTCTGGTGTTTATCTACCTGTAGTTTTATTAGTTTCTTTATTGAAGGTCCTGACTGAGATGGTAAGCTCCGCCTCCAGGCGTTACTAAGGGACAGTATCTTGGTTTAATATTAAATAAGTGAAGCGCTCTCTGTTTTGTTACACGCTCTCCCATGGATTAGGGATAGCTATCTGTTAATCTGTGTACATAGGATCTGTTTTTAAGGAGGATTGCCTCCCAAGTGCATTTGGGGGTTTCTTGATGTATATGTGGGATTCCTTCAGGTAAATGAGTCGGATCCATGCATCAAGATAAGCTCCTCCCCATCTTTAGAGCGCTTTATTTATTTTTCCTTGAGGGCATATCAAGGTCAAATAAAATGGCCAAATAGTCATAACTAAGTGCAGTTGTTTATTTTGTAGTCATATTGTATTCACCCCTATAACTAAGTTTGCAGTTTATAACTAATGTGAATCACTGTTAATATAGGGACTAGTTCAAGTTCAAGTTCATTGCAGGAAAACTCCATTGAGCAAGCTCATTCACAAGGAGGTCCTGTGACATAAACATTAAAGTACAAACACAGATAGGTAATAACAGTATATACATGAAATGCATTACATGATACAGGCTGGATATATATACAAAGGGTACCACATAGGGTGACCACAGGTGGTTAACATTGATATGAAACAGGGAGCGACTTACAGGTTGCATACTGATAAATGAAACATGATGACTGGTGTGTACAATACATATATTTTGGCAGCTAGAACAAACAGACTACAACTGATATGGAGGCGAGTGATTTGATAGAGCAGCAGTGGGCGTAAGCATAGATAAACCAGGAGTAGAAGGGGAAGGAAAGCAGTTAATATGACAAATCAATTATACCTTACCAGTGGATAAATATGGCACACATGGGGAAGGAAGAGACTTAATGACAGTTACAGGTGTCTTTTTATTTTGGCTGAACTTAGCGATTTGTAGAAGTTTATTGAAACTGTGCTAGTTAGTTTTCAATGCAGTTTTGTAATTGGTTCCAAATGGAGGAAGGGCATATGCAATAACACGTTTACCAAAGGAAGTCCTCAGTCCTTGGTATGTCAAGCATAATAAAGTCAGATTTTCAATTTAGTATGCACTATGTGAGATACTAATAAGGGAAGAGAGATAGTTTGGCAATTTCTGCAGGAGCAGTTTAAGAGTCCATAGCCCAGCATGGAGCAGGCATCTAGTAGTAAGGGATGTCCAACCAACAGCTGCATATAAGTCACAGTGGTGCGAGCGGTAAGGGAGTTGGTAATGAACCGTAGCATGGTGATAAAGGATGTCCAGTTTATAGATTTACAAGAGTGGTGGAGGAATAGATTACATCGCCATAGTCGAGTAGGGAGAAAAGTGGCCTGTACAAGCTTGTTTCGAAGTTTCAAAGGGAAAAGGGCCTATTTCTGTAGAAGAAACCTAACCTTGCTTTTAACCTTCTAGAGACATCTTCGGCGTGGTCATTGAACAATAATTTATTGTCAATCCAGATACCCAGATATTTAAATTTGGTTACAACTTCCAGAGGCTCGTTTAAGCGTGGTGACAATGAAGTCTTGGGCAATGGTATTGGGGGCTGTGACAGCACTGCGGAGAGAATATCATTGCTTTAGTCTTCTTAGCATTGAGCAGAAGCTTTGCCTTTATTAGATTATGCTCAAGTTGTGCGAAGTCTGCTTGAAGCACTCCTTGACTTCAGATAACGATGAGCCAGAAGTATACAACACAATATCATCTGCAAAAAGTGCAGATTAGATGTAGATATGTTAGCATCTAAGTCTTTAATGTACAAAGAAAACAAGATAGGGCCTAAGATGGATCCTTAGGGGACTCCTCTTGCAACTGGCAAGGCAGCAGAAAAAAACCTTCAACCTTTACTTTTGGAATCTTCCAGTTAGGTAGCTAGAGAACCACTGGGTGGTATGGTATGTAGCACCCAACTTTGCAAGGCAATTGACTAATAGTTTGTGATCAACAGTATCAAAAGCTTTGCTGAGGTCCAAAAAGAATGACCAGTTACCTTCTTAGCATCTATAGCAGAGATCCAATCATTGGTTACTTTTGCTAGTGCAGTGATTGTGCTATGATTAGCCCGGAAGCCAGATTGAGCTGGGTTAATATGAGAGAGAAGGTTTCAAGTGAGATTTTAACTGAATATGGATCAGTTTTTCGAGAACTTTAGAAAGGATAGGCAATATGGAGATAGGCCTATAGTTGTTTACATCGCATGGGTCACCAGATTTAAATAGAGGGAGGATATGTGCTGATTTCCAGCAGGACAGCACAGTAGCAGATGTAATGGAAAGATTGAAGATGTGGAGAATTGGGGCAGTGAGATGGGAGTAGCCTGACCTTAGGAAAAAGGGTTCCAAGCCATGCGTCCCCTGCGCTTTTTGGTGTCTAAGTTAAGAAGAGAATCTTCTACTTCTTTATAAGTTATCTCGCGAGTTGGAAGGGGCTGGGTGCAGGACTAGATGTAGGGGAGGGGTATGCTGGCTCACCGCAGCACCAGCATAAGGTGACGAGTCAAAAACTAATCCAGTTGTGGCAAAGTGGGAGTTAAGTTCCTCCAGGATTAGGGACTTGTTTTCACAATCTTGCCACGCAACTATCTTTGTTGGGACAGAGGGCCATGGGCCATTCTTCTATAGCTTTGATAGTCTTCCATATTTTATGAGGGTTACCTTTAGCTTGTTTGAGAGTAGAAATATAATAGTTAGCTTTAGCAGAGCGATTTTTTCACAGTTATTCCTGGCTGTTCTAAAGGCCTGCCAATCCGAAGATTCTTTGGAATGTCTACCTTTAGCCCAGAGCTATCTCGAGCTATAAGGGCTGCCTTGAGATCCGAGGTGAACCAGGGGTTGGAATTGTTCCGTACCCTTACTTTGATGAAAGGGGCATGCTTATTTATTATTGTAGTGAGTTTGTACTTAAGGATGTAAGCTGCCTTGTTGACATCTTTGGCTAGGTAGAGATCTTGCCATCTGATCATGCTTAGGTCAGATGGGAAGTTTACTGCACTGAATTTCGAAAGGATCTTTTTGTTATAAAGATGGGTTCGGCCGGGCCTTAATTTGAGATCTTATGCAAGCAACAATTCCATGATCACTCATGTCGTTGTGAAACACTGCGAATGAGATATTTTGTGTGGATGGGTGGTTAGTACCACATCTAGAATGGAACTGTTGGCAGTATTTAGAGTGTTGTTCCTAGTAGGTTCACTGACTAATTGCCCAAGACCTAGTTCGTCACAAAGATTTGAGGCCATGTGATTTAGGTGACAGCCAGTCCATATTTAGATCTCCTAGAAATATTGTTTCAGTTTTTGCATTTACGAACATGGATTCAAAAGATTAAGGACTTCATCACTGAGACGGGGTCTATAGCCACCTAGGATAGTGATACATTCCGAGGAGGGAAGATGAAGGCTCAGCGAAACTAACTCAAATTCCTTGGCTGAGATTTGCAACTAATATTGGTGACCAAGTACTTAGATTTGGTGTAGATAACCACACCCCCGCCTCTAGACTGTCTATCTGCTCTAAATAAATTGTAGCCCTGCAGTGATATTTGTTGATCAGTGTTGTCTTTTTAACCACGACTCAGTAATTATGATAAGGTCAGGGTTAACGTGTGCAGCCCAGGCTTGCAGCTGTACAATTTTTTAGGCAGGCTTAAAATGTTGACCATCATCATTTTGAGAGACCTGTAGCCTCAGCAAAATCGATAGGCAGGGTAAGTTGTGGGGGCCAGGGTTGAGCTCCACATTTCCTGAGCAGAGAAGAAGCAGAAGTATAACTTTCTTTAAGGAGCTTATAAGAATGGAGACTGCTTTTTATTTCTTTGCAGCAACCCATATCGTGCTGCGCAAGAGGCGCCACCACTGTAATGACAGTTGATCGTGATCAATGTAAGTGCTTGAGTAGACATAGGTGAGGACAGTAGCAAGAGGGTGTAGGCTAACCCGGGGAATAGGCTAAAAGGGAGAGGAGAATGACATAGTGTCTGCACGTTAGACCGTTATAACATTACGTATTGATAAAGGTACATTTGGAGACTGAATTACATTGAAGGTACTTGAATTGCACTGTATTGCTGAAAACTCTGCACCTTAGAGCAATAAAAACACAATAAGGAGAGCCATGGTCCCAGATTGAGTGGTCTCGTGATTTGTACTAGTGCAATATTTTCTAGGCAAGTAATTTGCCCACCTAAGGTACTCACTTAAAACCTAGATGAGAAAATACAGCAGAAAGGGAACAAGGAGAGCAGGAGCAGCTTAGTTAGTGGTGGGGCTCAAGAGATATTCACACAGGGCAGTCTTATTGGCCACACTCAGATACCAATCATAGGTTGGCAGCAGTGAAACTAGGCCAATGAGCAGTAATATGATATAGGGGCGGATCATGAGGTGTATTTAAAGGAGGCCTGGGAGAGGGGGTGGTGGGAGTGGGAGAAAATTTCCAGGTCAGAGCGAGGCTGAGAAGTCAGAATTAGAAGGAACACTGTAACAGGCTATGAAGAATTGCCCCAATCAGAACAAAGCAGGCAAGCGGGTACCAATCACAATCCCCTATGGCGGTGCAGCCCAATCAAGGGTGCCCAGGCATGCTGGCTCTGCAGAGGATTCTATCGGTATCTATCGTATGACAGCACAGTGTAGGTAATAATAGGGTGCTCAGCGCTATCTGACTTGAGTCTGAAGGGTGGATGGCAGACAAGAGGGCTTCCTGTTTTCAGCTGCAGAGCTGTCGCTGAGCAGTTTAAGGAAGTTGTCAGCCTGTTGAGTGAAGCTTAGGGAACCTCAACTACAACCACCTGTAGCAGCACCGGGAAAGAAGTAGAATGATAATGCAGGCCATATTGCCCACGAATGAGTACAGGGAGTTATGTGAAGACCAAGAATCCCTCTAGTGGCAGGTCTGTATAACCTGCTAATGGAAAACTAGCCAAAAAAAAGGGTAGTTAGATTATACGCGCCAAGGCAGAGTGCTTGGATGGGGGCGCTGCAGGAAGAGCAGTCAGACAGAAGAGGTGTAAACACTTTAAAACAGTAGTAGAAATTACAATCCAGCTAATACAGTTGAAAAACTTCTAATAACACAGTTGAAATGTGCTTAGTTCTACGAAAATCTAACAAAGTGCCAGGTGTCTATAGCAGGGAAAGTCCTGGCCAATCAGAGTGGGTTTGCTGGAAGCACCCGTGTTCGATTGGCTCGCTGTCCCGTACCTTCAAGGAGCTGCAGGTGGGTGTCCTGGTCTTGGTGGGGCTGGCTGGTGCCCGGCCCGACCGTGGATGAGCTGAAGCAGCCCTGTTCAGGGGCAGGCAGCTGGAGAGAAGACAGAGCAGGTCTTAAATAGCATAGAGGTAAAGGTTAGATTTGAGCAGTTTAGTAAGACAAAAGGTAGTTAGACTTATCGGCACTAAGGCAGAGTGCTTGGATGGGGGTGCTGCAGGAAGAGCAGTCAGACAGATAGAAACGTTCAAGTACCTGAAGGAATCAACAAAGTCCAGGAGGGTAGCATCTTTCAGAAAAGAGATGTGTAAGAACAAGGGAGCACAGTTTAAAGATAGAGGGGACGGCCCAGGGTAATGTGAGGAAATTATTTTCACGGAGAGAGTGGTGGATACATGGAACAGCCTTCCTGAGGAGGTCGTTGGGTCTAAAACAGTAGGGGAATTCAAACATGCATGGGACAGACACAAAGCAATTATAGTGGGGGGTTGCAGGAAGCAGGCTGTTGGTTAACTAGAATCTGCAGATTATCCAGTACGTAGGGAAATGGGCAGACTGGGTGGGCCAAGTGGTCCTTATCTGCCGTCAAAGTCTATGTTTCTATGTTTCACAGCTCTCTATAATGCAGATCGGGGACCCAAGGGTGAGGCAGTTACTAAAACCCTAAACAAATTTTGAATACATTTAGGGCTTTTACCAATGCTTGTACACCCCTGAGCAGCTGCAAAGAAAGCCATCAGATTGAGGAGTCCTTGGTTAAACGGAATCTCGAGACTCACTCAGGAGCTCTGTTGCTCTCTGGACAGCCCTATTGCTCATTCTGGGGTGGAAACTGCAATTCATGGTCTGAAAATGAATAAATCTCCTGGCTCTGATGGGTATACAGCTGAGTTCTTTAAAACCTTCAGTGAGGAGATAGACCACCCTCTGCTGGGGCATACAGAGCAGCTCAACTAGGTGACCCAATACCAGATTCCCTGAACTATGCTGTTATTTCTAGCATCCCCAACCTGGGAGGGACATTGCCCAGTGTACAGCACATCATCCCATATCAGTATTAAATACTGACTACAAGCTCTATGCAACAATTATAGCATGCTGCCTAGAATCACTTCCCCACGTTTGATCAATTATGATCAGACAAGGTTTGTTCTGGGCAGGCAATCTCAGGACAGTATAAAAAGAACTTTACACTTTATATAGCACGCTCGTTGGGGTCCCCATTCTTGCTTTTAAGCCTAGATGCAGAGAAGGCCTTTGACTGGGTGGCGTGGTCCTTCCTGGGAGCTACTCTCTGGAGTTTGGGTTTTCAGAATCTTTTGCAAACTAATAAATAATATTTATACTAAACCTAGGGCTGGTATTAAGGTGAATGGAGGAATATCTGCACCTATATCTCTGCATTGGGCCAGCCGGCAGGGCTGTCCCTGTTGCCACTCCTTTTTGCCTTATACGTTGAGCCTCTGGTACAGTGCTTGTGGCATTACACAGAGGTGGAGGGGTGGTGGTGGTGGTGGGGAGACCCATAAGCTTGCCCTCTATGTGGATGGTCTCCTGGTATACCTGAGTAACCAAGCAATCCCTAAGGCACTTGTGGAAATGCTTAGGTGAATTTAGTCAATGACAGGTTACAAAATAAATACAACCAAAACAGAAGTCCTACAATTTAATTACAGCCCTCAGATGCCATAAAAAAAATTCCCTTTAAGTGGCATTTAAAAGTTTAAAATTTCTCAGAGTCCATCTGGGCCTAGAAAGTTCACAGCTATTCTCTCTTAGCTTCCTCCCCAGTTTGGAAAAATTAAAAGCTGATCTTGAAAGATGGGCTATGGTCCCAATACCTCTTTTGCAAAGAGAGGCAGTATCCATGGTTCTGCTCCCCAGGTTCTTATACCTGTCCCAAATAATTCCTATCCAGCTACCTGGGAATTACTTTCTGGCATAAACCAGAGAATAGCAGCTTTCTGTGGGTACTTCCAGACTGAGGTTCAGATTATCTGTCCTTCAAATGCAGAAACAAAAGGGGGGTTATACCTTCCAAACCTTAAGCTATATCATCAGGTGGCTCAGATGAGGACAGTCTTCTACTGGTTCAATACAACCTACACAGCAAAATGGAAGAACTTGGAGATTGGGGAGAAGGACCTTGAAAATCTTAATAAGAGTCTTCTCATGAAGAAAGATACTACTCCCCTCCCAGAGGAGAAACCCATATCTGAACCCTCGCTGTGAGCTTGGTATGGGGTCCTTGATGACAGGCAACTTGGGAGATGGCATACATACCTTTCCTCAGTCACCTATTTGGACTTCTTTGAACTGGCTAAGATGGATCTGGGTTTCCATCACTGGGAGAGGAGGGTTTGCACCTAATGTGGCACTTTATAGATAGTACAACAATATTAGCATTCCCAAACATGGTGGGGAAATATGGAATTAGATGGCAGGATAGCATCTGATATCTTCAGATTAGGAATTACATCAGACCCCTATCAATAGATACATGGGGAGAGGACCCACCCCACAGATAGCTGAGTTAATGAAATCATCAGCAGGGCATCTTCAACACATGTAATTTCATACTTATACCAAGCACTTATTACCTGGCAAGCAGATACCTCCAAACAATCAGGCAGGCATAGACATGAGATTTGGGAGCCTCAGTCCCATATGATGTATGGGATAGGGCACTAGGGAGAATTGCTGTAAGTTGGAAGGAATTTGCTTGGAATATATTTGCTAGATATTTTAGAACTCCTGCAATACAGGTAAAATTCCAGACCAACAGATCCCCGCTGTTGGCGAAACTGTGGGGCATCCCTGCAACATTAGCTCATATACTATGGGACTGTCCAGTGCTGTCCTCCTTTCTTCAGGATCTGCAGGAGCCATCCACTTTATCTTTGGACCCAACCTTCTCCTAACTCCTATGATGTATTTTTCTTAGACACCCCAAAAATTATAGACACCCTCTTACGGAAACTACTTAAGACTATTTGCTAGCGGCTCCAAAATGCCGTTACTAAAAATGAGCTCACTGCACATAAGATTACAATTCATCATTGGCATGACATAATGATTGCACTTTATAGAATGGAGACTCTACTGCAGTCTTGAACAAACAGTAAACTCATTTTGAGTTGACCTGGAGAAGATGGGTGTCATATATATCAGGGTTTTATTTAACTCTAAAATTGATTAGTGTTTTGCTCATAAAAGTGCTAAAACATTGTAAAAATGCATAGCACTTGCCTCATTGTGTTTAACAAACATAACACGTCTGGAAAACCTATATAAATACTTTCTGTACAGTTAGTATTGTCCCAGGAAAAAAACTGCTAATCAATTATTTATAACCCTGTATATGTACTTAGAAACCAGACATCGTACCCTGATATGGAGTCACTATATTAAGGTGGATAAGGTCAAGATAATGGCCACCAGACTTGCAGTTCCTCCCTAACATCCATGTAACTTTAATTAAAAGGTGTTGCACAAACATTTCTGTTTGAACAGATCATATTGACCCCTGTTCTCCCTTATATGGTCTACACTAGGTGGAGTTTAGGACTTCAAATATTGTATACCAAAATACCTCTGTTAAATGGATCAACTAAGAATGTGGCTTTCTCTGTACACTTCATTTATTTAGCTTTTGTTTACGGGTAGGTACACTAGACAAGTAATATGCCTATTTTTCAGGAGCGACCGGGAGGTACAGAACTTACAAGATACATACAAGGCAACTTAGGAGGTACATCTTATTACAGGAGGTACTAACAATTGTAGTAAAACATATACACAAGCAGCAGTTCATTGTATTGATGTATGTATGTATTGTTGTTTTACCTTAAAAAAAAAGCTTGAGGGAGGGCATTCTCCTTCCCTGAATAAATAAATAAAGTTTTAAAAAGAAAGGTACACTGTCCATAATATTTCAAAGCACAATGAAAGCGGCACTACTGATTAAGAAAATAAAGCCCCATCTGCGGTGAATGCATCAGGCAATTACAAAACAGACATAATGGCACTCAAAGCAGTAATCTCTTGTGATTGTCATTGTGTAGCTAAAGCAGGAAGTGCATTTAGGCAGCTAGTGTGCTGCCCATTAAACACTGCATTACCACACCAGTGCTTACCACTTACTGCACCACTGCTTACCACTTACTGCATCACTGCTTACCACTTACCACACCACCAGATTTTACTGAGCATCATGCTTCAATATCATTTAACTTTTCTGTGATCTCAGCTGTATTTTATGAAGTGGAAGTGATTTTCTTTGTGGACCACTTCTCACCACTTAGAAACATTTAGGCAGAGCAAGGCAAATTTAATTTATTGGGTACTCAATCCCGTAGGCCCTGGCTGCCATACTACAACAACAACAAATCTACGATAAAAACATAGAGGCAGATATTCAAAACTTTGCGCTGGGCAAAACCATTTGCGCAGGTTTAGCGCCGGGATTAGCGCAGGTCTGCAGCATATTCAAAAGGCCAAATAGTGCAGGCAAACTGCATTAGCGCCAGGCAAAATTATAATGTATGCAAGGGCAAACTGACATGAATACAGGCGCAATGCTATATTCAGCGACTAGCGCCCGCGCTAAGTGGTTTCTTGGCGACTTAGCGACACTTAGCGTGGTGCACATTACCGCCCAGGAAAAGCTGGTCTTAATCCTGGGCAATCAGCTTTTGCGACATTATGGCTTTGGCTGGCGTTCTTGGCGGTTTAGCGCGGGTTTTGCGCGACCCTAACAAATAAATATGACACATAGATAAAGCCAAACATAGAGGAAGCATGCTGCTAACTGATGGCATCACAATGATGCCATCATCTGCACCAGTCCCAGCCATGCCAGGCAGTAGTGGTGACCCTGCCACCAGTGGACAGGCACGGCAGTGTGGCCACACAGCACACACCTGTGGACCACACTTCCGTGGACACCAACAGATGTCAGCACACACATGCAGCACTGTGGGCATGGAGGATGTTGAGGGGAGCATATACGGGTGGCGAGGCTGTGCTACAGATCAGGTGTGGCCACAAGGCTGGGACACATCATGCAGTGTACATGGGTCAGTATTGGGAATACCCCAACACCAGTGTGCCTTTCAGATAATATATGCCCCCGCCACATACCTCACAGCTGTACAACTGCCATAGCACACAAAGCCAGAAATGTACATGTCACTGTGAACATCCATGCCACAGGTGCAGCATCTGTGGGTCACACAACAGCGTAACAGTAATGTCCAGTGTCAGAAAACATCCGCAGGTTGGGCGCTCACTGTGTATAGTGCAGTCATCATCACTGCCCTACACACCATAGGCATTGCTGTGTCCACGCACTACTGGCCCCCTGCTACTGTAGTTTCTGCTGTGCACTGTAGCATGCCCTACAATGTGACAGTGGCATGCAGCACCATCACCACCTGTGCCTATGGTGTCCTGTCCCTGGGGTATAATATGCTATGCTATGCTGTACTGTTTACATGAGCCTGCAGCTATCATCATGCACTGCCAGACTGACCTACAGGTGGAGCTGCGGTTGGACCTGGTCAGCCCTGTACTTCCAGACTGACCTACAGGTGGCTCTGTGGGACTCTGCAGTAACACTGGGCAAACTGCATGCAAATCAGGGTATAATGAGATACTAATCCGGTTGTTTGCCCAGAGACTAAGTAAGTAGGCTCATTTGCATGGCACTTTGAATATGGCATTTATTAGCCCGGGCAAGCGTGTTTGCTCCGGGCTAACTGCTAACTCAGCTAATGCCGTGCTAATGTGTTAGCGCTGCACTAACGCTAGAGGGAATATTATACAGTTTTGATCACTGTTCTTTCACATCTGCTGCTCCTGCAGCTGTACTGAAGTCCATGCATTTGCTGGCACACATTGGCCACGTAGTTCGTCTGTACCTGCCCTCATGTTGCTGTGTACTGTGTTGTTGTTGTGGGTTGCACTTCCTGGTTGCTTTATTCAGTGCTGTCTTATTCCAGGGCTAATTTTGCCCTGCACTCCCAACCAGTTTGCATGGCCTCATTACCATGCCATATTCGGAGCTGTTTGCCCTGGGCTATTCCTTTTGAATAGCGTGCTCTGTGCTCGAGCTAGGTTGCCCGCTGGGCAGTGCTAATTTTGCCCGGGCAAAGTTTTGAATATCTGGCCCAGAATGTTTACCCATATAGTAAACCAGTGTCTGCTGTCTTTGTCAGAGGCAGGCCTTCAATATTAATTTATTATAGTACATCTGGCTATTGTTTTAACTGCTCATGTATCTATGGATAGTCATATTTTTACCCAGATGATAGTGGCCTGTACATTTTGGAGAGCATTTTAAATTAAACTCCTCCTCTTTGTAACCCAGTCAGAGCTTTGGGCCTAAATTGGAGAAACTTACTTTGGCTTCCTTTGAGCAAGTTGTTACTAGCAATGTCTGTCTTTTCCTTGAAAAGAGTTCACTTTCCTTGCCATGACTTCCATTCAAGCGAATGTCAGAGGTTTAGGCTGTCACACACAAACCTCCTTATTCACATTTTCACAAGGACAGGGTATATTTGTGCAATAACATACTAACATACTAAAATGCCAGAAAAATAGGCCTAACGGACTTTTGCGTCTACTCGCTTGGTCAGCCCCACCCTGGGAGCTGACCTTGCTGCCCCCGCCAGCCTTCTCTGGCTTTCTACCTTTCCAGTTCTGGATAGTCTCGCTGCATTGATTTTGCTTCCAGGACCCTTCCCTGTACCTGTCCCACCCCTCTTGAACTCCTCCACCATTTCTGCCTCCACCAGCCCTCTTGGCAATGCATTCCGTGGCTCCACCACCCTCTCAGTGAAGTAGCACCTCCTCCTTTCTCCCTGAATCTTCCCCTCCAGCTTCCACCCATGCCCTCTAGTAGCCCCTACTCCTTCCTTTAAAGCACCTGACTGTTCTTCCCCTATTTATCTCCTTCATGTACCTGAAGACCTCTATCATGTCCCTCTGGTCCTTCTCTCTTCCAATGTGTACATATTTAGCTCTTGAGCCTCTCCTCATAGGCCCTGTCCCCCAAGACCCAAATCATTTTGGTTGCCCTCCTCTGGACCCTCTCCAGGAGTTTAATGTCCCTCTTTAAGTGTGGCCTCCAAAACTGCATGCAGTACTTGAGGTGCGACCTCACCAAGCAGTTATACAGAGGGAGTATCACTTCCCTCCTTCTGGAGGTGATCCCTTGGTGATGCATCCCAGCATCCTGTTGGCCTTGGCTGCTACCCTCCTGCAAGTCTCCAAGTTGTGCATCTTGACATCCACCACCACCCCAGGTCCTCTCTGAGTTCTTACTATAGGTGGTGACTGAATTTACTGAATCAAATTAATGCACCTAACAATTTATTTCCCAGAGCTTGCTCACATAGAGAAAGCATAGATCTATCCTATTGTTACAAAAATGCTTAGGCATTCTATACACCATATGACAGGACGGCAGAGAGTCTCTGCAGCTTTTGTTTCTGCCACCCTTGAGAAATAGGGCGCTTCTGTCTCTAAGCAGTGCCTGCACAAATGACTGGTCAACTGAATAACTTTCTGTTAAGTGGTACAGTGAAGAATTTCCGTTGCATGCTTCTAAAATGTATCTACTCAGGAATATGCACAGATACCAGAAAAAAGTACTGCCCGATACTTTCACAATGTACTACAGTCTGGATGTTGCATTTCAAAAAAATGGCTGGTTTTGGTCTAGCAGCTCTTTAAGGTGTTTTTCAAAGGCATGTCCCTCCAGTCACTTAACGTTTAAGGGTCAATATCACTTAGTATTCGTTCCATGGTGCGGCCTGATGAAACATATCCTGGAAAAAGTTAGAACACTTACATACCATAACAGTAGCTCTTCAAGAGAACCTCTTTGTTCAGGCTATGCTGACCTCGCTCCATCCCACTAAGGACCTATAGCTCTCCATGAAGGTTCATCCAATGTTTTCATGCTGTTTCTATTCTGCCTCATCCATTCAGCAGAGCCCTGCATTCTCTTCTGGTTCTTTGGAGAAGTCCTCTGAGTATGATCTCTGGTGGGAAACTGAGGAAGGAAGGAGTCATCCATGATTATAGTGAAAAGGGACATAAGATGTCATCATAGGCAGCTCTTAGGGAACTGCTTGAAAAAGTTTCCATGTGGCCCTAGAACATGATTGCTATAAGTTCCATAGGCAGGGTCAAATTACATTTCCTATGGTAAAAGATGGAGGTGTATTAGACTTGATCACTATTTCTGCTAGCGAGTATCAGTTTATTATACACTTTATGCTATACAGAGCATGAGAAAGTGATCATTTTCCAATAATATGTACTATAGAATCTGATTTAAATATGCCAAGTAGAAATAAGGTGCCTGAAAATGAATCTAATCAAAATATGATAAAGTATGGAAAGAAGATATACTGGAATGAATATACAAAAGGGTTAATAGATGAAAGTATAGCTGGAGTAGAAATGAGATCTATAGTTGATAGATTGTTTGCACATGACTCGGGATCTTGATAAACAGTAACAATATAGTTTGTGAGTTTAATTAACTCATGAATCTGTTGGAGAAAAATTAGGAAAGAAAAGAGATCGGCAAGTACTGATAATGCTATAGGCTCAGTTAACCCATGGTTTGACTCTGATTGTTATAAGATGAGAAAGAGTCATAGAATTGCTAAAGAGTAAGAACCTCAACAAGTTTAGTATTAAGAGCATTAAGATGGCTTAAAAAGAATATAGACAGTTAATATTTAACAAAAAGATGTATAAAGCTACATTATGGGAAAATTACAGGATAGCATCAAAATAAAAGATTCCAAAATGTGCTGGCATTGGTGGCTTATGGTTCTCATGAAAGTAATATCTGTTATAATACTTTGGGTTTAATTACAGAGAATAGATGGGTTGATCACTTTAAAAGGATATATAATAGACAGGATGGGAGAGATAATTTGTCAAACCATGAACATATAATGATGAGCAGATAACAAAGTATCAAGTAATTTTATTTCTGAAATAGAAGGAGACAGGCAATATTAGTACAGAAAAAAATAATGCAGCAGGTGCTGATGGAATTACGGCAGAAGTCTTCCTGCAGAACCCAGATTTTTGGCCAAAAATGTTGGCCTTTATTTTTCAATTATTGCCAGTTACCTAGTATTTCCTAAATATTGGAATAAGGAAGTATTGTTCCATTGTTTAAAAAGAAATAAGCAAGATCCGAGCTGATATAGGCCGATTACTTTACTCCCAGTGGTGCAGAAATTGTTTTCCAGAATAATACTAGAGAAATTAGAGACATGGGTAGAAGACAATGGATTAATATCTAAGTTCCAATGTGGTTTCAAAAGAAACCACAGTACATTGGATTTGATCTCTACTTTGACTTATTTGCTAGATAAATATTTGGAGGAAAGATCTGGAGTACTATATGTCAGATTTCTTTACATCAGAGCAGCTTTTGATTCAGTAAATAGATTTAAATTATGGAAATGTTGGAATCTATGAATATTGATTTTCAATTACTGTCAATATTGAAATTATACAAATAACATGACAGAGGTCAGGTATACAACAGATGGAGCGTTAACTACAGAATTTAGTATAACCAACGGAGTAAAGCAAGGATGTATTCTTGCCCCACTTTTGTTTGATATATATATTAATACATTAATAAAAATATTCAAAATTGATACTTTCCCCAGTAATAATGAATGAAAAAACAGATTTTAATGTAAGTAGATGATGCCATTATTGTTTCCAGAACTCCCTAGGAATGAGAAGAGCACTCTCTAACATTATGAGTTCTTTGGAATCATTGGATCTAACATTAAATATTGAAAAATCTAAAATTATGATATTCAATAAGAAAAGGAAACACTGTAAAAAAAGAATGGGTTGTTTTAGGTAAAACATTCCAAATTGTAGGGATTACAAGTATTTGAGTTGACTTTCGATTCAAGGGTATCCTAGAAACAGCAATTGGAGGAATTAAAAGCTGGGGCACAGAGGGCTAATAATGCTATATTTTCTTTTGCTAATAAGTTTGCTAATAACTCTTTTATGGCAATGAAAAAGCATCTGAGGCAAAAACAATAGGACAAATGCTTTATGGTAGTGAAATTTGGGGTTTGGGGTTATCTAAATATACAATACAGAATACTGAAGTTATTCAAACACATCTATGCAACTCCCTGCATTTATCAAGAGACTGTCCAATGAGCTTTTTGCGATTAGAGACTGGAATGTTATCAATTAATACAAGAATACAAATTAAAGCAATTAAGTTATGGAAAAGAATAAGATTGATGGAGGACCTGCATCTACCCAAATTGTGCTTACTGGAAAACTTAGAGTTAATAGGAGTAAAAAAGAATTGGATAACTGGTTTACTAGAGTGTATGAGTACCAAAAATTGGCCTTACAAATGTATTTAGAGTATTTAATGCTGATATATATGCTAGTGAAACCGTTATTAGATTGCAAGATAATGCTAGACAATTGGATAAAGGAAAACTTAATGAAATACAGGGTTTTATTTAACTCTAAAAATTGATTAGTGTTTTGCTCATAAAAGTTCTGAAACATTGTGAAAATGCATAACACTTGCCTCACTGTGTTTAACAAACATAACACTTCTAGAAAATCTATATCACTGCTTTCTGTACAGTTAGTATTGTCCCAAGAAAAAAAACTGCTAATCGATTATTTAAAACCCTGAAAGATGTTGGGGAGTTTATTCTACCCTGAAACAGGACTGAGTATCGAAACCTATCTATGCAAATGTGAGAATGTATGGCATACTGTATATATATATATATATATATATATATATATATATATATATATATAGAGAGAGAGAGAGAGAGAGATATATAGATCTATATATATATATATATATATATATATATAGAGAGAGAGAGAGAAGAGAGAGATATATATATATATAGAGAGAGAGAGAGAAAGAGATATAGATATATATATATATATAGAGAGAGAGATATATAGATATATATATATATATATATAGAGAGAGAGAGATATATATATATATATATATATAGAGAGAAGAGAGAAAGATATATATATATATATAGAGATATATATAGAGATATAGAGATATAGAGAGAAAGAATATATATATATATAGAGAGAGGGAGAGAGAGATAGATAGATAGATATAGAGAAGATATTAGAGAGAGAGATGTATATATATTTATGAGAGAGATGTATATATATTTATAGAGAGAGATATATATATAGAGAGAGATGATATATATATATATATAGAGAGAGAGAGAGATAGAGAGATGAATATATATATATATAGAGAGATATGGAGAGAGATATATATATAGAGAGATATGAGAGAGATATAGATATATATAAATATATATATATATATATAGAGAGAGATAAGATAGATATATAGAGTATATATATATAGAGAGAGAGATATATAGATATGAATATATATATATATAGAGGTGAGAGAGATATATAAGAGATAGATATAGAGAGATAGAGATATAGAGATAGATATAGAGATACTGCATATATATATATATATATAGATAGAAACTTGTCTAGGCCATATGTATTTAATATAAGAAAATATTTGGGTATGGAATCTTAGGTCAATGTAATTGTACCTATGTAACTATAGATATAGTACATGCTATTTTTGAGTGTCAGAAATGGGTCATAAGCGTTGGTTAGCTCCTTATTGTTAGAACTTAAGAGGGAAAGTGGTTACAGAAGCAGCTACCTATTTATTAAAACTTGATCAAGTTAAAAATGTATGCCTTAGCAAAATGATTTGAAGCAATAAAAACTCTGGATACAATGATGTAAGATAAATGATTGCTATGATCGTATGGGCTAGATTAGACAAAATCTTATTGCTGTATTAAATGATTGTGTATTTATATGTGTACTTGTTTTTAATATTATGATGTAACAAATTGTTTGAATTGTATACATCTATGAAATAAAGGAATCTGAATCATAGGTGTGACGTGATGTAAGAGATTCTCATGAGGATCTACTGTTATGGTAAGTATTTATCTGTTCTTTCTTAGTCCTGATTTCACTTCATTTATATGTGTTTTAATTGGTATTTTTTTTTTTACTCAAAGTAGTTCATGCCACATGGGCATGCAAGCATGTATATGACCGCATATGTGTTACATGTAATCAATTAATTTATGTTACAGCTTTTGGCAGACCTTGGGAGTTTCAATGTGTTTGTAGTACTGCTGCAATGAACACGGTTTCCACATTTAGAATATCCTTGGGACTGGGGACCTAGCCATGTCTTTTGTTTCCTTTGCCTGTGTAGAAGATTTGAACTATCTTTTCTCATATATTGCTGCCTCTGCTAGGACTTCTATTTGTATATTCCTCAATATGTCCTTGGCTTCTAAGACTCCTTAGTACTTGTTAATAACTCCTACCACTTAATGGCTTAATTTGTTGAATTTGGTGACAAACTGTGGACTTTTGTGCCTTTTCTGATGTATCTCCAGTTTATAAAGACCACAGTCAGTATTCACAGAGCATTGTCTGAGGCACAAACCCCATTTGCTTGGGCAAACTGGGCTTTGTGAATAGCCTGATATTCACAAAGCCCATTTGCCCCAGCAAACTGGGTTTGCACCGACAAAGTAATGAGGGGCAGCAGTACTAATGAAGGGCAGGGACCTGCATATCCCCACAATCCCATGCACAAAACATTTGTTCTGTGAAGGTTCTTGCATAGACAAATTATTGTGCTGAAAAAAAAGTGATAATCCATGCAACCCTATTGGTTGGAGGAGGAGTGTAGCCCCCACCCTCCCTGTCCCCGACTGCATACCTGGTACTAAAAATAAACCTCCCTTAATGTAATGGTCCCTGATCTGTGATCACCCACTCAGTAATTAAACATGAACTCCCCATAGTGTCATGACCCCCGATCCATGATCACCCACCAGTAATTAAACATGAATTCCCCCATAGTGTTTGACCCCCGATCATGATCACCCGCCAGTAATTAAACATGAACTCCCCATAATGTCATGACCCCCGATCCATGATCACCCACAGTAATTAAACACAGCCCCCAATCTGCAATCACCCACATGGTACTCAAAATCGCCATTCCATGATGTAGTGCCCCAGCTCCTCTAACCTGCGATCACCCATCCAGTAATGAAAAAGATAACGTTGCTGTAGTGTACTCTCCCATTTCCATGGCCGATCACCCACCTGTAATCAAAAGGACACCATTTCAGTAGTTCCCAACCCTCCCACACACAGTTTAACACACTCCACTCCTCCTCCTCAGCATGGCTGCCAGTTGGTGAGCAGAACAGGCCTCCACACACCTCCATGACTCCTCACCAACTGAATTGTGAATGACAGCTTACAGTATATACTGCAAGCCCATTGGTCAATGGGCTTGCAGTGTATTCAGTCAGCAGGCAGCCAAGGAGGTGTGTGGAGAACTGTGCTGCCCACTGACCATGGCTGCTGTGTTTGGGGAGCAGAATGATGTATGCTGAACAGTGAGGGTAGGGGATGGAGACCACTGAACTATTGAAATGGTGTCCTTTTGATTACGGTTGGGTGATTGAGCACCATGGGAATGGGGAGGGTCCACTATGGCAAAGTTGTCTTTTTATTACAGGGTGGGTAATTGCAGATCAGGGCCAGGTGCACTCATACGGGATGGTGATTTTGATTATCAGGAGAGTGATTGTGGATCAGGGCCATGACATTATAGGGAGATCATGTTTAATTACAGAGTGATGAGTGATCAGATGGGGGGCCATTGTATCATGTGGCGTTCATGTTTTATTACTGGGCGGGTGATCGCAGATCAGGAGGCCACTACATTATAGGAACTTGTTGTTTAATTACCAGGTGGGAGACCAGGTTCAGGGGCCACTACATTATAGGCACATTATCTGTTAATTACCAGGTGGACAATTGTCCGATCAGGGATTTGGGGTGGGACCCTACACTACAGAATATTAGTTTCACTTAACAGGGTAGGTTTACATTCAGTTGAGGATGGGTGGGACAGGTACACTATGGAAATATAATATAACCTAACAGGTGGGTTTACATGTGATGGGACCACTATACTATGGCACTGTGTATTTTCTTTTCCATCGGGCCTGTAATTGGGGTGGGAAGACCACCCGGTCACTTCAGGGAATGTGGCTGTATGGAGCTTGGCCTGGTGGGAAACACTGCCACATTAATGGCATGCAAATGAGCCCATAATGGACATGCTAATGACTGCTAGCACCTTGCATGCCAATGGGCTCATTTGCATGTCTCCATTAGTGAACAGCACTTTAGTGCCTGTGTGCTTACAGCTTTGGAACCATTTTCTGGCTGGCTGTAGGGGCAGCACTACCACATATTTCACTGCTTTGTCTGGGTTAGCACTGTTCCCCACTGTCTCCTATTTCCCAGTCAGATATCCCACTGGGTTATAGAACTGTGAATGCCACAGTTGCTCACCAGTGCAGCAGGAACTGCAGCATAAACTGTTGTGCTCACTTTGTGCTCCCTTTGTGAATCCTGTCCCAGTTCTTTGGGTTTCAGATGCTTTGTTTGCATCTTGTCTAGATTCTTCTGTCAACCTTAATACACATATCCCTTGATTTTAGTCTAAATTCCTTCTACGCTGCTGCAATTTCTTCTACCTGCAACATCTGGCTGATGGTAGTATTGTTCTTCAGGTGCTGCGGGTGGATTAGCATATTCTAGTAGTGTATTCCTATTTGTTTGGCCAACAGAGTGGTTTCTAAGTGGTCTTCTGTATTTTTAATTAGGGCATCTAGGAAAGGGACCTCTTTCATAATTTGTACTATGATAAATCTCAGGTTTTGTCACATCCACTTATGTATGTCAAACAATCTTTAATCTCATGTTCTGAGCTATCCCATATCAAAATTCATCATCTACAGTATATATTATTTCCAGGCTGTTAGTTTGTTGTACCACCTATGTTTGTCTTGGTCCCAGATGTAATCCAATCACCAGATTCTAATATACTAGCCATTTTATGGTCTTGATTAAAGTATTACAAAAGGGTCTGTCTTGTGCATCACCCCAAATCTAATCTCTTTCAGAAAATAATAATAATAGATCTGCATGTTTTACCATCAACTCCACCTAAATATCTTTGAAAAATTCAAAGAGAACAGTAACACTAATGGTACTGTTCCGTGGTAGTAGCAATGGAAGATACATAGGGATGCTTAATGATTTGGTTAGACATGATAATCCATTCAAGAACAAATCAGCTTGAGCTCACCATCCCAGAGCCCTGCTATACTTACTTTCTGTAAACTTGTAGAACAGGAGATAGAAGTCATATGAAATGAGCTGAGTTACATAATACAAAACATTTATAAAATAGAATAGGATGCAGTTAATAAGTTAAAAATGAAAATCTGCAAACAAAGGGGCACTGTTGTGTACTGAAGAAGATAAAAATACAAAGAAGAAATGCTAAGACATCTGAATGCTACATTTTTAACAGAAACTGGAAGATGACCCTGTTAATACAGTCATGGACAAATCAAAGCCACTACTGGAAAGATCAAGTAAAATAAATGGATTGCAAACATAGAACATCATTTCTTAACAGTGGACAGTCATGTCAAACCCATGATCTACCTGTGCCCTAAAATCCACAACCCCCAATGGAAGACCAGCGTTTGTGGAAATAGGATCTGTGACAGAACCAGTGTTTCAGTATATAGATTTTTTTTGCGTCCATATGTTACAGTCCATGGGTCATATCTGAAAGATACAGCAGATATCCTAAGACATACTAATAATGCAACAATCATTGCTAGCACTATATTGGTAACCTTAGACACCAAAAGTCCCAACAGCAACATACCCGTAAGAGGGATACAGGCATTAAGGTATTACTTTAGATCATGTGGCCCTAACTTGGCTCCCCAACAGCACTAATACTTAAAATGACAGAATTTGTTTTAACAGCAAACTGTTCAGCTTTGACACAATACTGTATGCACAGCAGTGGGGACAATGTCTGGCCCAAGTGTTGAAAACTTGTACATCAGACTCTGGGAACAAAATTACTTCTTGAACCAAGGCACACACAAATGACGAACTAACAGTCTGGAAACAATATAGACAATGAATTCTTCATTTGGGATGACTCAAAACATGAATTAAATGAATGTTTGACATATGTAAACAGAAGTAACAAAAACCTGAGCTGCAGCAAGGTACAAAGTACAAGAAAGGTCCATTTCCTGGATGTCTTAAGAAGCCACTAAGAAACCACTGTGTAATGCACTATCATAATATAACTGTAACCCACAGTACCTGCAAGACAATGATGCAATCAATTGAATATTGCAGGTAAAAAAACAAACTAAATCATGGGCATATGTAATAATAAACCCTGGTGGTCAGGGGAATGCCCTCAGTGCCCAGTCATGGGCATAGGTAGGTATACACCCTGGTGGTCCAGTGGAAGGTCCCCATTGCCCAGTCACAGACATATGTGGGAGTAACAGACATATGTGGAAGTAACATCCCTGGTGGTCCTGTGGAATCACCCCCATTGCCCAATCATGGGCAAATGTAAAACTAACATCCCTGATAGTCCAGTGGATTCCCCATTGGTTGATCACGGTAAAGCGTGCAACTAACATCCTGGTACTCACTGGAATCCACCCATCACCTAATTGCGGGTGGACATAGCAAAAGCCCCATTCATTTACATATTGGGCCTGTGTGGTACAGTATGGTCTGCACACCCATTGGTCCACGTGATGGACAAATAGGCATGCAGACCATACTGTATGCTGATAGTTGGTGGGCAGCCAGGAGGCACGGGCAGGGTGCTGCCACCTGCTGCTGCTGACTGGGGGTGCTGGGTGTTGGGGGACCTCAGTGGGTGGGTGGGGAGGGGTCCACTGGACCACCAGGGCTTCTTGCAATATCTGCCCGTGATTGGGCAATGGGGAAATTCCACTGGACCAGCAGGAAGATAGTATTACATATGCCCACGATCGGGCATAGGAGGGATTCCACTGGACCACCAGGAGTATTTCAACCTATGCCCATGGTCGAGCACTGGAGGCGTTCCCCTGGACTACTAGAGTTTATTGTTACATATGCCCATGATCGGGTGACTAGGTGGGGGGCACAATGCTCCCAGGGCAGAGGCTTGAGGTCAGTGTTCCAGGTGGATGGGTGGCCACCCACTGCTGGCAGCTGCCATATTGCACTCTGCAATATGGCAGCTCACCTGTGGGTGGTCTGGACTTTTACTGGCTTTACCAGGCACATCTTTGCACCCCTAAAGCGGTGCAAGGTGGTGTATGCCAGCATATATCCGCACATCCCAGGCTGAATATCAGGATGTGCCGCATATCGTGGGCACGCCCCTCACTGCACCGCATACATTACCAATTTTTTACAGGAGCTCATCTGAGTTGCACATTGCAACTTGCCCCTTGAATATCATGTCAGGCGCATTGGTGGGTTGCACATGGGGCATCTCTATTGTGCCATGCACAACCTGTTTGAATTCCAGGCCTAAGAGTACAATGCCATCAATCACAATATAACCTTTGTCTGACAGTGCCATTGTGCACTCATTAGGGAGAGAGTGACCAGATGACTAATTTCATATTCAAATAGAACTAGTTGCAAGTTTGGCTACTTGGTGACTCTGAGTACTTAAGCAATGCTGTTGGCATAATAAGATAGCTCTGAAGCTGTCATATCATAGCAAAACATTAGCACCCATGCATGCGTGAGGGTGTATATCCATCATTCATCATTCCACTGGACTGAATAGCCTGAGACAGGAACTAAGAAAGATCTATAGGCTCTATAACACTGGGTGAGCACACAAGGTAATTCATCTAGCAGCTGAAAAGGTGCACATAAAATGGAAACATGCAACTGACTAGTTAGCAAACTGAAGAAAAAGATCCAGATGGACTGTAGCTGACAGGACATGCAATATATGTGTAGTGTTTGAGTTTCTTCTATGCCAAGTATCTTTCATGTGATGGTGCTGGACAATAAATTTATGTGATGTTTTGCATAACAGTAAGAGTAAAGAAGTTTTAACAGGTGTTGGTATGCCTGTACAAAAGAGTGCTTCTCTGGCAATGCACAATGCCCTCAGACTGTACTTTACCTGTCCTGAGTAACCATAAAAGCATGGTGACTTGCTTCTGCTCTTTGTTCTAAGTTTCCATCCTGTGTCAGTGTTGGCCTAGCATGGTGTCATAGTCAAAATTTTACTAATGCCCTCTCTAATAGCCAAAGTTACCAACAAACAAAATCATAGACAAGGCTGATGACAGAGTAAGAAAGAAGGAAAGAACTATCACCTATTAAGGGTGCACATATCTTTAATTTCAACACAGGAAGCAAGAGCAAGTTGCAAGCTGGAGGTGCTGGCCAAATCACAGGGCTTTGCAATGGCTAAGTGACACTTCTGTAGGGACCTTTATTTTACTTTATGACTGTTCACTGCCTGCATTTAAAAATGCAAACTTGTATTAATTTTTTTTTATTTAGTTGTTTAACCAGGTATAGCACACTAAGCTGAAAGCTTTTTACAGGAGCGACCTGGCCTGGCAAACTTGTTTTTATGTGGGGTACTGCAGTTGTATTTTACTCTGCCAAGTTTCTGCCTGCTTTTTGAAAAGGTTAACACTGGGAAGGGAAGTGGACACAGTTGTAGTTTACTCTGTGTCTGCCTAGTGCCTGCATTTTGAAAGAGAACATTTGTTTTACTGGGTGGATTCAACATTTGTATTCAACTTTATATCAGGCTACTATCTGTGTTTTAAAAGTTAAACGTATTTGTTTTTAACTTGAGAGGTAACTGCTGTTGTATTTCACTATGTTGTGCTCTGGCATCTGCATACATTTAAAATGGGACTTTGAAGTTTCCACATGGGGAGGAGAACTTGTGTAGTGTGGTTCTGTTTAATTTTCATAGTAACCTTTTGTTTCGTTTTGGGTATTGCTTCTTGTTACTGTAACACTCTGACACATTTCTGTACCCATTGATAATTTTGACTGTGACTAATTTCTGACAAATGAAGTGCCAAAAATGGTCAGATTTATTTCTATAAATAATATCAATAAAAACAAGACACTGAAATATTACAGAAAGAATAATTCAATCTACCTCACCAAGGCCTTTGACCTTGTGAACCATACCCTCCTCTGCCAGAAACTCTTTAGTCTTGGTCTATCTTCTGATATAGTTACCTGTTTTAGAGACTACCTAGATGGTAGAAACCAAGAGGTTAAATCTTGTTGTCCTCTTTCAGATATTTGAGCAGTCACTATAGGAGTTCCCTAAGGTGAGCCCTTGGTCACCTTCTCTTCTGTCTTTTATTAATGGATTGCTTGATGTCTGCAAATCTTTAAATATTGTCTTTATGCTGATGACGCAGTCATTTTCTCCAGTGATAAGCATGTGGAGACTCTGCAAATGAAACTTCAATCCAACTTTGAGATCACACAAGAATTGTTCAGCTCAACTTGCTCATAATGAACAACAAGATAATGAAATGCATGGTATTTGCCACCCACAACAGATCTCGCTCCTCCATAGCACTAACCTTACTTCTCACCTGGCACCTCCCAAGCAAGTTGGCGCCTTTAGGTATCTTGGGGTTAAGAGTTCACCTCCTGTATTCTCTGTAAATTTCTATCAGTTTGAAGTCTTCATCCCTTCATGGGTACTACAGGAACTGAAAACTATTAAAGAAATCATGTCCCTTAGACCTGATAATATACATCCAGTATTTCTAAAAACAATGGCCAAAATCCTTGCAGTCCCTCTCTCTATTTTGTTTAATACCTTCTATCAGACTGAGTAGTACCCTTGACTGGCTTAGTGCAGTTGTGATTCCTATTCACAAAAAGGCAATAACAGTCTTGTAGAAAACTACAGATCCATACATCTGACTACAATATGTTGTAAATTTATGGAAAAACTGTTAAAAACTCTAATAGATAAGGAAATCAAAGATTTGAAGCTGCGGACACCTCACAACACAGGTTCAAAAGGGCATGTGCTGCAACACAAACTTAATTACTTTCTATGAAGGGTTAGCAGAAACTTGGATGAGGATAACTTGCGTATGATGTGATCACTGGGCCTAGGTAAAGCCTTTGACAAAGTCCCCATTATATAATAATAAATAAATGATTAAGAATGGGAATAAACAAGCTCATTATAAGATGGGTTCAAAATTGGCTGAACAACAGAACCCAGAAGATTAGAGTAAATGATATCAGTATCTGGCACTGGTGGAGCCACCAGCGGGTGCCCCAGGGCTCGGTCATGGGCCCATTCTTGTTCAGTCTGTTTGTTGCTGACATGGATAGAGGGCTTAGAAGTAATTTAACAAAGTTTGCATATGATATAAAAATAGGAGGGACAGTTAGTACTAAGGAAGATACTGATTATCTGCAACATGACCTAAATACATGGTCTAAGTGGGCTACAAATAATAACATGACATTCAAGCTGATGAATGTACAGTATTACTATTTGGTCATAACAACAAAATGTTCAAATATGCATTAAAAGAAATTACTTTAAAATCTGTAAGGAATGGGATTGGCTGGGCGATCAGAGGGTTACGGGTTCAGTTCCCACATCTGGCACTGGGTTAATATCCCAATACTGACACTGTAGTGCAGTATGAGAGGGTGCTGCACTTCTGAGGTGCCGCTTCGGATGAGACATTAAAACAGAGGTCCCATCTGCCTGGATTGGTGGTAGTTCAGGTGGATGTTAAAGATCCCATGGCACTTATCAAAAGAGTAGGGGATTTTATTGAAAGAATGGACTTCATTACAACAAAACACAAGTCACTTTGCACTCAAAGTTCAGTATACAAATAAAATAACAAGGAGAAGCACCAGAAAAGAAACAGTTACATAGCCCATGTGAAACAATTAGTCAAAAAGTCATAAATTGTTCATGAGGTCCATTAATAGAGTCATAACTGCAAGTCCACCCAGTGCCTTACAGACAGTGGCTAGCAGTTCTTCAGGGGTAATGATTTTCTGTTGTAAAATCCACAGACACCTAGATTGCCAAATATGAAATCGTAAAAGACAAAATATGACATACATAGTATCACTATGATAGAGAACAAAAGTATTAGGAAAGGTCCAAACATAAGCGTAGAATAATCTAATGACCTAAATTCAGGTACCTTCCAGCGAGTAGCTAGTAAAGCCCAGAATGGTTTAATATACAAACATTCAAGAAATAAATGACATTGTGTTTCCAAAATTTGATGACACATAGGCCTAGGACAGTACCGTTCAGAGAATTGCTTATGTTTACTATTATTTTTTACCCCAATTTACCATAATTCCCCAACCAAACACAATCCCATATATAAGGAGGGATACACTTATTAGTAAGATATTTTAAAATAAGAACTTGTCTGTCCAACGGACAATCAGGAACAGGACCTCAGAAGTACGTTCCATAGAAACATATGTTTGTACAATGTCTTTCTACTAGAAGACTGCAATAATTGTGCAGTAACTTCCCATTTGATAAGGAGTCTCATACAATCTTTCATATATACAGGCAAATCCCTTAATCTGGATAAGACTCTAAACTTCCTCTCCTGCCACCCTATGCAACAGAGATCAATCCACTGCTCCATGTAGGGTCTCCAAACAAGCCACCCAGGTTTAAAGAGTAATCCCAAATTATAAGAGAAAACAGACTAAAAAAGCAATAGGGTGGATCATAGCAACCCCACCTTCAGGAACTGGAAGATACATGAATTCCCTTTTAATGGGGTTCAACCGAGAGCTCCAGAATGCCTGGAAAAAACGCTATAAAGCTGTGTCCACATTAGCATTAGTGGCGGAAAGATATAACTAAGGTATAAAAAACAGGTACTAGGAAGCGACTTAATTAACAAAACCCGTTTTCTTGGAAAGCTGCATACCTTTCCAGTCCCCACTAATCGAAAACCCTGTGCCAAAGCCCTCTCCCAATTGTAACCAGCCATATCCCCTGGGCCAAAAAAATCCCCAGGACGTTAATAGGGTCTTTAGAAACTGAAATCCCAGCCTTAAACCCAGATTCAGGTACTGGCGTGGAACCAATAACCACTCCGTGACACTTAGCATAATTAATCTGTGAACCAAAATACTAAAAAAGTCGAATCAAGTCTTGTAACGAAATAACGGAAAAATGCGGAGGCAATAATAGAACTAAATCGTCAGCATAAGCCAACACAGACTGCAATGGCCTACTCTGAGGCACATCATTATACCGTAGTGCCGTGTTAGCATGTAATAATCTAATAAAAATATCTATAGAAAAAGCATATAAAGTCGGACTCAGTGGGCAACCTTGCCGAACACCTTTCATAATAGCCAGTTTCCTCCCCAACCAACCATTAACATTTGGTATAAGTACTGCCCCTGATACATTGCAGTGATCCAAACAAAAGCCTCCGCAAGCCAAGGCCTTCAAAACCAAAAAAGGAAAGTGTGAGAGACACAATCAAATGCTTTCTTGATCAAGTCCAAAAGCAAACCCCTGCACCTGTCCAACATCCCTCTATAAAAAGCTCTCAAGGTATATCAGGTTATCTTGTTGTCTCTCCCTGAACTGCACATGTTTGTGCGGATGAAGAAGCAGTGGAGTGATCCTAGCTAGTCGGGACAAAAGAATCTTACTTAATATTTTCATGTCAGTATTCAACAAGCTCAGTGGATGCCAATTACTAATATCAGTTTTATCCCTTTTTATAAAGGAGAAGCAAGATGGCCTCTTTCATAGAGGGGCATATGTCCCAGTGTGTAACACATGATTAAAAAGAAGTACCAAACAGGGCCAACGGTCTGAATAAAGGTTTTGTAAAACCCAGTACCAAGACCATACGTGCCTGGGCCATGTGAGGCTGCAACCGACCAACTGCAGTTCGCACTTCCTCCAAAGAAACATCTACGATTAGTTCATGCTGCTGAGCTCGGATAAGCCAGGTAGCTGCAAGCCCTGTAAAACATTATTGACCGCTGCCTCATCCAGGGTAATATCCGGGGCCAAACTAGTGGGTAAATATTCTTCCATGACAGACAAGAGCGGTGTGGATCACTCACAAGGTTCCCGACTTGTCTGTGAGGAGGTAATAAGTCTAGAATTTACCCTTTTATGACTTTCTTTAAAGGGGTCCAAAGAATGTTTGGACAGATTTGTGCCAAACCTTAATCTCGACTAAAGATCTACCCCTATCATATTGCAATGCTACCATCTGTTTTTTAAATGCGCTATATGAGTGCTATAATCATGTACTGAAGTTTCAGACAGTGATATGAGATGCTGCAATTGATGTCTTAGCTGTAAATAAGATAGATAATCTTTCTGAGTTTTGACCTGAGCCCTATTTAGAAAAAAAATGCTTCCAACCCAGTTTGGTATCCTCCCACCACTCTAAGATGGAGTCATAGCACTCCACCACCGATATCCGAGCCGCCCAGTCTCTCAACCAGAATTTTTAAGGGCTTGATCTTCCAACATACTCTCATTCAGTCTCCAAAGGTTTTTTGACATCCGGGCCCCTTCCAAGAAAGAAAGACTGTGAGAACAGTATGATCGGAAAATTCAATAGGGACAACCATGGCCTGCCTTATCTGCAAAATTGATGAAACAAAAACAAAATCTATCCTCGTCCGTAGGGTACCTTTAAAAAAGTAAAGCCACCCGTAGGGTACAACATTCTATAAGCATCTATGAGATGAGCTGTGGACACTACCTTATGTAAAGCAACTGAATCACAAAACATTTTGTCCGCTTTTGAGACCCCTATCCTTAGTAGATAAAGCACAATTGAAATCACTAACCAAACAACCAATCGGAAGTATGCAAGTATGGCTGCACTTCTTTGAAAAGAGCTACCCGTTGAGCTTTTGTTTTGGGGCATAAACAGAAAGGATTCAAATCTAGCCGTAGAAAATGTAACGCCTAAACATAATGCTCTCCCAGGGTGAATGTCCACTAACCTGGACACAGAAAAGCAGAATAATACCCGAGGCCATCACGGGTTCCTCCCTATAGACCAAAATGAAGGCCCTAAAGTCCAATTATAAGAACTATGTCTTAGTTCCAGAGAGTCTTCAAACGGACGTCTTGCAAGCAAATAACGTCCAAGTCAAAAGTTTTCAGGAGAGAAAGAAACCCAACACGTTTCTTCACCCCCTTCAGACCATTGACATTTAAAGTAGAAATCTTAAGAGAAGACATATCAGGAAAAAAAAAGGGTAGGTCAAATCATTACAAGACATAGCAAATACTTCAAGGGTTTACCCAGCTAGCCTTCTAATGCGTTTAACGATGGAATCATCTAATCTAGTTTCAGAATCCGTGTTAGAAACAACCGACAAGTGTCAGTATCCTCTCCAGAATCCCCACCAACATCTTCCTCCAGCGGGGAAAAAGTATTCTCAATTTAACCGTGTCTCTACGGGCAACGGTATTAGGAGGAGATGCAACATCAGGCATAGTCTTGCCACGCCTATTCCTCTTCTTAGGTTGTACAACTTTAAATGGGGTTCAACTGGGGAGGAGGGGCATTTGACCCATAGCCTCCTCTGCCAGCAAATCCCAGAAGGAACTGGAGCAGAAATGTCTACCAGAGTATCAGGGGTTAACATCCATTGTTTCAACAGGACTAGTAGAACGAGAAGCAATCTGGGCGGAAACTGAACACAATCAGCAGCATGCTTTGTTTTGTCAGATGTCTGGGAAAAAAGCCTCTGTGCTTGATTAATAAGTCCGTCATGTGGCGGACAGTCAGATCTATTGTACGAGGCCAAGGACACTGCCCATATGCATGACCAGTCTGTACACATAGGTTGCATCTAAAAGGTTCAGACAAGCCACGGCCAAATGCCCATATTCCAAACAATGGGTACATTTAGAGGTGTCACAGGCAGAACTCAAATGTAGCCGAGACCCACATTTGAAACACGATCTGGGTTGCCCAGCATAAAAGATTGACCCCGATCTTTCCCAAGAAAAAACACTAGGGAGGTGGACAGGACCAGAATTAGTGGAAAAAGCTTCACTTTAACCCTCCAACTGCCATCCCAGATTTTTTCACTATCAAGCGTGAGGGTGGCCTTCCCAAAATATCACATAGTTTCCGTAACCAAAAAGGATGTCTTCAATATTGACACCTTCATTCTTAAAGAGGATAGTTATGGTCTTAATTAAGGGTTTAGTGAGTGGAATAGCCTGAAACGGGACCCATAATGGCTCAGACTTAAGGCTCTCATATTGTGCCCAAAATCTATCAAGATTGGAAACCTGTTTAAAGCTGATATCATAGTTCCCATTCCCCAATGAAATCAAAGCAAAATTTCAGACGAAAAGTATTTCATAGATTGTTTTAATAAAGCCGAGCCACAAATAATCTATCTGGCGGTTGTTCTAAGCCCCCTTGTATAACAAGCGTACTGCGTTTCTCCGAGCAGGCTCCCAGTAGGCTTAAACAAATCAGCTAGCCTAAATAAAGAAGCTTTATGGGGCATCCCAGAGCAGCCTCCCCAGGAACCGAGCTAAACCCCTTCTCAACAGTAGTAGGTGCACCTCATGAACAACTGGTGCGGCAGAAATTTCAACAGCAGGAACAAAATTATTAGGCAATACAACTGTAGAAATACCCCGGGTTTGGTGGAGCTCAATGATGAAACGTCGTGGTGGCCACAGTAACAGGAGAGGAACACATTTTCAAAAAGGAGGGGTCGGTGGGGTCCGGTGTCCATTAACCTGATGACCCTGCAATCCATCCAGCATCAGATAAGGCTTTGTCAGGTGACCGTGGTTCAATATGTGTGTTAGGGGTTCAGGGCTAAATCACCCCATTTCCTGGAGGCGTTTGCATCCAGAAAGGAAAACCTGTTCAGTATCAATCAGTTGAATAGAGTAAGCAACAGGAGAATGTGACACCAACCTCATCAGTCCCAGCCTAGTTTTCTTAGTGTGAGAGTCCAAAGAAACAGGAACTCACAGCCCTGTAATGGTGAGCTCCGGCTGGGACATCTGCCCAAGTATCAGCTAAGCGAGAACCGATGAATCCTCAGTGGAAGGCAACACATCCACTCGCTTTTCGATGTCCGTCTCGAAAACCAAACCTTTCCAGTCCAAAACAGCCTGGGCCCCTGAGGAACCTCCCGCAGTGCTTTGAGTTCCGCCTCAACAACGGCACTCCTCTCTAGCAACTCGGCAGCACCACAAAGTTTCTGTCGACATGGACATGCAAAGTCAGCCGGAGCTCTTCCAAAGGCATACTAGTGACAAAACCAGGTAGGCACGCCGTAGCAGGCGTAGTTCCATCCGAGGCTAGCAAATCATGACCAGGAGAAAAACTGCAAGTGCCGATTCCACCTCTAATGCCTCCTGAGTAGACAGGACAGGAGCAGAGGCCAAAGCTCCTGTCCCAGAGGCGTCCTTCCTCTCCGCCGCTCCCGGAGAAGTGTCCATCTCTCCCAGACGCCCAAAGCCCCTAATGGAGAGTAGGGAATTTCCCGTGTCCTGGCCAAATTCCCTCATTCACTAAAAATACCACCAACAGCTTAATCTTTTCAAGGTCAGTTGGCATTCATCTGTATCCCTCTCCCCGGTCATGGCTGAAAATAGGCAGGATTTGTCTAATGCACTTACCGGTCAACAAAACTAAATAAATAAAATAAAATATATAAATTATTGTAAATAATTCCCTCTCCCAAACTGACCATAGTTCAGATGCTGCTAGGAAAGCAGTTCATATTACAGTATGCATGCAATAAGATGGCATTTATTTCAAGACAATCAGATTGCTTTGTCTAGACTAATAAATTGTATGTGATCCCATATTTGTACTGTTGGTCACCATTTTGATGCCCTTACCTAAAGAAGGACATAAAACATATGAAAGCCCACAACATCGACTAAAAAATGACCTCAGGATTAAGCCAATGTGACTATGACACTAGGCTAATTAAATTAGGATTGTTTAGTCTTCAGGAGAGGAGATGGAGAGGGATCTCTTGCTTCTATACAACATCCGCCAAAATGCTGAGCTAATGAAAGAAATGTGTCTTTATTTTAATAATGGGAAACTATAATAAGATCTCATAATAAACAACTAATAGTTCCCACAGCAACAACTAATACAAGAAAATTTCTTTACTATAAGGGCAGCAAAATACTGGAGTGCATTATCAAGCTAGTTAATAAATTTAAAATCACCAGATTCCTTCAAACATAATCTCGATATATTTCTACTACATTCAAGAGTTAATTAATCCACCAGGTGGTGGAAGACAATCCTGATGGGCTTTGGCCTTCTTTTATCTTTAAAAACAAAGAAACCCTTGATGCACCATGTCCTTTGCTACTCATGTTGACATTCTAGCCAATGATGTCAACTAGGCTTGGGCTACTCTTCCAACCTAGGAACAATTTCCTGCCTGAAATCAAGAAACTAGAGGTGAGGATCTGCATCACTAAAATAATTTACTATGGGATCATGGGCTATGGCTCTGCAAATGACGGTGAGCTATGTTGAGTTAGGAGTCTCCTTAACAGAGCCTGGCACTTGCTCTTAGCCAAAATGTGACACACAGACACAAGTATGTATGTGTACAGCACACTCAATTGGCTTAGTCTTGACTCTAGACTGTAGCATGTTCACCTTTGTTGACCAACATATGCCACTAGGGAGTGGTGCAACATTTCTGCTAGTCACTGTAGGAAAACCTTACTTGACCAAGTTAGCTTTTCCTACAGATTTCTCTAACCATGGTATGATTTAACTCTCTCCTTAAAATGGATTGCTCTTTGAGCTGTTTAAATCCCAACTTTCTCCCTCCCTCCCCTATCTGGATGTTGCCACTGCTTCTTCTGACTTTTTTGCTGGTGTTCTATGAAGTTAGCTTGACTTGGATTGATTGTTTTCTTGATGCTCAAGCCTTTTGGCTGTGGCAGCACTACTGTAATTGTATAATTGCCCATGCATTCTGTCAGTGACAGCACTAATTGTATAACTGTTGTCTCTTGCCTTACTTGTAACTTTGCTGTACTGTGTTGTACTGATTAAGTATTGCACTAAGTTGTACTGTGTACATGTGACCTTCTGTACTTGATGTTTTCCTGTTGTTGCTGACTGTAAATAGACTCAGTCCAAATGATTTTATGTGGCATGAATAAATAAATATTACACCAGTAGTGAATAAATTGGATAAAAAAAATAATGTTATCTTGGGATAATTTCTTATCTTCACTTAAAGCACAATTTGTATTACTTAAAACACAATTTATTTAACTTAGAACATTTTAGTTCCACTTAGACTCTTCAAATAGAACACAGAAACCAATGAACCAGAGATAGACCCTTGCAATGAAAGGAAAGGCAGTTTTAAGCTAAAACAAGGTAAAACATCAGTCAAACATTCACATGGTGTGGTGTGTATTCAATACATAACGGGCTACAGTATAACTAGCACACTTATCTCCATCCATGAGTGGTAAGACTTCAATAACTAACTTGGGGCTTCACCACTCATTGGTCATTGGTCTTGCCATTCACTAGTGGAGATAAATGTGTTATTCCAGTGCAGTCCATTATGTACTCCATATAAATAAAATCCAAATTATTTTGAAATGAAAATGTTTAAGACAACATATTCCTCTGGCTAAATCTAAATGAAGTACTGCAAAGAAAGACTAAATAAAATATCTGACACTTGTTTCCTTGCTGTTATAAAATGCTAACAAAATCTCTCTTTTAGTCAGCAGAAGCACTGAGTACAGTAAGAGTCTGAGACAGCAGTCATCACTTGGGAAGTACCAGCAGTGTCACACAGAATCTCATCAGTATCCTCAGTGTGGGAAGAGTTTCCATGACCTTCCTCTCATCCCTGTACAACAACAGATTCAAAAGGAGAAAGGAATTATAAATGTTCTGAATGCGACAAAGAGTTTTACAGGACAGAGAAACCTCATTATACACCAGCAAATTCCATAAGCCTATATAATTTGCTGAATGTAACAATAGATTTGCCCAAAACATAAACTAATACATCAGCGGATTCACAGGGAGAGAGCCCGCATAAATGTATTGAATGCAACCTGAGTTTGTCCCAGAGACCGCTTCTAATACATCAGCAAGTTCACACAGGGCAGAAACCATATAAATGTGCTGAATGCAACAAGAGTTTTACACAAAAAGAGTAGCCTTATAACACATCAGCAAGTCACACAAGAGAGAAACCATATAACTGCATTCAATGTAACAAGAGTTTCACTGCTCAGACTAAGCTCATAAAACATCAAAGAAGTCACACTGGGGAGAAAGATTAATACAGTACTAATTTCTTGAGTTTTGAATATGCCTGGCTAAAGAATGGGGTCCATTCTTGCCACGGGTAGAAATCCTAAACATTTGGAGACACTAACCCGGGAGAAACCATACAGATATGCTGAATATAAAAAGAGTTTACTGAGAAACAGAATCTAATAATACATCAGCGGGTTCACACAGGGGCAGAAGTCCTATAAATGTATCAAATGCAACAAGAGGTTTACCCAGAAATCATATTTAATAATACATCAGGGGTTCACACAGGGCAGAAACTCTATAAAAGTGTTGAATGTGACAAAAGGTTTACCCAGAAACAGAGTCTAATAACACATCAGTGGGTTCACACAGAGCATAAACCATATCAATGTGCTGAATGCAACAAGAGGTTTGTCCATAAAAATAATCTCTTAAGTCATCAGTGGGTTCACACAGGGCTGAAACCATTTGAATGTGCTGAATGCAACAAGAGGTTTGTCTATAAATGGTATCTAATAACACATCAGCGGATTCACACAGGGCAGAAACTATATAAATGTGCTGAATGTACCAAGAGTTTCACGGTACTGAGTGCCCTCAGAATGCATCAATGAATTCACACAGGAGAAACCATATAAATGTGTTGAATGTAACAAGAGTTTCAATGCAAAGCCTGCCCTCAAAAGACATCAGAGCACGCACACAGGGGAGAAACCATACAAATGTGCTGAATGTAACAAAAACTTTACTAGTAAACAGTCCTAACAGCACATCATCAGGTTACACAGGGCAGAAACCATATAAATGCACTGAATGTAACAAGATGTTTGCCCATAAAAAGAGTCTAAAAAGGACATCAGTGGGTTCACACTGGGCAGAAGGGGCTCGGATGGAGTGATGAAATGAGAGTGACAAATCGTTGGTGGAGCAATTTGTGACACTAGTGACAAACCACAGTTATTTAGTGCTCAAGTCTTGGTGAGATACCTTCCACGTGGTAGGCCCTGTTTTAACAGAATCTCACCAAGGCGACACTACTGTATAGACAATATATAGTATGGAAAGAGAGAAATGAAACTAAAAGCTGGGTGCACAGATCCCAGCTAAAAAGTGCTTAACCCTAGCCTAGGCACTAGGGCAAGGGTTGGACGATGTGATAGTGCGCATCCTCGAGTAATAGTACCACCCTGCCACAGTGTCAGACAATGGAGGGCATTGTCCCACAGTGGCAGCAGAAGCCAGCAAGCCACAAACAGTAAAAAGACTGATAGGCCAGCAAACAGTTAAGTGGACTTACGAGGACAAACTAGAAATTATGTATTATTATCATGCACCCTGAATTTCCAAGAAGAGGATATACCATCAGACTTCGAACAAACTGCAGCAGAGAGAAATAGTTGCCACAGACAAACTGAACAGTGTGACAGATGCAAACTTTAGATCCCTAATAGGACAAATAAAACAAAAAAGTACATAGATGAGATTAACTTGGGCAGACTACAGAAGGAAGCAGGTGAAGAGGTAGCAAAAGAGAAGGAAGAGGTACCAGATACATGGGACACAGCAAAGAAAGGGATCTGATATGGTGTAGTATTTATGCCAAAAGAAGGCAGCTCTTACCAGCACAGCAACAAAAATTGCAGATATATTCGAACAGACATATAGACAGAGACACCCAGATATGGCAAACATCACAAAGAAAAGAATAACCACACAAAAGTGGAATGTAATGAAAAGTGCACAGTTTAGTGATCTAGAAAGGCAACACATCGAAATAGAAGTCATTGAACAGTTAAAGAAAGAAGGATTTGAGGTAGAGACTCAGCCTCCACCAATATCATCTAGTAGCCGTTACAGCAGACAACTGCACAGCCAATATTGGTACATGAAGCGAACATGACACACCTCCTAAAGACACTCAGCAAAGTGCATCAAGCGCCATATCCGAACAAAACAGCTGAAGTTCCAGTTCAATCCATACAGAGAGCGGAAGAGCAGGAAATGCCAATTACAGGAGCAACCCTTAACCAAGAGGAAGAAAACATGAGAGAAGACTTGCTGGACCTAATTGACATGGACAAATATATCAAAATACATCAAAGGGAAAGACTGCAAAATTACACCTGACATACACAGTTAGGGAACATATAAAACAGATAAACAAAATTATTGGAACCATCCAGAGGGATCCATTTGATGTCACTGAAATAAACAGAATACATTATTGTGCAGCGAGACTAATAACAAATAAAGCAGTGCCAAAAAGCAAGGAATGAAGAACAAAAAGAGAGGGAAATTCAGCATACCACCATGGAAAAACGGATAGAAGGGACAATTATGGAGCTAAGATCAAAGTATCACTGCTGGAGGAGTTTAGAAAGGGTAATAGATCAATGAAAGTCATCAGGAAAGTGGATGAAATCAAAAGAAAAATGCTGTATTAAAACAGATCAGGACCTAAATTTTACCATCTCAAATAACAAGCTTAAGATCTCTGTTCAAGCCAGAAGCTCATGAGATATGTAGAAAGGAACAATGAAAAATGCAAAATAGATGGTTTAGAGAAGACCCAAAGAATTCTATAGGGAGCTGGGAAAAGAAAAAGCCAACATAAAAACACCAGCAGTAAAGAAAGAAATTGAGGAATTCTGGAGAAGTATTTATGAAGACCCAGTTGAACATAATAGGGATGCAAAGTGGATACAGGAAATAAAGACAGCATTAGAAATGGTACTGCTAGAGATATGGAGTGGCCTGACGTAACAGCCAAGGAGATAGAAGTGAAGATAAGGAAGGTCTCCAACTGAAAACCCCAGGTCCAGATGCAATACCCAACTTGGCTAAAAGTACTAACATCTTTGCACCAAGATTTAGCTACCTCAAAAACTATTTATATGCACATCCTGATTTGACACCCATCTGGTTAACGACAGAATACCACACTTCTTATTAAATCTGAACCTGCCAGTCTCCCAAGAACTATCGCCCAATAACCTGTTTGCCAACAATATATAAACTATATACTGGAATCGATGCAGATAGAGTCTATAATCACTTAGACTGCAATAAACTCATGGCAATAGAACAAAAAGGTAATAAAAGAAAATCATATGGCACAAAGGACCATCTCCTGTTGAACAAAGCCATTATGGAGAGCTGCAAAAAATGCTGAAATCTTAATGTAGCATGAATCGAGTACAAAAAGCATTTGACAGTATCCCACACTCCTGGATCACTGAGTGTTTGCGTATATACAGGATACATCCCACACTGATAAACTTCATCACAACAACAACAATGACAAAGTGGCAAACCACTCTGCAATTAAATCATGAGAAAGGTCAAATCACCATCCCAAATATAAGTATCCAACGAGGATATTTCAAGGTGACTCCTTGTCACCACTTCTGTTTTGCCTTGCCCTCAATCCCTTGAGTAGCCTAATCAACAACTAGGCTATGGATACAGCTTGAACCCCAGAAACAAAACAATCAACAGCTAACATCTCACCTTCTATTTGTAGATGACCTAAAACTTTATAGTTCATCTGACAAACATTTGAAAGAACAACTACAAATTGTTAAGACCTTTTCTGATGACATAAGGATGATGTTTGGCCTAGACAAACATGCCAAAGCAACATGTTTAGCAGGAAAGTTAACCAGTAAAGAAAAAACATGAATCTGGTGGAGGTTTGTGACATAAAAGAACTTGAGCAAGAGGAGTGTATAAATACCTGGGAATAGATGAAGGAGCAACAGCACAACATGAACAAATGAGAGTAAAGTAAGCAAGGAATATTTAGAAGGTTAAAGCTAATTTTGAAAACTGCTTTGACAACACGAAATAAAGTGCAAGCTATAAACCAACTCGCTCTGCCAGTGATATCATACAGCTTTGGTGTGATAGACTGGCCACAGAAAGTGTTGAACCAGCTAGATATAAAAACAAGAAAAATGTTTCATGCTCACCAATTAATATACAAAAATCAATGCATGGCAAGATTATACATCCCAAAGGGCAGAGGAGGCATGGGCCTCATTGAGATTGCACATATAGATCCACAATAGTGGGGCTACATACATACTACTGACATCCTTGGACCCAAATATAGTCAAGGTCTTGCATCATGAAGAAAATAAGCCTAAAATGACTTCACTCATCAAATTAGGAGAAGCCTTCAGAAGGGTAGCAGAGATTGATGTCAATCCACAAGTAGATAAAGAATTGTCAGCAACAGAAAGCATAAGAATCAGAAAAGGAGTATAAGGATAAAGACCAACAGAAAAGAAAAAACAATTGGAAAGCCCATAATTATAGTGGAAAATACAGGAACTACTGGAGCAACCACAGGTCGATCAAGCCCTGACCCATGAGTGGTTAAGAAGAGGTGAATTTAGGCCAGGAGATGAGAGACTAATAATGGCAGCCCAAGATAGTGACTCACTACAAGATGGTTCACAAAATCTATAGAAAAACAGGAAAAACAGACAAGTGCAGGTTCTGTAGTACATAATTAGAAACAGTTGCCCATCTTGTGGCTGGATGTGAAGTACTCATGGCAGAAGGCCTGTATACTGAAAGACACAACAATGTAGCAAGATTGATCCACTGGAAACTGTGCAAACACTATAACATACAGGTAGCAGAGAGACACTGGAAACATGAACCACAGAGAATGAAGAAGTAATGATCACATGGGATCACCCAATACCTACAGCCAAGAAAGTGGAAGCAAGAAAACCCGATATTGTAATACAAGAAAGAGAACAAAGGTAGCATTACTGATTGAAATAGCCACCCTAGTGACTACAGTGTGTTGCGTATAGAGAGTCACAAAATCATGAAATACCAAGATATGCAGTCAGAAACCAAACTGATGTGGAATAAGGACACACTAATTGTTCCAGTAGTGCTTGAAGCAATGGGACTAATCAAAAGAACTTTCAGGCACATTTAAATATACTACCAATACTTGTGACACCTTATGAACTTCAAAAGGAAGCCATTTTGGGGACGTTAAGTGTGCTGAGAAGAGCGCTCTCAGCAAACATCAAAGATTAATACAGTACTAATTTCTTGAGTTTTGAATATGCCTGGCTAAAGAATGGGGTCCATTCTTGCCACGGTGATTAGAAATCCTAAACATTTGGAGACACTAACCCGGCAGAAACCATATACATGTGCTGAATGCAACTAGAGGTGTTCCCAGAAAGTACATTTAATAATACATCAGCAGGTTCATACCGGGCAGAAGCCATATAAATGTGATGAATGCAACAAGAGTTTTGCACACACAAAGTGGCCTCATGAGACATAAGAAAAGCCGATATTGTAATACAAGAAAAGAGAACAAAGGTAGCATTGTTGATTGAAATAGCCACCCCTAGTGACTACAGTGTGCTGCATACAGAGACACAAAATCATGAAATACCAAGATATGCAGTCAGAAACCAAACTGATGTGGAATAAGGACACACAAATTGTTCCTGTAGTGCTTGGAGCAATGGGACTAATTAAAAAGAACTTTTGGGCACATTTAAATATGCTACCAATACTTGTGACACCTTATGAACTTCAAAGGAAGCCATTTGGGGGCCGTTGCGTGTGCTGAGAAGAGCACTCTCAGCAAACATCAAAGATTAATACAGTACTAATTTCTTGAGTTTTGACTATGCCCTGGCTAAAGAATGGGTCCATTCTCATCATGGTATCATAAATCCCTAAATATTTGGAGACACTAACCCTGAGGGAGGAACCATATAAATGCACTGAATGACACCGTGAACATTACAGAATAGTCTCATGAAACTTCCTAATTTTAAATATGTCCTGGCTTAAGAATGAGGTCTGTTCACATCATCACACTAGAAACTGAATAAGGCTGCTGGGCCCACCAAGTTTGCCCATTTATCCTACCTACTACAATACTGCAGACCCTACCTGGTCTAGGGCTTTACCTTTCTTATCTATAGCTAGGGCTTCCCTATGCCTGTCCCTTGCATTCTTGAGTTCCCCTACCATTTTCCCACCACCACATCTGCTGGAGGCTGTTCCATGCATCCAACACCCTTTCTGTGAAAAACACTTTCTCACAGTGCCCCTGTGTCTACCCTCCTTCAGCATCGTGTCACAACCCCTTGTTGTTGAACATCTTTTCTTTTGAAATATGCTACTTTCTTCACAGAATCACAGAAATCTAATGGCAGAAAAGGACCTTATCAACCCACTGAGTCTGCCCTTTCCCCCCCTCCTGTAGTGAACTTAAAACCCTAGGACAGGAAACCAAGAAAAATTTCACTCAATAATTGATTGCAACACAAAAAAGTTATGTATCTCTTCTTATGCTCATGTAGCTGTCTTTACAGTGACTCAATGAGCATGTCCAAACTATAAGAAACAGAACTATGAATGTGCTGCACTCCCAAACACAACTCGTGAAGTGCAGACAGTGGTAATGGAGGCAATAAATTCAAATGCCTGAAGAGGGACTTAGAAAGTCTACTAAACAAGAAAGAACAAGAACAAATCATGAATGCTTTCAAAGACCAGGGTAAAAGGCACATTTTAAATTAAACCTTTTCTAGGAAAGAGATGAGTCTAAGAGTGTGAATGAGTATGTTAGTAAATAATATGTCAACTTTTCTTTTCCCATCCCATTAGCGAGAACCCCTCCCCCATTCTGTGGGGAACTGCTGAGTACACGAATACTGATATTGAATCAGATCTATACTGAGCAGATAATGACATCATATAGTTTAAATATTGCAAACATTTCTTGATATATATTTTTTTTTCACAGGGCTGGACCTCAAGGAATTTTGAAATGGATTGAAACAATTCCAAGCAAAAATA